>OY720679.1:142544983-143260252 GCA_963170755.1 Amphimallon solstitiale
TGCTAATGTGAGAACCTCAACTAAGAGCGGTACACTAATGCCAGAAATGAAAAAGGTTGGGAAACCCTCGCCAGACGCGACTCAGAGATTCGGAAAATCCCTACGAAAAAACCGACAAGGTACACGCGTAAAATTTTTTTCACATGAATTTGGGGACCTTCACTAAGAGCGGTGCATTAATGCCAGAAACGGGATCGGTCGGAAAACCCTCGCCAGAAGCGATCCAAAGTTCGGGAAAATCAGTCAAAAAAAACGACATGGTACACGCGTGAAAAATTTTTTTTGCGCTTCTAGGGACCTCAACTAAGAACGGCAAAACAGTGCCAGAAATGTATCTGGTCGGAAAACCTTTTAAAAAAATTAAATAAGGTCGACGTAAATGTAAAATCGATAGCATTCGAAGTCGTTATCATCCAGAGCTTTTTCATTGACACCACTAGAAATATTGTTTTTTTCTACCCCAAATCAAAAAAAAAATCATCGCGATACGCTGAAAATTCGCTGAGTTATTTCATTTTTCGTAGCGCGTCCGATTTCAAGCCGCTTTCCCAGTTTCTGGCGTACCGCGCGGCCGGCCGCAACTCGTCTTTACAGCGCGATAACGCGCGTATTTAATTTTCAATTTCTTACATGTCTTAAATGAATGTATGTTTGTATAAAATCAAATTTTAAACTGCGTATGTATATTAAAAATAAAATAGAAGATTATATACTAAACACTCAGCATGGAAAGAAAAGATTTATGAATTTTCTCGGTTGATAATAAATTATAGCTATAGATACAGGAGAATCATAAATCAAATAAATAATGCTTTTCAATACCAAAAATATATACTTAATTATAAAAATCCTAAATATACAACTATAATACAGAATGAATATTCCTGCTTCATTTTCTTTACAGAATCGCTGGTTTTTGCGCATTGATAGTAAAAATTACGCAATCGGTATGACATCACTTTAATTCATTCATCTGCCTCACTCTCCACGTCACATTCGCTGTCATCAGTATCACTCTCCGCATCAAATTCGTTGTCGGTTTCTTCATCTTGTACGTTACTTTTATTTGTCTCTTCATCTGCACCCTCAGATGTCTCATCTATAAATGAAAAATACCTTGAATAACGCGTTAAAAAAAAAAGTAGAATGAAGTGATAGAAAAAGTTATGTACCATTACTTTCTGCAACTTTTTCTATAATAATATCTTTGATACGTGCTGGCCATTGGTCACCTTCAAACCAACAAAAATCGTAGGTGAAGTTTTCTTTCTTCCAGCCACATTCATCAGGTTTCAGCTCTGTCGGAATTTTTTTTTCGACATTTCCCCATACAGCAGCAATATAATGTGACCGTAGGAATTGCTGGTATAGTTCTCTTTGGCAAGGTGGCATCATCGTTGAATCAATGTTTTTAGCATTTAATTTTGCAAAACATTCATCAGTATTTTTAAAATCGAATTTTTTCATAAATATTGCATGTCGAGCTGAATCAACTGTAATTGAGCTCTTTGGCTGAGAGTACATGCAACATATAAATTTCTCAATTTCAGAAAACACGTTTTTACGGTCCATAGATTCGTCAGTCATATTACCAAAAGCAACTTGAAATGATTCTGATTTGTACAAAAGAGAATAAGGCCGTATCTTTGCTTTTTTGTAAAACGACGGATTATAGTCGCAACCCGTGAAAGCATGGAAAGCCGGAAGTGCTTTACATAATTTTTCTCCTAATTCAGCGTACATACGAGTCACGTCAATAAATCTCATATTATCGGAAACGCCAAATAACAAACTAATTTCTAATTCAAATTTCAATTTGTGCATATTTCCAAGCAAAATAATAAAGATATCGGTGTCATCGCATTTAACTATTACTTTTCCACTTTCATCGAGATTGCAAACCGTGTGAACTATTCTAGTATCAGCTTCTTCATGTCTAGGTGCCGTGAACAAAGCGTTAATAGAATGTTTAACCGACTGTAGACCATCATTTCCAGTTTCTTGCTTAAACTCGTGACATTCATCGTAATTTATGAAAACTGTTTTATTTTCGAAAAAGACTGCCATTTTGGCCTGTTGCCAATGTCGTATTAAAAATTGTACAAAAGCTTTCTTGAAGTTAGTTTCGCGCAGTTCTGTCGACAGAGCGGATTTTAATCTCATGTCCCCTGTTATTAAGTATTGTCGGTCTGATGAAATACCTCTTTTGTTTCTTTCATAGTCTTTAATTGATGGCGATAAATATTGATCAAATACCAGATGAATTTTATGAGCTTTTATGGCGACGAGCTTTTTCAAAATACTTGTTGATATTTTAGCATATGTAATGTCAGTCTCTCGTAGAGTATACAGATAAAAAAATCCGTCAATAATCATAACATCACATCTATAATTAGTTATAGTACTTGAATCGTCTGGTCCTACAATACGATGTAAAAGCGCGCTTTTTGCTGTTGAGTAAATCGATCCGTCCAAATGACAAAAACAAGTTGGCAGTGGAGTCAATGGAAATGTCATAATTTTAGGAACGTCCGGTTCATGTTTCAAGGAAATCACTAATATTCTACCGAATAAATCTCTCTGCATTTTTATAGACTTTTCTTTATCAGTAACTTTCACAGTCTGTTTCTTATTTCCAGATACGAAATTTAAAATTTTATTCAATTTGATTGCTTTTTCAAAACGATCCGGTGACTCAGAACATTCCTTAATGAATTCATTTTTTAAATTAGTACCCAAAACATTTACATTTGACAGAAAATTAGCTATCTCGGCCGAAGCTGGTCTCCCTGTACTGATGTTATAAAGTAAAGTTTTGTCGATTTCAGGATCGAAAGGATTCATATAATTCTTTTTTATAGTATCAACTAACTTTTTTACCCTGGCAGTGCTTTTGATAATGTTATGAGGTTCTAAATCGGCTGTCGTATCTTGATTTTTTTTAAGACCAGCTTCAGTATGAACATGCGTAGTCAATGTTGATCGAAAACAATGAGATTTAGACCATTTTTGTCGAGCGCTTATCGAATTTGTAAAGCAATTGATTCCTGTTAGCCGTCTACCTGCATCAGCATTGTAAGTTTGCTCGAGAGTTAAATCAATAGGCATTCGTGAAAATGACTTATCGGTACGTTTAATACCAAAAAAGCCTTTTCGCAGTTGGTAGGCTATATAAGGATGAGTTTGTGAAACTTTCAAAAGTTGATCGATGTACCAAAGAATCCATCGACAATAATTAACTTGGTTGAACACAAAAAATAAATCAGCGAGTTTGTTAATCATAATTTTGTACATATCAAAATCACCCATACGAATACTTCGCGAAAATGTTTGGTAGTTATTTATATATTCCACGTACATTAAATAAAATTTTGGAGTTAAACCGTATTTACCGTCGAGAGTTTCTTGTACGTACTGTTCATACTGATTTATCAAGTCAATTAATTCAGCGTGTGCTGTATTAACAAAGAAGTTTTTGTCTATTTTTTTAGATTTCAAGCTGACGATTAATATCATAAGCTGATCGCTAATTTGCATGTCATGTAGTTTAATGAAACTCTCAAAATGTAAAATTTGAATTGCCAAAGCAGCAATCGGATGCAGCTTTTTGCAACGATTGAAGTGTTTCCCGCTCAAAAATCCACTCACAGACCCAGAAGCTAACAATTCGCTTTCTACCATGACATGCGTTAAGCCACAGTCATCGATAAATTTTCCGGTAGCCTTGAAATAAGCACACTGTATGTGAAATGCACCAAGATGAATAAATAACTTTTGGTACTTTGGGGTTCTTTGAGTTAGTAAAATTGATTTAAATTTTTCATCAGCTTGAATTTGAAAAGCCACTTTAGCTATTGCCAAATCGTACGAAACTTGAATTTCCGGTTGTTTACATTCTCTAGCTATTTGTTCACTCATTTTGAGCGTTGCTGCAACGACCCTTCGTTGTGTTGGTGACTCGTTGATTGGCGTTAAATAGGATACTCTCTGTTTGATGGTGTCATCAATAACAACTAGACTATTAAATCCAACCCACATGGGCGTTCTAGGTACTTCATAAAATTTTGAAATAACCCAGCATTTATCTAGCATACGTGCAAATTTGTAAGATGTATCATTGACCGTTCTCAACTCATCGTCAACCGGTAACAAATTAGCTCGTATTTTTGGTTTTCCTATATAATCATCGATTAGGGTATCTACACCCTCAAACCGACGTCTTTTCATAAGAGGCGATGTCACTGGTTCAAGGTCAATGGTGTTAGTGTCACTATTATTCAAATTAACGGCCGAATTATCGCAATAGCTATCAAAATCTGGATAAAATTCTAGCATTAATTGGTTAATGTCGTTGCTCAACAATTCCCTTATTTCGGAGTTGTTATTATCGAAAATATTTTGATATATTATTCCTACTGTATCGTGCAAAGTATCTTTTCCACTACTAGTTTCTGTAAAGCGATCGAAATTATCAAATGACACCCCAGTGAAACATTCTATTAGCAATTCGATATCATCCGGGCAAATGACAGATCGATTAGTTGAAGCATACGTTGCTTCGGTTTCTAGTTGCTCCACAATGTGATAGCTACTGCAATGTCCAAATTTATTTAACAGATCTACAACATTACGACTACTTGTCATACTTTTTAAGGCTATTCCTAAACATAAATGTTTCCAGGGTTTAATCCCTCCATGGGTTGCATTATAAATTAAATCATAGCACACCGACTTGACTTTCCTTTTCAAATTTTCGCTTTTGACGGATCTGGGATCGCTACCACAAATCATGCCTTGTACTAATTGATACAATCCAGGCGGAATAGTTAGGCACTCACCGTTGATAACATCAGTAGCTGAGATATCTTTTGGGAGTGTTTTTTTTTCTATGGAATAAATTTCTTTTCTGATTTGTAAACTCAACTCTAAAATACGTTCAGATTTAACTAACTGTGTTACTTGTTCATTAGTTATTTCAATTCTATCTGCACTCGTAATTATTTTCAGTTTTTCTTTAGCAACGGTAAATATTTTGATTTCAGATCCAAACTGTGCAACTAATTTACTTTCCAATTTGTAAGCGGTGAAAATTTGATGAAATGTTCCGAAAGCAGACTTGTATTCTGTCTCAAGCAATGTCCGAGCGCAATTGACTAAATATGGTAATAAAATGAGTCCTCTATTCTTAATAACTTTTTCCGAAACCAACAAAAAAATTTCATCATAAACTCGCGCATAAATTTCTCGAGAAACGTGCCATTCGCCATACGAAGCTTTTGTTGGCGCAAGAGAATGCGATTTATAATATGCAGTTCTGCACGTTACGTGAAAAAATATGGGATCATCATCATTTAGACCATTTACGTATTCTATCATTTTTTTATCGTTAATTTCCTTGGCATTTGCTTTGATTTTATCTTTGAATGCTTGGGTCTGTGACACACTAATCTTAACGCGTTTACCGTGCACTTGCTTTCGCAATTTACCGCAAAATACGCACTCATGTTCTACGACTTTTCCATCCTCGCCAATGAGAACATCACCTTGCGGCTCATTATCATCTTTGTCATTGCTAAAATACAAAAAAGATTTAGCGTACACTTTTTTCACAATAAAAGCTCATTTGATAAATTCATTAAATAGCATAAAACAAAAAGCATGACAGCAAATGAACTGTTCAAGTACCCACTTGGTAATGTAAACAAGCTGTGTCTTTCTAGACAGTTTTGCTACCTGCGTCCCCAATCGCTCTCAGAAAATTTCCATCGTTGGTACAATATTTTGGCAAACGTATCAAATGTTCTGCTACTGTAAATCATCGGATTTCCCACATAATTGATATTTCGATTACAAATTATTAATCGAAGTATCAAATAAATTTCATACGATTAAAATTGTGCATTTTACAAAAAATGTCAGCATATAACTCGGATTGAATACTTTTTTTTGGGAAATTTGTACTATTAGGCAAATAAAAAAATCTTCAATTACCTGTCAGTCGTAGACGTTGAGGATTTACTAGTTCCTGCTTCAGCTTGATCATAATCCACCATAGGGGAGTTTGAGCGGGAAGCTAATTGAGAACTTCTCCGGCGATACGGCCTCACTTTTTCACTTTTTTCATACTGACTACTCGATAGAGCAGTAACATTTTTGTAGCAAATACTGTGATAACCGTAAGTGTCTACGTGAGCCGACGTCAAATCTATACTTTTATACTTTAACTGTAACACGTTTCTAACGTGTAATGCTTTACGGCATTTTTCTAAAGATTCAACCGTGAATTTTATAATTGGAGAGTTATTTTTATCCCTCATACTTTTCACTTCACAATCATTAATTAAAAAACACTTTAATTTCTTTGGAGAATTACTCGAAATCATGATGGAAGAAATAAAACGAACGAAAGATACAACACTCTACTCCGACCGTTAGTCACCGACTAACAGCGCCGGAGTTAAGCAGCATCTGCTCTCCCTCCAAGGTCATAGTGTAAGGCCCGTGCCGAAAAATGTTACCTGCTCGGACCCACATTTTTCGGGAGGGTAGTATACAATTATATACCTGCGAGAGAGCACGAAAAATCCGTGAGAATTTTACTTCAAAGTATCGTCTTATGTTGAAATCAACAACGTACTTTTTTATTCAAATTGCAGCGTTGTCAAAAAAAAAAAAAAAAAATAAGGTTAAAAATGTTCCTATAACGGCTGCTAATAATCTCGCTTTTTCATATGGCTTCATTTTAATTATTAGCTTACATACTTGCCCCAGCCACAGTTGAAATTAAAAACACGCGCGTTATCGCGCTGTAAAGACGAGTTGCGGCCGGCCGCGCGGTACGCCAGAAACTGGGAAAGCGGCTTGAAATCGGACGCGCTACGAAAAATGAAATAACTCAGCGAATTTTCAGCGTATCGCGATGATTTTTTTTTTGATTTGGGGTAGAAAAAAACAATATTTCTAGTGGTGTCAATGAAAAAGCTCTGGATGATAACGACTTCGAATGCTATCGATTTTACATTTACGTCGACCTTATTTAATTTTTTTAAAAGGTTTTCCGACCAGATACATTTCTGGCACTGTTTTGCCGTTCTTAGTTGAGGTCCCTAGAAGCGCAAAAAAAATTTTTCACGCGTGTACCATGTCGTTTTTTTTGACTGATTTTCCCGAACTTTGGATCGCTTCTGGCGAGGGTTTTCCGACCGATCCCGTTTCTGGCATTAATGCACCGCTCTTAGTGAAGGTCCCCAAATTCATGTGAAAAAAATTTTACGCGTGTACCTTGTCGGTTTTTTCGTAGGGATTTTCCGAATCTCTGAGTCGCGTCTGGCGAGGGTTTCCCAACCTTTTTCATTTCTGGCATTAGTGTACCGCTCTTAGTTGAGGTTCTCACATTAGCATGCATCAATTTTCACGCGTGTACCTCATCAGTTTTTCCGGCACATTTTTCGTCGTGGAAAACTGGCTGTAATTTTCTTTTGCGGCCTGAACGAACAGCCAGAAATGCCATTCGGGGTTGTAGTAAGTATTTTCTTACAGTTCACGAACTCAAACGCCGTGTACCAAATCGATGCTGTTTTTTGTAGCTAGCTCTCCGTCTATTCCTCTTGAGATCAGATTAGATTTTGAGTAAAATCGGTAGACCGGAAGCAGTAGTTTACTTCACTAAAAAAATCAAAATTTACTAATACGTCGTCACGTTTAAACTAATTTCTAAAGAATACAAAAGTACTAAGATGTGAATTTTAGAAAGACTTTTTTGGGCATTTCTAGTGGAAGTAGGTCTTTCTACCTACCGCGAAAAGCGGTTTTTAGCAAATTTCTTACAAATTATTCATTTTGTACAGACTTATTTAGAATACAAAAATATTTAGAACCCGAATTGGAACAATTTTTGTATAAAAGAAATTTCAAAATTCGGACCGGAAGTAACACTCTTGCTTTTATCGAATAGCAGTATTTTGCAAATATTTCGCAATTATGCATTCTATAGAGATTTATTAAGAGAATAAAAATATTTTGAGTTGGATTTGCAATAATTTCTGTATAAAAAAATTGTCCAAAATTCGGACCGGAAGATACACTTTTAATCAGAGGTTTATTTTATAAAGAGGCAACTTAAAATTTGATTTGGAACAAATTTTGTATACACATTTCGGATGTCACATACGTATAAAAAAGTCGTATGGTGACTACACCTCATTTTTAGATATAGCTCTCTAAAAAAATTAAAACATATTCTAAAATAGCAAAATTTTGCATTTCGTATTAATTATTACATTATAACATGATTTAATTGTATGTAGTGATATTATATTGTATTGTATTGTATTGTATTGTATACTTTATTCGTAATTTGACCATTACAGAAATTGTCACAGTGCTCAAATTTTTTTTTTTCATCACAAAGAAATTGTCATATATAAATAAATAGAAATAAACATATAAAATATAAACATGAACCAGCATATGGATGCATTTGTCAAAAGCTTTGAATAAAACATATAAAAATTGTATAAACATTAAACATTAAGCAATTAAACAATATACACAGCTCAAGTATTTGAGGGTTTCAGTGGGTATGTCAATATGTGGTATGGTGCTCCGATTTCATTCCTTTTATGTGTGGAATACTGGTGATGATCATCAGTTATGGGCAACGCCTGTTGTTCATATCATGTTTGAGCAAAGTACTCATCCATGGAGTAGCACTCCTTTTCCAGAAGCATGCCTTTCACCCTCCCACCGAAGAGATCCACATTCATCGTTTTCCACTCGGAGGGAAGACCATTGTACAGCCTCGGCCCCCAGTGACTCACACCTTGCTGCGTCGACACCAAACGGTGATATATACAAACTTATTCTTACAAGTTTATAACAAAAAATAATACATATATACATACAAGGTCCCATATTTGAACTTCTGTGCAATTAATAGGTAATCATGTAATAAAATTTAATTAGGATTGTAAAATTAATTTCTCTAACCTTTACCAGAATAAATTAAAACAAAAATTGTAGCAGATATCAAGTTTTTAGTAATTAATATACAGGGTGAGTCATTAGTAGCCGCTTCTTCGATTGCTCTTTTGTGTTTTAAATAAGAGAAAAACAATTAGTGGAAGATCCATGGTTGCTTGTGGCGCATATTGTAAAAATACTTTAAGCTCTGGCGCATTTCCGGTTTTACAGGAAGTGCACGGGGCTTAATTTTTTTTAATGACTCACCCTATATATTTTTGTATTTTCTTGTACTGCTTTAAATTGTCTGTTCGATTGCTTTTGCTTTTTCAAAATTGAGCCAATAGTTCTTGAATTATTAATTTTTTTTGAAAATATTTGACCAAAACACGTGTTCAGAAAAAAATCATTTGCACATTGTTTTTAACAGTAAAAACATTAACTTTGTTGTTGCTTGTAGCCAAGAAAATTCTGCATCATTTGGTAAAGTTGCACTCGACAATACCTCACTGAACTTTGTTTTTTCAAAGCCTACTTCCTGAAATTTTCACATACCAAAAACTTATATTTTTTAAATGGAACACCCAGTATTTTATTGAGTCATTTTGTTCCTTTTTTTATTCTCTTTCATTTTTGTTAACAATGTCCTATAATTATCTTTTGTAATTTCTGAGATAATCACTATAGGAGCTATTAGCGATCAATTAAAGAACTACGAGCGCTGTTGTTCTATGCACCAAAATATTCGTTCAACCAATGGAGGGCAGGGATGGCGCCCGACATCCTTAGTCAACTGTCAAACAATATAAATGTTATATCCAACTATCCCAAAAGTAATAATTTTATAGAATGAAGAGCATCGCATTTCATTTTTTTAATTCCGGCAATGTCCAGTTGCATTTTTGACACTGTTGGTTAACATCGAAATAAAATAAAGGTTATGTTTACTAACATATTTGAAGAGGTCTTCAAAAAGTTTTGAAAATCCGTCCGTAGATAGCGAAGATACTCTTCACCATTAACATTTTCATCAAAGAAATAAGGTCCAATTATGTAACTACCCACTATTCCTCCCCACAGTTTTAATGACCAACGATTTTGAAAGTTTACAGGTGTGATAAAATGGGGGATTTTAAGTGTTATAATAATGGAAATTGTGACGATGAACGTATTCACTTTAATAGAGGGTGGCTTCGTTGGTAGACAACAAAAAGTTGAGAAAGCCAGGATAATTTATCTGCTGCCAATTGACAAAAATGTAAGCGATTCTGAAAATTTCTTTCATCTAACCCTGTGTATAAATATGCTACGGGTGAATTTCATATTTCCTAATTATTCTGGATTCTCAAATTTGACTTACATCTAACTGACGACTAATTTTCGTAGTACTAGTATGGAGGTGTTCGACAACACTCGCAAGTACCATAAACGTCTTATCCTCACCAGTTATTGCTTTTTCTGCACCTTCTTTCATATTCAATGCTTTCTGTTCACTCAAACCGTCCACTTTATATTTTCGAAGGTTTCTGGATTCGGTTGACTTCTACCAGGGATCGCTGTGCATAAAGTCTGGATACTAGCAAAAAGTTTCTTTCAGATTCACCCAAAACGTCAATCATATCTATTAACTTTTCATAAGAATAATTCATTTGGATGATAACTAACAGCGATGCTTTTGTAAGTTTGAAATAAATGTATATCCACTTTCTTCAACAGTTGACTGAGGCAATCAGCCGCATTCCAGCCTTTATTGGACGAAAATTTGGGTGAATAGAACAGCGCCCGTAGTCTTTAATTGACCGCTAATTGCTCCTATAGTGATTATCTCAAAAATTACAAAAGATAGGTATAGGACATTGTTAACAAAAATGAAAGAAACAAAATGACTCAATAAAATACTAGGTGTTCCATTTAAAAATAATAAGTTTTTGGTACGTGAAAATTTCAGGAAGTAGGCTTTGAAAAAACAAAGTTTTTTGAGGTATTGTCGAGTGCAACTTTACCAAATGATGTAGAATTTTCTTGGCTACAAGCACCACCAAAGTTAATGTTTTTACTTTTAAAAACAATGTGAAAATGATTTTTTTCTGAACACGTGTTTTGGTCAAATATTTTCAAAAAAAATTAATAACTCAAAAACTATTGGCCCAGTTTTGAAAAAGAAAAAACAGTCAAACAGACAATTTAAAGCAGTACAAGAAAATCCAAAAATATATAGTGTGAATCATTTAAAAAAATTAAGTTCCGTACATTTCCGTCGAAACCGGAAGTGCGCCAGAGCTTAAAGTATTGTTACAATATGCGCCACAAGCAACCATGGATCTTCCACTAATTGTTTTTTCTTTTATTTAAAACACAAAAGAGCAATCGAAGAAGCGGCTACTAATGACTCACCCTGTATAATAGTAATTAATTAATAAAGAAATTAAAGAAAATGGTTATGTGATTTTGGTCTTATAGTTTGTTTCCTTTTCGCAATAATAAAAACCTTAGTACGACATATAAAATCCATTATTGTCCATATACTCCTGCATTCTTGATTGCATAGAATTTATTAAAGTTACACATAAGTTTCTTCCTCTGAAATGCTCCCATACAGATTGTGCATATTGAGTAATATTTTCTATATAAAGTTGAACTCTATCATTATTAGCATTCCTATTCGGCACCATAGCACTCCACATATTTTCAATGGGATTCGGATATGGAGATTTTGCCGCCCAATCAAATACTTCTACGTTATTTTCGTTAAATAAATAAAAAAAAATAAAAGAAAGTAAGAGTGTTACTTCCGGTCCGAATTTTGATTTTTTTTTATATAAAGATTATTCCAAATGTGGCTCAAACAATTTTGTGTTCTTAATAAATCTGACTAGAATGCAAAATTTGTGAGATTTTCCAAAAAAAACAGATATTTGATGAGTAGAAGCATTACTTCCGGTCCAAATTTTAAACTTTCTTTTATAGAAAAATTGTTCCAAATGTAGTTCTAATTACTTTTGCACTTATAATACATGTATATAGATTGTATAAAAAAAACTGCTATTCGATAAGAGTAAAGTCTTACGTCTGGTCCGAATTTTCAAATTTCTTTTATACAAAAGTTGTTCCAATTCGGGCTCTAAATATTATTGTATTCTAGATAAATCTGTAAAGAATCAATAATTTGTAAGATATTTGCTAAAAACCGGTTTTTGGTAAGATATGAAGGCCTCCTTCCGGTAGAAATTTCAAAAAAAGTCTTTCTAAAATTCACATTTTAATGCTTTTGTATTCTTTAGAAATTTCTCTAAACTTAGTAGTTGACGACGTATTAGTAAATTTCGATTTTTTTAGTGAAGTAAACTAATTCAAAATATCAGTGTTGATCGGGAAAAATATAATTTTTAATAATTTTAAACATTCCCTTATTAGAGAATATAACAATTTTTACTTTTTATAAGAAAAACATGGGTTGTTATAATACTAAATTGTTTAAGTATTATTTTAATTTTCAGTTAAACATTGTTATTTTAAATAAAAAGCTTCAACATCTAAAATAAATACAAATCACTTCCAGGAAGAATAGTAACAAGTCCAAAATTCCATAAAACCAAGATTTAATGAAAAATAGTGGATCTCCCTGTAGAAATCAAAATAAAAGACTATAGAATAAAATAAAAGCCAGAAAGATATTGAGGAAGATAAAAATGATTTTTTCTAATAAAGTACCTAGCATGAACGTTATCCCTATCAGACAATAAATTATTATGAATAAACACAAATATTTCAAATATATTGGCTTATAGTATATGGCCGATGTAGTTTCTTTTACAAAGCAATTTAATTCATAACGTAATACAATCTTTTTCTTTTAATTGTATTTAATATTTAATTATATATAATTTTAAAAGCAAGGCATTCAAAATATGTGTTTCATTCGTTACTATATATATGACATGTATATTTCGTGCAGATTGTGGAAAATAAAGTATTCATGGTACAAATATATAAGGTATGTTCTAGCGCAGCTTCCTTATGACGTCAATTGGATGCAATTTCGTCATACCACTGATATTAAGAAAAGAAAGATTACTCTTGAATAACCACAGATGTAATAGTATATAGATACCTATATAAAGAATAATAAAATAGACATAATATATAGCACAGTTGTTTACGAATGTGTAACTAAATTAAATTTCTTTACAAATTACCTGTTTAAAAACTCATAAAGCAAAATAATAAGATTGTATTATTGAAAAATCTCCCACTGGATATTATGTAGCACTTTGGTTTACGAAACCTGTTTTAGTCGTTTGATAATACAATTTGTAATTACTTTACTGACAAAGTAATTTATCACAAAATAAATTTATGACTTGAAATTGTGCATTTTATGTAGTATATTGCTTTAAATTACTGATACCAATGAATATTGCAAAAGTTGAAAGTATTATAGTAAGAAAACTATTGGTTTAATATTGGATTTTCGTTTATTAATTGTTAATTGACAGGTAATAAATAAAACAACAGATATGGTTACTTTTTTTTATTGGTAAATTTTATTGTTTTTTTTTGTAATTTTCTTTTTTGTTGATAATTATTTTTATTTATCTCTTTTATACGTATGTAAGTTCTTACTCTAATATATGATTCCACAACTTCTTGTGGCAAACTAGTCTTAATATTTTGTACCAAACGCTTTATTATGTTGGTATTTTTGTTAATCGATTTCTTATGGAATTCATTAAACATTTGTTCAGCGTCTTCTGCCATTTTCTTCATAATAGCATTCGGCTGACGTAGACACCGCCTGGAGACTAATCCAATCCAGTTGCTTTCTGGGGATTCAATCTGAGTATCATCATGTAACGAGTATTTGCTTCTGAACTTATGTGCTATATATCCCGCTATATAGTATAAGCCTTGCTTCGCAATATCCCCGGTAGCAGAGGTTGCGGAATGGATTCTTTCGAATTCCGTCAGCAAGTCCATAAATTCCTCATTTATGTCATCCTCAGACACCCTGACAACATTTTCTTCAAAATCTCCAGTTTCTTGCACAAAAGGTTCCAAAACTGTAGTTAAGTTAAGTGTTGCGTCTGTAGTTAGTAACTCTACTACAGACGTATCTTCCTGTGTGTTGACATTTTCTGAAAACACAACAGATGAATGCTTCCCAAGAATGTACCATCTCAATCGATATTTGAATTGTAATGCACTAGGGTGGT
The DNA here is from genome assembly GCA_963170755.1 of Amphimallon solstitiale. NCBI lineage: Eukaryota > Metazoa > Arthropoda > Insecta > Coleoptera > Scarabaeidae > Amphimallon > Amphimallon solstitiale. The sequence goes on from OY720679.1 coordinate 142,559,158, forward strand.
CATTGGTGGATCCCATAGCTCGCATATATGAAAAAAAATTTTCTATTATATCTTGATTCAGACGTCTAGTAATTATGTACTCAATATTAAAGTTTGACCTTAAATATTGATATAAAGAGCTGTTATTTTGTAGTATCGCTTTTTGAAAAAACATTAAACTTTTTCTTGTACCGACTCTTATATTTTGTATTAATTTAGTCATTTTTTCTATTTTATCCAGTTGGTTTTCAATATCAACACCATATGCATTGGCAGCAATATCAAATTTGGTTTGAGTATTGAACAAATCAAACCAATCGTTAATGATATTAATTATGTCACTAATTTCAGTGCATGCAATATCTGGCATTAAATTATGTTCACCACACCACCTTATCGCTAGCGCCACTGTACGTGAGAGACATTGCACAGCATATTTTACTTTCTGCCTTTGGTTGCCAATTACATCGATGTGAACCTGTGTAAGCTTATGGGCAAGTTTCAAGTCACCTTCCTGTAGGTCAACCAATTTCTGAAAGGGCTCCTTCGTGATCTTTGTATTATTTATGGTGAACCCATGATCAAAAAGATTATTTCTAATCAATTTGATTAAATGTGGCACATCAGCAAATACAAAAATCTTTTTCCCTTCATCAGATGGATGAGTGAAGGATTCACTTTCATCGACAGCTACACCAACCTTCATATTTTTCCATAATTTTCTGTTTCCAGGTCCTAGATCCGAAACAACAGCTACAACAGTGTACTGTATTACTTCTAATTTACATATAATATTTCGGAGGACTTCTACCGACATACCACAGTCGTAATCATAGTATATTACTTGCTTCCATGCCGAAAACAAGCCACGTACCATAACGGTTTGCACTGTTTTGTGCGGTCCTACAGCCTGTTCCCTTTTGCGATCGAAACATATTTCATTAGAGACGTACATCTCGTCAAAAGAAAGTACACACAATCTGTCGCGCTCGGTATACTCATTTGCCTTATATTTCATAATTAGTAAAACCTCTTCCAGAATACCTGGTTTCAATTCCAAACTTGTCGCCCACTTCCTTAAGGTTGATAAGCCTGGCAGTGGATATTCTCTGGTAGTTCTTAAATATCTGTAGGCTTTAGGACTTACGCTTCGAAGCGAAATTGCCGAGGAAATATCTTCAGCAGTCCATTTTGCCTTCATTTTTGTCTTTGATTTTATTAGTCGTATTTGCCCCAGTGTAAAATATTTCTCTAAAATTCTATTGAGGTGACATATTTCTTCAGTGAGGTAGGCCACCTTTTCCTGTAAGGTCTGTATTTTCCCTTGCGATAGAAAATATTGTTCCTTCCAATGTGATAGTGTGTCTTCAGGGTTTTCGGTTGAAGTAGATGGTCTGCATTATAAAATCAAAATTAGAAATGCTCAATACATAAATCATTCGTTATACTATCTTTCACAAACTTGATTTGTTTCATTTTTAAAAAAATGCATATTAAAATATATATTACAGAATTACTGTTTTTAGCATATTCAAATTATTTATTATACACCATAATCTTAATCAATAAAGTCTACAACATTATTACTTACATAACAGCTTATGGCCAAGCATTTCAGTAAAAATGGAACATAGGTATATAGTAATATGTATCAAATAAGAAGTATATAGAATAATTAAATAAGTAAGACTGATTTGTGTACTGTTCGGGCATATGAAAATAGGTATTAATGTGAAGGTAATGATTAAAATCGATAATTTTCTTTCTGTAATTCCTTAATATCATATGTAACAATGATCATTCTCCCTTACAGATTATATTACAGACAATGAATGCTATACTTTTTTAAGTAAAATATCAAAATTTTTACTGACAAAAAGTTTTTATTCAATCAATGAATATTTGAATAATAATTTTATTGATATACAATTTTAATTTGTTTGTCTGTATATTTTGACTTTTCATGTAATGATTTTATTACATTGAATAAATATTATTATTATTATTATTATAAATTACATCATTAATGATATATATATATATATATATTTACTTAAATGAAAAAGCTCCAGGTTTTGTAAATGCTACTTCACAATATTTTTCTGTTTCGCATGTTTGGTTTCTTCTTTCCTCGGGAACAATAGAACAACTAGAACAAATTATTAAAATTAGAATGCTTTGTTTATTAAACATGGTAAGGTAGTATTGCTAACCTTATTTATTTGTTAAAAGTATGAAACAGCAATTTCTTTAAGTATTTTTACATTGCACACCACTTCAACATTACAAGACTATTTAAAACATTTTGAGCTTTTAATTTGACAGCTTATTTGAATACAACTCTTTTCATAATAACTATGCTTTGACAACTCCACTAACGAGTTAAATTTTTCCTTACCTTGTTGAGGAATCTTCTTTTGGCATAGAGAATGTTACTTCTGTATCTTCTACAGTTGGAGGTAACAGGTCGATTTCTTCCGATGGATTGATGGAATAACTGTAATAATTCATTAAATAGGTAATACTTTTTACATTGGCATATAATACATAGGTTATTATTAGGTTCATTGCTTCATACAAACAAATTTATTTGTATTTTTTTAAATACAGTATAAGTAGTGATTATATGAAGGTACGTATTACAGATTAACATTCTTCCTCTGCAACATCCTACTCTGTATACTAAATAATTTAAAAGTAAGTACACTCATGCGTTATTTCATATCTGTTACCTTGATGTTGATGGTTGTAAAGTCGAGTAATTTACAGCAGCTTCACTATGTGTATGTATATACAATGTGGGAACAGCTGTTTTATGAAGTATTTGGTACGATTTTATATATTTCTCTCTCATCTGTCGATTATCTAAATACCACTTCTCATATGCGTCTCTTGCAAAATGAAGTGAACATATATAATCTGTAAATAATAACATCATTAAAAGGTACACAAATACGTCCAAATACAAAACCTACGATTTCTTGTGTTTTTTATCCTTCTACCACAGGCTTGTATCCACTGCTGAGATAAGTTTCGATCTTTAGGAAAACGAAAATATTTAATATTCCTTCCTCGAGTGTTTTCTGACCTGCTTTTGCAGCTCAAGACACAGCAGCTTACCATATTAGATGAGCTAAAGGTAGAGGCAAATGTATTGCTTTATAATACAATATTTAATAAACTCATTACCTTCTATGTTATAACCTCTTCTTAAGTTCTAAATAAATCAAATTAAAAGTCTTTGGCTTAATGAAAATATTCACAAATCTTAATAACTACACTAAACATATAAAATAATAATTATAATGACACAAAATACGATATAATCGGATATAACTCTTCGAAATCTAAATATAAACAAAGCACAAACTCAAAACTACAAACATGTGATGGATGACGCAACACATATGACGAAATTGCATCCAGCGCAGAAATAGACGAATTTGAGTCAAAGTTGTAGCATACCTTATATATTTGTACCATGAAAGTATTTAAAAACTTCAGAAAATATAAACCATACTGATATTAAGTACAATGGCTTATTCATGCTATACATATAAGATTTACGATGCATGTTTTTTGCTTGTCCCGTTCTTAACTCGAACATTAGAATGTCTATAGGATCTATATAGAATGTCTATAGGATCTATTTTCAATTTACACCGGCCATTTGAAAAGAAACCAATTGTACGGGAGACGGGAGTCTAGTGCGTAGATAACTTGGGTATTCCCGCGTTTCTCCACAACTGATATCAACAACATCGACGCAACTGCATAGCAGAGCACAGTGCAAGATTATTCGTTGCGAAGTACGACGCTTGCCGTATTGATAAGGTTAGTTAATAATTTATTAATATACAAACTAATTGTAATCACTTTGTAACGCATTATCTTTCATACTTTATTTATTAAAAGCTTGGCTGTTGTATTGGGGTATAATTGTTGGACAATATTATTCCGTTCTTTGTATGGAATCATGTTAAATATTTGTGGATTTTTGTAATGATTTTAATTCGCGATAGTATGCTAATTAGACTCAATTAAAATGTATTCTCAAAATCAATCATCATTAAGTAATATTTCTTCAATTATAGACAAAAATAAATAAAAACATATAGCATACAAAATAAACATTAACACGTTACTGCGTCACAAATACCAGGGGTACATTTCTCATCATGTCAACATGCAATCATCAAAAATTCAGTTTTTTTCTTAGCTGATTGTGTAAGTTCATATTGGTATCTCTAATAACTTCGCTAAGTATTTTTTTTTTCATGGAATACACTAAATTAATATAATTTCACCCTTGTAGCTTATATACAGTGTGTTGCTAATCAGTTTGACTAAAATGATCTGAATCAACAACGGAATATTCAAAAATATATTCATATAGTTATAAGTATATATGATTTACTTTCTTATACGTAATATAAGGAACTATGGCTCTTTGGAACTATGACAATGGCATGGTTAAGAATCGGGGCGCCAGCAATGGCCTTGACGTTAACTTGTAAGTATCTTGCTCTTGACAACGTTATCAGATGCTATTTTCATAAGAAATTAGGGGGGTCAAGAGCAATAGAATGTTATTTATATAGGTGGTAGGTCTGTATACTAAAATATTTCAAATTAAATTCAAATTTCACTTTAAATACATAAATATATTTGTAATTTGATAATGTAAACTAAACTATAGCATATAGCATAATGATCAATTTATTACGCCTATTTAATTTTCACGATATAACATTTGACAACGCTGCATTCAAAGTCACTGCTTACGCCCCAATTGTTTGCCATTGCCGGAACTATGTATTGTGGTGACAAAAATGTTCAACTTCGACATTTTTGCAGATGTCTGCGTTTTAATGTCCTCTGATACCAAAAAAGTCTGTGTGTATGTGAGTGTGTGACCACGATAGCAGCTAAACGGCTACAGATACCAATACCAAATTTCATATTTTGGAGTATAATCTTTCTCTTGAGATCTCATTAGATTTTCAGTAAAATCGTTAGACCGGAAGTGGTTGTTTACTTCAGCCAAAAAATCAAAATTCAAAATTGTGTAATATTTCATCATCTACCAGGTTTAGACACGTTTCTAATGAATACAAAAATACAATAAAGTAAATTTTAAAACGATTTTGAAAAAAAAGTTTTTCGAAATTTCTACCGGAAGTAGGTCTTTTTATCTTATCGAAAAACGGTTTTTTTTGCAAATATCTCGCAATTTTTTTTATTCTATACAGATTTATCTAGAGAGCTCGAGTTGGAACAATTTTTGTATAAAAAAAAATTTCCACTCGATGGCATTAAATCTTCGTATTTAGTTCATACTTTGATGTTTAACGTAAATAATGACAAATATAACACTACACTATCCCAATGATCAAGGAACACTTTTCTTGGCTTCACCCAGTGGTAAAAGAGATTTGATATGACACCTAAGTTAGGTAATGTATACTCGCGACATAAGTTTTGTCGGGTCCTAAGACCAGCTATATGGAAGGCATGACTGTTCGACTATAGTAATCCGATAATATTTCCCACTGAATCTTAATAGAAAATACAGGGAGATTGTATTATTTATGTTTAGGCTTGAGGGATATATTGCAGTTTGTCAAAATAAAATACATCTACCATAATTGATATATAAGCAAACAATAATTTACACAATGAATCTTTTGAATATAGATATGTTTAAAGGAGAATGTTTTAAAATGTATAGTCTGTTTCAAATTATAAGAACATATCTTTCAACGGCTCTAATGCTTTTATTGCACCACCTTCTGTGACGATAATTATTATACTTGGTCTCCTTATTGAACGGGTACGGACGGTTTACCTATTTGCAACGTATGAATGAGTTATTGCCGCAGGTGGTGCAATAAAAGCATTAGAGCCGTTGAAAGTTATGTTCTTATAATTTGTAACAGACTATAAAATAGAAGCAATATCACAGAATTTCTAAAGCAATATTAATAAATCAGTAAGTAAGGAATTTAGTACAATCAATATATTTAATAAATGTAATTTAGAATCTTTATATGTATATGTAAGCAACGTTACATAACATATTAATAATTTGCAATATATTCTTCTTATATAATATTGATATTAATGTATTACTAAGCAATTAAATAATCTATATAACTGCATGACTGCATTGTAGATATAGGTACCTGGACATAAAGGATATTTGAAAACAAATATCGCTCGGATACACAATTATCAATTTTATATCTAATGTTATATAAGTTTTACTGTTTAATTTGGTTGATCGATCCATCACTTTACTAATTTATAATAATCAATATAAATAATTACAAATTCTATAAAACCGAGATCTTAATAAAGCATTCATTCTCGCCCTTGAAAAATAAAATAAATTCGGAAAGCGCCAAACATTTGTAGTACATCAAAAAGATGTCTTTGTAATGTTGACACATCAATGTTATCCTGCGATAAATCATAATTATTACATTGAAATAAATCATAAACTATACTATATAGAACATTATCGAAAATACATCTGGGCGTTAACAAAAAGATCGAAATTAACCTTTACAAATAATGGAGATATCATTTCTTTCCTACATATTCTATTACGTTTTAATATTTTAAAATACAAAGTACTGAGATTATAAATCAATGATTCAGGTTTTCTCGGAATTCATGTCGTCATTTTTGTTTACATTAGCCTTGATTGTGCGTCTTTACCGCTAGATTCAACAACGCATACATTGTCACGTACAATAGATGTTACTGTTAAATATTATCAGAAAATTTGTGCCAAGAAGTGGAGAATGTCTAGCAAGCTTTTTATACGTTGGTGATTGTTCGCAGAGTGTCGTATGAAAATTTTACTATTAAAAAAACTGATACAAACAATCTTTAATCAAAATATTCTGATGATATGATGATACATACGAATAATGCTCAATTATTAACTAGAATTATTTTCCAAAGATCCTTAATCAAAAGCGGTTGTTTGAGGAAATTTTTTTCCTAGTTCTTTTGTTAATGCAATTTCAAAATATATGATGTCCTGAAGATCTTCAATAATTAAAAACCTATCTAGAATTTTGATATATATCCCAGCAAAGCCTTAGAGTTAATTTTCTCCGTCACTGGCGCAGAAAAAATTAAAACTCATATACCGGGTGTTTAAGCTTGACCACCGACCATATATCAGTAACCGTACATCGTACAACCTTGCGGAAAAATCTTGATAATAAAAGGAAAATTGCAAAATATCTTAAGTGTTCAAAATGACTTCAAGATGAATTAAGAATTTCACAGTTTTTCATTAAATTCAAAAGTATTCCCAACAAAATATTCAGACGTATTTGTGCAATTTATATTTTAACACCTTCTAATTTAGCTTCTCTACAAAGGGTAGAGTAGAAGGAGATAGGCAAGATTTTTTTTCAACAAAGTTGTACGATGAACGGCCAAGCTTGAAAAAACACCCAATGTACTGATACAAAATTTAAATTAAATTGATTGATAGATTGTGACTTTATGAGAAGAGATATTTCGAAGCGGTTTTCTTCCTAAGATAGCCAGTCATTTGTAGCACCTTCTGCAGATATTTTGTATTATACAGAGTGTTTCATAATTTGGTGACTGACCACAATTTAGTTTCATAAACAAAACATCCTGTATATTATATTGTTGTATTCCTCGTATAATTCTTAGTCAAACAGTGATAAGATAGTATAGGCTTTAAATTTAAATTTTTCTCAAAAATTCAATGTTTCTATAAAACTGTATAAGATGTTTTCATGATTGGTTTCCACGGATGCATACTTTGAAGAGTTATAAATAAATGTTTTTTGTAAATAAATTGTCTTTTACTTTATTAGGCTCAGCGGAAAGAAAACAGCCGTCGTAATTTAAGATTTGTGTCCAGTTGCTCCAGCTAAATATGTATTTTAAATTAATGTAGAAAGTATAATACGATTATGTACATAAATTCAAAACGATCAACTAGAAATATTTAATAATCATTGTTCAATATTCAGAAATTGAGTTTGTGCCTTCCATTATTTTGGTTTGATTGTGGTGTAAAATTTTTGCATTACAGTCCTACAATTCAAGAACAACGCCCCTGTTAAGGACGAATTTACACAATGGAATTCTTCGACAAAGCTATCAATTATCTTCCCGATCACTGGGAAAAAAACGATTATAAAAACGTAACGTACATTCTAGTAGATGTAAGCAAAGATACTGACGAATACAAGGAAATACAACAATTTTGTACATTTAAAGTGGATGGCACGATAAAGAATATTAAACGAATTCAACACCCATTTGCTTACTTACGATTTAAACTAAAGGAGGAGTTTCAAGCAGTGTGGGGTGAATTTCGCCATGTAAATATTTGATCTATATTTTCTTATATTTTATGTATCCGCAACAATTTCTTATTCTTTCATTTTTCTATGTATATACATTTTAGTTGACTATATTCGTCTAGCATGGCTTTTTCTTTCTTCAATGTTTTTCCTTTCTTTGCAATATTTTCGCAAAAACTGTAGTCCATTTCAATTTATTTTTCTTTCCTATCTTCCTCTTCAATACATTCCAAAACTGCTTTTTCCGCTAATAAAATATTTAATCTACACTTTCATATGTGGTAATTCCTTGAAATTAAAATTTCAATGTTAAGAGTTATTAACTCTAATGCCAGCCATCTTATTTTTGCTTGGGTTTATACCTTTTACTTTTTTATACGTAGTATCAGGAAGTATTGTGATGATGAAAATTTTCGACCTCGAGATTTTTGCAGATGTCCACCCTGATACCGAAATTAGTATATTAAAATACAAGTTTCATAAGACATGATTTTTGCGCACGCGTTCAAGTTTAGAAAACGAGCCGCTAAGCGAGTTTCTAAAGACCACGTGCGCAAAATGTCTTATGAAACATGCATTTTATACTATTTTTTCTATTTCGGTTACTAAAAGTTCAAAAAAGCTTAAAATGAGAGACATGTTTTGTTCAAACATTTTAGAAATTTTGTTTTTTTGGAGTTGATTACTCTGATTTTGAAGTAAACATTTTAAATATTTGAATATCGGCGAAGTTATATGTAATTTTGTTTAAAATTTAGACTGATTTATGCAATAAATTAATTCATCTAGTGTTATGTAAGCTTTTATAACAGTTGTACTATTCAACATTGGAAGTAAATTTCAATAGAAGCAGCAAAAAACTTATCATCCCATTTATATTGTTAATTAGCGTAAATAAAATGTTCGTAACTGTGTTTTTTATTCTCTGTACAACTTCTTACACATGTTTGTTAGATTAAAGATTTATATTTTGACATTTAAATATGATTTGGTTCCATTTTTTTTGTTACCAACTTCAAAAAAATAAAATTAGCGTTCGATAAAGTAATACTTTATGCAACCAAAACGGGTGTCGTAAAGTGAACTTTTTTATAGCACCGGAATAGAAAATGTCAATAGTATCATCAGGAAACTTATCATCCAACTCTGCTTAACAATTTATATTGTTAATTAGTAAATAAAATGTTAGCATGTGTGTTTTTATTCTTTATACAACTTCTATTACACATCTTTGTTACATTAAATGCTGATATTTAACATTTAAATATACTTTGGTTCCATTTTATTGTTACCAACTTCAAAAGAAGTAAAATTAGCGTACTTTATGCAACCAAAACGGGTGTTGTAAAGTGAACTTTATAGCACCAAAATAGAAAAAAGTGGTTTTGCAAACATCTCTCTGTCTCTCTCTCTGTGTGTGTCTGTGTGACCACGGCAATCGGCCAAACAGGTACATGTACCAATACCAAACTTTATATTTATGAGTATAATCTTCCTCTTGAGATCTGATTAGATTTTCAATAAAGTCGGTAGACCGGCAGTAGTAGTTTACTTCGGCAAAAAAATCAAAATTTACTAATATCTCGTCAACTACATACCTAGACAAATTTCTGAAGAATACAAATACATATATTAAAAAGTGAATTTTAGAGAGATTTTATAAAAGAGTTTTTCGAAATTCCTACCGGAAGTAGGTCATTTTGTCTTATTGAAAAACAGAAACACAAAGTATTTAGAGCTCGAGTTGGAACACAATTTTAGTATATAAAAAATTCAGAATTCGGACCGGAAGTAACACTTTCACTCTTATCGAATAATAGTTTTTTGCAAATATCTCGCAAATTTTACATTCTATCCAGATTTATTAAGAACCCAAAAGTACTTAGAGTTACAGTTCGGACCGGAAGTAATTTTAATTTGGAACAACTTCTGTATACACATTTTGGAACGCACATACGTATAAGAATGTCGTGTGGTGCCCACACCTAATTTTTTTTAAATGTTGTATTTATATAACCTATTGATATATAAACTTCACGTGTTTCAAACACTCTATTTAAATATCTATAATATGTATATACATACCGGGCTCTTTTTTTATCATTACACATAGCATTTTCCCTATGTGTAATGATAAAAAAAAATTGTCAATGCATTAGCGATATAGTCACTGTATAGTAGACAACCAGTTATACACTCGTATTTTGACAAGCAGGAACAGTGAGCTGTCATAAGATTTTTATCAGTCAATTTTCGTTAAACTTTTTATTAAAATTTTAAAATAAAAATTGAGTTTGTAGCAGAAACACTGTACGATACACGTGTTAAAATGTTATTTTATTTTGCTTATTTTAAATTGCTCCAGTTCCTAATCACCCTCGTGTCGCAAATCTTACTCGCAAAATAAAATAGCACTTTTAACAATTATATCGTAAATAACTAATTTTGTACAATTTTTCTTACAATTTTAAAATTCGAAATATATCACGTCGTCAACATCATAATTGCTACATTACGGATTTCCCGCCATTTCCCACTGTCCGCGTAACGTTGATACAAATAAAATAATATTCTGGAGATCCGTTTCTCTTACTTCTACCATAAATTATTTGTACGGAAAAATTAAACTTTGCAGCGTACATAAAACCTTTTACATTTATTAGGAAACTGTTAAAATTTAGCGCGAAAGTATTTGATTCGGCAATAATACTTGTACTGGTAACACTGGGCGATACAGAGCAAAATAAAGCTTAGAAGAATTAGGTTATGTTTTTAATAAAGAAAATGCAGAATATCACTTGGAACAAAATAATTAGTTTATTTAAGTTTATTATAACAATTAAACGAACTTAAATGTGAAGTCTAAATCATAACAAGTTCTCGAAATGTCCACCTTGTCTTTCAAGGCAATAAGCAAGGCGATCTTGAAAGCAACGAAGTGTATTTCTAATAAATTCTGGCCTTATTCCATTACATGCAGTACGTATACGCTCTTTTAGTTCATTCAAGTTGCGTATTCGTACATTGTTGTAAATTTTACTTTTTAAGTAACCCCAAAGAAAATAGTCATTTGGAGATAAATCAGCGGATCTTGGAGGCCATAGTATGGGACCAAATCTACCAATCCACCGTCTTTGAAATAAGTTATTTAAAAAATTCCTGATAGCGTTAGTAGAATGTAGAGTTCATCAACATTCATCATCTCAATTGATGGAATGACATGGTCTCTCAACAAATTCAAATATTTCACTGCAGTGAGGTTACCGTCAATAAAAAATGGGCCAATAAGTCTATCGCTTATTATTCCAATCCAGACATTAACTTTTTGAGGGTACTGTGTTCGGGTCAGGTTTTGAGCGTGAGGATTTGTACGGGACCAGTACCTAATGGATTAATGGATAGGAAATTTAATAATTTTTCATGGATAAATGTAGGGTACAAACCGAAAGTTCTGAGAGTTGACTTCACCGTTTACGGTAAATGTAGCCTCATCAGTAAAAATTATTTTATTTAAAATTTCTTGGTTTTCATTTAACATGTTAAACATTATTTCACAAAACTCAGTTCGTTTTATCTTATCCTCTTCGAAAAGCTCTTGATGATTTGATATTTTGTATGGCCTATATTTAAATTCTTTCAGAGTTTTGTATACCGAACTGTACGATACTCCAAAATGTTTAGCTACATCTAAAAGAGATCCTACAGACCGTTCCTCTACGTAACACAGGATATTTAATTTCATGTCTTCTGTTCGAACATGATTGGTTCTATTTCTTTTTTTGTGAGAATTTAGAACACAACCATCTTCTTGAAATTTTTTAAAAAAGTTCAGAATTGTTTTTGCACAAGGTATAGGCCTGTCTGGATAATTGACGGAAAACATGTCTCTAACTTGCCTTAAACTATTATTTTTCTGGTACCACATTACTATAGCCGCCTTTTCATTTCTGTTGTATTTATCCATGATTTATAAATAAATTATCTATTTTTTAATAACATGTATTTAATTTATGACTTATGTTTGAATAAAAATTCAGAAATATTACACATAAAAAATGTTTTTCCCGTCATGGCAACCTGATTTAAAAATTAATTATACGTAAACTCTTCATTAGTGTATAACTGGTTGTCTACTATACAGTGACTATATCGCTAATGCATTGACAATTTTTTTTTATCATTACACATAGGGAAAATGCTATGTGTAATGATAAAAAAAGAGCCCAGTATATTATAATGCAAAGTAGTTTTTTATGTCTAGCAATACTATTCTCAAGTGACTGCTACCAACCTCCTACTATCTATGTTCAGTTCCCATTTTATCAGTCTCTCCCGCATGTTCCTTTTTATTTTTAATGGATATCGTATTTCGATCTTCAGCGAAACAAATGCAATTGCTTACCGTCTCATTATTTTCATTATTTCGCTATTTCAATTAATTCGACAAACACCAAAACGCAGCTGTCAAACGCCGACCGCCATCTACTGTCCAACTTCGAAATCAAAAGGTCGAAATACGAATCCGCAATTGGACGATAAGGATTCGATGCTTTCATTCAGCAGACGGATCGGGAACCGTTCCCGGTCCAACTGTTCACTTCACAACAGTTGAGTGTTTACTGGACAGCACCGCTCAGCTTTATGTGATCGTCTGTCATCTGGTACTTTTCATTGCTGCCATATGTTAAAATTGTACGAATTAAACCGAATACACGATAACAATAAATTGTTTTTCTGCATTAAATTTTAGCGTAGTTATTAGTGTAAGCGCTGGTTTTTTCCAACCCCGAATAAAATACTGGGTAAACTCCAATATTATAATACATTTATTTCTGCACAACATTTTTAATTTGCTGTATCTTAATTTTCTAGTAACTTTCTTCAAAATTATGTAATAGGTAGGTCTTGGAATGCATCAATTGCGCATGCGTACAGAATACGCTCACAAAAATGGCGGCCGCTCCTTGACATGTTCAGAGTGAGCGGACGTCTTCTGGACATGATCACTGAACGGTTGCGCAACTGTTGTGCCTGTTGAATGAAAGCATTACTTAACTATTTTTTTAAAGCCGTTTTCTAAAAGTGTTTTTTAAAAATTATTTTGCAGGAAGAGCGCAGTTTGGAGGCAGTGGGAAATTCAGAGGTTGACGATTATATTAAATATAATTGCGATGACAGGCGAAAATTATCACGCTTTTCTTCTACAAATAAAAATTACGTAATTAAAAAACATGTGAATATTTCACCAGACAGGGACAGCAATAGATACCCTGAATATCTAGTAGAAGTAGAGTAGGTAAAATATTTTTTCTGATCGTTGTTCATATATACATATATATTGTATATTACATAATATTTTTTATATACTATTATCATCTTTAAATATTTATGTCAAATGTGTGTTGTTGTATGTTGTTAATTTTTCAACAGAAATGGTCTGTATACACCCTAAATAAATTGTCTTTGGCCAAACAGGCATTAATGTTAGAACAAACAGTCACTAACGTAAGTGAGTTACGTTTTTGGACAGTGGTTTCACTTGAAATGACTTAAAATTATTATTGACATGACCCCAAAATTCATTTTTTACATTGAAAGTAAGAATCTACTTCTTTTTATTTTTATTTGAAGTTAAAAATATGATCAATAGATTTGAAGGACTATAAAGTTACTTTACTACCTGATAAGACAGATAAATCAAATTTAAAATGTAAGTCTGTTCTAGAATATATTATATTTGTATTCTGATCCCTTTTTTGTTGAGAACATATTTCTAAAGATGTATTTCTATAAAAGTATATATGTTTAGTTTGTATTTCAATATAGATTTTTTAATCTTTGTGATATTATCAGCATTAATATACTCCCTTAAGTATTTTGTTCTTTTCAAATAATAAATAAATAAATAAATTGTGTTGTTTCACTGTTATATCTAATCCCTTCATATTTGAGACTATTTGAGTCGAAAAGAAATGAAAATGTAATAACAATGTTTCAGTGTTTTAAAATTATATACAGTATGTCCCCGGATTGACTTTACAAGAGAGAAAAATTTTTGGAAACTGGTTCTGTTCTGAATTTAAAGGAAAAGAAAATAGTACGTGATGAAGATGATGCTTCTACAGTTTTATTTTTGGATTCGGTGGAAGATAATCCTAAACTTTCATTACGGAGGCGGGCGCTTCAACTAAATATGTGCAAAACCCATATTCAAAGAGTTTTGAAGAAACGTAAATTATACCCCTCTAGACCTATTTTTAATCATACGTTAGAACCGGGAGATGATGAAAAGCGTCTTAATTTTTGCATGTGGATGGGAGATAAAATAATGGAAAACCAAAATTTTCACAAAAGCATAGTATTTTCCGATGAAGCAACTTTTACTAGCAATGGTAACGTTTCGTCACAACATGTTCGTTATAGGAGTGATACTAATCCTCACTTTAGAATTGCATCAAAACGTCCATATTTTGTTAAGGTAAACGTGTGGGGTGCTGTTTCTTACCATGGAATATTTATTTGATGCTAATGTAAATCGGTAAAAATAGCTTTTTTCCGAGAGCAAGGCATCTAAACCAGCATGTCTCATTTGTTCTACCACGGTTCCCGTTGCCAAAAAAATTAATATTATAGGGTAATTCCGGGTTAGATGGTGAACAAACTTTTAAAAGGCTGTATTTTATCACTAATGTGTATTTAACATACATAAATTAGGCTTTCTTTCCTAAAATATGTAAGGAACATAAACGTAACTTCTAAAGTACAAAAAAATGTAAAAAACAAATTAAAAAAAATAAAACTTCTTTTTTCCCAATTCACCATCACACCTTCAACCTATGGGTGTGATGGTGACACCTTAACGGGACAGATGGTGGATTGGAAATTGGAAAAGTCACTTTGTTGGCCTTTTCTTTTTGTCCTTGTTTTTGCCACAGAGGTCGCACATGTTGCAAAATTTGGTGCAATCTTCATGTAACCATAAACTGCAAATGGTACACTGAATCCAATCTACTTGTTTTTTGGTGAGTAGGTAGGATTCACCACAACCAACACAGCAATATTCTTCTTCTTCGATCTCTTCTTCGTCGTTTAGTTCAATCTCAATAGATGATTCTGAATCCGAGTCTTTGTAATTTTTTACGGAATTTACTTTTTTTAGTGCTTTTGTTTTTTTTGGTTTTGGTATTTTTCTTTGTTTCTCCAGAATTTTTCATTTTCTTCTTGTTTTGTTTAGATTTCAAGGATGCAATTGAATCAGGGGAATTAAGAACCGCTGCCAATTGTCTGGAATTTTTCCGTACTTTTTCGACTTTCTCAACAACTGGAACTGGTGATATTTGGTCCAACATTTTTCCTGGTGTTATTAGCTGATCACCTAATCCTTCCTGATCTGTTGAGTTTTTTCGTGCAACTGAAGCAACAGATGTTGAAGTACTGGGTTGAAGCGGCATTTCCTCATCTTCACTTGATCTTTTTCGTCCAACTGAAGCAGAAGACTTCGATGTAGTAGGTTGAGGCGTTACATCTCTTGTTAATCGTTCTTGATTTTCCTCTCTTGTTTGGTGAGTGTTAGCTTCTGCTGAAGGATCTTGTGTGGCTAAATAGGCGTATTCGGGAATAGCTCGAGGATTAAAGGGGTAAATGCCCGTCGCCCTAAAACCGGACGTAGCATTATCACGCGTAGTGGCTTTCTCCCACGCCTCAGACAGTAGTTTACCAAAAGACAACCTGTTTATTCTTCTGCTTGGGTTCAGTTTCATGTAGGTATTGCAAGCATTGTAGTAAAAACTTTTCAAGGCCTTGAAAAATGATTTATCAAGTGGTTGAAGGTAATGGGTGGTATGACTTGGTAAACATAGTAATGTGATGTTTTTCGACTCTGCATATTCCAGGGTCTCTACTGAACTACAATGAGAGCTGTGACCGTCGAGTATAAGCAAAACATTGCCTTCTGGCTTTCTTGGTACAAAATGGTTTTTCAGCCAAAGTAAAAAAATATCGGTATTCACATATGGTGATTTTTGTGACATATAAACAGTAGAACCCGTTGGCATGCCGTCTTTATATTCAGCCTTTTCATTTTTACCCTTGAATATACAAGCCGGTGGAAGAAAGTTTCCTTCAGCATTGCAGCAAGAAATGACTGATATCGTTTCGCCTTTTTCACCAGAAGTTATGCTTGAAACATTTCGGGATCCCTTTCCAGCTATCACGTAGCCTGGTTTGTTATTGAGTTGTAATCCGGTTTCATCAACATTGAAGATATTAGCTGGCTTGTTCACCAAGTCATTGTTGACCAAAATGTCTTGAAGTAAGTCAAAATATTGTAAAACAGCCTCTTTGTTTAAGTTTCTCACGCGAGCTAGTGAAATGCATTCAGACTTCCGTACACTAAGCTCAGGGTTTCGGCTCAAAAAAAGGCGAAGCCAATCAAAACCAGCCATTTCTTTATCACGGTTAAAAGTGTGCCGTACTCCCAACTGTTCTGCCAATTTGAATGCCATAGAACGCACTTCATTCCGTGTTGGTGAAAATTCAAATCGTTGAAGCTTCAGAATGTGCTTTACAAGCTTCTTTTCAGCTGCTTCGCCTAGATGAGACGATGGACCCATTGATGTTTTCTTAAAACTGCCTTTAACAAGTCTGCGTTTTAACGTTAACCATGGAATGGAGTACGTTTTTGCAGCTTGAAGTATGTTTTGACCCTCCTGAACGGTACGGGCTGCTCTGTTGAGTTGATCTTCACTCCACTGACCCCTTGAAGATCTTGTTTGTCTTTTGTAGAACGTTGGCATTCTTCACAAAACTGAAATAATTTAAATTTACTATTCACCATCTCTACCAAAATTGAGTTCACCAACTCTACCAATTGATATGGGTGAGATGGTGAACGCATCTGCGAATGAACAGATATTTGCCGACGATTGTTTTGAGGTAAAGTAATTTTACAAGACATGAAAAAAGGTAGAAAAGCCAAAACAAGCTGTTGTTTTACTGAAATACATCGGCAATTCCGACATTGAATCAGGCGTATAGAAAAGTGTTGGTGCTACAAAAACTTACCTTCCAAATTATTCACGTATTTCGACACCGACCGTTATTTTCCTAGACTCAATCACAATAGCTGATCACAAACAACACGCTTATAGGTTACAAGCGCCCTCTGTTAAAAATTAGTAAAACTACAACGATTCACCATCTGACCCAGCTCACCATCTAACCCGGAATTACCCTAATTAAAGACATTATCGTCAGAATTTTAGTACAATTTACCCGGAGGGTAGTACTCTTAGAACCGATAATATTGCAAAGAAGAAGAAGTCTCTTCTTTCTCAGCAATATATCTTTCATGTACAACATGACGAAATGTAGAATATGGTAAAAACTTCATATGAGATCTCTATTATTTTGGCGAGAAAGAAAAAACTTTATTCTGACGGAGACATTATAAAAGAAGCTTTGTCTATTTTTGCCGAAAATACTCATAAAAATAGTACTAAAAATATGGCAAGCAATATTTCTCTTTCTCGAAATACTTTAACCAAGAGGGTGGAAGAAATGGCTAGTGATGTGTTCAACCAAATACGAAAGTCGTGGCTGAATGTAAATATTTTTCATTGGCCGTTGATAAAACGTGCGACTTAACTGGAATGGCTCAGTTAGCCGTTTTCGTGCGATGCGTTGATGAAGATTTTAATGTGTTTCAAGTTTCAAGATCTTCTTGAAGTGTGTGATTTATCCATGACCAACTACAGGATTCGACATCTTTCAAAAGGTTAAGGATTGTATTGAGAAGCATGACCTTGATCGGAACAAATTTCTCTCTATTTGTACTGATGAAGCGCCTGCTATGATAGGGAAACGCAGTGGTTGCGTTTTTTTACTTGAAAACACATTGGCCGTGAATTATTTTCTTATCACTCCCTTACTCATCAAGAAGTTCTTTGTACAAAAGATATGAAATTCGGTTATATCATTGAGCCTGTTGTGCTCTGTATAAATTATATCCGAGCAAATGCATTGCGTCGTGAATTCAGAGCTATCTTTGAAGAACAAATTAATAAATATGGAGAATTACGTCTTCATTGCGCTGTCCGATGGCTGTCAAAAGGGGAAATGTTAAGTCGGTTTTTTAAATTAAAAGAGCAAGTTTTGTCATATTTACATGAAAGGAAGAAAGAAATTTATTTGAAGATCATTGATGGCTATGTGATTTTGCTTTCTTAGTAGACATAACAACTCACCTCAATAAATTCAACTTAAAATTACAAGGCAAGGATTCCTCATTTCCAATAATGGTAAATAATGTTAGTTTTAAGGCTAAGTTGAAATTATTAACAAAAGATATAGCAAGAAAAGACATTGTTCATTTTCCAACACTGTTGGAAATTAAGAAAATTTGACGAAGAAAAGGAAACAATATCCCTTTTTATGAATCCATTCGCAATTAATTCTGATGAGTTGGTGCAATATTCGCCAAATATACAACTTGAATTAACGAATCTGCAACATCACTGGCTACTCAAAAATAAATTTGCGGAGCTGATCAGATCACAAACGACAGAAGAGTATGTGAAATTTTGGAAATTTGTTCCTGATCAGGATTATCCAAATATCAGACTTCAAGCTATGCATTGTGTCTGTCAATTTGGCTCAACATACGTGTGCGAAAAATTCTTTTCGTCATTAAATTTAATAAAAGATAAGTATCGAATAACACAGACGCGAGGTCATCTCTCAGATTTATTAATATTATTCACTTCTGCAGTTACACCAAACATTGAAGAACTACTTAACAAGAAGAATATACAGAAGGCGCATTAAAACTCCACTATTTGTCGTTTTAGTTTTCATTTTTAATTTAATATAGAATATTTATAGATAATAAATATGTGAAATATGTCTAATATTTTCTTATGTTTTATTGTTACCTTACTCAACTGTATCTGAACATAATAAATGTTTAATAATTAATTAAGTTTTAATTTATAATCAAGTGTATGTATATTGGCCCGCAAACAGATTCGCTTTTAAAAATACGGCCCACTTCACTTTTAAGTTGGCCACCCCTGGTATAGAGCATATTCAACGTTGAATGGGCAACTCGTTCAAAAAACCAATATCAACGCTCTTTCAAGAAGTCCAGTTGTCAGTCGGAACGTGTCATACTATTTTAAAAACAGGACTTAAAGTTGTTTGCATATAAAATTCAAGCAGTTTCGGAACTCAAACAGGTAGATTTTGGTACGAGAACACAGTACTGCCTGTCAATGGTTTTTGAATAACATAAATAATACTGACAATCGCGACAAATGCTTATTTTCGGATGAGCCTTGATTCCATCTTTCAGGATATTTAAACAAGCAAAGTATGAGAATTTGACCTGCAGAAAACCCTCATGAATTTGCGGAAATTACGCCACATCCGCAAAAAATAGGCGTCGGACTAGCAGGGATCCAAAAAGACGAATTATTGGGCCTATACTTTCTAATGAAACCATAACGGCTGAAAGATATCGTAATGAATTATATTACTGCCTTTTATTAATGAACTCAATGATGTTGAACTTACGGAAGGATATTTCCAGCAAGATAATGCACCACTGCACAAATCTCGAGAAGCAATACCTTTTCTGCAACAATTTTTCGATACAAGAATTATTAATTTTCCTTTAAGGTTTCTGATCTGACGATTTTATTTTATTTTTCCTTATTTAACAAATACTATTTCAAGACCATACATTACACAATCGAAGAGCTTCGTAATGCTATTGTGAATTCTTATGCTGACATAGCCCAAAAAATCCTAATAAATGGATTTGTCTTCAAAATACTGGTCAACATTTCAACACATACTTTGGTATTGTTTTCTTTTAATTTTGACTAATGTAATAAACATTTTTTCAAAAACTAAATTAGTAATTATTACACACTTTTACATGACCAAACTATTAAAAGTATGAGTTTGTGTCTGATTACGTGCACTGTCATCAACCATTTAAAAGAAAGCATGGCCGTCTCTAACGAGGAAAGTATTTGATGGCATGGTATTGGCCTCCTTGTAGAACATCAGATTTACAGTCCACAGAGCGAGACATGGCCGGTGAGATGCCAGTCCCAAAAAGTGCGCAATTGATTCTTGTAATATTATGATAAGCACAAGCAATCATCGAAAAATTATCAAGCGTTACACATCGAAGTGCAGTATGTTTTCCTTCGCAGAATATTACAATATCTTATCTACATTTACTCCTTTGTCCGGCTAATGTATATCAATGACGAACAAATGTTATTTCTTTTTTCCGAATACCTTCTCTGTCTGACACTGACTCATACCTCGCGCAGCGACGATTTCTCCCACCGGCCACGTCTCGTTCCGTGTACTGTAATTTATTTGTGTGGGTACCATTAAATGTTCCATACCTACTTGTAAAAAAAAACCAATACACCTTGTTCAAGGATTGACTGATGTTCCAAAACATTGCAAACACAGACGTTTTATTTTTGATTTCAATTTCAATTTTCCAATCTAACATCAAAAATAAATACTTAAAAAAAACAATAAGTAGGTATAATTTAAATAATGTTTTATTATCATTCTTTTTTCTCTGTCAAATAAAGAGATAACAAATTCTATAAATACACTAATAAAAAGGCTTGTGGAAGGGTAGCAGGTAAGTTTGCTGCATATAAATATACAAATAATGAAATGACTAATATCACTTTAAAAAAATACACGAACAAAATATTTCACTAAAAAAATATGAAACGCATAAACTTACCTAAATCATGAAACATGACATTACATTATATATTTTATAATGCACTACGAAGACGGATTTTGTTCTCAATACAAAATACTTAAATACGTAAGATGTGTTAATACAATATTTGGTCCCATTAAATTAAGAATAATATGCCAGCAATTCAAACACTAAAATGTTGCTAAATGCATTTAACTAGGTAGGTAGGTAGGTATATATTACAAATGAGAATTTATTTTTAGTGTTTAAACGGCTTGATCGTGCATGCACATAATAAAATTATTAAGAATAAATTATTCAAAAAAAAAGACTAAAAATACAATTGAGATAGATTTTGAGTGACTATCCGTACGAAATAGGTTATTGATATGAAATAAATTTAAGTAGTTGGCCTAGGATGTGTAAAATCAAATAAAAAATTGACTTAAAATTTATGTACATACACTGCATTCCAAAAGTAAATAACGACATTATTTTTTAAATTTATTAGTTTTTTTAAGCCCAATGTTTATTTTTCGTTAAATATCGATGACCACCAGATTTTAATCGTTCAATTAAAACTCTGTTGTTAATATACAAATAAAATTGTTTTTCTAAATAAGGCAGCATAAAAATGTATGTTCACAAAAGTTGAGATTGTAAGAATAATTTTAGTATGCATTAACCATCACTGGGAGTGTACAAAGAGTCAAGAACAATTTAAAAACACTGAGAGATTAGTCTCAGGAACTGTCAAATGCAGAAAATATTTATGGAGTTTTAAAGACCATTGAATTGATTATAGTTTTTGCTTGAAATATCTAATCAAATGCAAAAGTGAATAAAAAAAAGTAATGTATTGCAAACTGCGAAAAATTCATGACGTGGCAATAATTACTATGAGAATATTTTATCAATTTCTCTATATTTCTTCCCCAATAAACGCAAAAAGAAATAAATAATAATTTGGACATTAATCTGTAAGTTCCGAAATATCCACAGCATTTCTTTTTACAAATGTAAAAATAAATAGCAAGTGATTGAAACTGATTGTCGTAAATTTATCCTAGAATAAGTTAATTGTTTTAACTGTATCATAGAAGCACATTTGTTTTACTTAAACGTCGCGTCAATTTGACATTCATAACTGACATATGAAAATTTAATTATTATTTATTAAAATGTCAGACACATTATAACATTACATTTAAATATTTCACATACACGTAAATGATTGAGAAATACACCAAATACATATTGATAATATTATTCTCCAATTATATCGAGCGGCACATTTTAAAACTTATTGCAAAATTAACTATATACCGAAATGACGACAATCAATTGTGATAATTATGAGTTGGTATTACTGCAAGTGAAAAATTAATTTAAAATATCAAAATGTTATATTAGGAGATAAATATCATTCTATTATAGATGGATATAGCCGCCATTACCGCCATCTTCTATTTATATTTGGCGCTAAATTTGAATATAAAAAAAATTTTGATAAAAATTAAGCAACGTATAATAAGTATTAAATTCACGTGTTACAATTATATCAGTCTTTACAAAATCAATAATACCTCAACACTCGTCCAGATAGTCACTTATTTACTTTGTTTTCCTTTTTTTATAATTATTTCATTTCACTTACACTTAAAGACGACTTAACTGACTTAAAGCTACGTGACATCACACTGTTTTCTTTCGTAAGTTCATAAAAAAATCGTTCATACAAAAAAAAAATCTCTCGACTTTATCATTTATAAAACGATACACGAGTTTTACTAAATTAAACAAGTATTTATATATGTATAGTAAAAATAGTACACAATTGTGCTTCCTATATTTTCAACGCTACGAAAATCCTAGTAGTCTTCTCGAAAGAACTGCTGTTAGAATTAACGCTACCGATGCAACACATTGATGACTTCCCGCTGATCTCCTGTCCATTGGCATTTCATCGGAAGGAGTTGTGTAATAATCACCTGTTCACATATTAAATAGAATATTAATACGATTGTAGAGAAAAATTAAGAAATTATATAACATGCTCTTATTACTACTAAATTAAGTTTTAGGTTATCGTGATTTTTTTATAGGTACATAAATATTTCTGTTTTTATGTTTGTATCACGTCAAAATTTCTTCTGATAACTACGCAGGTATATTGCCTTTCAAACACTACAGTCGCATATTTGTGAATATTTAGGATAATTTGAATTTACCGCCATATTTTAAATTATAATTCAAATGGCGGAACTAAGAGAAAATATCCCTGTCATTCCTGATAAAAGCATTGCTTTTAATTTCAATTATACCCTTTACGATATGTCATGACATTGCCAGCCATGTTTTCAAATGGTACTAAAATTATAGAACACAAGGCAGTAATAGATTATAGTAATCTGTAGGTAATTCACATCAATTAATTACTGAGTAATCGAAGATTCCAGTCGGTGGAATCGTTAATTTCTTTTGGCAAAATGTATAATTAACAATATTTATTTTAGGTTTGACAACATAAAAAATTCAAATACTGTCTTGCTATTGGTCGAACATAGGGTGTAAGAAGTAGAACTTGAAAATTCGCCATTCTATCGGTTACATCATCAGAGGTGGCGTATATGGACGGAAACATAAAACCCTATGATTGAAGATTACTACTAAGTTAAAATCGCTGGCTTATGTACCTATATCTACTATAAATCGGCCTTTGCAATACAAACATTAATATTTGGACAATTTCGAAATAAAACTAACTAATTTACAAGGAAGTCATAATTGATGAAAAGAAAAAACTCTAATGGTGATTAATATAAACATGTTTGATTTTTCGAAAAACGATAGATAAATTACAAGTTCAAGTAAGAAGGAAATGTAGGCGAACCGGGATAAATATAGGAAATGTAATAGCAAAAATATAAGAAAAATACTATACAGGAAAGAGCTAATGAAAGAAAAGAATGTCTTGGATACATATGCAAGACATGCATGGTTATCAGAAAAATTCTATGTGATTGTAAATTTTTAGATACGTGTGGGCATTAAATGCAATTAGGTACCAAGAGAGAAGTTAATATGGCGATAAATTTAATTAAAATAACTTAGGTTTATATGTTTGGAAAATAAATGCAATAACTCAGACAAATGATTACGGCGATACATTTAAAATTAACTTTAAGTTTTAAAAAAATAAATTGAATGTCAAATTGCCGACAAGGCTACCAAAAGAATTTCTTTAAATTTGTATATAATTAATACTAAACAGAAGAAATATGCGATGTGATATTCAACAAATTCTAATCAAAAATATTGAAAGAATTTAATGGTGTGAAACTTTTGACGTGCGTTGTATGTACGAATATAACATAGTGTAGAAAATTAAAATCGTTACTTAAAGTTCTATTTTCTTTATGTGATTTTGAAATCTATTTGCCCATATATGTTATTGAAAAATTGTTTATATAATACATACTTAATATTATTAAAAGTATATTTTTTTTTGGATCGTTTCAAATAAAAATAAAAAGTTTTAGATTATATGATAAACTTAAATAAACTATTGACCAAAAATATTAATCCATGCTATAGAAATGTTTGTTGAAAATGTTAAAAATGTGACTATATATAATATAATACAATGTGTTTTTTTGCAACATTTAAAAACGAATTAAGCATATCAAATGTGATTGTACAGTACTGCCATGTTAAACATTGAAATATAAAATGCACTGTCTGCAATGAAATAGCACTAAATAGTGATTAATGTATACAAGGAGACTGACAACTTGCAACTATTGTATATTCGTCCATCATACAATGATGTATTTCACTGTCTATAGCACCTCAATTTGTCTTTATGAATAGTAGCGACAAAGTAATCAGAAATCCGGTAGTAATACTTCGACTAACGACAATTTCTTCGCGTAGGAATAGTCGCGCCTATCCAATACATGCACTTTCTTCTGTCTTTCGCTTTCTTTCTCCATTTGTTTATCTTCAAATACCTCACATCCTTTAGCATCTCGTGCATCTATCTTATTTTGGGTCTATATTCCTTAGATATTCCTATGATATCTGGTTGGTTATACAATTTTTGCAATTCCTTGTTTTTTCTTCTTTCCCATCTATAATTCACTATTTTGCTTTTATATATCTTTCGTAGGCACTTTACTTTCCCATACCACCAGCATTTTTTATTCGCTCTTATCCATTGCCCAAATTTCAGTACCAAACTATACTATAGGGCTGATACACTCTTAGCTTTGCTCCTCTGGATAGTAATTTACTGTTAAGTACATTCTTAATTTGATTTATACATTTGTTTCCTTTCAATAATCTACTCTGGATCTCTTATTTTTATACATGGCTTCCTGTTAAATTCTGTTCTTAAATTTGTAAATGACTCCACCTCTTCAAAGCTGTAGACTTCCCCACTGCTGTTGTCAAATGAACGTCTTATCTTTGATATTTTCTTTTTTAGTCCATGTCATATTCTTGTCATTTATTTCCACCCCTGCATTTTGTGACAATCGTAACATTACTTCTCGCAGCTGCTGTTTACTTTTTGTTATTAATGCCAAGCACTGGTGCCTTTGATGATAAAGTAGTCCCGTTGTATTAATCTTCGTTCTTTGCATAGCATACTCAAGCACGTAGTTAAACAATACCTAAGATAGTGGGTCGCCCTGCTTTACTCCTACCGTCATCTCAAATTTTTCAGTTATCCCCGTTCCAATTCTTACACAACATTATATCCCTTCAAGCATTAACTTGATCATATTTTTCAGTTTATTTATGTACTCCTGCTTCCCTTAATGCTACATGCCTATAATTTACTCCCTTTTACTCTGTCAAACGCTTGTTTAAAATGTATAAAGAGCACATATGTATCCATTTCAAATTCGTAGCTTTTTGTTTGTATTTCTCTAAGCGTGAATATTTGATCTATCACTAATCTTCCCATTCTAAATTCACATTGAAATTCGCCTAAAGCCTCTTCCATTTTAGCAACCAATAGACTTTTTATATACGAGGCAAGAATGTTGTAGACTACATATAATAAAGTTATGCCTCTGTAGTTTTCACAAACTGACTTGTTCCCTTTTTTATGTATTGGTTAGAGTATGGCTTCTTTCCATTGTGTTGGTATTTTTACTTGTAGCCATATGTCTTTATGACTATCCAATACATATCCAAAAAAAAAGTGTTTAACTTGTTTTTTTTTATTAACCAGCATCGTCTAAATTGTGTCAGTTATATTTTTTTGCTAAACTTCATTCCAAAAGTATAATAAAAAGCACTAGAATCTAATAAAAAAAAAGTTTCTATTTTTTCAGCAGTGTATCGAATATAAGCTAATTTTGTCCATGTAAGTCATCAAAAATAATATTTGACAGCATTCTTCTTCGTATTTGATTTCTTCTCTATCTGTTTTACTTCACTCTTTCAGCTTCTCATTTGCATTTAGGTTTTATATCACGAGCATGAGTTTTAATAATGTCATCAGAATCAAAATCGTTAAAATACTGGTCTAGTTCCATAATAACTTCAGCTTCAGTTTTGTATGTGGAAGTATGAAGGGACTAGAGCCGGTGGATATGGTAGTTAAGACATAACCGGGAATTGTAATTTATTCAGTTCTTTGGAACAATGCACGCATTGTTATGATGAAACAACTCTTTCCAGCCATTGCGGATCTTTTTTCGATAATGGCAACTTTCACTTTGTTCAGGAGGGCAGTATAATATATCTCGTTAATAGTTTGGGCTTTGTGGATCCCCTTTGAATTCCAAAATATCCATTACCTTTCCAAACGAGGAAAATTTCTTGGCCTTCTTTGGCAGATGACAGCCAAGATGCATCCACTGCTGAAATTGCCGTTTTTATTCTGGCATTTAGTAAGGGAGTCCAATTTTTATCGACCTACCAAGCCGACACAAGCAAACTACTGGGTTGATCTTGAAGAGCTTCCGATTTTTGTTACAAATTCACGGCTCTTTCACGTTTTTAAACTGCATTCAGTAAACGCGGTCACTACCTGGCAGATAGCTTAGATATGCCTAATTCTACATGCAATATTTGGTATATTGCATGTGGTATCCGTATACACATAGTCTTGGCAATCTCCTCCACTATCACTCTTCGGTTAGTAACTCGACGTCATGAAACATTTCAACCATTTCTGCAAAGGTAACACGTTTTGATGGTCTAGGACGTTTAAAGCAAGCAACCAATCTCCAATCGTGGTCTTGGAAGAACCATATCGTTGCCCAATGTTTTCTGCATATCCTTCAAAATACCCATTGTATTCAATTTATTTTATTTTAACAGCCTCTTGTAAATACATGGCCTACTCGAAATACTGGTAAGAAAGTCTTACCTGCCGCCAAATTATCGTTTTATTTTAATCACCAAAACAAAATTTGTTTAAATTTAATTTAGTTAGCAAGAAGCTTCAGTATTCCTTATATATTCGTAATGACTAGGCTTCGGCAATCAGGAGTACATTTGAACCGCAATCATTGACACATTGCCCTACAATTATTGCTTCTCGAGAAGATGTATTTACTATTACTTGGTAAGTATAGAGATACAAGTACTTACTAAGTAACAGCAAGTACAGCTACTTCAAAGGCAATATTGCAGGGCAATGTATCCCTAGGTGCCGATCCCTAGTAATTACATTAAATTTAACAAACTTTAATCACATGTTGGCACAAAACTGCTTGGTTGTGATTGTTTATAAGAGTTATGGTAATTGTGATGCAATTTCAATTGCAGACAGGCAGTAGAATAACAAAAAAAAAACGTGCAAAACAAAACGAAAACAAACTAAAACAAAACGCAAACTAAAATAAATAGAAACAGCTCACTGTTTAACAACTTTCCCATGAATGTATGTAATATGTGTATTTTTTGTTAGTAAAAGAAAAAATAGACAAAATAAGCTTATAACTTTTTTCTTAACAAATAACAATAATTACAAATCAATACTTTTTCTGAGGATTTCATTATTTACACGTTTATAATTACAGTTATCCCCTGATTCTGAATCCAAATAAACCGCCATATTAGATTTTTCAGTATGACAGGTTGTTAGGATTTGAAAGCCTGACCTCTCTAAATTCTGAGTCAGAGAATTGTCGCGTATTATTATAAGCTTACTTTTAGTGTGCAAGATTAAAAAAAAGAAAAATCAATGAATCTCGAGAAGGTGTGAGAAATTAGTAAACTGTGAACTGTTTTTTCGGCGCGTTTTTGATAAGAAAAAAATAAAAATGAAATGATGTAGAACGACATACTTAATATGGTATTTTATGGCTTTTTGCGGCGGCCTCATTGTCTGCTGTTGCGTCGGTAGTTGGACTCTGGAAGGTAGCCGTGCCCAACATTAAATAAATACCAGTCTAGTAGTCTACGATGGACTATTAAAAAATAATAGCAAAAAAAACTTGAGCAACTAAAGACTCGGCGACTAAAGGCGATCTGTTTTGTTTTAAATCATCTCATCTATGCTACAAAGATCGGATTTCCTTCTTAAAAGATAAGCGATACGGACTATTGTGTTGCTCCATAGATGGGAATGATAGTGTAGGAGCCCCCTAATGTTCCATAGATATTTTTCTTTTTCGTTCTAATGATTTCTCGATATTGCGTTGATAGATTGTATGATTAATTTGGAAAATCTGCTATTTGAAATGAAGCATATTAAAGAAGTATATGAAGATAACAACACTTCTACAACCAATCAGTTACTGCCAAAATTATGAATTTGTAGATGGCCTGCGTACAATATTTAATTCTATATTATAAACGTAGAAGAAGGTATGGGCACGAAAAATTCATAGTAACATATGCATGCTTTAATATCCCTCTGGACCTCTAAGCTAGTTGCAGAAAACTAATCTGTAGTTTATTACGTTACATCTCGTGGGGTTTCTTCTTACTTGCAATCAAATTAGAAAAAACAACATTCAGAGAGAAGTTACCGAAAATCCAGCATGTCGAACTATGAGGTAAACATGCAATTGGTTGCAATAGAAGACAACGCATCATAAAATCATCGCCAATTCCATTCCTATGCTACCAAGATATAAGGCGAGAGTGTCTGAATTCCTATTTTAAATGCTTTAGATGTATCTGCTTTAAAATCGAACCAACTTGTAGTTCACTCTAATTTTATTTGGTGAATGCCTAATTCTTGTAACGGAACCGCCATGGTTTTGTTAAAGAATTAGGCTTTAGAAATTTCATTTTATGCCATATAAAGTGAAATTTTAATATGAAAGTCAAAAGAAATTACTGAAAATATTTTCAGGGCAACTGGTAGATATCCGTCAGTAGATGGCAAAATATACTAGCTAAATTTGGCTAAGTCTTAAGTAACTCTATATGCGATAGCACATGACTAGATTGAAGATGACTAAATATCATATGATTGAGAAATGATTAAACATTCTTTTATTTTATGATTAGCAAATAGTTGTACTGTAGTCTTCGGCGTTCCACCATGGAATTAACAATAAATACCTCAAAATCATCAAAGACCTAAGCAGAAACAACAAAACCCACACTACGGAGTCAATCAGGATTTCACGAGGAAATGGCCTACGCCCAACACTATTTTTACTGTTTGTGGAAAATTGTCTAGCGTCTCCCAAATCTGTAGAAACTAACCAAATTTAAACTGGAATATTGTCCTCTTGACCTAACCGCCATTTTGCAACCATTTGACTAGGGCAAAATTACAGAAAAAGGTTCGTTTTGCAACATAGACAAATCAGACAATGATGAATGATATAATCAACGAAGTTAATATGGGCTACAAAATAGGCGATAAATCCTTGGAAGTTATGTCACGTTACACTAATTGCAGAAAATGAAAAGAAATTGCAAAAGAAAATCAACATGATCATATCCACTGAAAAGACTTAAGTCAGTGGTAATATTGAAGGGTCCAATCCACTGCAAACTAATGGCGGGTAACGAATCAATAGAAGAGGTGATGAAAATAGAAGAGGTGATGAAAGTCAGTCAAGGGCGAAGAATTTAATAGAGGAAGTGAGTGCAAATCCATCTGCCTAAGAGATATAGTGCGAAGGAACGAGTATATGTCAACTGAAGGATTTATAAAACTCGTCTGCGGTCGATCCAAAACATACGCAGCTATGACCCGCAAAAAAACATCAAAACCCAAGACCTTAACGAGAAGCACGGAAATGAAAACATTTAGAACAATAAAAGGAGTAACATCAGAAGCAGCGCTATTAGATAACAACTGCAAACTGAAGATGAAGTTAGATGGGCCAGATCTCTGAAACCATAGTGGAGGGACCACGTTGATAAAATAACTGAACATAACATAACATAACTGAAACGCCAAATGGTCAAACGACGAGAAACTGCAAAGCTGGAGACCATCAGGCAGCCCACCAAAGAGATGTTTGGAGAGCTGGACGTCACCAGCAGGAATAGGCTAGAAGGTAGCAATGGTAGGAAATAGCGCTAAACTATAAGAAAGAAGAAGAATCAATTAATATAAAATGTCTTTTTTTAGGTTGAATTGAGAACTGTGGCGGATAATACATCCAAAAAATCAAATACAAACATAACATATGTTATATAGCAATTAACACATTGCTCTGGAATATGGAAACATTGGCAGCTGAAGTGTTTTGGATAAACGACGGTGATCAATCAGAAATCCAAATAATTTCTTAGCTTTGTAGATGATAAGAGATCATTTTCGATTTAAAACAAACTGATCCTAATGGATGATTTCAATTATTTTCGATTGACCATTGATGATTTTTATCAGTTAGAAAATCGATCAAAAAATATTTGAAATCAACTGTCAAATAAAATGATATTTGCGTGCAAGCATGCTAGGGTAAACACGCCAATCTCAAATGCATTTCAGCACTCGTTACCATCTGATATTGAACGTGTTCCTCAAACTACTATTACAATCTTTTTTTTTTCTATCTGGTAAATTCTACTAAACTACTATAAGTGTTTTTAATCAAGTGTCATTCGAAATGCAACAACAAACACAAAGCACATACAAAGCAAGCATATCTAAGGCGTGCTACTATTACTTAATACATGGTGTTATATTGGTGGTGTTAGGTTAATTACAAGTCCTCATACGTCCAAAGTGCATCGTGTCTCTAAGAAAAATTACCGCATGCTCAAAAATACATACGTTTCGAAGAGATCGATGATATAAGGCGTTTACTTATTAGTATTAGGTCATAATCACTCAGGCTCAGTGATTTTTCCAAAAGCATATTTTCGTTTGGTATAAATCGCAGGCGTTATAAATAGTTAAAAATATGATGTTAAGATGTTAATAAATGAACTAAGACTTAATTACTAAAAAAAATTGGCAAATGACATACCTGCAGATTGTCTACTGAAGATGTAATGTAAATTTAGTTATAGATTCATTAGTGAATATTGAGGAAAAAAAAGTCTACATAAATCAATTTATTAAAAAGTTATTTGAGAATGTATGTTTCATATTTCATGGTTATGTATGCTTCGTTACCATACTGATTATATAAACTAGAAAATTTTGTTTTAATTTTGTAATTGTAATAATATTTCAGTAGACTTTGTTAATGATGATAGTTCGTATGGAAAAAAATATGCATTAAATTTAGAGAATTCATGAAGAAATATAAAAAATATTTTAGTTTTATTAACCTATCACAACTATAATTTTCGACAACCATTTAAACACTTTCAATGGACAAGCTGCATGAATATGTAGTATAATCATCGCCTTTCTAATCATCTCCATAATGCTTCCAAAATTTAAAATTAAATACTATGAAGATATATGTACTTGGTATAAATATGTAAAAACTATAATATAAAGAAATACAAAACAACTTTATTATGAACATATAACAATAAACTAATTTGCATGGCGTAAACTAAGATAATTTTGGCTTACTATTCAGAAATCGTGTTACATTTTATTAACCGAAGGTATTTAGTTAGTTATTGTGTCATTTGATAGGTAGCAGCACTGATTTGTGAATTTTTTCAACAATTGGCAGTACTGCAGTGTTGATTTATTGTGCACCAAGCTCAGCTTGTCAAAGTCATAATCTCTTAATTTACTCTCTGGCAATTCTTTTGCACACTGTTTTTATGTCAATATTATTTTAATGTATTCTTATTAGAGGTGAAGTGCTGGGTCAACTTTTGAGCCAATATTGTTAAACAGTTTAGGTATGAAAAATGTTGCATAGCCATTTTTAAGTCGATTTCCAAAGAAAACTTAATACCAGTTGATAATTTTGCGGAGTTTTTGTAGTATACGCACCGAGTCGATTTTGCAGGTACCATTGTGTATCATATTTCCTACATATAATTGAAATAATTAAAAATCACAATAATTGCTGTTTATTTTAGTTCATTACGAAACTTCAATTTTTACGTTTTGTTATTAAATATAAACAATTTTGAAAGTGAAACAAGAAATAAATAAAATACTGGAGAAAGACGGGTTCTAAAAATAAGTAACGCAATATCACCAACTATTCAAGCCAATTCTATCCGTTTGCTTCATCAGTGATGCTTCATTTCAATAGAGTTAATACAAAATAGAGCGTCATTTTAAATTGGATGTTTGAAATATTTTGAAATTGCATTTAATCGAAAATCAGTAATGAAATGGGGAACTATTTATAGAAATGTTATTTTTGTCATTAGGTGAAATATTAGATAGATAATTAGTTCTATCAGTTGCATTTATGTATTAAAATATAAATATATAAAAAAGCAAAAAATACTATAAATGAATGGAAAAGCAGTGTGGGGAGGGTGGGGGGGGGGGTATGGACGGAAAAAGCAATGTAAAAGCTGAATACATAATACATAAATAATGTCAATGTCATTAATATGTACTTGTTTATTTTTATTATTCATAGTCAATGTTTTGCTTTATTCTCCTTACGGTAAAAAAATCCAAAAAAATAGACTTAACGAACGGACAAACCAGCCCTCTATAAGTTTCAATGTGATTTACGTATATACTTGTTTACTGACTCTCAAATAGTTTTAAATTACTTCAAAAAAAGAAGGAGGCGTAAAAAATTATTTACGTTTTTGTACTTTTTCCCCCGATAATTTTATCAGAAAAAGTTATTCAATTACAGGTCATGTATAAGGTAAGGTTTAAAGACCCATCTGCTCCAGTTTACCCAGTTTTGCATTGTTATTTATAATGATCAGAAGTATATATCTTGCGGGAATACTAATAGTATCTAAGAATTAATCAAAAGATGAATATTAATTATTTAAAATTGGCATGAGAAAGCTGCAGTGGGTAGCATAGTATGGGTGTGTCAAAATTTAGCCACAATAAATTGCATAAAAAATCAGTTAATCTTCCTGACTTCGATATTTTTTAAGTATAAACTTTATTTTTTTATTTATTCGTTTGTGACATAATGCTACACAGTACGACCCTCTTAGAATGTTTGTATGCAAATAAAGGTTTGTGTGTTTGATAGGTCTTTGGGTGCATTTTTTTTGTGTGTTCAAAAAATGCATTTTAATTATTACAGGTAGACGTTCCATTAATTTCAAAGAAGGTGGTAATAATTAAATTACAGTTTTCATTCCACATTATGGCCAATTTCGACATAGATTTTTAAACAAAAATTAAAGTGTGCCAAAATTACCTCAGTTTCCGGTACAAATTAATAACCAATATCAAGGAAATGTTTATTATAATTATTCATCATTTTTATTGTCGATTTGTGTAAATGCAAATCTCTTTTTCCTTAATCCAAATAATTGAAAGAAATACGTTTCAAAACGGCAAAACATAGCAACAATCAAATCTAATAGAAATATTCAAAGAGATTTCGTCATGCTATAATAGAAAACTCGAGCATGTCCAACATTTATGCATTTCCATAATCATTCCTGTTAGAATTCATTACCTGCATCGAAGGTATCAGTGCCTATATCATCGTTCTCTTTTAGCCAACCCCTCGTATGTCCGCTACCTATTGTGCCTCGTGGCGCTGACTGACAACCAAACCACCAGCTTGCCGTCGACCTCGGAAAAGCTGGATTAGCTTCGTCCACGGCGAAGTTTCTATCGTTGAATCGATAGTAAGCGCCATCTTTGTAGAAGTACGTGTAACCATTTGAATACTGGAAGGCGTCGTCTAAATTATCAGGAATTCCTTCCCAATTGGAGATCGGTTTTGGATAAGTGCTCTTAACTGGTGGCCTTTGCATTGGATCGAACCTCCAGAATTTAGAACCTAATCAAAATGATATTTAGCATTTTCATAATTATGACGATAAGTCATCACTTTACCTTTGAAGAAATATATTTTGCCGTTTCCACTCCAAACCATAGCTGCGTCAATATCGTCGGGAATTCCAGTGAATCCTTCGGAAATATCCTTAGGGTAATCCCCGTCCATTTTCCTCCCGTTATACCTCCAGTATTGCCGTCCCTTGAAGAAATATGACTTTCCGTTCTTGTACGTGAATGCGGCATCCATGTTTCCAGGAAGACCTGGCCAACCGCTCGAAATCAATCTGGGATATCCAGAGTCGATACTTTGATCGTTAAGTCTCCAATAATGGAGACCCTTGAAGACGTAAGTGTGTCCTTCGGCCGAATTGAATATGGCGTCGATCTTGGGATCGTTACACAGAGTGGGATCATCACCCGCGCTGCTGGGTGCTTCAGTTCCTCTCCTATCGAAAGCATCGTCATCTCCTCCTCCTCTTGGTGATGTGCTGACACTTTTCTGTCCGTATAATATTTGTATGCCTTGAACGTCGTCGTTGTGAAGTTGGAAACTCGGTTGATAGCCCCTGTAGAAAGGTGCCATCAAAGCATCTTTAACATCCGAGTGACTTAGTCCCAGGGAATGTCCGATTTCGTGAGCTGCCACCTGGAAGAGGTTCGTGCCGGTGAATTTTCCGATAGTCCAATGTTCTGCCGCGTCGAAATGCACATCACCTCCAAATACCTGGAAGAAAATATTGAAATGAGGATATCTACATAACTAAGAAACGACATTCAATCTAAATTTAAAAGACTTTTTTATGAACAACTTAGCAGTGTTAGTAATTTTGCTGCGTCGTTCTTGTTAATTTATGAAAATGAATAAAATTTACTGCCTGCTGTTACGGTCTAAAAGTTCATCCTGTATGTATTGTATATTGTGATGATTCAGAAATATTATAATTTTAATTCTTTTAAAATTATAATATTAATTAATATTATATTTAAAAAAAATTGAAACGATTTAATAGTGCCATCTATTATGCTAAGATACTACACTTTAAAGACTTATATATTACAGTAATCTACTGTAATAATTTATCCCTTCATCGTTAGATGTTTACCTTCTAATAATTTTATATAATTTATCGAATATAACGGTATTATATAAATATTTATTTAAATTTAATTTATTCTCTTTTATTCTGACACATACATGCATTCTAATTAATAATATGTTCGTTAAATATTAAACAAATTGAATATAAAAATCTCTAAATATAAATATTGAATATTAATCAAGCCTAGTCTATAATATTGAAACATCCACTTTTTTGATAGCCTATAAAGAATGACTAAATATACCTTATTATCACTTTAAAAGAAACTGAACGAACAATATTAAATAAAGTGTTTTATATCGTATATCAATATATAAACAATATGCAAATGCTTATGGAAATATCAGATTCTGATATAAAAGAATTATCTATTGATTTGAGCTAGCAAGGTAATTAATAAATCACACTATTCACTTAAACAAAAAGTATAACTTAATATAGTAGTTATGTCTTTTTATAGGCACTAACAAAAACGACTATATTAATGTGTATATACAACTAACTTCAAGTAGATAAATGATAAGTGAGAATTTTAATTGAATTAAATAGGAACGACAAATATTCACAATTTTTCCAATCATATAATACTAGGCTATATATTAAATATGTATATAATATATATATATATATATATATATATATATATATATGTAACATTAAATACAAATATATGATCCATATTTATCTTCTTTAGCCGTATAAAGACCATTTCAATTGGCGCCCAAATCGTGGGGCTTGATAATAAATCACACATTAAATATATTTTTATATAGTAATTATAGACTGATTATTAAATATTCAAATACCAATAAATACCCCCACCCCATCACATATATATATATATATATATATAAATATAAAAATAGTTAAAATCTTACAGGAAAATAAGCATGAGCCAAGGTGCCACCAGGTCCATCGAAAGGATCGCCATCACCATGTTCACCATTTTCAAACTTGATTTCGATATGAACTTGACCTTTGCTGGGTCTAAAAGTTAAATCGGTATATTCGGACCATACAGAGAACGCTCGGAAGATCTCCTTGTCGACGTCAATTTGCCTCAATTTTTTCGGATATTTCGAAATTTTGTACGTCAAACTTCTGACCTTCCATCTGCTACCTGTAACAAGAAAACAATGGCTTTATTGTGTGTGCATTTACGTGAAAAAAATGACGAACGATTAGTACTCTTACTTCGTAATATTTAATCATAGTGTACCTTGTGAGTTCGTCATTTGTTACGCTATAAATTCACTAAAAATCAAATCGCTAATGTATCATTTATTACAGGATTTGTATAAGCGATAAATTTGACAATGTGTATAATATATATGGACTTGGTGAAAAAAAGAAATTTGTCACACTGCTGTGGTTTCGTTAAAAAAATTAATATAATAAAACATCCGGGATGATAACAAGTGAGTGACGAAAAAACGTAGCTAGTAAACCTGTGCTTTTTGTTTGTATTTTTTTTTAATTTTACACTTTCCTGAATTTTAAAATAGCCGGACGCTATACGAGGTTCTACAAGAAAGTTCTTGAAAAATAATATAATGAATTGATTGATGTCTTTCACGACTATGCTGACATGATATCATTCTAGCATCAACATTGTCCATAATTATTTTCCATAATTTAGCTTTTTGTTGAAACAGTAACTCAAAATATCTGCAGAAGAAAATAAAAGTATCAGATGATGTTTGAAAATTAAAACTAAACTGGAACAAAACACTTTAGGTAAAATATGTGGATTTTTTACCTGCAAGGAATTTAGTTTTTATAAGAAATAAAATAATTTTCAAAAGTGCAACTTCATTTGCGAGATTAAAGCACTTTGAATTACATGAATTTTGTGGTGCTAGTGAATGAAATAGTCCCAGAGAAAACGTGGGTTAGATCCCAAGACCTCTGTGATCAATCGATCACTCTCTAAGATTTTAGGAGATATCGAGATCAAAGTACTTTCATTTAAATAGATTTTGTGATGCTAGTTAATGTCATAGCTAGATCGCAAGGTGTCCTTGGCCAATCGATGTCCTTCCTCTGAGACTGTGACAGATATTACAACTAAGAAATTTAGTTTGGAGCAAAACTTATAGCAAGTGTTGTGTGACATGTTATTCAAGTTTTAATTGTTGGTTTGACTGTGAAAACAACCAACTTAGAAACAATCAATAGAGTGTATAATTTGCAGTTAAGAAAGTTAACCTAGTTCTCTAAAAGGAACAATCCCATGACTCCTCCAACCCATAGAACACAGTAAATAGTGCGTTTTTATTGAAATATAGTTGTTTCATTAATAACATGTGAATTTTCAACATACCAGATGCTGGACTTTTAACGATTTACAGAACTATTTAAAAAATCATTAACGTCATGGCTCAATCTTTGCCAAAAAGCAGGACGTGTGGTGGTCTACTTTTTGAATTGCTTTAAATTCAAGTGCTCTATAAAGAAATCAACTATTGCGACGGTATCAACATGTTTTGTTTCTTATGCACACTATCATTTCATCGAGTAATATTGTCACCTGAGAATCTCTGAGTTGGTTGATAGAAATTCCTCGATTTGTCAATAACAACGTTTTGTACTGAGATTATGAATTGCACCACCAAATCTATTCAAAAAGTTTTCAATGTCTTCTTCTGTAATAATAAACTTTTATAATATTTATGGGCTTTTGTTCTCTAACATGCATGCCGCATGATTTTGCCAAGTAGTCCAATTCAAATCTAAAGCCTCAATTTGGATCAGTTTCTGCTTTACTAATACTCTGCTTTGTACCTCATAAGTTGCTTTTAATATAATATGTCAGTAATATCTTTTAGTTACAAATATACTATTTCTAATTGAAATTTAGTATTGATTACGTTTTGTGTGTTAGGTTATATTTTAAAAATTAAAATTTATTCATAAAGTATAAAAAAAGTATTTCTTCTTATTTTTCAACATTATCACCTGCTAATTTTATACACTGATTACATCTCTCAATTAATTATTCTATACCTGAAAAGAATATTCAAAATCTATTTTTTCAGCTTACTAAACAAGAAGTAATTACTGAGAACCATGTCTGGGCTGTAAGGAAACCATGGCGCTCTCTACATGTACGTAATATTTATAAAATTTAAATTTCACATTAAGTAATAAACTGTAAACGTGGATGTATTAATATGACCTTCTTGAGGTTATGTTCATTTTATTGTAGGTTATGATTCAACAATTCAAAGCTTAATTTAAGACGTGCTGTAACAAACAATACTGCAAAGCAATAACAAATGAATTTTAGCTTTTCCGCGAAGATAAATTACTTGTTTGA
Organism: Amphimallon solstitiale; assembly: GCA_963170755.1. NCBI lineage: Eukaryota > Metazoa > Arthropoda > Insecta > Coleoptera > Scarabaeidae > Amphimallon > Amphimallon solstitiale. The sequence continues at coordinate 142,597,964 of OY720679.1, forward strand.
GTCATTATCAAGAAAAATAAAAAGTGGTTTGTCGGAATATTCAATTTCTTTTCTAAATTTGTGAACTTTTTACTTCAACTAATAAAACTTCTGAGGTACCTATTATTAAATAATATAAGATATGATATTAAAAACATGGACTCTTTTAAATTAGAATTGTATTTATTACGTATTAAACAGCCAAAAGTTTTTTTTTTTATGAACTGCTTAGCCTAGCATATAGAACATAAACTCCTGTCATTTGTATGCAACAAAGTAGCATTTCAAATGTCATTTAAAGTTAATCTGCTGTTAAATATTGCGGTACAAACAACCCTTACACGTTTAGTAGAACGTTTATGAAGTTATAAATAAGTCCTTTAAATAGTATTTTTTGTTTTGATTTGCAAGCTACTTCTCAATGGAATATAGTGAAACTTCCCTTAACGGGCACTTCTATTAGCCGGGCACTTCCCTTAAACGGGCATTTTGTCCGGTCCCGAATTTAAGAGTAGGGAATTCCTAATAAATTGGTTTCTCTTATGCGGACACTCCCATGAACGGGCGCGGACAGTTATTTAGCTGGTTTTTGACCGCAAAGTTTCCATTAAACGGACGAATTTGTATTTGAATACATTCATTACCGCATGAATTGAATGATCAATCAATTCAAACGCAATTTTAGCAATTTTTTGCAGTGCAATCAAGTGATCTTGTGATCAGGATTGCTGTCTTGTAAAAATTTCATCCTTTGAGAAGTTTTCGTATATAATTAAGTCAAAAATCTTGTATAATATGCTTCCGTAATACTTCCAGCAATTTTCAAATAAACTATCTGAATTATCCCGTTTTCGTACCAAAAAGAAGTTAAACAAGAAACATGAAAATCAGTTCTGAACACGGAATCTCTTGGGTCGTGAAAAACTACAATTTTGCCCCTTTACGATTGCTGCAATTCGTCGATCTACTACAGAAATTGATCTAACGTTCTAGTTGCTAATATACCCTGCCTTCAAATACTTTCCTCATTGGAGTAGTCTGTTTTCTAAGTTTTTTAAGTAATGAATGTTGGTGTACATGCTAAACTTCAAATTCTTCAAATTCTGACAATTGTCATACTTAAATTCCAATTATATAGTCGATTCGTTTTGGCAACCGACACGGCCAAAGTGCGAACTAAAGACGACTATTCAATACCACTACAAATTTTGATCGACCGGAACAATTTTAAAACAATAAGATTAAACTAATTAATTAATATTTCAGGATATATACATTTCCATAGTAAAATAAGCGCGATCATTTAAATTCTAAATTAGAGCAGGCTGTGAAATTTAAATTAAGTTGGTATATAAGTACTAATTTACAATTTGAATTGTCAAAGTGACGTTTCAAAATGTTAATTAATCAATAATTGACATTCTGGACAACCTAATAAAAAAAATCCCGCCTGCTATAATTTAGAATTTAAATGATCGCGTGGTACTATTACATGAAAGCCAGTTACATATTAAATATTATAAAGAAAGCTATTAAATATTATATTTTCTACACCTATATTTTATATAACATTTGGCTATACTGTTTAGGAGACAAGCATTGTTGACAAATTTAAGAAGTTTTGATGACAATTATAACAAATGTCAAAAGAGAATTATGACAAATGTCAAAAGGCGTAGGAATATTATTATTTGTGACAGTTCTGAAATGGCTTTTGTAGGTTATATTACTTGACAGGTAAAATTTTGCAACATCTCAAATTTGACGCCATTTTAATTTAGTGGCCCATGTCGGTTGCGAGAGCGACTCAACTATAGACGCCTATTATTATTTACATGACATAACCAAACTATCAAAATTATGCACTGGCACCAACCATTAAAAAAAAGCATGGCCATCTCTAATGAGGAAAGTATTTGAAGGCACGGTTACATTGTCTCAAAATAAAAAGAAATGATTCTAATATTGCGCCAAAATGATGCATATCTTTTAGAGAATTTATTGGTTCTCGCATTTGCAAATTTAATGTGGAATAATAAGTTCGCGTTGTCCGCTATGTTTTATGACATAACCAAGCCTTAACCTGTGAACATTTAGTCAGAAAATAAAAATTATTCTCCGAGTCAAACTCGTTTTTGTTTAAAGTCTACCTTTTTCAAAACTTCACCATTTTATCACCGATCGACTGGTGAATGCCAAACTTTGACAAATTATTTATATTACTAAATCAACCATATTCAATCTTATCTAGTAGAAACTCAATAATAGATTAAAATAATTATGACATTTACGTTTTTGACAGATGTCAAAAATTGTTTTTTTTTTTGCTGGCATAACTATATTGACAGTTTTGGAGAGATGTAAAACTTAACCTCTAAAGATCTTTATGGATTTTTTGTATCAATTTTTTGTGTTTTTCTTCATTGTCGTGTATACAAAAAAGTACAAATTGTAATTAGGTTCTTAGAAATATGGATTTTATTATATTCCAAACGATCACATTGCAGAATTGAATTTTTACACTTTAATGATATTAAGCAATTATTTATAGTTTTTGAATTGTATACGTAAGTCATTATGTAACAGAATAGATAATATTATAAAGAGATTCTAAAGACTCTTTTTTAACTTTTAAATATTGCAATTTTTTACGTATTTTCCCTCCTAACTTGTTTAATACTTATGTCAAACTTTGACAAATTATTTATATTACTAAATCAACCATATTCAATCTTATCTAGTAGAAACTCAATAATAGATTAAAATAATTATGACATTTACGTTTTTGACAGATGTCAAAAATTGTTTTTTTTTTTTGCTGGCATAACTATATTGACAGTTTTGGAGAGATGTAAAACTTAACCTCTAAGGATCTTTATGGATTTTTTGTATCAATTTTTTGTGTTTTTCTTCATTGTCGTGTATACAAAAAAGTACAAATTGTAATTAGGTTTCTTAGAAATATGGATTTTATTATATTCCAAACGATCACATTGCAGAATTGAATTTTTACACTTTAATGATATTAAGCAATTATTTATAGTTTTTGAATTGTATACGTAAGTCATTATGTAACAGAATAGATAATATTATAAAGAGATTCTAAAAATTCTTTTTTAACTTTTGAATATTGCAATTTTTTACGTATTGTCCCTCCTAACTTGTTTAATACTTATATTCTTCCTATTCAAGTATTAGATGGACGAAATATCCGTATAGTGGCTAACGTTAAATTATTGTTTGTAACAGTGCAATGGAGCATATATCCCACGGCAGTTGACCAACAAGGAACATTCAAAACTGTATGAATACAACACATTGTCGGGAATCGTTTTGATTGAAACTAATTTGTCACAGATTACCTGCTGTAACAATCTCGTTTTTTTCTCCTACACAGACGATTAGCGTACTTCGTAAAACAAAGTGAACAATTATTTGCATTAAAATGGTGAACGAAGGATAAATAAGGTTGAATGTACTCCATCGTGATACATGTAAAATATGAATAATATTTTAATTAATATCTGTTTCTAACTAGTCATTTTTATATTTTTAATACTCCCACAAATTACACTGAATAAAAAAGAAATAGTAAAACAATTATTAATTTATTTTATAAACTGTTCTTTGTTATTTAAATTAAAAAAAAAACGAAAAATAGTGTTTGTCACCCGCATGGTGTGATCTATTAATTAGGGCGCGGACACGAGCGAGTCATGACTCATCGCCCATGGGCGCACTATTGAAATATTGTATTTATAAAGAGGTTGTAATTTTATTTGGATAATTGGATAACATGTGGCTGGTGATTTATAAAATACAAAATACCTTATTATTGGTTCATTTTCTCTTCTGCAAGGCTTGTTCTCTTTGAATTAAGTACATCCTTGTAGATAGAAAACGTCCTTTCTACATCGCAACTGGTTATATGTGCGTACTGGAAATATTCTTTTATTTCAGTGTATTTAGCATACACAATTGCCGCAATGTTATTAAATCCGGATTTCTATTAAAAACTGCGTCTAACTGTTGCCGAAGGCCACATCCGAAGTCACTTGGAATTATTAATAGCCACATCTAATATGGTTAATCCATTTTTTAATTTGAGATTCGATTTTCAAAATATGTGATTAGTTTAGGCAAATTTCGAAAGTGTTCCTGAAGGAATAACAACTGATTTTTTAAATTTGGGATTTGTGTTAGTTCCTTGCACTCAGAAATACTTCGAGCATCGTCATTTAAACATGTAACGAAATTTAACTATCGAAATTCTCTGCATAAAAACTATTTCTGTGTATGTTTTAGCAAAGCTAAGTGACGAACGTGTGATATTTTGGCATTCTGTAACGATATTTTACAGACTTTGTAATAAATTTCGGAATCACTGACAATTCATTTTCATATCAGAAAAAGTAATATAAACAACGTTCTAGATCTAAATAAATGATAAAAATGTACGCGTATGTTATTGAAACTAAATAATAGTAAGTATATACATATTTACATTATTTCTCTTGCGAAATATAAGGTAAATATAATAAATGTTAAAAACCCCTCAGGCTATCTACGCCGATGTAGAAAGAATTTTACTCATAAATTCCTTATTTTATGGCCATTTTTGCTCTCATTCTCGGGCTCTTCTCGAGCGCAAACAGATGTTGCATTTCACCATATGAATTAGCTCTATTCAGTAAATGTGTTTTGTTTACATTATTTCTTTGCTCCGTTGTAACTTCGTCGTAGTTTAACTCGGTCATTTCCACCCCCTATCTATTAATATGACAAACAATAGCGGTTTCAAGATATTTCTCTGCCCGAATTCATATAGAATATTTTGTAAATTTTTTTTACTTGTGGTTTGTTTGTCGTCAAGTCCCTAAAAATTTTTTTTTAGTTTGCAATAGGTAAACCACACAAAGGAAACGGTGACGCAATGCACGTTACTGAAAATCCAAAGCCAACAACACAAACCAATAAAAATAGATCACAAAGCTGTGAACCTAAACGGCCTGTATAAAGCTATATATATATATATATATATAGCTTTATGTAGCGGTCTGATGAAGGTTCAAACATAGAACCGAAACGTCACTAGCCGAAAAAGAGCTACGAATTTTTTATTTTTACGTAAACCCTAATTCTACCTTTCCTGGTAGTAAGTTTTATACACAGTGATATACACTATCAGTACTCAAAGCTGAATTTCGTCGAGCACTTTATATATATATATATATGTAAATTTTAAATAATTTTAAAATTCGTTTTCCTCAGCGTAGAAAATGTCAAATATGATTTTTCTGCTTAAGCACTGAGTAATTAAGGTAAATTTTTAATTAGAAAAATTTACCGCCCAGGGCGAGATTCGAACTCACTTTTCCCGATCTCATGTCAGGTGCTCTACCAAATGAACCACCTGGGGGCGTTGTGAGTGCGAGTCTACTTGCACGTCTTGAATCTCATCAAGTCACAGATGTTATTATATATATGCCGGCAGTACGGACAAATATGTAAATTTTAAATAATTTTAAAATTCGTTTTCCTCAGCGTAGAAAATGTCAAATATGATTTTTCTGCTTAAGCACTGAGTAATTAAGGTAAATTTTTAATTAGAAAAATTTACCGCCCAGGGCGAGATTCGAACTCACTTTTCCCGATCTCATGTCAGGTGCTCTACCAAATGAACCACCTGGGGGCGTTGTGAGTGCGAGTCTACTTGCACGTCTTGAATCTCACAACGCCCCCAGGTGGTTCATTTGGTAGAGCACCTGACATGAGATCGGGAAAAGTGAGTTCGAATCTCGCCCTGGGCGGTAAATTTTTCTAATTAAAAATTTACCTTAATTACTCAGTGCTTAAGCAGAAAAATCATATTTGACATTTTCTACGCTGAGGAAAACGAATTTTAAAATTATTTAAAATTTACATATTTGTCCGTACTGCCGGCATATATATAATAACATCTGTGACTTGATGAGATTCAAGACGTGCAAGTAGACTCGCACTCACAACGCCCCCAGGTGGTTCATTTGGTAGAGCACCTGACATGAGATCGGGAAAAGTGAGTTCGAATCTCGCCCTGGGCGGTAAATTTTTCTAATTAAAAATTTACCTTAATTACTCAGTGCTTAAGCAGAAAAATCATATTTGACATATATATATATATATATATATATATATATATATATATATATATAATATAATATAATATGAAATAGTTACTACTTTAATAATAGTAGAATTTTGGGTTGGATATTTGATTTAAAACACAATCGTTGGCTAAATAACGTTTCGGAAATATATTTATTCCTTCATCAGATCTACAAAATATATAATTAGGGACAACTGTTAAGTAAACTATAAATTATCTTACAATTGCCACACTAGGACATAAAATATATGGGTTTGACAAACATTAAAAACATAACATGATATGACAGTGACTTATAAGTATAAATGTCAAGATGACATATACAAAATTGTAAACAAAAAAAATTTTTCTACACCAAATATTAACTCCAGATCAGACTCCCAAAATTTTAGCAACATTTATTCAGGTTTACTAAAATTTGTTAATGACAAAATTTTGAATAAAATTAAAATTCACTAATTTTCATGTTTTTCATATACATGATTACCACTTTTAGTTTTTTCAAATATTATAGGTATATAAAATATTGTTTTTTAAATAAGACACATATAAATTTAACAGTGTGATATATCTGAAGTTTGAAACCTGATGTGCGCTTTGTAGAAAAATTTTTTTTTTGTTTACAATTTTGTATATGTCATCTTGACATTTATACTTATAAGTCACTGTCATATCATGTTATGTTTTTAATGTTTGTCAAACCCATATATTTTATGTCCTAGTGTGGCAATTGTAAGATAATTTATAGTTTACTTAACAGTTGTCCCTAATTATATATTTTGTAGATCTGATGAAGGAATAAATATATTTCCGAAACGTTATTTAGCCAACGATTGTGTTTTAAATCAAATATCCAGCCCAAAATTCTACTATTATTAAAGTAGTAACTATTTCATATTATATTATATTAGCTAATTATCAGTAATTATATCTTTAATCTGACTATATATATATATACATATTAATTTCCATGTTATAAATTTACAAAGTGTCATTGGTGCACATACGTATCGAACAAGCTGACATAAACATATGAAACGTATTAAGTGTTATATGCATATTTACAGTCACATAAAAACGTTGGACGTCAAACTAGTTTTTCGGGAAATTACAGAAAGATCAAACGTCAGACTCGCACATTAATTTATTTAAGTTATATTTATTCGACATTGAAACGTTTGTTCTTTTATTTTCCACTCTTAAAATGCATGTTTAAATGTAACGTAATGAATATCTTATTTCCAATCGTTGGACCCACGTTCATCGGGTAACAATTACCAGCGAAATTGGATTACGTAAATCCAAGTAGCCAGTTCTGATGGTTCGATGGCGATGAATCGAACAATTTCATGCGAAGATTTATCACGGTTTTTGTCTTTATTTTTTAATTTTTTTGTAGACGTGTATTGTGTTTGAAAGTGTTTTTTCTTTGTATGTATTATTCCTTTAATTTACATAATTTTAAGACGATTGCAATCAAACGAGCGAAGATTTTTATATGATCTAGGCACCTAACCATGACATAAACAAGTGACAATCGCAAATTGCTGTTGTCAATTTTACGTGACACGTTTACCGAACAAACTCGGTTCACATCTTATGAATTTTGATGTTTCTATGTAACTGCCACTCAGAATCCATACCGCCAAAAAAGGTAAGAAAGGATTAGGAAAGCTGATGACGACTTTGTTTGGGATATTGACCGAATCTTACAAATATTTCCAAACAAAGACTGTTTATATTAGAAGACGTAATGTCCAGCAACCAAACATACACAAAGAAAACAGAATTTGTATTAAAAATAATTTGGAAATCGTTTCAAATCGTTGCAGAGGCAATTTAAAGGGTGATGAAAAATACACCTATTTACGGGGTCGAACTTTTGGACCGTAACATTGCTATATTCCTCAGATGGCTTGAAATTCTCAATCGCTGTTATTTTGATTTTTAATTTTTGAATGAATTCAAAAATATTTGCTGACAGACTTAATAAGGAAATCCTTTTTTTCAGAAATATTGCAGTTCAAGTTGATAACTATTAGTATTGAAACATATTTCTTCTTCGTATAGGAGTAATCCAATAAAACCGGCAGACATTAAGAAGACATTGCACTAATTTAATTTCACGAAGGGTCAAAAATACAAATACAATATTTCCTACATATAACTATAGCTGTTAATGATAATATTTAATAGAAAATTAGATGTTATATAAGAACAATTATGCAAAAGATATCAATTGATTTATTGCCCTTAGTAGAATTTGTATTACATGCAAAATTTGAAACCAACTTTGGCCAGTTGTTAAACACAATAATAACTATCATATTTATAAATATATGATACGTTTCGTCTTTAATAAAGTAGCGTGTAAATCCGTTATAAAGAGCCTATTACCTTCTATTATTAATCTATTAAATCTACATAACTTAGCCTTCATTAAAATTACATAATTAAAATAATGATCCCACATAAATATTAATGTTTGTAATGTTGGTTATTGAAAATATAAAAACATACATATTTGGAATAAAGATAGAGATAGATACAATCATGACAGAAGAAGAAGATAAAAGCTGCTTACTTAATTTCAGTGCATATAAATTTCTTTTGTATTTGCAAAATATTTATGAACTTCCCGTATACAGAGTGTTTCGTAAATGGAGGAAGTGGTTTTTAAAATTGTCTGTATAGGTTTCTATGATCAGAAAAGCTGATTGAATTAATTAAGCACTATAACTCTAGCTATATCTCAGCAGAAACAGTGGATGAACTTTATCAGAAGAAAAGGAAAAGCTAACATCTTAAACCATGACAATGATAAAATTCAAAGTAACAGTTTTAGTTTTAAGACTACGTGAATCGCGAACTGTAATATTTTTGTAAGGTTGACCGTGCTGCTTCATCGATATATCAACTTTATTACGAGTTTGCCACGCGTTCATTGTTGTAGTATGAATATTTAATTGCACATATCTTCGTGAAAGTCCAATATTCTGTCATTGGAATTGTTTATACATATTTGTCAGCTTTTTGCCTTTTCTTTTTTTCTTGGTTTACTGCGTTTAATTGAATATTAGAAACTGTCTTTTTCAATCCAATCAAAGGCACATTTCGTTGTTACTGTAAGTTTTTTTTTTGTGTTTATACGTGTATCATTATCATTTTTGCTTAATTTTAAAGTTGCGTTGAAACCAAGAATTACGGAAGAACACGATAAGTTTATTGTGTAAGCACCAATTTCACTCGATTCCCAGAAATGGAATTCCAATATGATGTTTTTGCTATGATATGTCAACCGTCTTATTAGTCGTTTTTGAGAAACTGACATTGTTCTAAGAAACACTCTCTTGGTAGGCCTTATACTTTACTAACAGAAGTGCTAGAAGATATTCAAGAACGGCTGGACATGAGTCCCAAGAAATCTTTAAGGCAACTGTCAGCACAGACAGGTAAAGTATTACTTTGGTTAATGTACAGAAAATGTATTAATTCTGATTTTATGTTCATATAGGATTATCTTATGGAATATTCCGTAAAGCCACTTACATTTACATCCATATAAAGTATTTGTTGTACAGAAATCGTTTTGGGTATTTAAAAAACACTGTCCTTAGGACTCTACTGCATACGTTACCAGAATTACAAGATGCTATTACAAATGCTGTTAACAGTGTAACAGAAGAAATGATTCAAAATGCTTTCAATTCTCTAAAAAGACGTTTTTGTACTCATATGACATAACATACAGTTTTACGCATTCATATGGGTGCGGGAAATTCTATTTCCCGCACTCGTGCGGGAAGTAAAGTTGGTACTAACTGTAACTTGATAACATTTTAAAACCATAAACCCCTAATCTTACCAATACGCTGCCCAGTTTGTTGTTTTGATATGACAGTAATAAAACACAATGTAATAGAAATTGTTATATTTCAAAGGTATGTAATTAAATGTCAGAACGGCAACAAATATTGTATAAATTACCATTATTAACTCTTTTCAGAAATTGAAACAGAACAATTATTAAAAATTTTGATAGCACAATTTTCACAACCAGATATTGATACTCCAGGGATTAGCTGATTCGTTTCAATTGATCTCGATTGTGAGGGTAAGGTAACATTAATAGTATTATTAGATAATCCTTGTTATATTTCAGACGTCGAACAAGTTGCAGGAGGAATCAACATCTCTGACTGGGTCATTTTTTTAGCCAATTGAATTCTGCTATGAAGAGAATTTTCGACATATCCTTCTGCAACCATAGATGATTTCCATCCACCATGTATTTTAATTGAAAGCAAGTCAGCTCCTTGGTTTGCCAACAATGTTGCTGAACTCCTTCGGAAACAGTGACCTGTGAAGCTACTTACGCTATCAAGCTGAAGGTACTCAGCTATTCGCATTGGAATTTTACCAATTGTATTACGACCAACAGGTGAAGAAACACACTTGCCATTGCGATATGTTAAGAAGAATTGTTGGTTGTTGTCTGGTCTTAAATTTGCATATTGCCGAATTAATGCAACCCATTCTGGCTTAATGATTGCAAATGTACGGCTTTTATCTGTTTTTGTTTGTGGAATTGTTACAATAATTAAATTATTTTTAAATTCTATGTCTCGCAATGACATTTTGCAAAGTTCTACACGTCGATATGCTCCAGAAATACCCATTATTAATACAGCCTATAAATACATATAGTAATGTATGAATTTAAAATATACAAAAATGACTACCTTCACTAGTATAGGAACAAGGAATCTGGTGCTTCAACTATAAATTTAGTAATTTGATCTTCGCTTAATACTGCCGATTTTTTAGGCTGAAGGTGTTTCGTTGCCTGTTTTAAGTATGCTATGAGTTTTGCATATTTAGATATATCCGTATTATCATATATTATTAAGCATGATTTTAGCATAGAGTAAGTAGACCATAATGATTTATTTGATTGTAAACCTTGAAAATAAACTAATAAACAATTTTCTGAGTAAGTTTTTATATTTTTAGATCTAGCCCAAGTTATGAATTTACCATAAATGGTGTTGTATCTGTCTTTTGATTTTGTAGGTAATAAAGTATCGATTGCAGTATTGGCAGCTTCACGAATTTCAGGAGGTGTACATTGTATTTATTCATCAGAATGCATGTTTTAAAGGAGATTTTAATTTTGTATTCAATGTTTGGAATTTGACTAATTTTAAATTAAATGTCAATTCAAATAATAAGTACTGCCAACTCAAAATTTTTTAATTAATATGAACAAATTTGTAGTGTGTCATAAATGATAACGTATTTAACAGTAGGTATTATTTAATTATTCGTACAAAAAATATTGTACAAACTTCGTGCGTGAAACATTTCGCGAATTCGTGTCCATAAAGCCGCGAGCCGAAATTAAGGCCACTCATTCGCGAAATATGCTTTCCCGCACTTGGTTCGTAAATAACTATTAAATGTGTGTCTACTAAATGAACATATAATATTTCTAAATATGTTACGCTGTATGTAATATTGATCTTTAAATTATTTCTAATAAAGATATTTTGAATTATTGAACGTATTTCTTAAGTTATTGAAACAAGCAAATTTACCAAACATTCGCGAAAGTAATAAGTAAAATTATATATGCCGCTCGGACGAAATACAATTCAGAATATGATATATGCGACAATTACAACATGACTATGGAGGGGCACGGTTAACCTTTTTTGATCTCTCTGTACAAAGTTATAAGATATCATATAGTTTAAATATAGAAATAAAACTTCTAACTTTGGACAAATTGAAAGTCACAATAAAACCGACAAGCGCCAATAAAAAGAGATGGCATCAAATTCGAGATTTTATCTGTCAAATAATCTAACCTACAAATGCCATTTCAGGACTGCCAAAATAATACTATTCATACACTATCTGACATTTGTCATAATTACTTATTGACGATTGTTATACATGTCATCCAAACAATAAAAAATTGATAGCAATGCTAAAGTAATTTATATTAAATAAAACATATAGAAAAGTATTATTCAATTTGTAACTGATTTTCATGTAATAGTATTTAATAGCGGTAGCATCCTGAAATATTAATTAATTTAATTTAATATATTTGTGCTGAAATTGTTTGAGACGGTGTCCGATTGTATTGGTATAAAATGGTCGTACTTCTGCACTGATATGTTTTGCTTGAGGACGATTTTCACTCTAACAAAATTAAATCATACATTGAGCGACAGACACTTTCCAGATAAAATACAAATCGAATGCACATGTCATTATTCTATCAATGCTGGTATACCACAGGATGGTGTATTAGGTCCTATTCTTTACGTATCTTCGTGATATGTTCCGAATTATCTTAATCACCATAATGTACGAAACAATTAAACAAAGACACCTTGAGAAACTGATAATGTATCCCAAATAACAGCAAAACAACTGCTTATAAATTTAAAATACAAAAAACTCCGTAGCTTCCAATTAAGTTTCAGCTCTATGAATGTAAATAATTAGCATAACCTATTGCTGCGTTCTATTAGATACAAGAAATCGAACAAAAAACTGGATATTGCTCCAAAGCCATCGCCGCCGCTTATTTAATTTACCTCATCGAGAAAACGTTGAAGACATGTCTAGTTTGACACATAAGATTGTTATTGTGAAACTATTTCCCCATGAAATATTAGTCCTTCCCGTTTTACAATTATTTATATTCATCTACAGAATGGAAAGGCAATAAGTAGATATTATTTATAAATCTTTTTATTGCAAGTGCTTACTTAACAACTATCTTTTTTATGAGATCAATGTACACAATATATATATATATATATATATATATATATATATATATATATATATATAACTTCTATATCGTTAAGACACTTAATCAATTACAGCTATAAATATATAAAAAACATGAATGTATTTCTGCAATTCATTGTTGTATTTAATAATAATTGTGTTCATTATTATAAACTAAAAAAAGCATAAATTATATTTATTTAAAAATATAGTTACGTCTATGGCTATATATATTATTATAAATAAATGTATAGAAAGAAATTAACACATCATAAGGAACACGTGTACAGTTTATTTTATGGAATAAAAGCAAGCAAATTATACTTTGATGAATAAACATTTTTAGTTCAAGGTGCTGTACTAATTGCTTTCTATTGCAAAAGTATTTATTTATTTATTTATTTATTATAAGTGTGTTTTAAAACTATTACAGTGGAAAATAAAGTGATTGTGATATATACTCCTTGTCGTTTTTGTTAAACGTTTTTTTCCTTTGTAATTTACTAATTGTATAGTCAATTCTTTATGTTCATATTCTTGCCTAAAAAAGACATTATTGTAACATGATTGAATTGCTATAAGCTGACAACTTTTCTTGTATTTTATATCAGTACTCCTTTGAATCATATAAGATTGAATTGAGTTAACAAATTGCTTGTTTTAAATAGTGACAAACAAATATTTGCTTTATTGAAAATTATTTCCTGTTAAAATACTTTTGATATAAGAAAACTATCTTTCAGGCAAAGAAGTACAGTCAAAAAACCTTTTAATGTCTTATATGTAATATAAGAAAGTACTGTGATGATGAAAGCTTTCGCCATCGGGATTTTTGCAGATGTCCACGTTATCCACCCCTGATAACAAAAAAGTGGTTTTTGCATTCATGTCCTTGTACGTGTGACAACGATAGCGCCCAAATGGCTGAAGCTATAAACTTTATATTTAGGAATGTAATCTTTCCCCCTGATGTGATTAAGTTTTCAGTGAGTTTGGTAATTTCCTTCAATGAGAAAATCATATCATCACTTGAAACAATTTTTGTAGAAAAAAATTTTCAAAATTCGAACCGGAAGTCAATAAGTTTTTTGCATATATCTCGCAAATTATGCATCCTATACACATTTATCAAGAGCACAAAAGTATTTAGAAGTTAATTTACAAGATATGTATACCAACATGTACCAAATTCAGACCGAAATAATTTTTAGCTATTTAGTGGTATTAACGAACTGCAATTACGAATTCCAATTGAAAAATAAATTGATTTAGTTGATTTTCTACTAAACTAATTTGCAGAATTTATCACAATGGTCTGATTACCACTTCGGGAAAAATTTTTCACCTCTTTAAGTAAAAGTCTTTTTGAAACAAACAGTCAACTCTCTTATTTAAATAGATTTTAGAAACTTCACTATTTTTTATTAATTAAAAAGTTATACAATGTTTAAAAGGCGTCAATATTTTGGTTGAAGTGTATTTAGTTTTTATTTCATACCAGGCACTTACTCTATGTTTTCATAAATATATCTTATGAATAATTTAATGTTAATTTAAATTTTCAACTGCTTAATATTTACATTATTCAAAAAAAAACAATGGGTGCTAATTAAATGGTGGTCAATAAACTACCAATTGTCTGGTCACAAAGCAAATATTTGTTACAAACCACACAATATTGTCAAGTTAAATAAAGACCTTATTTTGTCACCATATCCAAGTGAATGTATTAGCAATTAAACGTACTTGTAATATCAATTCACGAAGTTTCAACAATCACAACAATGGGTTAAGTATTATCGACTCTTGGTTGAGTCTATTCTTCCACTTAAATACGTATATTATCTTACCTAAAAAAGACGAATCACTTAGCAAACGTATATATTTTTTAACCAATTTTTATACAAACATTTACTGTGTCGAAAGTAATATACCTATGTGTTTTGCCTATTAACGAACACACCTGTTCTTCTTGCTTTTATTTTCGAGTTGTTCACTTTTTTTTCAGTTGTAAGAAGCAACAAATACATTTTATTTGTAACTGTTCCGAAAAATATTAGTATTACAAAGAACTATAATAAAAGTATAAAGATTTACTACTCTAGGTACAATATGATAAATTCTGAGCAAGTTTCTTAACATGCAAGTTACTTTGTGCAATATAAAAGAACAGCTTTGTGAAAATTTGCCAAATAAAATTCAAACCAGGTGTGACAATTACAAATGCATACAGAACCCCTTTTAGGTCAATTCTTCTCAGCATGCTAAAATTTCAACAAACGTGAAAGAAAACTTATTGAACTTTGAAATGTCAAGTGACGGAATGTTGAAATTAGAATTTCTTTTTCAGAAACTGAATCATTTTTGCATCAAAAGACCGCAAGAATACGCCGAAATGGCAAACAAAGCATTTAAATATTTGGGTCATCATCATGTGTAACTAAAAAATTAATTAAGGAATATTCTATTTACGATGCAAAAGATTAAAATAAACGTCTAAATTGTTTTATTTTGAACATTTTTGAGCGACCCCCCCCCCCTCTTCCCGAAGATCATATTAGTTGAAGCACGTCGGATTGAATAGCAGAATATATTCGTTCACTTGGAGAGGTACTTCATCATATTTTCCTATTAATAGGGAGCGGAATCGAGCGAGTCATGACTCATCGCCCATGGGCGCGCTATTGAAATGTTGTATTTTTAAAGAGGTTTTAATTTTATTTATATAATTGAATAACAAGTGGCTGGTGATTATAAAATACAAAATATCCTACTATTTGTTCATTTTCTCTTCTGTAAGACTTGTTCTCTTTGAATTAAGTACATCCTTGTAGATAGAAAACGTCTTTTCTACATCGCAACTGGTTATATTTACGTAATGGAAATATTCTTTTATTTCAGCGTATTTAGCATACACAATTGCCGCAATGTTATTAAACCTGGATTACTATTAAAAACTGCGTCTAAGTCACTTGGAATTATTAATAGCCACATCTAATGTGGTTAATCCATTTTTACTTTCTTATACGTAGTATAAGGAAGTAATGTGAAATTTTCGACTTCGAGATTTTTGCAGATGTCCACGTTTTGAAGTCCCCTGATACCGAAAAAGATGTTTTTAAAAAATGTCTGTGTCTCTATGTGACCACGATAACCGCTGTAGATATCAATTCCAAATTTTGTATTTACGTGTCTAATCTACCTCTTGAGATCTGAGTAGTTTTTCAGTAAAATCGGTAGACCGGAAGTAGCAGTTTACTTCAGTGAAAAAAATTAAATTTTGCCAATATTTCGTCAACTACTAAATATAAACAAATTTATAAAGAATTCATATGTACTTGAAATTTAAATTGAGAACAATTTTATTTAAAAACTTTTTCGAAGCTGCTACCGGAAGTAGGTCTTTTACTCCTATCGAAAATCAGTTTTTTGCGAATATTTCGCATGTCATGCTTTTTAGACCGGTACGTTACGGGTATAAAAGTATTTAAAACGTAATTTTCAATATCTTTTGCATAAAAACAATTTCAAAATTCAGACCGGAATTACCACTTTTACTCTTATCGAATAGCGATTTTTTGCGAATATGTCGTAAATTATGCATTCTATATGTATTTATCAAGAATACAAAAGTATTTAGTGCTAGATATGCAATATTTTTTGAATATATGAAATTTCAAAATTCGGACCGGAAGTAACACTTTTACTCTTAGGGACTAGTTCTTTTTTCGAATATCCTGCTAAGTATGCATTCTATAGCGATTTATTAAGAGAACAGAAGTACTTAGAATAATTTTTGTGTAAAAAAATATAGTATAGTTTGAAACGCTCATACGTATAAGAAAGTCGTGTGGTGGCCACACCTCATTTTTCAATTTGAGATTCGATTTTCAAAATATGTCATTAGTTTAGGCAAATTTCCAAAGTGTTCCTGAAGGAATAACAAGTAATTTTTTAAATTTGGGATTTGTGTTAGTTCCTTGCACTCAGAAATACTTCGAGCATCGTCATTTAAACATGTAACGAAATTTTGTAAACTATCGAAATTCTCTGCATGAAAACTATTTATGTGTATGTTTTAGCAAAGCTAAGTGATGATATTTTACAGACTTTGCAATAAATTTCGGAATCACTGACAATTAACTTTATCTCAGAAAAAGTAACATAAACAACGTTCTAGATCTAAATAAATGATAACTAAAAATGTGCGCGTATGTTATAGAAACATACATATTATATTGCGAAATATAAGGTAAATATAATAAATTTTAAAAACTCGTCACCCTTGTACCTACGCCGATGAAGAAAGGATTTTATTCATAAAATTCCTTATTTTATGGCAGTTTTTTCTCTGATTCTCGGCCGTAAACAGATGTTGCAGTTCGCCCTATGAATTAGTGCTATTCAGATATAATGTAAACAACACGCAGTTGTTTACATTATTTCTTTTCACGGTTGTGGCTCCGTGGTAGTTTAACTCGCTCGATTCCGCTCTCTACCTATTAAGTAGGCACGCACCCAGAAAAAAAAATTAGGGGGTGTTTTAAGTTTTTTTTATAGGTTTATTTAATTTTTTTTAATTCATTGACTTAAATTTAGAACAACAAGAAAGAGATAAACATGCAAAACAATAAAACATAAAAAAAAACTAAGAACATGATTTATTTATTCATGTTTTATGATGCACATTTTTATTTTCGTTCGTTAATTTGGAAGGGGGGGGGGGGGGGTCAACTCCCAAACCACCCGCCCCCTGTGTGCGCGCCTGCTATTAAGTACAGGAATTTTTCGATTAAAACAATCAATTATTATTTTCAACACAGTAAATGTTTGTATGCACCTATATAATAGCCAATGCAGAAATTTTGAATTGAGTGTCCTCAACCAATGAACTTATTACATTATTTCTCTTACCTTGTAAGTTATATCTTTTCGATCTCGAAGAGCTTCCGGCACCCACTTTATCTTTTACACCACATCTCGGTAGCATCATGGCTTCTTCAGTCTCATCATTGATTTCACCTATAATAGTAATAAATTACGTTAGAAACATTATATCTCAGTTGTTGATAGCATTTTCTTGTAATTGGAGGTAATAAATTATATTTCTATGTATAAGTGTTCTGATATAAATAGGCACTACTTAGTTATTTTCTATTTCAACAGTTGTTTTATTTTAACAAGAACTATCATCGGTACAAATATTTGACAACTATTTAGAATGAAAGTCTCTTAAAATTATTAAGTCTGTCATGTCTTACCTGTAATGGCGAGTCCTGCAAAACTTTGAAATTCCTCTATTGCACTTTTCATAGAATTGCTGTCCATTAATCTACTGGAGTTTGATAAACCATTGTCGAGGTATCCAAATTTTGATAAATAAACCTGAAAACAAAGAAAATAGGATTAATAACATCTTATATAATATCTGCTCTCGAATTTGTCAATTCTAAATTAATTATTTCTATATCAAAAGAAGATATGAACACTAGATACTAAATTAACAATTCTTATGCATTATAACCTGCAATTGACAGAGATGGTAACTGATCACATAGGAGATCCAATCGCAAAAGGAATACAGATTGGGCGATGGTGTTGAAGCTCCAAATCACTAACACAAATACAATCAATCACTGAGTAAAATCTAAAATAATCAATAAGAACGAATAATGGTATAGTAAAAAAAGAAATGTTAGGGTAAAAAGCAAAAAATACACAAAAGAAAGAACGCAAAATAGAGACACAAGTGTTACTAAACGAAAATCTTGGGAATAATTTGGCTCTAGAAGTGAAAAAGAATTCCATACAAACCAAAAATTATTCTACAAAATTCTTAAAAATGAAAGAGATACTAATTGGGACCCAAAAAGTCCGAAAAGAAAGGACATGATTATATCAGAGATCCAATCGCAGAAGAAATACAGACTGGGTGGTGTTGAAGCCCTAGGAGTGCTCAAGAAAGGTAGAGACAGGTGAAATGTTCAAAACTATGAGCCCTAACCGCATAAAAATGCTGCAACATACAACCAAATTTAGTAGAAAGGGAAAATACCATTAGCCTGAAACATTGGCATCATAGAAGAAGAATAAAAATTACTAATAATAAAAGAAACAAGTAAGACAAAGAAATGAACTATTACAGCAATCGAGGGATGACTTTAAAAAGGAACATAGCATAAACAATAATACTTTTGCGCTAAAACCAATAGCAAAGACGTTGCTAGAAAAGCATAGGTATTCAAGCTGTTATAGATCTGGAAAAATCTTTCAGTCAAATTCCGATTTCTAACAAAGTTGAAAAAGAGAAATGTAGAAGATAACCTAGTAGTTGCAGTTAAAAGTTTACATGAAGCAACAGGCAATCTCAATAATTCCCAGTAAATACCGATCTGAGACCATAGGCGTAACTAGGGGGGTTTTGGGGGTTAGAATTCCCCACCCCATCCCACCAACGTAAAAAAAGAAAATCGGGTTATAAGTAAAAGATAATTTCAAAAGTCTTGACAAATTTATTATTTTAACACATTCTAACGGAATGAAATAGAACAACAACCAGTACTGACAAATGCGAAAGAAAAAGAGATCCGAGATATGGACGATCATGGCATATTTTTGAAGTAACCCCCCACCCCACCCCACCCATGGTTTCTGGTATGGTTAAACCTATGTCTGAGATCAATAATGTTCAATTTGATCCTTAAAAACACACTGAAGGCAACAACTGAAAAACCTCAAAGATGTACCTACAACACTAGACATAGGCATGTGAATACAGTATATTTAAATGGGTGACCTGATAATATTCGAAAGAAACGAAAGCAGCCTGTAGTAAAACCTAGAACTTGGAACATATCGTTGAAATCTGACAACATGAAATTTAAAGGTGGAAAAACAAAACTAATGTGTGTTACTAAATTTGCAAGCAAAAACCTCCCTAAATGAGAAGGAATTCAAGCCAAGATATTTAATATTTATTGGTAGGTTAACATTAAAAACAAAGATAGAAATAAATGCAGGATTCATTGTAATAAAATCATTCATAGGAACAGCGGTATATCTTATAGAAGACCTATCAGTAAACAAAACTATATTCGCTACTATTAACGCCAATCATAAATACCAAAGCATAGGCTAGCTATGAAGGTGAAATATCTCTGCAAACATGATGTACCAAAAAGGGATAAAACAATAATGGAAGACCACCAGATGAAATGGTTTGGAAATCTAACCAGATTAGGTAACAAAACACCCACTAAACAAACATGAGAAGCAAGAAGACGCGAAGAAGGATCCAAAGGAAGACTTGGGAACCCGTTAAATGTGGAATAAATCTGCCACAAGCAAAGAATATGGCGAGAAATCGAAAGGAGAATGAAAAGATAAAATTTATACATTATAGTAGAGAACAATAGGAGGTAGAATATAAAACACTATACCTTCGGGAAAATTGGGTTAGATTAGGTAATATATAAAGAGCAATGGTTCAACGTAATAGTATGCGGCACTCCAGATGTTATGCATAAATCCAGCGACTAAATACAATGTGATGTGTATAAAAATTAATGTGCGAATTTCTAATTTATTGCTGAGTGCGTTTGCTAATAATTTCTCTCGATATATTGCTATCCAATATGAACGTATTCAAAATGCCAATTATGTAATTTATTTTAAAGTGACTAATAAAAGGTTGTTAACGAGTTAATTGTTCTTGACGTGCAATTATCATGACTCCCTGCCGACTTTGCACAGTGACTCCTAGGACTTGACCTCGTATTATTATGTAGTAGGCGCTAAATATTAACAAAAGTAGAGGGAAAAAAATCGCAAGAATTTTACTACTAGATGAATCAGTAATGAATGAAATTCTATCTCGCCCACAGGGCCCGAAAGAAAGGTGCGAGAAACTGTGCGTTTTTCATCGGAACCTAAAGGTGTGAGTAATTCACCTGGTCGTTTATGCGATTCCGCTTAGTCATAACAAATAGTATCGTGGTCAAGGTCAGGTTGTAAACGGTCGCGTTTACCAGTTCTCAAGTCAAGTCTATTCGAGTCAAAATCAAGTTCACTATTATGTCGATATTCCACTGAATAAACGTACGCAAGACGAGTTTTATCGTTAATGACAGCGCTAATGAAGTGAAATAGGTAGTAGTCCTCCTATGTCCGCTATGTTAGGAATGTTAGGAAGTTCATATCCAAGTGATATTATTAAATCCATTATTTCCATTTAAACCAAATTATTTAAACGTGTTCAAACTAATATCTGTTAGGTTGTACATGACAAGATAGTAAATTTTAATAACATACTGAACAATGATGAATGAACTGGTGCAATTTTAGAGATAAGATTTCTTGCTGTTTGTTTTGCAGTGTGTACCCTGTAAATTTTTTCTCTCATAATCATCATAACTAAACAGTAATAAAAGATAAAGGACATGTGTATGTTGTACTATGACGAAACGTGTTTTTATTCATGCAGAATAATCACACATAATTATTTGAAAACGAATTTCATAGGCATAAAATAGTATTATCGCAGTATAGTAAAAAAGTATAATTTTTCTCCGGAAAAAATATGTTCATTGTGTCCCGTAGTATACAAAACGTTTGCTTATGGTGTGGGCTAAAATTTGAAATACCTATATTTAAAAATAAATCATTAGGTATATTACGTAGGTACCTTCCGTTTGTTTTAGTTTTTTATTTGTGCAGGTATAAATACTTATTATATAAATAGAAAGCTATTTATTTCAAAGTAATCGATTATATTATTGGTTTTTAAATAGTTTAGACACTTTGACGTGTAGTTAGAATTTATATCTTGTCGCAGGCTTGTATATTTTTACGTGTGTTTATTACATGTTCCAGAATTCCAGGTGATTGTGGAAGCACACATTATACATACCTACGCGATCCAGGAAAAACAATTTTAGATTTGAACTTGATGAATCACAGTAAAAATGCTTAATACATATATTTTATAATTGATTTTAGTTATGTAATGTGTTTTTTAGATATTCTTGTTGGTTTTGATGAAAATCATGAATCATAACTATGGAAATTTCACAATTATTGATTATGAATTGTGTAGATGATTGTTTTTACAATATGTGGAGAAAGAAACTAAGGAAAGGTGTCAGACAAACAATATTCAAATATCGTATGTTAATATACTTTTTTAGGTATTTTAATTGATATAAGTATTTACGTAGTAAAATACCATTTTAGAATATAAAATTGATGAAATAAGTAACACTGACAGGTGTTAGGAGAGTCAGTCTTATATACCTAGTGTTCAAAGTTACTATACTGTGGCATTATACATTATAATAATATTTGATATTCTTTTAAAAAAAGCACACTTCATTATTTTTCCAAATTTATTGTTTTATAGAATAGAATACACTTTCCGATTATTTATGGGTATAAGCCAAAAACATAAACAGCAGCCCATATTTTCAGTCATCAATTTTGCAGTACATTATCAATGGTTTAAGGCCTTATTTCATAAGTAGCTACATCCACATTATGCTTAAGTTTCTGAATTCTACTTGGTCTGAATTGTCAGTGTAATTTCGATATTTAACGGTACTCCATAAAAATGTCAAATCATATAATTCCACTGACGTCAAGCAAAATCACGAAAACAACAGATTACACAATTATTAAACTTAACGCGCAGAAGATCGATTGTTCTAATTTATATATTTCTGGCCAAAATGCCTCTCAGGCATTCTTCGGTGATTAAAACGTAATTGCCATTTTCATTTTCAAGTGGAAATAGACCAATAATGCTGTTAGTTCAAGAACTATACTTAGCAGTCATATGTTGATGATGCAGTGACTTCTTTAAGCGTGAATTTTCTGGGCCTCAAATACGACAGTTTTGGGCGCCTTGTCCGAAGAAAAAAAGTTTTTTAGCAGAATTAACAACAATTTTAAGTTGTTCTAACGCGCAGGCACAAAAGCGATAATGAAGTCAATGGACACGTTGCTTTAATTTCCGTACAAGTTGGGACATGTAAAAAGCCAATAATATAAAGTCTTACAGCGTACCTAGGAGTGTGAACTTTTTTACGAAAATTGAAAATCTTATGGATGTTCCAGGTTGTTCTATGTTTGTTCTAAATTGTTCTAATGTATTTCCAAAAAAAAGAATGAAAAACAATCAAAATTGACCGAGATAATTTTAAAAAAAACATTTCTTTTTGAAAATTGAAATTATGAAAATTTCTTCTAGTGGTTCCAAACATTGTTCCAAAAAATTTGGAAAAAAAATTCAATATCGGCCGAGTTTTTCCCGGCCTCCCTTTTCACGAAAAACGAAATTCTGACATTTGTTCTAACTTTGCTCTAAATTATTCCGATGTATTTCGAAGGAAAAATTAGTCGAAAAAATGGGGAAAACGAAAGCCGTAAGTAGATACAGTCAGCCCTCTGTTTGCCGAAATTTAAATTGTATCGGTTCTTCCAGGTTGTTCTAAACATTATTCTTTAAAATCAAAACCGTATCTCCCTTAGATCAAAAAAAACATATTGCAAAAAAAACGAAATCCGAAAGTGTTAAGTTATCCCCTTTTTTTCAAAAATCGAAATTCTGACGACTGCTGCAGGTTGTTCTAGTTTTGTTCTAAATTGTTCCAGAGGATTTCATTGGACTCATAACCGGCCGACAAAATGGCTAATAAAATGGTTTTTCGCTAATCACCTTAGTATTTCAGAAAAAAATCAAAGCAAAAATTGAAATTCTGACGGTTGTTCCAGCTTGTTCTAGATTTGTTCTAAAATAATAAAAATTATAGATCGAAGGATATTGCAAAGAAAAAAAAACGAAATCCGAAAGTGTGATGTTTGTAAACAAATTGTACCTTAGACAGATTGGAAGAATTGAGACTGAAGGGTCATGGAAAGAAACTATATGCATAAGAAATCCGTTCAATAATAAGAGTTTTTATACGTCAACGTATCTACTTGATTTAATCTCAAATGCGAACATACCGTATGTGTCAATTTTCATTAGGTATAGGGATTCAATGTTTACGTGCGATTTATACGTATACAAGTAATGCGTGGCAACATGGCACCCCTACTGTCCGTCACCAATCCCGGCAACAATCGACATCACAACGATTTTCTCCGATCTTCCCAATTCTACATTCATTCATGCGATCTAGTCTGCAATAAAAGCCGTCTTATTACTGTAACAGGAAACATCAAATGGCCGCGCGATCTCCTGATCTAGTAGTTCATTATTATTTTCAAAATCCTTCTTTATTTACCTTATTTTTAATTTTATTAGAATTACGCTTTTGTTTGTGTCATGCAGCGTGAACGCAGCTTAATAATTCTCTGCATTTACTGAAAGGAAAAAGAAAAACAAATCCTTGCAACTCGTAAATATTATTTCTGAACGCATTACAAACACCCAAGCCGGTGGTCGAATAGTTACTGCTAACCACGCTAACTTGTATTTACTATTTACGAACATGCATCGGTCGTGCTGGCATTGGAAAGGAAAGAAGGTGTACTATGTTGCCACGTACTGTATGGATTAATCGCCTATGGCTAATGCTGTATATTATTGAACAAATAAAATATCGAAGTATAATTGTAAGGCAAAATCAAAACTTAAACTAAACTTGTGAAAAACCATTATTCATCATCGCCTTATGTCTTAACCTTTTTTTTAAAGCAAAACAAAAAAATTGATACGTTGAGTCATCTTAAAAAACATATCTCCATATTACTATGTCTGCATAATTATCCATATATATATTTAATCGCCTTTCCGTCTCTAAAAACATTAATTTACGATTCTACACTACAAATTCGTAATTAAAATGTTACCACAAGTCACTATAATATTATGTATGTGTAGTATACATATACAATAACACATGTGTAAAAATATAATGACTCATACTACAACTAGTCTGGCTACTTCCCTGATCATTCTTGTTGTTGAAGCGCAAGATTTGTCATCATATATTGAGTATGTGATTTGGCGTTCAAATATTTCCGTTATTCTCTGTACCAGTCGACTTAATAAATAGTCTTATGTTTATTGATAATAACGTAGATCTGATCAGAATTTGTTATTAGCTTTAACCTTACCTACTACTTTTATGTAAGTATGTATGTGTATGTATTTGTACTTCTATCTATACTGTATAGTCGGTTTCTTTTGTGACCGCTAAAGTTTCTTTCGTTTATTTTTCATGAATTAAATTCCAGATTTATACAATAAAGTAAATATTGATGTTGGTCAATGAAGTTATTAATACTTCTATTTTAGTGTTATCTAAAAATGATAGGAATTTCATAGTATAGGTACAAATAATTGATGGTGATCAAATTCACAAATCGGGAGTTCCACAAGGTTCCTGCTTGAATCCTGTGCTTTTTGTCATGTTTAAAATTCGTGTAGCTTAGTTCATTGATTTAAAGATCGGATCTTTTTGCTGGAATATTTCAATAGTTAAAAAGTTGATTTAAGTTGTTGGCGTCAAAAGCATGCAAATCAATAAAAATAGCTCTATTGTAAATATGATCCAAATTGATGTTGATACATGTAAACTTTTATATGACTTTAGTTCATTGAACAGTGTTTTTGCTTCCGCTTCGATTATGCTTGTTTCATATGTTCTTCAATATCCTTCTCGTTCTCAGAATATATTTTATTATTCAACTGCGAGAACGAATATTTTATTAATATCCCTGCTTCACAGAAGTTGTAATTATTTTAATACATATTTAAAGCAAGGAATTTGATACTCATTTTATTTAAATTTTCTCGATTTTATCGAAAACGCCTCTTTATTCTTAGCGAAAAAATAGTGGCGATGAGTTTTGTAGAGTTTTGTCATATTGTAAAAACTCACCAGATTAAAAATTATACCACAGGCTTTGTGCACGCCACTGGAGAATTGATAAAAACAATCTTTTCCGTGAAGTACATCTCATGTTATATTAGAATTTTTTAACAATTTTCAACTTAATACTTGAATCTCTTAGTTATTTTTTTAGTTTATTAAACAACAATTGCTTTTATGTTCATTAGTAAAACTATAGCTGCGTATAGAATCTACGGCCAATATTTAATTAACGACCAATATGCTTGATATGACATGAAATTTAATAAAAATTGATCATAAATCGACAAGAAACTTTGTAGTTATTTGTAATACTATGATAATTTAATAAAAACATAGCTGAAATGGTGGCCAATTTACTAGATTCAATGTTTTTGCTTGACGTCAAAGAAAAGAATTTCCTCCACCCAATGTCATAGATTTGATTAAACCAATGTCAAAACCCCAATTACTATTTATAATATTGACTTAAGATTTTGCTTAGAATTTTTAGTTTTAACTCAAAAATCATAAAGTTAAATTCGAAATCTCTGAACTATGTATGCTTCAGTGGGTTCTTTGCAACAAACTGTGAACTAACTTTGATTAGACTACGATTTTTCTTAAGAATAATAGCCCGAATCCTAAGCAATCAATCCTTTTCAAGGCTGTATTACACTTACCAAGTTCTTGACCAAGTTATTGACCAAGAAATTGTCGGCAAGTTCTTGATCAAGTTATTGTTGACCTTGGCTGTTTTACACTTATCAATTTCTTGACCAAGTTTTTAGGTGAATTAGCAGCACCAATAGTGCAAAGTTACGAAATAAAAAATTAATAAAGTTACCGAAGATTTGTGTTTGATATTGAATGTAAAAATAACTGCACAAGAGATACAAAAGAAAAGAAATAATTTACGCATACAATTCTTTCAAGAAGTATCAAATTATCATTTTTAACAGTATTCTAAAATGGAATTTGTGTTTACATTTTCCACAGTTGGCGAAAAACTTTATAACAGGAATATTACTAGAAATCACTAAAAACTTGATCAAGTTGAGAAGAAGAATAGAATATGTTCTAAGCCACCAAGTTCTTGGCCAAGAAATTGATCAAGTCGACTTGATAAGTGTAATACAGGACTTGTCGTCAATTTTAACTTGGTCAAGTTCTTGGTCAATAACTTGGTCAAGAACTTGGTAAATGTAATACAGCCTTCACAAATATGTCTGGCAGGACTATTCATCAAACTTAGCAATTTTTTGCATTTTTCAAACAGGTTGTCCTGATCAGATATTGAAAATCAATGTTTCACATTGCAATAGGTTCGAAAACTTGGACCAGGCAACAGACAGATTAAAGTCTTTCAAATCTCTTCCTCCTTACCTACCAGAAACATAATTCCTTTCTAAAGGTGAACTGAAGGTCTTATTGAAATAAGATAGTTTTAAACGTCGAACAACTGTTTTTGAAAAGCTTACTTATGATTATTATTCCTGGTAATTTTCAAATACATAGGTATAAATTTTAAACATAACCTATACTTTTTGGGTACTAAACACGCAATAGGAAATAGATCTATTTTTGATTGTGTTGCGCAAGGCATCTCATTTCAGTTGACATTTTCATTGCCACTTCCAAATTCAAGATTCGTCAAGTTGACTGACCGCCCATACCATATAACATCGACACATCTTTCCGCCAGATGTTTATTATGACTTTCAAATTCGCAAATCATTATTCAAATATTATTCCAGTTATCATTGTATTCCAATCGATTCATGATACATAACATTGTTTTACGAATGCAAGATGCACAACAAACTAGTACGTTCACCCTGCGCAATAATTATGCTAAAAAGGTTAGAGACCAAAACGTTCCGAAGGCCCGCTGCGAACTCTGGATGGATGGGCGCACGTATTTGTACGTGAAGAAGGGGGCGGGGTACCGAGGGGGCAGCCGGCTTTGTTCGCGAAAACATAACCACGTGTACATGATACAAATAGATGAGAGTGACATTTTTTTCTTATGGAAATAAGCATGTAACTTAGTTGTAATTTCGATTTCGTTTGTTGTCGAAGAGGTGCGGTCCTGAAAGACTGTTTCGTCATTTTATTAGGTAGGTATATGAACTTGACTAAAATATTTTTCTCGAGTAGATGATGGTAGATATTTTAGTTTTTCTGGCGACCTACATTGACTTTCACTTCCCTTCTTTATTAAAACTTTCTACGTTTAACAATGCACTGATTGCACACCCTAAAGAAATTGCGGAACCTAAAATTTTGAGGTTTACAAAGAAAGTTCTGCAATTCATTCCGAACACTATAATAAATTCACACGACTAAATAAAAGACGTTTAAAATACAAACATCAGTATCTATAGTGGTGAAAAATATTGAATGGAAAAGGCTTAAAAAGTAAAATATAAGAATATTTGTCAGGTAAAATGCCAGTCAAGATTAATGAACAATAAGCTACTTTATTTATTTATTTTTTCAGTTTAAATATATGTAGATATTAGATGAATTATTATTACTCAGATTGTCAATGTCATTTTTGGAATTAATAAAATCAACATGTCTCTAAAAAGTTTCTTCTGAATTTAACAGGCTACACTGAATACTGAAAACGCTGACAGGATCAGCATCAAAATAGTGACCCAACTAAATACAATGGATACTTGGGGCAGTAGCTTTTTATTCAGCAGGGAGTTTGGGGATGTTATGACTTTACTTTCATGAAATTCGGCAGCAGCCAAGTTGCAACCCCAAATTCAATATATCGTATTACTCTTACAGAAACCGTCAGATCTTTAGTTTTATTATTCTTATTATTATTATTGAAGATTGACAAAACTAAAAATAACGATCAGATATCTATATCTGCTCGTTATTTTTCAACGTAAAATTGACAGCAGGATTTGGAACAGAGTCAGGGCCCAGGTGGTTCATATATTTTGTGGCGACTGAGAGATAAAAGAAGAGACGATTATTTAGTGTCTATACATCCCCAGTAGCCATGTTCGTTGGCCTCAAAGCGGGCCAATGTCACTCCAATATTATAAGATCGGTAGAACGTCAGTGACCCCCCCCCCACCCAATATCGTACAAATATAAAATTCCTATATCAAATAAATGTCAATTTATGTCGTTGGGTTGACATCAGACCAACGTTGTCTACATGGGTAATATATTGGTTAAATATCTGATACTGATATTTTATTGACAACAAAAATCTACATACTATTAACATTAAAGCAAAATGTCTACATAATATCAAGTTCACAAAGTCACTGTGATGTTGGTTGTATGTCAGTGTTCGATATAAATTTAGATTAAAGGGGATGGACGTCACAATTTGTTATTCAACGATTAAACGCCAACATCGTATTAATTTTGCAAGACAATATTGATATAGTCTATATTAATTTATCACAGAATATATTACACACTGTACCATGTACCAATAATTGTTGGTGTGTGAAATCAAATATATAGGTCCTCAAAGTCATTTAAGCATTTGAAATAATGATTCACATCAAATTAACATTAAAGTACTACGCACACTTTTATAAATAATTTTAGAGACCGGACACGAGAGGTCCATGACTCATCGCCCACGGGCGCATTATTGAAATTTTGTATTTTTAAAGAGCTTTTTATTTTATTAACATAATTGGCTAACAAGTGAGTTGTGATCTATCAAATACAAAATACATTTTTGTTTGTTGATTTTGTAGTTCAAATCAAGTAAATTCTCTGTACTTTATTTGTCTTATGAAATATAAGGTAAATGCTCAAATCGGAAAAATGTCTGTGCAAAATATTGGGCCAATATCATGCAGTGATATTTATCCAACGTTGTAAAATGTTAACACTTGTACATCGGATTGATATCATACGCTGATGTCAGGCCAATAAATAAACGACCGACAGCCAACGTTGGCCCGATATTCTGTGCTACTAGGGATTTAATAGAAGTTATGGAAGAATTACTTCTAGCTTGAAGATTCGTTGTGCTCCGGTATTTTTACTTCTAATATAATTACAGCGTTTGGCACAAGGAGTAGCAGACATTAAGCACCACCAGTTTTGAAAATATTAGAGCTAAACGGACGTAAAAGATACATATTACTATTTTACTTTTGCCACCCTTCATAATTCGCTTAATAATAGTACACCATTCTAATGCATTTGTATCGCTAAGGCTAAAAACACCACAAACATCACCAAAGACTAAATGAACACTCCAGTCTACTCTTACAACCACTTATGCAACAAACAGATAATGCCAGACTTAAAAGCTCATTGTCAAACAGGTTGGAGGTCTTATAAGTGGAAGAGTTCATCACGTCATTTTCATAACCAAAATACAGTACACCCCCTGTGTACATTGTAATAGCGGGCACCTCTAATAACAAAATTTAAAAGCAGAAATCGAAAAGCACGCATCAATGATCCGCTCAATAGTTACACCCCTCAAATGCGGACATGGTCATTTCAGTGAAATTTTTCTTGTAAAAAGAAAAGCTTTGGAAACAGCCAAATGTTGAAAAATTACAAATTTTAAAGCCTCAAATGGGTGGCTTGAAAAATGTTGTCAATGACGTAGTCTAAGCTGTAAAATAATTCGCGAAGAGGCAACTGATGTTTCCCAGGAGACCGTAAAAAATATATTCACCAAAAGATTTTTTTATAACTCTGACGAAATCGGCATCTATTACCGAGCTATGCCGAAAAACACATTCGCTTTAAAAACCGATTCCTGTACTGGTCAAAAAACTGCAAAACAAATATTGACAATTCGATTTTGCGCAAATATGACATTGTCACCTGTCAAATTCGTTAATCATTGGGAAAAGCAAAAACCCTCGTTGTTTTAAAGCATTTCATACAACTGCCGCTAAATGGGTGTCTAATAAGAAAGTTTGGATGGCAACAGAAGTCATGGCCTGATGACTAAAAAAAATTGATGAAACGATGAGAGAGCAAAATAGAAAAGCCTCATTATTTTTGGATAAGGCAACGTCTCATCCCCAATTGAAATTTGAAAATGTGAAGATTATTTTGCTATGACCAAACAACACATCTCATTGCTACTCATTAGATCAGGGAATTATTCACAACTTCAAGATGATATATAGACAATTTCTTATCTATTACCGAGCTATGCCGAAAAACACATTCGCTTTAAAAAACCGATTGCTGAACTGGTCAAAAAGCTGCAAAACAAATATTGACAATTCGATTTTGCGCAAATATGACATTGTCACCTGTCAAATTCGGTAATCATTGGGAAAAGCAAAAACCCTCGTTGTTTTAAAGCATTTCATACAACTGCCGCTAAATGGGTGTCTAATAAGAAAGTTTGGATGGCAACAGAAGTCATGGCCTGATGACTAAAAAAAATTGATGAAACGATGAGAGAGCAAAATAGAAAAGCCTCATTATTTTTGGATAAGGCAACGTCTCATCCCCAATTGAAATTTGAAAATGTGAAGATTATTTTGCTACGACCAAACAACACATCTCATTGCTACTCATTAGATCAGGGAATTATTCACAACTTCAAGATGATATATAGACAATTTCTTATCTATTACCGACCTATGCCGAAAAACACATTCGCTTTAAAAAACCGATTGCTGTACTGGTCAAAAAACTCAAAACAAATATTGACAATTGGTTTTTGCGCAAATATGACATTGTCACCTGTCAAATTCGTTAATCATTGGGAAAGCAAAAATCCTCGTTGTTTTAAAGCATTTCATACAACTGCCGCTAAATGGGTGTATAATAAGAAGGTTTGGATGGCAACAGAAGTCATGCTCTTGTGGCTAAAAAAATTGATGAAACGATGAGAAAGCAAAATAGAAAAGCCTCATTATTTTTAGATAACGTAAAGTCTCATCCCCAATTGAAATTTGAAAATGTGAAGATAATTTTGCTACCACCAAACAACACATCTCATTGCCAGCCATTAGATCAGGGAATTATTATTCACAACTTCCAAGATGGTATATAGAAAATTTCTTATCACAAGACTCTAACAAATATATAAAATTAGTTATTCATTTTGCAAACCTGATTATTTGATTACAATGACTATTTATAAAAAAGATATTTTGAATTTATAAAAAAGTCGTTATTTTCAAGGATATAAGTAATTCTGGTCATTACATACTTATATCTTAAATACTTTTATCAAATACTCAAACAAGGATATCAATCTATAGTTAATTTTCAATAGGCTTGTGAGTTGTCAAACTATTCATTTGCTTTTCGACTGATTGAAATCGCTTTATAACATTCCCTCCTCTTCTTGGGAGGGGGGGGGCGTAAGGGGCACACCAGTGTAGCTATAAAAGGATTGTCAATGACAAAGATTAATATTAGCGTATAGCATCTATAAGCTATATCACAATCTAATTGGGCCATAGGCCTAACTCGTAAGCAACAATGAAGAAGAAGATTAATTTATAATATAACAAGAATATTAGACACAAGAGTGACATTAGAAAATGAAAAAATAATTATACAAATCAGATACATAAAATAGCTTCATTAGGGGTACCAGATATCTGCCTAGTTTTATAGCAATTTTAATTTCATAACAGTGGATTGTATTGTAATAATTCGATAATTACACTATTTCTATTATTACTTTTGCACGCGTGAGTTGTTTAACCGTGAAAAGATTCCATCACGTAAATAGATTATAATTAGCAACTTGAATGCAATAATTATCAACAGTATTCACCATAAACACACTTCACTGTTAAATTATTTTAAACAATGGATCAAAAAACAAAACCGTTGCTTTTTTTACACATCTAGGTAAGTTAGTACATACCTATATATACATATCATACTTCATAAATACTTCATTTAATGCTCAAACGAGAACAACAATGGAACCGTTCCGTGTAGGTATATACTTTTGCTTTTCATATATACAGCAAGAGAATATATTAGCACTTCATTTACATATCTCATGCAGACGTACAAAATAACGCCATTAAATATGTCTTGGCGTTAATATTCCGGTGGAAACAAATCAATTTTCACGGTCGCTAATGAATTTCGCCCGTGACTAAAATTTAGGAAACAGTAAAGGCCTAATAGCACGACCATGAAGTAAAAACTTTTTATCTTATTCAGCTATATATTAGTATGTTGTTGCTAATGATCTTGCCGGAATCGAGAGTATTTTAAAACAAAGCCCATGATTTAAACTTGCGGTTGATTCACATTTCTCTATTACGTTACATTTATGGATGTATCATGTTCATAATGTATACTCATGCTAGATTGTGAATAATAAAATTATGAGTGTTTACTTAACATAAGAAGGAGATAGTAGTTACATTGTCTGTTATATTAGAATTATTACAAAATGAAATTATTTGTCATGAAGAATAAATGATGTAAAACATAACCAAATTAAAATCTGTGGTAAATAAAAATTGGTTTATGTAGTTTATAATTTTTTAAGAAAAAAGGAGTATTACATTTTTCGGTGTTTAAAAGCCAAAAAAATTGTGAAATCAAACCAAAGCATGAAACATATCTGCTCAGGGCTTTTCCGAATTGCTTCATGAAATTCAGATTGATATATATATAAAATGTTGTGAGAATATATGTATAAATTTATATTTTACTATCTTTCTATAGAAGCTTTTTCTTATCTACTTTGTTTGATTACCTTCTGCTACCTCACATGTGGGAAACACTGATACTTTAGGCAATCGTTCTGATGAATAAAGACAAACAACTTTAGTTCGACAGAAATAAAGCACATATTTCTAATTGTTTTGTTCACGACCAAAGCAGTTGTCGTGCATATATTTAGAAGCTTGTGAACTGACAACGAAGATTTTGATTTTATATAAAAAAAGTGTTTTTTTCTTATGCCTTGATGAGTTCATCAACACCATTTTAGGACATTGTGTAAACAGACCGGGCACCGATAAACTTTAAAATACAACAAGAAATACAGTGAATAAGTATTCTACAACCCCTTCAAATCGAAAACGATTTTTTGAGTTAAAGTTAAAAAACGCCTCTTCGTTTATTATCCACTATTAAATGACAACTAATGCCAACCAATTTCATCAATTCATCAATGTAAGACTTGTAGAGTATGCTGTAAAGATTCAAGATGTGCAATTATTTTTTCGGTAACTCTATCAGAGTGCGAGATATTGTGGGGGAATTCTCCATAAGAAAATTGGGGAGCAATACTCCTTAATGATAAACTCTTCAGAGAACAAAAAATACTCTAATGCCCAAAAAAAACCGTTTTTTATACATCGAGATGCAATAGCTTTGTTCTAACATAAAATCCCAAAAATGTCAGAACCAAGCAAATGTTGCAAAATCAATCAGAAACAAGTTTGTGATTCCTTTCAACCAATCAAATTGCACCTTGCTAGTCTGTAATTTATGTTGGAAGAAATATAATATTGTTTTCTGAAGGAAGTTAAAACTGTAAATCAGATAAAGTGTGTTAAACCATTGAAAATTAGACAATAAATTCTTCTAAATGACCGCCCGTTTATCTACTTCCATGGTTAAACACTTCAGAAAATAAAAAATAGAAGGAGGAAATTTGCAGAATTCGTGAGTATTACAGTCAAAATAAATATATTATACCTTACGTTTGATTTATATCAACTACAAAACTATAAATAACATCACAACCAATGAGGAGACGTTTTAGATGACGTGAAAAAGTGATACAAGAATGGACGAGGCATAGAGAAAAAAAAACAAAACGTGTTAGCCAAAAAAGAAGAATTACATTTTTATAACAAACCAATGAACGGGCAAGACCAGGAATACGAATTGGCCCATTACCGGTCTTTAAAGATATCATTGAGGGCTGCGCTGCTGCGATGATTATCTCAAATGAAAAGCCCGAAAAAGTATTTAGAAGTTTGAAACGATGTGTTGAAAGAAAAGGGATGTAATTAAATAATAATAGCAATCGAAATCGTGAATATAAATATTTGTAGATAGGAAAAAATTTAAGCAGAAGGACGTATTTGAGAAATTATGCACTGTACTGGAATAAAAAGGGGACAATGTTGAAATAAATCAAAGAATCCAAAACGTAAAAAGGCTATATTATGTTATGTGTATAGGATTCATCATCTACAACAAAATAACTAAAAAAATGAAACTGAACCTACACAAAACCAACCTACGGATGCGACTCTTGGGTACTACCAGCAAGACAAAAAGAGCAAGTTACAGCCGTTCGAAGAGTTAAAGGAATGATCAGACGAGATACGTAGTATAATAAACGACAGCATCAAGACGAAACTTCATTGACGATGTTATAGTTAAAAGCAAGAAATAAAAAACAACGTAAAATTTTGAAGAAAAGAGTAAAGGCATGAGAAGAAACCAAGAAGACTTATGCCCAGGCGATAATTCAAGAAGAAGGAGGAAGCAATGGCGATTTTCAAAAAAGAAAACAATGCTTCACTACATTTAGAAAAGTTTTTTGATCATCGACTTGGGAGAAAATACTTTATTTTCCACATTTAACAAATAATAAAGAACTTAGTCATCAAAACTACACAGGTGCTGTTGGTAATGGACATGATTTCGAACCTATAATTCAGCATTTAATCTTGACGCACTGAACACGTTTTTCGGGCACCAATAGTACAAAGAACGACAGAATTAGGACAAAACTTGATTGATGATGTTATAGTTAAAAACAAAGAAGAAAAAACAGTGTTTCAGAAAGGACTATATGAGAGGGAAGAAGTCAAGAATTAGAGGGAAGCAAAGACAAATTTGGAACATATAAGATAAGAAACAAAGGAACCAGGATAGAACTTGAAATCAATTCGGTGGACGATTTTATAGAAAAAACGAATTAAAAGCAGCGTTCCAGCAAAGACTATATGTAAAGGAAGAAGTCAAGTTAAGGGAACGAGAGGCAGGCCTGGATAAACGTTGAAAACGTAAATTTTTGAAGAAAAGCGACAAAACATCGAGAGAAATTAAAAAGATAGCGTAAAAAAGGAAGCAATGGCGCTTTTTCAAAAAAGAAAATAATGCTTCATTACATTTAGATGAGAACTTATAATTTAGCATTTAATCCTTACGCTCTGAACAAGTGATTCGGGCACCAATACTAAATCAGAATCATAAGTTACATTATTCAAGTAGCTACTCCCACTTATGAACTTAATTGAATGCATGGTATATTGTTTGCGTTTTAAAATTAATTAAATATGTAAAATATTCAAATTTATTTTTAAATGCTGTGGATTATGTATATAAAAAATGAAAAGGATCTTGAAGACAACATGAATTGAATTAGTCTTACACCATTTAAACGACTAGAATCATGCAAGCCTATAACTGCAAATGATGAAATTCTAAATCTGAAACTAATTTTTATACACTGGAAATTACGACAGTGTCACCTGAATATCACTCGAGCATAAAAAGTTAATTCATGGGCTGACTAAAGAAATGTCTGGGTCACCCGAAGTACAAATTAAAAAAAAAACTCAATAATTTTTCTTAAACGCGTGATTTTACTTCTGACATATGATGCCAAGGAAAAAGGACAGTCGACATTAAGAAGAAGTAATTTTAAAGGTATTTCCTAAATTGAGCGTTTTTTTTTTTGACTAATCAAGGTTTTTTTTAAGGCCGTTCTCATCGCGCGCCGTAAGAATATTTCCCGTTGCTTGTTGCTTTTATTTTACCACTTGCAATTGATTATTTTGGTCAGAATTATAGAAACCACAAACGCGCTTTTTCTGTGAAAATAGGGAAGAGCTGCTAATAGGATTAAATATACAAACAGATCTATTCATAATCGTGAACCTAAATAAATGATAAATTTAATAAACGAATTAGAAATTTCTGTTTAAGTAATTTTGCTCTTAAGGTCATACTTTTTTCTTGAAAACGTTACACGCTCAGCAGAGCGTTATTGGAAAGTAATGTAACATTCTGTTATACTCAGTCTATCCCAAACAAATAAATATTCTATTATTCACTCAGAGAAATGAAATATATTTGTCCGCAATTGACCGATGATGAAATTAAGAAAGTCTTTTAGTTAATTACGAACCTATTTAATTCGTTATAAGAGATTAAACACGCTGTATGTTTTGAAATATAAATATACATAATGCTGGTGCACAGGTATCTTATGTATTTGTTATACAGGGTCAGGCAAATGTGTGGGAACACCAGATCTCTGGCAAAATTATGGGTTCTATTAAAAAATAACCTTTATAAAGGTTTTTGTAGTATTATTCTACTCTATGACATACTTTGATTTTCTACAACTTTCACTTGTTTTGAGATATGGCGTCATTGGTATTTTTTTAATGGTTCACCCTGTATATTTTAACATTTTTGGATAGATACATTTTCATGAATTACAATGGTGTACAGTTTATGTCTTATAACACTAGTTGTATTTGCAATCTCTTTGAGCTTGAATCGCCTCTTTCGCGTCCGCATACAATTTTATTACAGTTTCCTGTAAAACGCAAAAAAATCTTTTTTATTTTCTAAACTTTTGACACGCCTTATATAGACGCATACTTCTTTTAAACGAAATGCTGTCACGATGATAGGTGGAACGACAATATAATTAAACATATTTACATCAGTCTGATTTTTCATTGTTGAAGTTTTAAGTTTGGGCTCTATTTAGCGCAAAGCAACTTCTATTTGTTGGATTATTTTGCGATTCTTATGAAATATTTTATAAAAAATAACACAAAAGGGTAGATTTCATGATTAAAACGAAACTACAAATAATAATTGATCGATCGAAATAAGATCGCGACACCAGCCGGGTACACGATCATCATAAATCTTAGGTGATCCATAATGTTTGTCATACAATATTGGTATAAGTAATGTTGATTACTCAATTTATTTTTTTATTCTTTTTTTTATTAAAGACACAGTAAATCTATAAAACACTCGCTCTTATTCTTATTATTAGTATTTTTATTCTAATCTATGACATACTTTGATTTTCTACAACTTTCACTTGTTTCTAGATATGGCGTCATGGGTATTTTTTAATGGATCATCCTGTATATTTTAACATTTTTGGATAGACACATTTTCATGAATTGCAATGATGTACAGTTTATATCTTATAACATATTTGAAAAGGTTAGCAGCAAGAAAATATTGAAAACAAGACAATTCATAATAAATGTTCAAGTTGATGATCTTCAGCAGCCTGACAATATCCTAGTCTATCAAAACCTTAATGACTTCTGAATCACGTCTTGTGATATCTCCTAATTCGAACTTCCAACTCTTCGAGCGACTGAGGTTTAGTCTTATAGATATTAGATGTTAAATTTCCCCAAAGGAAGAAGTCTAAAGGACTTAAATCGGGCGATCTCCGGAGGCCATTCAATATATTATCCTCTTCGACCTATTCAACGCTGTGGAAATACTTCATTTAGGTATGCACGCACGTCAATTCTATAATGCGGCCGGGCTCCTTCTTGCTGATACCAGATGGCATTCAGAGAATAGTGCAGGATTTATTATGGGTCGTGGAAATAAATAAATTAATGCTGGAACAATTTCCTCGCTCAAAAATTGTAAATAACGAAGAGTGTTCAAATTTTCCCGAAAAGTGAAAGGTCCGATTATGTGTCCTCCGATTATACCTGCCCATACATTATTTATAATTTTTGAGGATATTGTGTGTAATTTTCTTCCATCCAATGAGGATTCCGATCACTCCAGTAGCAACAGTTATGTCGATTTACTTGTCCATGAAGGAAAAATGTCGCTTCGTCGGAGAATAAAATATTATTGACAAAGTTGTCATTACGATCAATCATATTCATCATTTCTTCACAAAACTGCATCCTTCTATCTGGGTCATTTTCATTTAATTCTTGTACCAAATGTATTTTATACGGATGAAACTTATTTTTGGACAACATCCTCTTTTCTCTCGCTAATGTTGTGGTGTAAGGACAGTTTCGATAGTGATGTTTTTGGTTCTTCTTGAAGATTAATAAGAACATTTAATGAATTATCATCATCTGCAGCAGTTCTACGTCGCAACACCCTTGACACTGAATGTGGTATTAAAAATATGCGTCTTGTAGAGATATCTGCCTGTCTCCAAAACCAACCATCTTTAACAAAATAATTCTTTCACGTTTTGTTAGTTCGCCCATAATGAATTATTGTTGAATGGAAACCATCTGTCACTATTGATTATGACTGCCAATAATACTGAGTAATTCCAAGACTTTTATTTTTGCTTAAAAGGTTTGCATGGCAACATAAAAAAGCGAATATTTCTTATCAGTTGTATCTGACAAAAAGATGTTTTTAGTCAACGGTTTCTTTTATATATATTCCAAGTTAAACAACCACCAATCCGTATATCATTGTAATTCTTGAAAATGTGTTTATCCAAAAAAACATATCTCGAAACAAGTGGAAGTTATAGAAAATCAAAATATGTCATAGATTAGAATAAAAATACTACAAAAACTTTTATAAAGGTTATATTTTAATAGCCAGAAATCTGGTATTCCCACACATTTGTCTGACCCTGTATATCATATACAGTGTGGAAAGTGATGTGGTTTCCTATAGGAAAAAATATTTTATTTATTTTTAGTTTTTAGTTTTAGAAGAAAAACTTATTTTTTATAAAAGAACTTTGATTGTATCGAAACCCCTTTTGGCAAATAAAAAACCAATAATCATTTAAGATAAGACAAAAAACTTGAAGTTAGGTCCAATTGTTGATTCTAAATACGACAAAGTCTGAATGCTACATCAGTATCGCATTACCCATGTATTAGTCATTAACCAACGACATTGCCTGACAGTTCAGCTAGCATTATTTGTGAAAAATGTTGATGTTAAAGCGGCGAATCTACCTGGTAAAATGTTATGGTATTGGAGAAGTCTCGCATGTATATATGCAATACAGTTATTTAATGAAAAATACCCGAATGTAAGTGTAAGCAGAACAGCATTGCTCGCAAAATCGTACAATGATGATGATGCTGTGACCATTATGGCTATGGAATCAGTTGCGGAACATCTTAGGTGTTCTTTACGCCAGCAAGCAAGTGAACTCAATGTTAGTCATACATTATTGCAAACAATTTATAAAGCGAATAAAATGTATCCATATAAACCTACATTTAGGAAATGCAGATCACGCTTTCAGACTCAAGTTTTGATTGAGGGTAGGTGAGAATACTATGGAACGTCGCCTTTTTTTATCTGAATTTAATGTTTAGCGATGAAGCAACGTTTTCTACAAATGGTACTGTTTCCGCACACAAAATTGTAGATACTGGTCAAAGGATAATCCATATTGAAATTAATGTCCGAAGAAATCAGTGATCAAAAATCAAAAAGGCAATGTTTGGCGCGAAATGTTATTAAACATAATCTTTGGACGCTATTTTCATATTGGAAATTTAAATCAACACAACAATTACTTGGAAATGCTTCAGAATTTTTTATTGCCATCACTTGAGCGAGAGGACTTGCGACCCATCTACGTCCAACAGGATGGGTGTCCATTTCACAGTACCTTGATTGTAAAAGAATTCTTAAATGTACACTTTCCTAATATTGGACGACATGGACCAATACATTGGCCATCTCCATCATCGAACTTACGGCCATAGATTCTTTATCTTTAGGGTTACTTAAAGTAAAAAAACAGTACCGAGAAACAATGGGAAATGATTCCAAATATCTAAAAATGCGATTACGGAAGCTGTTCGAGAAATTAATGTTGAACGAAGTTTACAAACAATTTAGAAAAAAAGTTGAAAATTCCGCTGGGTGTGGAGGAGATTATATGGAATAATATCAGAGTTTAGTGGTCATAATCAAAATTACATTTGCCTTTTGGCTAACATTAATAATATAATATAACATTCGTACTCGGTCATATTTAAAATCAAAAACTCGACATAATTTCAAGCTTTTATCTTATCTTAAATTCTTAGTGTTTTTTTTTTATTTACCAAAAGAGTTTTCGATACAATCAAAATTTTTTATTATAATATTTTCCCCATAGGAATCCACTTTACACACTGTATATGTTTTGAAGAACGTAAACAAATATGTAACATGTTTTTTCTAAATCTAAATTACATATTATTACTTAATCTGAGATACATATTACGAAAATATGTCAATGATATGAACGAAAAATTCAGGTTAAACTGAAATATACAAGGTATTTATCTCTGTAATTATAATATATTATTATGCATTTCGAACATCATTATTGAAAGATGAGGGTTCAATGCCTTTCGGATATAGTTTTTATTCGCATTATTATTATTATTATATACAAGCGTCCCGTATTTGTATATCCTGCCGTCAAGGACTAAACTAATAGGTATTTCAAAATAAGTGCATGATTTGAATTTCGCGGTATTTTCTTTTAATTAGAGGCGAATTCGTTTTGGATTTGCGGTCAGGTTCGGTAAAATACCTTTAAATTTACAAGTTCTGTGTCATAAATCTAAAATTCCAACTCGAATTTAAAATTGTTGCGTCGTCTGTGGAAATTATAGGTAAGTAGGCTTTGAAAAACTATTTTAATACAAAAAAGAAATAGAAGACAAAAAAGATAAATAAAAAAATTTAAATTAATATTTTGTTTATAATATCTGGTTAACTTCCTGCATAACTAATTACTATTTCTAGTAATTTATCTATTTAGTATTTAATTTTTTCTGCTGTAAAATTGTTTCTCAAAGAATACATGCCCATCATTTTCTCAATTAGTAAAAATAATTGCATTACTTTCGTTATAACAAAAATTGTAAAAACTTAACTATATCAAACTTTATACTTATGAAATCAGAAAATATTAAGCATTTTAATGATGCCACTGCCAAATGTGATTTCTATTATTACTTGATAATCAAGTGTGTCAATAATTTTTAAATAAAATTATTAAATTTTACTTAAACATTACTGCTCTATTTTCAATGGTTAGGAAAATGTGTATAACTAAAAATGAGGGCAATTATTATTTTTTTAAAAATATTCACAATAATTGACAAAAATATAAAAATGCTATCAAATACTTCTCAAATTTGTGAGCAACTGATATAACTGATTGTGAATTTTTATAGATTACTTGAAAATAATCTTGCTTGTATGTGTTTTCCCAAAGTATTTACAGAAATATCTGTGTTAGCATTACATATTCATTTATAATTTAAATTAAGCAAATATTTAATTACCGATTGTTTCTATCTTAAACACAACCTTCACATCTATAACTTACGTTTTTACTAATATGAGTGGTATACACACCTATTTCCAATTTATTAAAATATTGAATTGCTAGAGGCTAGGTTGTTACTTCTATATTTATCTGCATGTTCCTTGAATGTACATATATGATGTTGGTACAGATTTAACTTTTTTTTTTGTGGAAATTCATAAATTTCCTATGACTTGGAAATTAAGCACCACCTTGTCGGAATTTACAGATTTTTTCTTATAGTGACAGACATGGAACATTCCGTGTAATGAAACAAGTAAACATCGATTATATAAATATTGTAACGAAACCAGCAGACGAATTGAGTTACATTAAATAAAAGAAGCAGACCTCTCGGCGCGATAAAAACGAAATTGTCACACGCACAAAAAAGACCATAAATCTCTCTCGGCTGGTAAATATCGAAAAGCGGTGAGTCATACACTTACGCATGGTACTGTATCGGAAGCGGAGACAAATGTCTGGGAATATTCTACAAATATTCTAGAGGGAGACAGAGTTTACGAGAATGCTTCGAGATGTTTTCATGCATGTGTATATAAGGCGACTGATTCATTACGGGATTCATTCATTGCGGGCGGAGTGGTTCGGGATAAATAAAGTCCTTACGTAGTGGTAGCGTAGAAATAAATATAGTAGTGCCGTTTTATATAAATAGTGTGATATAAATAAATACGGACAGAGATATAAATAATATTAGTAGTAAATAAATACCTGTGATAATTTATTAGTAGTAGTTTAAGTGTGTTAAGTTAGTTTTATATTTTTATATTGTTATATAATTTTAAGTATATAAATATACAGACTGTTTTAAATAAATAATTGCACGAGTTGTTTATTGGAACCCGAAAACGTTACAATATAAATAGGCGAATTAACCAAGTGTAAAACCTATCAACTTACGATAATAGTACCTGTATAGCTTCCTCTAACATAAGCTTTGGATTATAGGATAAAATGATCAAGGTTAAGAAGTTTTCCTTTATGGATTCCTTTCTGATTTTATTATACATTTGAATAATATAAAGAAAGTAATGAAAAGCTTTTTCAACACGCTTTCGTTTAATTGTATTAAAAAATGAGGTGTAGGCACCACACGACTTTCTTATACATATCTGCCTTTCAAATTGTATAAAAGTTGTTCTAAATTAAGTTTAGAATATATTTATCCTCTTAAAAAAATAAACCTTAAGGTCCAAATTTTGAAAATGTTTGCAGGAACAGTTATTAACTGAATGAATTGTGTTTATCAAAAGGTCATAATACACAAATTCTCACAAAACCACAATACTTAACGTTAATATAAAAGGTTAAAACATCTAAACGCAAAGTGGTAAATAAAAAAACCCGAGGATTATCAGCGTTTACGAAGGTTTGACGTAATGACTATTGGAGAGAAAGAAAAGTTGATAATTCCCGTAGAGGAAGGTAAAGAGCAGATTAGATTTTACGTACATCGGGAGAGATATTTCAACTTTTACATGATGCACATGATTCAATTGGTCATGGTGGTCGAAACCGTATGGAATAAGAGATAAATTTAACCTATAAAAACATCACGAGGAAAATGATTGTAATCTATGTAAATTTATGTATGACCTGCGAAAAAAAAACACAGTATACCCAAAAAAGGCTTAGTTGTTAGACCGATACTAAGTAAAAACATGAACTCAAGATGTCAAGTCGATTTATGAAGGTCATGAAAATTCCTCAGAAGATGTGAAACCGTATGGAATAAGAGATAAATTTAACCTATAAAAACATCACGAGGAAAATGATTGTAATCTATGTAAATTTATGTATGACCTGCGAAAAGAAAACACAGTATACCCAAAAAAGGCTTAGTTGTTAGACCGATACTAAGTAAAAACATGAACTCAAGATGTCAAATCGATTTATGAAGGTTATGAAGATTCCTCAGAAGATGTGAAAAACTGAAAAGCCGACATATTAAAAACTAGGGAGATTTCGGCAAGCAATCTAAAAAAAACAAGCTGAAAAAATGCTTCAAACCTCTAATTCAAAATACCCTGTCGCTAAAAAGGGTGACACAGTTAGAGTTCGAGTGCCAAATGTCGACAGAGGTCGCACCGATAGAAAAATATTTTGACATTTGTTCTTGAAATAACAGATGCCAATCTTTACAAATTAAGCACGAAACATGGACACCTAAATCAATTTTATGCTAGGAACCAATTTACAATATGTAATGAAAAGTTTATTTATGGCGAAGAAATTTCACAGTCAGATATTTCACTAAGAGAATTTGCAAGAATGTCATCCAAGACTGGGGGCCAAGGCTATAGTCGATGTGACATTTAGGGGGCTGTAAATCTGACAAGTGCAAGTGTCGAAAAAAGAAAAAGCTATGTAACTCGAAATGTCACCAAAGTGGAAGCTGCTCTAATAAGTAAAAA
Organism: Amphimallon solstitiale; assembly: GCA_963170755.1. NCBI lineage: Eukaryota > Metazoa > Arthropoda > Insecta > Coleoptera > Scarabaeidae > Amphimallon > Amphimallon solstitiale. Next base: position 142,642,490 of record OY720679.1, read on the forward strand.
CTCTAGGATTTGACATTTTGTGTGTATATGTATTTGTAAGTACTACATACCTAATATGTTTTTTTAGTTAGTTTGTTTGTTTGTTAGTTATTTAAAAATTTGTTTTAATATAATATATCCTCTTATTTATGCATGTACAAGTAATATAAATAAAAATATTCTCAAATTGCCCACTCGACTTCCAGCATTATTTATAATGCCAGTACAATTTGATATTCCCTTAGGGCACGTGTTAAGAACATTTACGCACACGATTTTGAGTGAGAAATAGAATTAGGGGACGCTGCTGTACATATTGGAATAAATCGGGAAACCTCCACCATTACTTTTCTCTAACTCACAAGATGTCCAGTTTAGAAATTCCTTTAGTGTACTTAATAAAGTCGTTTCTCTATTTAGATTTCACACTTCATTTGATGTATGCACTTATAACACTTATGTCTTACATTATAATAAACTTATGCGCGTTTGTAATTTATGCAATTGATCAATTGTTGAGCCTCTCTATGAAATTGCAGATAATTTTAATACCGAACGTAATTACTGCCATAATAAAGTCATAAAGTGTAATAAAAGTACTTGAGATTATAAGAGAGGAAGCATATGCTTTTGTGGCTACTATGTTTGTTGTACTGCCGATGATGGATGATTCATGCCGTCTAATAAATGCCCATGTTGATTGAATAAAAATGATATCTTGACATGACACAATGTAAAACGGAAATAAATTGTGATATTTGCAATAATAACTGCCGAACAAATTATTCTTATTTACACCATCTTCTGCTATCATTTACCATTCATTAGTATGAATATATCAAGCCGATCTGATTTTCTTTTTTTCTTACGAAGTGCAGGGATACTTTAATATTTCTTAATACATATAACGTTTGTTTATAGAAAGTAACATTTGTTAATTTTAAGATTTTATAAGCTGAGAGCAAGAATAATATATACTTTCAAACTTTTTTTATACAAAACACTTTTTTATACGAAGAAAAACAAATATTGCTCGAAGCAAAAAACGTTATTCATCTTTAGATTACTGATTACAAAGAAATACAATACAAGTGTATGAACAAAGGCGCACTAATACATAAATCTAAAAAAAAATACATGACAACACCCAGAAATAAAGACCAATTATACATCGCGAGAAGCAAATATATTTTTACAAGTTATATAAGTTTAATAATTAATAATCATCACGTTTTCAAAGATTGCTATACTGGAAAAGAAAGAATAAGATAAGGTCAATGAGTACATAGGAACGTTGGCTTCACTTTTTTCATACTTGTTTGATGCTTGTACATATTTAATATTTTACCATATTGCTTTCAATACTACTTTTTTTTGTACCTTTCATTTTACATTATTTATTCTGTTACCTTACATGTTGCTTTATTTTTAACAGCAAATATTTATGTCTAATTTAAAAGTTAGTACCTACTACTTAAACGAAAACAATGTAGCTAGTCATAACACTCAGAACATTAGCGCATTATGGAGGTATATGTACAAAACTAATTAATATTTATATAAAATTTGTTTTTACACTATTGACGACCATAATTTTTATTTGTATAATCTCAAAATATGCGAGTTAGGCTTCTACGAATATGTACCATTAATTAAAACATAATTAATAGAAAGATACACAACATACATATTTATACCAGTCATGGTATCTAAAACGTCTATTCAATATGTAATAATTATACATTGAAACATGTTAACGTACAATTCGATAACATTTTCAGGTCAATCTCCGAGAAGAAATAAATTTTGATAATTTCTTCGACTGGTAGAAGTACTGATATTATATAGGTGATAAGATTACTACTACCAGAAAAAGAAAACTACAGCGGAAGTGCAGTCTGGTTGAGACCGCTTCATCTTAGAAGCAAGAAAAGACCTTCAGCTTTTAATTTGGTATAATATAAGTATGGTAGCGTAACTTCGTAAACCGATCTGAAGTCTTTAAACTATATATATATATATATCGGGTTACAACGTTTTACGTCTTCCGATTCCTAATCGCCATTCCCCTCTGTTCATCCACATGCCCTCCTCCAGATCCGTCTCTCGAATTTCCTTATCCACTCCGTCTCTCCAGCTTCTGCGCGGTCTTCCTCGTTTTCGGTTTCCTTGGGGGTTCCAGTTTAGTACTTTCTTTGGGATTCTGTGTTCTGGCATTCTTTGGACGTGCCCATACCATGTTAGCTGTTTAGTTATAATGTCATCAATAATGTCGTGTTGTATTCCCATTTCTTGTCTGATGGTTTCATTTGGGACTCTATCTCTTCTGGATTTTCCTGCCGCTCTTCTCCAGAAGTCCATTTCTGTGGCTTTTATCTTTCTTTTTGTTTTTTCTTTTATCGGCCACACCTCCGAGCTATATGTTATTATGCTTTTCACGATGGAGTTGTAAATCCTTTTTTTATTTTCTTTTGTAATGGTCTTGTCCCATAGAATACTGTTCAGCATGGAAGTAGCTCTTCTTCCCTGTACGTTTCTGTCCGATATTGCCTCATCTAGTGTCCCATCCTTAGCTATTTTCATTCCTAGGTATTTGTATATATTGCAATGTTTGATGATCTGTCCCGTTGCTAGATGTAGGTCTTCTTGCTGTCCTCCTATGCACATATACTCCGTTTTTGTAATGTTGACATCCAGGCCCCATTTTCCGTATTCCTCGATGAGCTTTCGGCTCATATATTCCATGTCATCTATATCTTGTGCAATAACTACTTGGTCATCCGCGAAAGAGAGGGTATATACTGTCGTGTCGGCATCCACCGGCATTCCCATACTATTGCATTTCCGTTTCCATGTCTTTAGTGCATATTCCAAGTATATTTTGAATAGTGTCGGAGATATACAGCAACCCTGTTTAAGACCCTTGGTTATTGTGAATCCAGATGTTAATCCTTCGTTGGTTTTGACTCTGGATGTGGAGCCCGCGTATAAAGACCTCACAGCTTTTATTATTTCCATGTTTATGTTGCTATGTTGAAGAGCCTCCCATAGTTAAACTATACTTTCTGTTAAATCTAAAGCCCCCCATGAAAATAACGACAGTGAGAATGATTAAAATATCTACTGATTGATACTACATCCAATGTAAGCCCGTTTATGCAGGATCATGGGATACTATACACCTTCGAAATATGGAGAAATTCCCTAGCGAACTGACACTGTCTCCGTTATATGAAGGAGAAGCTCGAGTAAATCCCCAGAAGGTAGCTTTTCTTAGGAATCTGGCAAAGTGTCAAATCCTGAATATATTCAGTACCTACTATCAAAGCCTGCAATCTGCTTAAGAAGCAAGGACGAGCACTGGTTCCAGTGAGGTGGAAATGGACAGTGGCGATAACAGCAGGGGTGCGTTCAGAAAAGGAAAGAATGTTATCCAAGTGCGATTCCAATTTCACACTTGCCGTTCAGAAACAAAAAGATGTCCCAAAATTATGATGTCATTGCCGTTCAGAAATGATTGGTGCGACGCTCGGAGTGTTCCTTCCATCACCCACCTATTTGTGATGGTTAAAGCGGGCGATTCATGGGCATTCGGGTCGGGGTATTTAAAGCGCGGTTCTGAGTGTTTTTAAGGTTATAATTATAATTTCATGTTATTTCACATCATATGGTCATATGTGTGTTTCTTGGAGTTTGAACAGTTTGTTTTTGGACAATTTTAATTTGATCCAAAATTTTTTTTCGATTATGATCCATTGTTCTAATTAGTTTACTTATTTCTTTGATGACTTTATTTTTTCATACATAACCTCTAACTCTGCAATGCTTAGCTTTGATCTTTGACTTTTGCCACAAACTAATTCGACCCACTCTACGGCGTTCAGAACTGTAAAGCGCTCCAAGTTGACCGAGTGGATGATGTCATAAAATATGACCTGACCGTGCCAGTATCCTATCCAACATTTCTGAATGCACCCCAGTTATGCTGAAGTTACTGACTAGATAGTTTTAGTGTCATGATAATAATAGTACTTTGTTTGCAAGACGTTTAATAAAGGTTTCTTCAAGTTCTTATCTGTTGTTCTTTATTTCTTTAAGTAATTTCTGGCAGAAACGGTCAAAGTTCAAAACATCAGACCTTTCAGATATTTTTTTTTGAGCAATAGGAGAAAGTTATGAAGCTAATTATTTAAGAAAACAATAAAATATAAAACAAGAAGACTTCCCTTGAAATAATTGTGGTAATTAAAACAAAGATGACATTGTTATTAATTTCTTTTGATTTCCCACAAAACACAAATTTAGACTATGGCTGTTTTTATAAAAAAAAAACGTTTCAATTATCAAGAAAATGAAATTTAACGAATAAAAAGCTTTTTATTACTTTCTTTAAATGTATTCAAATGTATCAAAAACTAAACAGGAATCCCTAAGAAAAAACATATTGTTGCACGAAAAATAAATACGCAAACTGTATATATACCAAACACTACTGTTTTGTTAAAAATATGATATACTATGAGATTGTTAAGCATTGTGCTGCATTGTTTCCAAAGAGATTGTCCAGAATAAACAGACTTTTTTAAATATTCTTCGAATTCTGAAAATGCTTCTGCTAAATTTTTCTTAAATGATGTAAATATTTCACTCATATACAACACAAAATACAAATTATTTTAGACACCTTATACAGATCTCTATCTAAATTATTATTGATGGGTAATTATTTCTTCCTGGATTTGAATGCAATGCTCAACATGCAATAACAGCCACCTTATATATAATACACGGCATGATATAAATACATAGAAACACACTTCATGCGATACAACTAGTACTTTCAAACGATGTCATCCATCCACTAAACGTATAACTTTCAATGTTAATAACAACAATTACATAACCGCAAGACAATGAATGGTTCGATAAAGCATGCGACCTCGTCTATTTCCTCTTTTCGTCTACAAAGTGATTTGTAGGTATGTATCTACATGAAAAATATTTCACTTATCACTTATTATTAAAAATGGATTCGCCATTATTGTCCAGAAAGTGGTGGATAATTTTATCAAAGTTTTACGCTCTTTTTGCTTAATACGTACATACAAGATCATCGATAAAGATAGAAAAATCCAAATTGAATATCATTATTATATCATGGTCATCCTTTTTACCTATATGTATCGAGGTTCTTCGTTCTATTTTACACTTCTCTCTAAAATTATTTGGTGATCACTTTAGCATCCTTCCCATGTTTTATCGTTTCTCTTATCAATACTGTTTTCCATGTCTTAGGTCTAGGTCGTCTTCTCTTGTTGTTTAAAGCGAGTTGGGAGGCCAACAAATGCTTCCCATATAATTTTAAATATTTGATAACCTTTACTTAATACTGCCATGACTTTGGTTTCTTCCTATATTCATGGATAGGTTATACTTTTTTTAGTATATTTGCCTATGCTTTGATTTTTTTCTCTAATACTTGAGAAGTTCTTTGCTAACAATACGATATCATCAGCAAATACACAAGCTTTTATTTTGACAGGTAGAAGATTTCTATTGCCTCTAGGACCTTGATTCAACTTTCCCTAACGACTTTATCCATGAAGCGAACAAACAGTAATGAGCTCAACACAGCACCTTGTCCTTCTTCAGCATTCGATATCCTATCTCACGTTAGATTAGATGTTTTGAGCTTGTTATTCATGTTCTGGTAAAGAGTTTTAATCATAATTTTATCAACACTTCTAGCTTCCAATCTTTTCAATATTCTTCTACTGACCATATAAAAACCTTTTTTCATGTCAACAAATCACAGAAGTACTTCTATCCCGTTTAATATAGTTCTCTCAATTAAAGTATAATATACAGGGTGTCCCAGAAATAAAAAGATGAAGTAGCAGAAATCGGAAGCTAGATTGTGTAAAAACGTACCCTCAAAATATGAAGTCTTTATTCGTGCGCAGACGGCAGAAAAAAATAATAAAGAATTCAATTGGCCTTACGCCGACCCTGGACTAAATATCCACCTGCTTCACTTTCACAATTGGTCCTTTTCAGGGCCACCATATTACTTGTGTTAAAAAAGAAAGGAGGAGGAATAGATACTTCACAATAAATATCAAACCATTAATTACTTTAATTTTACACCTGCTAGAAAAAAATAATTACATTCTTGATATTTACTGTAATAAAGGCTAGAAAAATAAGATTTATTAAATATTCTAAAATAATAATAATCAGTTGTTTCCGACTACAAACACGTTAAAGAGCAACAACCTTCCTATTTTAAAAATAAAAACAATCTTATAGTCTGCAATAAAGTGGGTCGCCCATCTGGGTCAATAACCGACTACATAGCTGCGTTATCTAGACGCATCGGGCAAAAAATATGTTTTATATGAATGATTATGATTTACCGTTTTTTTCCCGGTTTATACAAATAAAAGCGTATTTTTCTATGAATGCGTATTCGTTTCTATTTACAAATGAGCATTCTTGCGTGTATTCATAAACATACATTCTGTGCCAGGTCCGTAATGTAATTTAAAATTTTGAAATTATGCTTGACGCACATATGTCCATAATAATTATTTAGTACATTTTTGCTTAGAGAATGGTTATGGAAAAAATTAATAATCCATCCTATTTCCAAAGCTAGCAATCCCACCTATTACAATGATATTCGTCCAATTAATATACTATCGGTTTTATCTAGAATTTTGGAGAACATTTTCACAAACAGGTAATGGAAAATACTGTCCCTTTCGTAAAGGATTTGTTTATTTATATTACTGCTGATGTCATTTTGACATGGTATCGAGGTTTTGGTATTGCTTTGGTGCTACTAGATTATACTAAGGCGTTTGATACAATTAACTTAATTTTTTTTCTTCAGAGAGTTGTAAATGAGCTCATTAAATCTGAAGATTTTACCGTGCATAAAGGTGTCCCTCAAGGCAATGTTTTGGAACCATTATAGTACATATTGTATATAGACAGCTTAAACTTAACTGTGAATGTATGTTCTATGCAAATGATACTTAAATTTACAAAACTTTAACACTATGGAGGAGTATAGCTTAATTAATGAGGATTTGGAATAAAAATAACTAGTATACTAACCCATCCAAATTTTCATTAACAGTTTTTGGTAATGAAAAGTCATTTTCACAAGTTCTTCCTATTATAGTTAATGATTTGTTACTAAACTTGTAAGTTCTGTAAACAATGTGGAAGTGCGTTTTGATACTTCTTTTAGATTTAAAATTTATATCAATCAGCTTTTAAAAAGCATATACTCCTCTTGAAAAATACTTTACTCCAATAAGCACTGTCACGATTTTAATTCAAAGAAACTCCTAAGAGTTAAATATTATCTCCCTTTAACTATTATGATGATGTGTATGTTCTCTGTTTTTCTCCTATAATGCTCCTACTATCTTCAATAAATTTTGTGGTTATTTCAACCAGTTTATAAGCAATCGCTACTTAGCAACTAATCCTGCAGAATTCTGCTTTTGATGTTTCAGTTAAAACACTTAAAACTTAGCTTTCGATATACTTACAACAATATATATGTAATTTGTTTACATACGTACTTTAATTCTGACTTATACAAATATTTATGTCTGTCATTTTATCATTTCAGCTTCGAGTGTAGCGCAAGGTATGTTTAGCATAATTTTAATCAGACTTTGTATAAACTATCGCGATATATAAACAGCACGCTGTCAAGATCTCGTTGACCTTTAATTTCGACTGGTTTTACATGAAAATTTACAGAGTTAAATCCATATGACACAGTACATCCTACATACCTTGTACACCTTGCGTACTGGCATTTTAAACTGCAATAATTCCCACGAACGAACGACGGATATACTGCGAGATACGTTAGGGAATTACGATTACGACCAAACAACGTAACATAAAAAAATCTACGTTACAAACTAATCTAAAGCAGCTTACTCATCTGCTGTTTTTTTTTTTGCATCGACATGTTTATAGTGTCAGGAATGCGTCACGTTGTGCCGTGCTGTGACTCTCTGCCTTCTGTGCTATAGAACACCTTCCAATTCTTCCGAATTCATTTTCGGTAAACGAATTGGTCATTGACTGCTGGCTAGAGGCGCGTGCTTGTTATTCTCCTCGATGTTTGTCAGTCGTAAAATAAAGAATTGTTCAAATATGGACGCGACATTGTCAATGATAGAATCGGTCTGGGTATGTCAAATATTTCCATGGGTGGTGCATTTACTTGCATGAAAATAATAAATATGTATGATATACATGACGGGACCGAAATGGTCTCATTTTTTAAAGGGTATCTCGCTTGCAATCAAAGCTAGAAGAAAACAGTAGACAAAGGTGACTTTTTTTGAGGTAAATGACGTAAATGCGTTAAGAAACAAAATAAATGCGTATATAAAGTAAGGTACACGAGTACGGTATATTATTATTATACATTTTGGCTAATTCAAATTAGTATTGACAATTAGAAATGATATATTTTTCAAATGATATTATTACCCCATCACTCCATATACATATATTACAAACATGTTATTGTTTAACCATATCACCGTTATAACACGATTAAATAGCTTGTTTGAAATGCTACTTATTATTATCAATTATTATAATTGACTTTAGTACATTTAAGCTGAAGGAAACTATTTCATTCATACCATAGAATCAAAAATAATCCGAAGGACCATCTAATATCCCCTATTTCCCCCTCTACTATCGAACATAACAAAACAAATCACCTGTTAAAAATTTCCCACATTAATAGCCTCTGACCAAAAAGCAAATAAAATCGTTACACAATACTTTCGAACCTCGATAATAGACGCAATACTTTTATCACATTTCATATTTTTTGTTTGATTAATGACACCCATCCAAAAGTAGAATTTACAGTTTGGTGATAAACGCGCGTTCTCTCTCTCTCTCTCTCTCTCTCTCTCTCTCTCTCTCTCTCTCTCACTATGTATTTGTCAGCTGTTTAGATATCGCCAAATAAAGATAAAATTACTAGATAAAGGTGTTCGTGGACTTTTTTTTAACAAAGCCAAGCACTGTTAATGAGATTGTGTATATGTTTTATTAGCACCTGTGGAGTATTACAGAAACGTAACGTAAAAACGTGTGCCTGCCCCATATTTACAATGTTTAAACTAGCTTAATATTTAGGGAAGGTCAAGATAAAACAGTGAAATCAAATATTTCAAAAATTCATTAAAGGAATTTCTCTTATACACTTCAAATGTTGTACAGAATACATTGTTTTCGATAAATTAATCGACTGAATTGTATTATTTTGAAGAAATACAGTCATACTAGCAATTGAGAGACGCAAATTAATACTTTTATTTTTATAAAAACTCAAGTGCAAGAAATGAATTCTGAGAACTAATGAAATCTTTTGGGAGCATCAGGAAGAAAATAAATAATATAATAAGCTGAGCTTGGATGTATCAAAGTATTGGGAATAGGTATTAAAATAAAACGCAGTGTACTTGAATATGTGTGTATTCGATATTAACGTGTCTGTAGAACTAACTCAAGAGAAAAATAATATTGTACATATATCGCATTTCTCCAGTGCATCTTATATAAAGAAATATACTGATACATAATAGAGTGCTGACATTTTAATGAGCATAACATATACAGAGAAGTCGAGCGGGTAACACTACAGACCACACATATATTTGTGATTTATATTTTTGTATAGGAAATGCCGAAGATGCATTTCTAACACAAAGTTATTTATAGATACATTTCGTCTAAGTGTGTTGCACCTCCGTAACACAAAGTAACTAGTGTGTCAAATAAAACGTTTGGGACCAATTATATCAGAATATTTGCTTTAGAAATTGGTGGCATTTTTGTAATAAAGTTACTTCGTTCATTGTTAGTACATTTTTTGGTATTAGATACTCGAAAGTTACATTGTCTGCACTAACTCCTTTATAATGTTGGGTGTTCACTTATTTTAGCAGTTGATTTTAATATAAATTTTGCAACATATTCTCAGCAAGCGCTAGAAATCTCGTATACATGAGAAGCAAGTATATTCTCAGCAGAATTTTGATAACGGTAATATTTCGTATTTTGCTCGAATATTAAAGTGATATAACTTGGGGCAATATGCATTTTCAAAATATAAATACTGAGTGCTCTTGATTATTTTTATGATGTTTTTATGAAAATTTCTCAAATAAATTCAGAAAAAAATAATGTATATCTTCCTCTCTTACAGTCTGTAACATTGACTATATAAACACAGGTGTTACAGAATTATAAACATTTTAGGAAATAAATGCGGTTCTGATCAAGGTTGTGTTTGGAAAAAAACACCTAGTCGGAAACATATATACCATACAAATATGTACATATATACTTAAGGATAAACAAAACATCCTTGGATTGGGTTCTTCCTTCGTTAAATCCCAAGAATATGCAATGCCGCTATATGAATTTTGATATCAATGATAATATTACAATGCCCCGTAATATTATGCAAAAAAAATTTCTTTGTGCAAAAACTAATAATTACTTATTCCGCCGAGTTATAAGGATGAATATTTGCCCGTGAATATTAATTATTTATGGGCAAATACGATTAATGCTTCTCTAATAGAGTAAAGAAAAATACGCATCACAATGGATAAGAAGATTACAAAATTTGAATAGATAATAATGTATGTATTTGCATTTATTAATGGATTTGTACGTTTATAAGTTTCTGAATATGTATTTATCCTGTTTAGTAAGAGTAATTACAATGTAAATGAATATTTTTATACATTTGTTTAGCTAGCCTGGTATTTAAACCGTTACAAACGAGCATTAAAGATTCTAAAGAATACGGGGCCTAAAAGTAAGACTTGGGGCATAGTGGATAATATGTTAGGATATTTTTTAAATTAAATTGCATCATTTAAATATTATTTTGGATGTCGTCAATATATACTTTCGTTAATTTAATCCTAGAAATAGAATATATAAAAAAACTTATTTACATCAAATGAAATTAATAATAAATTTTAAACATTTTGTTATAAAAAACTTGTTCCAAATCAATTTCTATATGGTTTTGTACTTCATACGTGAATATAAAATGCATAATCACCAAGATATTTGTAAAAATCGTTTTGATAAGAGTAAAAGTATGACTTCCGGTCCGAATTTTGGACATATTTTTATACAAAAGTTACTTCAAATTGAATTTTAAATTTTTTTTATAATCTTCATAAATTTCTCTGGATTGAATAATTCGCGAAATATTTGTAAATAACTGGGTTGCGATAAGAGTGAAAGTGTTACTTCAGGTCTAAGTTTTTAACATATCCTTACGCAAAAATTTGACTGGAATGCATAATTTGCAAGATATACTGTTTTTTCTTTGATAAGAGTAAAAGTGATAATTTCGGACGAAACTTTAAAATTCAAAAGTTGTTTTAAGTTTGAACACACTCTGACACAGTGAGAGGGAGGGAGTGAGACTACAAAAATATTCAGAATTTCTATTCCTTTTTTTCTTTTTATCGCAAAACCTCTTCCACCATTAGTGAGAAAAGTGACCGATCAATTCGCCCCCATCCTTTTTTCCCATTCTCTTTACTTGAGTCTATAGCCTCTGTATGCTAAAATGCTTTTTATCTCTGCATTCTAGGTAGCACTAAGTCTCCCTGTGGAATATTTTCCATGAAGTTTCACTTCTCGTATGAGTTTTTACTCTATATTTTCTCCCATTCAAATAAAGCATTCAACTTACCAAAACATATAACTCAGTTTTACAAGTTATACTTCTAACTTCTTTTTTCCGCTTCTTATCTGAGGTCCTGTATGTTCCGAATTGAAAAATGTTGTTGAAAATTATTTTTAAATGCTTTTGTATTCTACGTACATTTTAATAAATATAATAGTGAACGAGATATTCTCTTTAAAAAAAACATTATGGAGTTCCACATGGTGGTATTGCAGCCCCCGACAGTTTTATAATTTCAAAAATAAAAAGTAAAACCGCAGCGGTTCTTGAAATATTTTACTACTGCATTCCTGTTGGATTAATTTGTCTAAAATACAAAGATTTAAAACAGCGTTTTAATGTAGAAGAAGTCTTATAGCTTTATCTTCTTGGGTTCTGGGTTGAAACCGCGTCGTCTTCTCTGTTCTACTGCAGACATTTCGACCGGTATCCTAAGTGATAGTCTGATTTAGGTAATTCCAGTAGCAGAAGAAACGCTGACGATGTCTTTTATAGGCGAAACGTTGGCAGCAGAAACAGAGTCGACGGCGATTTCAATTCAGAAACCAAGAAGGTATTAACGATAACCGTGGAAGCATACGACTTGGCTTCTTATTTCTTTGAGTATTTTATTTTTTGATGAGTTATATAAACATCGTTGACATCGACTTCTTCTGTTTTTATTGTGAAATTTACTCTTCTTGTAAAATATTTTCAGTAACATACACCTAGGTGTCATTATCATAAGGCAACGCACAGACATGTGTTACGGTCTCGTCAGTGCACGTGGGACTGCCACCAATTATCAATCATTACATTGTCTATTATAAAAAACAAGTAGGTTAAAATATATGACAAAAAAAAACGAATCACCCTGTAAACGTATTTATTTTTTAACCAAATTTTGTACAAATATTTATGGTGTTGAGAGTAACAAGCGATTAAATTTTCATTGCAGATATCGCACTTGTTATAATGAGAATTCAGTAATGAGTCGATGCTCTACGTAACCAAATACATTCTGCTACTCGCTTGAGCATGCTTCGAATTAGTTGATCTATGGACTCCTGTGAAAGCTCATTCTGAGCAAATTCTAGAGCATCATGTAGCTGTTGTTCGTTTCGTTTGAGATCGGTAAAAAACCTCATAATTTTTATTGTTTTGTATCTATTCTTTTTATCATTCATTACTTTCAACACCATAACCGTCCGTACAAAATTTAATTAAAAAATAAACACGTTTGCATGGTGATTCGTTTTCTTTTTTTGTCATACAGTATAACTATAGACTCTTAGTAGTAGAAGATATTAGAAATTACGAATATGTTGACTTGTTGCATGACTAATATAAGTACGTATACATACTGTTGATTTAGTAATGCTCTAAAACATCATGAAACTCGATAAATATTACTGCAACGTGGTCATAAAAATCTGCTTATATTCTCGCTATACATACATACATACATACTTAGTTACAAAAAGTGCAAAAGTCACTATTTCGTTGTTGCACCTGTCTCATGAAACTAGGAAAATTCAATTTGACTTTGATACTTCATTACAATTCCGGTAAATATGCGAAACGAAAAAGCACTGGTAAATGTTAAAAGGCAAAAAGAGCGACAAATAAATAGACTTGTGCAATTGTGTAGAAATTAACCTTAATCTGATATGCATGACATAGTGCATAAAAGAAATATTTCTCGTGCATTTTATCGCAAATCGGTGCGGAAAGTTCTATGAAATCAATAAAGAAAAAATAATGACGAATGATTAATGAAAAACACAACCGTTTTCCACGGACTTGAGGATATGACTTACTATATTTTAACGGAATTGGTAATTGTTAAGTATATAACGTATATTATATTATTCTTTTGTACATATATGTAATATGACATGCAATGCATTACAAATTGGATGATTATACGATTAAAAAATGCAAGAAGTCATTTATTCATAAAAGGGAAATATGTAATTATTGGTAAAAGATAATTTACACTTAAACAATTATATGAATGAATGAGAAGAATGTTCACATTTATACTACACTAGACCGAAAACTTCGATTTTTAATGAAACGACAAAATACTCAAATGCAACGATTTTTTGGTGGAACTTAGTGTAAATGATCATTATTCATCATTTAGGATTGGATATCAAAAAGTCTATTACATTGAGCATTATCTCAGAGTTTTTCTTATATCTGCTGCCATCTTTTATCCTATTTGTTCAACAGAATATCACAATAACAGAGCTGACATGTTGTACCCCACATCAGGAACTCCGCAAGGTACTAACCCAAGACCAATGTTATTTATAATTTTTATTTTTTATTAACATCTTTCATCTAGATGTGAAATCTCGATATTATATTGAAGTAGATACAAGAAAACATTCGTTGGGCGTATTCATTTAATAGTTTAGTTTTATAAACAGAAACCGCTGCTCTATTTTGAACAAGATTCGAACTTGAACATACTTTCCCGGTGTGTTATCCAATTTATCTGATACGAATTGAAGACATTGAACAGGTGTAGCTGCAGTTTTTAAAATATGTTAAATCTAGTTGTTTTGTCGGGTCCTAAGACCACTAAATTTTAACATGAAATGAAGAGAGATTGTACTAGCCTTTTTAACACATAAGTTTAAGTATATAATAATTTTTTTCATCATTTACGCGGTATATTTGTCACAATTCTCTATCAACTTCAAAATTGCGGATATAAATATTTAGTTTTAACTGTAAAAGGGGTATTTTATTCACAGTTTATAGTGTCAAAACAGCCTAATTTATTTGAATTTTTTTTCCTAATCGATATTGTTAATTCCGTTTCGCCCCCAATACGATTGGAACATTTGTTTCCAAATACAACTAAAGACGTTAAAAATGATTCGTACTTATGTCTCTGCTGTGGAGCGAGTGGCTAGTTCGAAGGAACCGGCAAACCTCAGCGACGTTAGATCAACATTATTCTTGTCATATTTTAGTTTTCTATGAAATATTTCTCATATTATTGCAGTTTAAAATGCTGTAACATCTAAAGTAAATACAGATCACTGGCAGTAATAATAAGTAACAACAACATAAATGACTCCTTGTGTTCTATTAAATAAGGTGAAGTTTTACATTTCTAGCTTTATTGCAATATATGCATGATTAGTTTGTTAACTTTATTTATATAACCTCAAAATTAAGCGTAGTTTATCAATGATGGAAATGCCAAATAATTTAAGTTAGATGTATATCTTGCGTTACAAATAAAATATTCAATGAGGGAATTTCTTCAGTTATATTTAATCGAAGACATTAGATATAATCAGCGCTAAGATGAATCGATTTGTGTGAATCACTCTAATAAAACGAGTTATTTAAACATTATTGTTTTTTATTATATAACTGCTTTATAATTCTGACAGTCTGAAAGAGTAATTTTTCTTAAAAGTTATTTTTTAAACGTTTATCATTAGTGAAATTTAATATCTCAACTTTTCAAGGACTCTGTATACATAGTTTTTGCTTCTATGAACCGAACACATATGGCAAGTATCAATGTACATAGATACATACGATTCACATGTACGTATGAAGAGTGTTATTCATGTTATTCTGTTATTCTATTTTTATTACGTTATAAGACAAAGAACTTTGAAACATCACTTAATTGTATTCAGCGTGCATAGACATCTTCAATGTCGTTGCTGTAATATTATTTATTAAAAGTGTTCACTTTGAATCGGGTATATAGGAAATGATACTGCTATCAAATACAAATCGATCCGCAGTGAAATTACATATGTATACCTAATTGACAATTATCTAAATTTATTTATTTATTTACTGCCGTTTATGTTAGTTGTAACCGTCTAGATAGATATGTGTGAATGTCTTGTGTAATAGAGTATGCAAGTGGCATTTTTGAAATGCCGTAATTCTTCAAAACAAATTGCTTCTCAAGGAAGTACTTCTCTTATCGCAATGCTATCGATGTGATGAAGGAATAAATCTTGTTGCTTGAAATAATTTAAATATGTTAAAGAAATGTTAACATTGTAATTTTATTTGTCAATGGAAAGTGGAAAGCACATATTTAAACATTAAAAAATCATGTTTTTGATATACCAATTTCAAAGTGGAAAAATGTAAAGGCAAACATTTTGAGTAGTAATAAAGCAATAGTGGTCTTCCAGTTATTGATTCTATCTCCAAGGATATCTCACCTTATTCCTTGGCTACACCATACTGACGGTAACCAACGAGTCTGAAACACTTGTCTGCGGTTGCTCTATAGATTTTGGTTGATGGTAACCATCTTTACGATGGTACAAAATGGAGAATATAATGTTGTCCATAATAACCATCACTTGGAAGACCGTACAAGATCCCCAAGATCCTCACGGTCATATGACAGGTATAATTTTTCAAGTTTGAATTCATATTGTGTTTCTTTTAGGAATATCGGTCCAGTTGTTATGATTTTTCAACTTAATATCGTAGGTATATCCAAAGACAAATGTAACTACTTAGAGAGATTGGCGAAGGAAATGGAATTTCTTTAAGTGGAATGTTCCCAAACATCTATCGGTTAATTTGAATACTAATTTTTCTATATTATTTGTTATCATTACAGAGCGGACGTCCCAGCTTTAAACTACGACGGAGCAAAAAAAATAATGTAAACAGCACGCAATTACTGAATAGCACTATTCATATGGTGAACTGCAACATCTGTTTACGTCCGAGAATGAGAGCAAAAAAAGTCCATTCCACTCGGAAATTTCCTATCTTCATCGGCGTAGATAGGTGCGTGAGGGGTTTTTAAAATTTATTATATTTCGTAAGATAAATAAAGTACGGAAAGTTTACTCGATTTGAACTACAAAATAAACAAATAATAACGTATTTTGTATTTTATAAATCACCACCCACTTGTTATCCAATTATATAAATAAAATTACACACTTTTTAAAAATACAACATTTCAATAGTGCGCCCGTGGGCGATGAGTCATCAACCTTTCGTGTCCGCTCTGTAGTTATCACTGATGATTTTGATTTAGTGATGTTAATTTTCATTACTTTATTTTCCAGCACTAAACTCACAAGTTTTCATAGTACTGAAGATTTTTTCTGTACATATGTATGTGCCATTATCACAACGTCAACAACACATTCACTGGAGTCCACGGTTTTCATTTTATTATATCCTACGTTTATTTTCTTACGTTGTATACTGATGCTTTCATGAAAATAATAAACAACAGCGGACTGAGGTTTCCTGCTTATCTTACTCCCTGGATGGTTCGGAATCTATCAGATTCTAGGCTGCTAACATTTATTAGGTTATCTGTTCTTTTTCATAGTGGTTTTACCTCCATTCTTCTTCTATGATAGTTTATGATTGGTGTCTACAAAATAAAATATTCTTAAATGTAAAAAATTGCGCAATAGTCTCATACACTAAAGTCTCCAACCACTTCTTCTTTGATTACCATGTGAATCGTATAGCAATATCCAGGCATACGCATTTCAAGGATTTGGGAATCTTCTTCGACTCTGCTCTGCGATTTATGGGCCATAATTTTTCAGTTTGCAGTGCGGCTACTAAATCAATGGATTTCCTTATCCGTTCATGCAGGAATTTCAATGGTTTACTGGCTGTGAGGTCGATCTATTACGCTTTAGTTCGAAGTAGACTTGAATAGGGTGCCATCATTTGGTATCCGCACTATTTATACTAAGAAATAACTTTGGAGCGAGTGCAAAGGCGTTTCCTGAAATATATTAGTTTCAGAATTGATGGCATTTATTCTCCTAGAGGTGTTGGCTACGTTGCTCTTCTTGAAAGACATTCCTTCGAGTCTTTAACCGACAGGAGAAGAATCAGAAGTGCTAACTTCCTTTTTAATTTAATTAAAAACAAAATACTCTTCTTCTGCATTGCTTTCGCAAGTTGATTTAGAAGTAGAACAAACATTCTCCTTAAAGGACCACTTACACACACATGATGACAAATATTATGAGCATGTATTGGGATCCATTCAGGTAACTGTGTGGTTGAATTTCTAGATTTTGGTTGCAATTTGCATTGGACTCTATGACATTATATAGAGCAGCTGCTCTAAATTATTTTGTAATAATTATCCTGTAGATGGAGTATTCTGTTGAATAATAAAGACATATTATTATTATTCTATTAATTCACTTTCTACAACATCACTGTCCAAAATAATCCATCTCGCAACCTTGTCAAAAGATTTTCCATGTTCATAAAGCACATTTAATTTCGTCATTCCATGGCAAAAACTTATCTATTATAATTCTTATTTCTAAATATATGGTGTTATGTGCTCTGTCCAAACCAAAATCTGCTCTACGCTCTATGAAGTCTCTCTTCTAAGGTTTCTCTTAACAGTTCCTCCAACACAATTTCACATACGTTACAAGCAGCACAAAGCAATGATATTCCCAGGAACTTTGAACATTCTTTTAAATTTCCATTTTTATAGATTATTAATTATCGAAGTTCTCTAATCTTGTGGAAGTTTTTTTGTCAACCACGCTTCATTAATATTTTTATACTGGAGCTGATAGCCTTTCTTTGCTCATATACTGAAGTACCTCAGTGCTTTGCCATTCTTCAATTTTCCTACTGCTTTTTCCACCTCTTCGAATTATATATTATCACCCCCCCCCTATTGTTGCCTTAACTTTGTTTCTTCGTTTCTAATTAGTTTTCCACTATCCCAACTCCATTTAGCAAATATTCCTTCCATCTATACATTTTTGCTTCGTTATCGGTAATTATATTATTCTTTGATTGTTATTTATCTCATATTATTTCGCCTCTTATTATTTTTCACATTCCTTAAGGCGTTTTAAAACAATTTCTGGTTACTACAGCTGTCATTTTCCATTTCAGTCCTAAACTCTTCCCATTCCTTGGCTTTGGCTGTCATATCTTGTTCTTTTACAATCCATCTTGTATATGTTACTTTTAATTAATTTGCAATGTACATTTCATTATCACTTAATTGTCTAGAGCGATGTATGTGTCGCATTTCGATATATACAACCTTGTAAATGGCAACATATGGTGTGGTACATTTAGAAAGACAAAAGAATCCTTCTATGTAATTAAGACTAGCATTAATAATGACCAAATAAGATCTACAAATGTGAAGAGTAATTTGCAGATGTCATCTTAATGTAGGGTAATTAGAGATGTAATTAGTCTTGCCACATTTAAATTTAATTTTCTTATCTACGCTTTTTCACTAGGCAACTTAACGAAAGAAGGAAGTCCTAAATAATATCCTGACATTTTTGTAATGAAATATCTTACTTTTGTTTATGATTGATTCCAGTGTATTTACACAATTAATTAATGTGTAGTGCGAGTTATAATAGACACTATTTAGTACTGGGTGCTAGAATAACATTTATTCAGTTAACTGAACGTATACATTTTATTACATTAGTCCTATGTACTACTCTATCTCAGAATGATGCCTAACTTGGTGGTGTCCCATGGATAACATAGATGTCACTTTACTTTACTATTTCATTTTCTTTGCCAATAGCTTTCCTATTAATCAACCTTTTAATTCATCTTTGCTGCACTACGTACAGCAAGAGGTACTCTACTGAATCAAATTTTTCAGATGTTGTAATTCGACATTTACCTGGAAAAACATCTGATCCAAAAAAAATATCCAGATTTTGTTGTATAAATGTCCGTTTGTCACCGTTTGATTCAAATTTATCAATAGTGTACGTGTTCATTCTCTTAACTAAATTTAAATGTATAGATGATGCCTGACCACCTAAAAGAACCTGACTTGCTTTTTCCACGATAACAAAATCTTCAAATACATGTGATTTCTTAAACTTACAATAGAATTACAATGGAATTATATTTACATCAGCTCCAGTATCTAGTTTTGTTTTAACTTTCTTACCTTCAATTTTAATGACCTCCCTAATTTACAACATTTGCAAATAGTTTTAGTCAATTTAACATTTCCTATAAAAAAATCAATAGTATCGCCACTATCTCCTTCCTGATTAATTTCTTTAACATCTTTTATCTCACAAGACTTCGCAAAATGATCTAAAGTACTATACTTTTTATACTTTTTCCCATTAGCAGGACACTGACGAGGACCACGCCTTGTTTGGCACCTTTTATATTGAAATTTGTTGTCCTCATTATCATTTTTACTATTTGTTTTTCTACCTGCTTGTATCTGCCAGGTGGATACAAATATACCTCTATGTTTTTTCTTTTGCTTGATGCTGTTCACGTTATATTCATTCCTTCCATCTCGTTGGATCTCTTCATTTTGATCCTGGTTTGTTTAGTAGTTCTAGAATGTTGGATCGCCTTCTTTAGTGTGAGTTTGTAGTCTGTCAGAAAATGTTCGAACAATTGGCCCTCTTTCTGGACCATTTTTAAAAAATTATACCTTTCAAAACTTTCACTTATTCTTGGGTTTACATATTTTAACATAATTTTAGCTGACTCAGTGCCTGTAATATTTCTCACGATCGATAATTTAATTTTATCTGCAGCTTCGTGATGGCCAATAGCTTTTAAATAATCCTCAAATGTGGTTTTCTAGAATTTCCTCTCTGTAGAAGCATTTTGCCCTTGCAAATTAAAATCTAGAGGCAATTTTACCGGTCCAGCGCCCAAACTTGCCATTATCATTAACCTATCTTTTGTTATTTTTACAGTAAAATTTGTATTTTTCTTCCTCTTTTAAACATCTTGCAGCGCCATGTTTAGTACTAGCTTATGAATATATTTAGATTTATAATAGGATGTATAGATTAACATTTATTCACTAAACTGAATTATACATTTTTTCTACTCCCATACATTAATTGTATTCTTAGATATGCTGAACCTGTACTTTAATGATGTTCCATTACGATACAGATTTTCATTATGATACAAGTTTATATCTAATAGGAATACAGATTTTTAATTACGATACAAGTTTATATCCAATAGGAATGCGACATTCCAATATTCAAACAATAATCATTATGGCGACTGCATATCTGATAGATATAAAAATTAATTAAATGTGACAGTTCTCTGCAATTTACAAGTAAGTAGTTAAAATTTGTGCTTTTTTGAAAATATAAACGGTAAAAATGAGGGATAATGACAGTGAAATGTAAATTTTGACTCCAGCAGAAATTATGGTACAAGCCTTAGTAGCCACGAACAACTTATTACCAGCTAAATTCGCAAAAACGTACGGAAAATTTTACGCTCAATTTATGAAATGGAATGTTCAAAAAATAATATTTTATTATGGGGTCGTAGAAAAAATAGTGTATGCAACTCGCATTTAGTGTATTCATTACAATACTCGCCTTCGGCTCGTATTGTAATTTTCATTCTCGTGTCTTAATAGCTATCATTAAATGCTCATTGCATAATATACTTATACTTATACTTATAATAGTCTTATGTATTAACTAACTCTATCTCTGAATGGTGACTAACTTAATGGTGTCCTACTAATAACCTAGATGTCACTTTACACCAAACAGACACTTTCTGATGGGTTTAAGACCATAAGGAAGAATGACGTTGTGTATTGTTAAAAGTAATTGCAGTTTATCTTAAATACTCTTTACAAAACATATCCGAACCTGTTGATACATGTGTTTCATTCAGCAAACATAGATCGTAGTTTTGTCACCCGCGAAGCAGACGAAACGACATGCATTAAAATCAACATACACATTCCACCAGTTCCACCAGCCTTGCTTTCTTGTTATTCATCATGCGTAGTCTCTCTGTTACATTGTAATGTAAATTATGACATTGTGTGTAAAATCAGACAGAATTTGTAACTGAAATTTCAGCGGAATCGCGTGTTCGACGACGAAAAACGATTGTGTATGAAATACAATTGCAAAGCCGCGTTAACTACAAGCCCAGCACACCACAACAAACGCCAGGATGGATCAAGGCCGCAGTAGCGTTTATCTAGTTATATTCTATAGTATATCTCGGTATCGACCGATGTGACAAAAGCGATTTTCTAAACACAAAATCCGATTATTTAAGGTTATGTAATGGTCTGTTACATAAGTGCGATATAAAACGATATTAATTGGCCAACGTAGGTATAGAAATAATGTCTTATTTAAGTCTTGTCTTGTTATAATGTGTAAACTTCACGTACAGTCACGGTAAATTAGTCGTTTCCGCACAAATAGGTAAATTGTTGGTCGCCAAATGTGCTACAGTTAAAATTAAGTAGGTAGGTAGTAGAATAATATCCTGTTGTAGAATATTGGAATACACCGATGTTTGCGATGAAAGATTACTTTATATTAATTAATAAATGTACTTTGTTTCACTAGCTTTATTACAAAATAAAACTTGGAAAATTGTTTTGAACTTCGCAGTTCACTATGAACTAAACACAAGGAAATCTTCATTAGAAAGTCTTTCGTTCAGTAATTTACACTGAATGAACATTTTAATTCTTCAGATCATGAACTTTTTTTCCTATTTACTATTCAAGAAACTACCTGTAATTGCCACTTCCTAGGTCTTCAAAATACATGGCGATCTTCCTGTTAATATCTTATTTTATACATTCATTCAGGACTTTTATCCTTCAATGCTTTCCGGAGATAGTGGTTAGTTTTACTAGTAAGCCTATATGGCTTCTTATTTTCACCAGAATTTCAAGATACTCATCCAGAAGGTTACTCACTTCAACATGGAAGTTCTTTCGTGTGTGTTTTTCTATGAATTACCATTCTTGTAATCTACAATTGGTTTCACATATTATTTGCTTCCTATGCATTTCTTTGGATGTATTGGTTGTATGTTATGGTTGTATTTATAAAAAGACTAGTCACTTATTTTTATTATTGTGTGTAGGATGTTGTATGTTCACCATGACCTTGGCTGGTCTCTCATATTTTTCATCAAAATTAGTTCTTCAATTTTTTCTATGTCCACTTTTACAAATTTATAATTTTATGAAGTTAGGAGATCCCCATGGTAATGGTGACGACATTCTCGTGCCTTCTTTTCCAGTATTGATTTTACCAACAATACGATTGATTATATATTTTGGACCAAATGACTCCTATTTATAGTAGCGTTTTTCTTTTTTTCTAAATCTCTTTTCCCCTTTTCCTATTGTGGAGATATCTCTGTAACATCTTCCAGTAGCCAGCCATCATGCTGACATTCCATCTTCCTTGCCTTACTATTGTTTTTATGCAATGGTGAAGTATCTTACCTCATTCCCCATACTAACTGTGCCTACATTCTCAGGAAAATTGTTTTGAATGGAAAAAATGTTCTTTTAAACTCATATTACCACATAAAATCTTGTTCCCAAGTTGGTTGCCAATAATTTTGAAAGTTTTCCAGATTTTCAAACCAGTTTTCTTCAATTTTGTACTTAAAAATATCAATCTTTCATAAATTTCCTCACGTAACCTATTTCAGATAAATCGAGGAAGTGTTCACAAGGGTCTTAAAACATTTTCTATCGTTTGACAATCCATTGGCAAATTATTTTATAAGACCTTATTTTAATATAGCAATTAATCAGATTTTCTTTTGAATATTGTACATAGGCCAGACAATAAACAAATAGATTAACATAAGAAACCCGTATTAAATTCAATGTTTGGAGATTTCAGAATATTGTATTGATAAGCATCGCATGATCTCATTAAACAATTTTCAAATATTACTTTCAGTCAGAAAAGGTAAAAGGTTATATTATTAAGAAAGTATAGAAACTTCTAAAGCGAAAAATAAATTGTTAAACATTGTCAATGGGCAGAGTTCTGCTTTAAAAAAATAGACTATCGGCAGGGTAGGGGATATTTTTGAGTCTCTTATTATGACCAAAATTAAACTATTGAAAGCAATTTTTCTAGTAAACACAAAATAAACTTGAATAGATACAATTAAAGAAATATATTAAACATAATAATAAATAATAGTAAAGCCAATCGTGGACTGTGCAGAAATTAAATGTTGCATCTGTTACTTGACTTATGTCACTTTAGAGCATAGAAAATCAATTTTTCACGAACGGTTAAATCAAATCAACTCCAATCGTAATGTAATTAGATTTGTGATGACACGAAATTTCACAGAATAAATGATCATTTACGGATACATCATACAATTACACTATATAGCGTGTTTCGAACGAAATCGTCGTAATCAGATGGCTGTCGGTAAAATCAAGGTTACCGCAATAACCAGGAAATTATATATAAATGTATATACATATGCATGCATGTATTATGGAGAAGCGATATGTACCTCGATTGAAAAATAACCTTGATTTGCAAATAAATGACATGGTACGTGTTGCTTTACCATCAATTGTGATTAAACACTCCTCCTTGTTGATACGGTTTAATGAAGGAACGATCACGTAAATGCATTTTTACTTTAAAATAGAGAATATATCTGTAAATATACGACACTATTCAAGGATAATTCAATATTTATTTTCTTAAGTATTTTTTAAAGATAAAATCTTTGAATCTTTTAGGAATATAACAAGTATTATATCTTACTTTAAAAACGTCTTGACGATTATTGGCTTAATCGTCAAGAAATAACATTTTGACAAGCATGTGCGAAGATGAAACGTGTTAATTTTGATAGACCATAGAAGAAGAATAAGCTTTCTAAGAACTGGCGTACTGATATGAGAAAAACATAAATAAACTGAAGGTGTAATCAGAAAAACAGCGAGTAATAAGAGGATTATATTGTCGCATTAGAAATGATGGTATATAATATCTGAATATTACAATGTAGAAAGAGATGTCACTTGTATGTGCTTGTAGTGAACACTTCCGAAAATTTTTAACATCTAGTTAATATACTATGTTATAATAACGAGGTGTGGTCACCATACGCCTTTCTTATACGTATGAGCCCTTCAAATCATAGAATTTTAAGATTTGTTTTTTACAAAAATTGTTCAAAATCCTATTCTAAGTACGTCCAATCTCTTAATAAATCTCTAAGAACGCATACTTTGCAAGATATTCGGAAAAAAGCTACTCACTTTCACTGAAAAACTAATCAGACCTCAAGAGGGAGATTATATTCATAAATACAAAATTAGGAATTGATATCTATAGCCGTTTGACTGCTATCGTGGACACAGGCAGACATAGACATTTTTTAAAAACCACTTCTTCGGTATCAGGCGAATTCAAAACGTGGACATATGCAAAAATCCCGAGCTCGAACATTTTCGTCATCACAATACTTCCTTATACTACGTATAAGATAGTAAAAAATGAGGTGTGGCCACCACACGACTTTCTTATACGTACGTACGTACGAGCGTTTCAAACTATACAATTTTAAGAATTTTTTATAGAAAAATTATTCAAAATTCTATTCTAAGTATTTCTATTCTCTTAATAAATCGCTATAGAATACATACTTTGCAAGATATTCGAAAAAAAGTGCTACTCCCTAAGAGTAAAAGTGTTACTTCCGGTCTGAATTTTGAAATTTAATTTATACAAAAAATATTGCAAATCTAGCACTAAATACTTTTGTACTCTTGATAAATATATATAAAATGCATAATTTACGAAATATTTGCAAAATCGCTATTCCATAAGAGTAAAAGTGTTACTTCTGGTCCGAATTTTGAAATTTTTTTTTATACAAAAGGTATTGAAAATTCTAAATACTTTTATACTCGTAACGTACCTGTCTAAAAAGCATGACTTGCGAAATATTCGCAAAAAACTGATTTTCGATAAGAGTAAGAGACCTACTTCCGGTAGGAATTTCGAAAAACTTTTTTAATAAAATTCCTCTTAAATTTAATTTTGAGTATATATGAATTCTTTAAAATTTTGTTTAAACTTAGTAGTTGACGAATAATTGGCAAAATTCGATTTTTTCACTGAAGTAAACTACTACTTCCGGTGTGCCGATTTTACTGAAAATCTAATCATATCTCAAGAGGGAGATTATATTCGTAAATATAAAATTAGGAATTGATACCTATAGCGGTTTGACCGCTATCGTGGTCACACGCACACACAAAGACACACACACACAGAGAGAGATTTTAAAAACCACTTTTTCGGTATCAGGGGACTTCAAAACGTGGATATCTGCAAAAATCTCTAGGTCGAAAACTTTAATCATCACAATACTTCCTTATACTACGTATAAGAAAGTAAAAAGATAACACAGTAAATGCCTGTATACTTTCAGCAAATTATTAGCACAAGTTTATAGATTTTTATAGATAAAATTAAATATAGTGTTGACGCTCCACTTAAAATGAATAAGGTTTATAGTTTATGTAATTCTTTGGAAGCACCATCCAAGCGACTGTAGATCATCATGTAGCTATTGTAAGCTCGTTATATACATAAATAAATCAATACTTCCAAAAAGCAAAGAACATTTTTATCAACATAACGGTTTCAAGTCTTCTTCTCTTCATCTCAAATTTTATGGTGTTTGCTTTACTTTTATTTATTGGTATATTCATTCATACCAAACCGCTTTAAAACTTCACTTTTTTCCTCTTTGTGGATTCTTACTCCAGTATTCTTTAGATTGGCCTTCACCTATTATATCTACGTTGATCTTGGTCTACTTGTACGTCTCTTGCTTGCTGGTTTCCGTTCCATTACTATATTTATCACATCTTCTCAGTTTGGTCTCCACACAATTCTTCCATAATATTCTCTTGTTTCAAGTCCTCTACTATTTCCAAATTGGTTCTGATTTTATATTCTCCATCTGTTGTTCGTGTTGGGTCTGCTATTATTCTCATGATTTTCCTCTCGCCAACTCTTATTCTATCCTTACTCTTTTTGTCATGGTAATTGTTGTCATGGTAATTATTTCAGTTGTATAAGTAAGTATGGGTCTTATTCAAGTTTTATATATTCTCGTCTTCGTTCTTTGGGTTAATATCTTATTCTTTAGTAACTTCTGCAGATTTTTTATTTTTTCTTTAATTTCAGTTACATCTCTATTGCTGGTCAATACGACTCCCAGATATCTGAACAATTTTCTTTCCTTCTTCCACTATTTCTTCCAACATGTTAACCACAATGTCCCTTCTTTTAGCAATTAGCACTAAATCGCCTGCATATTGTTCTATCTGACCTCCCCTTGATGTTATCGTACCTTTGTTTATTACTAGTGTAATATTGTCTATTGCCACATTGAAAAGTAACCCTGACAGTGAATCACCCTTGTCCGACACCTCTTTCAATTATATTTACGTTTTCTGTTTCACCTTTTTGTGTTGTAAGCTGATTCTCGTTTCTCTCAAGTTGTACATATAAATCTTCGTGATCTCACTGGTATTTCTAGTTTTCTAGTTCACCGAGGTCATCAGTTCTTTTCTATTGGTCGAGTTGTATTGCTTTTTCGATAATACGTTTCATTAAATGTATTGTCACCTGACATTGCAGCTAATATAAATAATCTTGTATGACCTGTTTAGCAGCGTCCTTCCTCAATAATTTTTATAGTCATATATGTGTCCCTTCTTGTATTGATTTAATTCCATAATAATACCATCTTTTCCCGGTGCTTTTGAATTACGACTACTCCTTAATATCTGTTCTACTTCCTAGAAAATGGGTTCTTCTACTTCAACGTTATCGGTGTCATCGCATGTTATCAATTATGTTTCCTCTTCACTGAGTAGCTCCATAAAATATTCTACCCATCTTAGAATAGTACAATATAAAAATATAAACAGAAGAAACTGAAAGCAAGTTAGAAATCTACTAGATCAACCAGATTTAAAATAATCGTTGAAAAAAATGCATAGAACAAGTACTAAATGATGACTTGAGACTTGAATACCTACACCACACGTATAGGTATATATATATTCATTTATGGTAATGTTAATGAAGGAGTACGAAAACAAGCCACCAAAGTATCTCAGGATACTGATGCGGAAAAACAAGAACATCAGTGCAAAATGCAACATCTGTATCTTCAAAAACAAACAAAAGAATCTTGTATATAACATAAATGAAAACATTACGATCTACCACAGGCAATACGAAGGACAGAATATGAAACAGTGAAATCAGAGAAACAGTATCCAAGATGTTGTTGGGTGATTTCGGCAAAGAAGAAGAAAATAGAACCAATCTGCGGATATATTGAGCCACGAAAGAATAACAAAAATGGCAAGAAGCAGAAAACCACATGGAAGAAGATCAGTAAGAAAATCCTCAAAAAAAGTGCAAACATAGCTGGAAATCAACGTTATACGAAAACGCACTGCTATAACAAGCTTAATATATGTAAAAAAGAAGATGAAGAAGAAGAAGAAGAAGAAGAAAAAGAAGAAGAAGAAGAAGAAGAAGAAGGAAAAGAGGAAGAAGAAGAAAAAAAGACGAAGAAGAGGAAAAGGAAAAAGTAGAAGAAAATGAAGAAAAAAGAAGAAGAAGGAAGAATAATAAGAAGAAGAAGTTATAAAAGGTTATTAAACAAATTAACAATAATCCGCATATATCTGAAAGAAGTCGTTTTTTAACTGCGTATAATTTGAACATTATGTAACATTAAAAATTAATAAAAGTGTTTTTTTTACACTTTATAAATTTGCCTCGAATTATAATGATTCATGAGTTTTTGAAGCGCTATTAAACTTTTGACCGCCTATGTATACAACAACACAAATACACACTAATAATTTTGATAAACAATGTGACTCACATAAGTTAATTAACACATACATACTAGAGTGAATCATTATTTGTGACGTAACAACCTAAACACCGCCGACTTGTTTTATCAAAAGGAACGAATTTAAAAATTCACCAAAAAAAACCGCCTTCAACTGCTAGAAGAAATCGATTACATTACAGTTTTGAAATCGTGGTTTGTTAACAGTTAATCTTTTTTCCCTCGAACTACCTACTTTGATCAGTTCACTTGCAGAAAAATCGTAATTAGCCATTGCACAACGGTATTTATATTATGATATTTCATTTTATCTCTCGCTATTAGACGTTGTAGAACATAACAAGGGACCTAAAATGGGGCAAAATATGTTTCGTATACTAGCGATGCTATTTGTTTTGTTTATCGTTTATTATCAGCGGTTGATGGTGCGATAAACATGATAAGCGTTGTAAAATGTGGATAATATAACGCGAATTCTCGGTGATAATAATAGTAAGATTTGCCAGGAAGATATTCATTAAAGACTAATAAATATTATAGGAAATAAAAAATATTAATAAACTGGATGTCATATCTACAATTAGACATTTATTAAACAAAAACAATAATTTTATAGGTTATGTAAAAATAAACATAACCTAACACAACAAAGACATGCAATATAAAAAGAAGAATACCACAAGTTATATTTTTAATGTATCAGATAATTATATAATTTAGAAATCCATTTAACTTTTATAATTTCCCCGAAGTTTATTAGTATACTCATTTATAATAATCGACTCGATTTTGTTTTTTTTTAAGCTTGGTCAAGTACGACCTTCGGATATTTAAATTAAATCATGTAGTGATTAGTGATTTTTTTGCTTTATTTTGAAGTAAAATTATAAATGATCCATTAATCGAACAATAAAGTTAATAAACAAAACTACAATAGTAATTAATTTATGTTTTATAATCTGAAATATTGTGGCTTTCATGTCGTAGTTTTTATTATTATTAGTTATTAGTATTAAAAACTAGTAATTTATGTTTTTGTTAATAATAATAAATATAAACATGCTGACATTGCAGATATACTTGTTTTAAACGGTGGACATGCTAGAAATAATGTATTCAAAGAGAACGTTAAATAAAACATAGTAATATAAAAAAAAATAGGTGTAGAGAAAATACGGAACAAAGAAATTTTAATAAAATTAAATAAATTCATATTTTTTATATCTATCGTTATTTTCTAATTTTAGTAATATTTTTTTCCCGATGAAGGCAAAAAATTAAGCGGAAGTATTCGAAACAGTACCTATATGCCCTACTCAAAATTTAATCAATATTTTTCCGCGCACAATGTTAGTAACAAAAACAATCGATAAAATGGTTGATTCTATTAAAAGAAAAAATATCCTTAACAGAAAAGGTAGATGAAATTTATATTTACCGTAATTTGAGTATTTCCTAAAGTTGCAGGTTGAGCATTTTCAAAACAGAGGAACAGCAGTGCCAAACACACACTAAGATGCATTTTCGATTTTATCAGATCGCTTATTACGGGATAAAATACTAACTAATTCCGATCACAATTTTATCATCTGATTTAGTCGAATTATAAAATCGTATTTAAGCGATGGCCTAATGTGAAAATAAATAAATTTTAAATTCGTTTGTTGTTCTAAATTCGCGGTCCAAACCTCCGCTATACATGTAACTGACTGAAATTTGTCTTCTGTCGAATTAAAACAAAGAAAACAACAGAAAATTACGCGAAAAATAAAGGACTGGTCCGGCGAAACAAAACAGAAACAAATCAGTGAATTTTGAGCGCGAATTGAAACTAAACCCGCGTTGTTCCACCGAGAGGTACTACTGAACTGTCACGGCGAGAGCTTTCAACTATATATAAAACGCTCGCCGAAAACTGATAATAATGAATCAGTATTACCTGCGATAATAGTATATAAAACAAACGAAGATGTATGTGTAAGCGAGCATCTGTTTCGCTTCCAGCTAAACTAACTATTCAATGTTTTTTTTTGCGGTTTTTCGATATCTTTTTTTTTCCGACGTTACTTTTAATTCGCTTTACGTATGCAGTGTGTCTTTGTTTCTCGTCTCTCTTTCATTCTCTCGGATAAGTACGCCCTTTTGTGCCGTTGTTCTTTTCCCCTTGATTGTAGAATGAGATGTGTATCTCTTTAGGAGTTACATCGGCGTACACACGTCGCATACTCGAAGGATGATTATGCTCTTATCCTTCTTGAATTTTGATGATGACTTTGTAGATGGTGATCTGTTGAAAAATATATTGTAGGTATGTAATGTATTAAGTGGATTTCGTGGAAGAAAATAGAATAGAATCTGCACGCCCAAAAGTGAAATAATTTAATTCTGTTGTTTGTGGTGGGGTTCCTTTTGGATTTGTTTTATTATTATTATTTAAATGAGGATTTAAATTGAATGTATATAATATATTCATATACTATATAATCTGTGTTGTTCGATTGAAAAAATTCCTGGAATTTTTTTAAAAAAATACTTGCTCGTGGAATAAAAAATAAATTCAAATTTCTTTCTTGATATCAGCGAGGTCATTTCTCAGATTTATTAATATTATCCACTTCTGCAGTTACACCAAACATTGAAGAACTACTTAACAATAAGAATATATAGAAGGCGCATTAAAACTCCACTATTTATCGTTTTAGTTTTAATTTTTAATTTAAGATAGAATATTTATAGATAATAAATATATGAAATACGTCTAATATGTTCTTATGTTTTATTGTTATATACCTTACTCAACTGTATCTGAACATAATAAATGTTTAATAATTAATTAAGTTTTAATTTATAATCAAGTGCATGTAACAATCAGCTTTAAAACTAACCACCCCTGGTATAGAGCATATTCAACGTCGAATGGATAAGTCGCCCAAAAAACCAATATCAACGCTCTTTCAAGAAGTCCAGTTGTCAGTCGGAACATGTCAAACTATTTTAAAAAAACAGGACTTAAAGTTGTTTGCATATAAAATTCAAGCAGTTTCGGAACTCAAACAGGTAGATTTTGGTACGACAACACAGTACTGCCTGTCAATGATTTTTGAATAACATAAATAATAATGACATTCTCGACAAATGCTTCTTTTCGGATGAACCTTGATTCCATCTTTCAGGTTATTTAAACAAGCAAAGTACGAGAATTTGGTCTGCAGAAAACACTAATGAATTTGCGGAAATTTTACGCTACATCCACAAAAAATAGGCCTCTAGCTAGCAGAGTTCCAAGAAGACGAGTTATTGGGCATATATTTTTTAATGAAACCATAACAGCTAAGAGATATCGTAATGAATTATATTACTGCCTTTTATTAATGAACTCAATGATGTTGAACTTACGGAAGGACATTTTCAGCAAGGTAATGCACCAGCGCACAAATCTCGAGAAACAATAGCTTTTCTGCAACAATTTTTCGATATAAGAATTATTAATTTTCCTTTAAGGTTTCTGATCTGACGATTTTAGACTATTTTATTCTTCCTTATTTAACAAATACCATTTTCAAGACCAGACATTACACAATCGAAGAGCTTCGTAATGCTATTGTCAATTCTTGTACTGACATAGCCCAGCTTTGAAAGCATGAAGCGTCAAGTTCAACTTTGCCTTCAAAATAATGGTCAACATTTCCTACATGTACTTTGATATTGTTTTCTTTTAATTTTGACTAATAGTAGGGTAGTTTGGAGAGTTGTAGATCCTCCTCCCCCTTTCACTCTACTCCCCCTCACCCCCTCACCCTAGTGGCGCCATCTGACGGCCACCAACCCAACTAAAGTGGCGCCCTCTGACGGCCACTAACCCAACTAAAGTGGAGCCCTCTCACGGCCACCAACCCAACTAAAATGGAACCCTCTGACGATCAGCAACACAACTAAAGTGGGGCTCTCTGACGGTCACCAACCCAACTAAAGTGGGGCCCTCTGACGGTCACCAGCCCAACTAAAGTGGGATCCTCTGACGGTCACCAACCCAACTAAAGTGGCGACTTCTGACGGCCAACAGCTAAGGTGATTTGAACTCGAGCCAACCCAAGCCAACTTAGTTTCAAACGCCACCACCGAGGATTTATAGATGGCGCTGAGGTCGGCGTGCCAATTCAAAATTAGATTAATACACAGGGTGTCACAACATTAATATACAGGGTGTCTCAAAATATCTAACAGGTGTAAACATGTTTCTAGACCTGTTAGAAAACATTGAGATGCGCGATAGCAAGCTGGGTAATTTATTCTGGAATTTTCTAGCTATTGCGTCACAAAGTTTATATTTTTTATCGACTATCTTGATAGTCGGCCATTTTGCTGGACGCCGCCTTAGTTTATTATATTTTGGCAGCCATCTTGGATTCGCCATCGTACTTTTATAAATCTTTACTTTTGAAACGCCATGTATATTCATATTTGATTGCTACGTCACACAGTGGAGTATTTTAGCTCAAAAGTTGATCAAAATTTTTATGTGATTTTTATCGATTTGATATATAATAAAAGGCAATATAGAGTCATAATATTGTATTTAAAACAATCCGCCACATATGAAATTAAATATACGAGGGTTGGGGCAAAAGTCATGGCAACTATTTTTTTTCTTGAAGATACCAGTCTGGTTGGAAAATGTGACATATACAGACGAAAGGACAAAGTCTTAACTACATGTGTGGACAATCAATACCACTGAAATATTGTAACACACTAATTTATTATGGTAGTATACAGGGCAATATGGCCTTCACCGTGCAAAAGAATGATAACACAGTACACATAAAGTTGACATGACAAACCTGGGCCTAAAGACCCTCAATGTAGTCCCCTGCTACTGTTACCACACTCAGCCAACTACGTGGGAGGCGCTGAATACCATCAGCCTCAGCATTTGCCGCACCATGTGTGAATCGGGTCAACTGTTGGCGCACAGCATTAGCAATGTCCTCTCGTGTTGCAAACCGCCCATGGGGATGGGAAGAGTTGGAGTACCCAGCGTACTCTCCTGACCTTTCGCCCTGTGACTTTGATCTAATTCCCAAAATTAAGGAACCAATACGTGGTAGGCGGTTTGCAACACGAGAGGACATTGCTAATGCTGTGCGCCAACAGATGACCCGATTCACACATGGTGCGGCAAATGCTGAGGCTGATGGTATTCAGCGCCTCCCACATCATTGGCAGCGTGTGGTGACAGTAGCAGGGGACTACATTGAGGGTCTTTAGGCCCAGGTTTGTCATGTCAACTTTATGTGTACTGTGTTATCATTCTTTTGCACGGTGAAGGCCATATTGCCCTGTATACTACCGTAATAAATTAGTGTGTTACGATATTTCAGTGCTATTCATTGTCCACACATGTAGTTAAGACCTTGTCCTTTCGTCTGTATATGTCACATTTTCCAACAGGACTGGTATCTTCAAGAAAAAAAATAGTTACCATGACTTTTGCTCCAACCCTCGTATATATATATATATATATATATTTGGAGGAGAAAAAATAATAATAATAGTAAAAGAAACACATACAATCATATTAATCTGAGTCGTTTTCACTCGATGCATCCGCTACTTCATTATAAATATGTGGTACGTCCAATGTTTCCGGTAGCAAGAGCTCCAATGTCTCACTGGAGAAAAGTTTACTTGTTTTCTGAAATCTTTTTCTTGTACTACTCAAAAGAGGATCAGAACTTAGCAGAAGTCTGTTTAAAATATCTCTATTACAGCTTTCTCGCGAAAACTTTCTTAAATAATTCTGCCTATACATGCGGAAGTGTTTATTTCGGGCCTCAGCCGCCTCTTCCGATAGTTGACCAATAGGCAGAATAGCATGGTTAATGACTGTGGCGCCATGCCTCAATATTTTATGCATTGTCGGAGTCATTGGGTACCATCCATACATTTCGACGTAAAGGTTTGCTGTCTGTTCTGCAAAATTGTCAAATTTATTGACATCAATTTTATGTCCACTTGACAAAGTCTCTAAAATGATGTTACATCTTTTAATAAGTCTGATGTCAACTCCTGTGATGCGGGAAGAAGTTTGGGGATCTGAGAAAAATCTTCTTGACGTATTCCCGTCATTAGTGTTCCCGAAACCAGCCCTGGGGATATCCACCAGCAGCCCCATTTCCACTTTAAATGTATTTTGTATTTTCTGTTTCGTTTCAGCCACTATTTTTTTATCTTCTTGCGTCCTTGCTTGCCATTTCTTTATGGGTATTTTATATGACAAATGAAGTAACGATTCAAAAAATCGAATCCTTGCGTGTAGAATTGATAATCCAAATTTAAGGGCATCTGGGTTTTCTGTTGTTTTTTTATTAAAATTGTTGAAATCTTTTGACGTTTGCCCGCATATATAACACCTCATAGTCGATGCCGTGTTTGTCACAGCATTGCAAACCTTTGCATCGATCATTGTAAGCGCCAATGTGTGCTTTATTTGAAGTATACCTCCAAAATCTTTCGTTATTTCAGTGTTTCTCAAGTTTTTTATTTGTTCTTCCACATAGCGGATTCCTTCATTTGTGATATCTTTAGTTTCGTGTACAAAGCGAATTCGTATTGGGCGGCAATATCTTGTAGAAGATGGGACTGGGTTTTGCCAAATGATTTTCTTCTGGTCTCCAATATGGCATATGAGCCATAGCGGCACAAATGAACTTTGAAAGATGTTTGCATCATTGTCTGTACTAGTTTGGAATTTTTGTTTAAATGTTTGTTGTTGCGAGCCATCACAACCCCATTTTGATAATAGCTCCAAATTGCTTCTTTGTTCTCCATTTAAGGTTTCAACCACTTCATCTAAATATTCACACAAGCGCATAGACGTGTGATCTAGAAGATCTTGTAGATTAATTTCAGAACACGTTTCTGTAACTCTCATCGACTCTGGTCGTGGATAACACTCTTGTTTAGCTTTTTTTAGAAGCGAATAACAAGGATAGATGTTCTTGTTGGCAGATTGAATTACTTCGTATTGCTTTCTCGTCAAATTAGCTTCCACAAAAATTGATAATGCTTGTGATGGAGTGTGCTTTTTGATAATATCTATTTGAGTAGAAGTAACACATCCTCTATATTTTTTTGCTGTTTCTGGATTATAAAGAATATCTTTTATTACTCTAGACGCGTCACTATGTCCTTCAGCGCGCTGACTCATTTGAGCAGCATAAGTTAACAGTTCGCAAGGTATTTGTTCTCTTAAAGCCTTTGTTTTTCGCCGCTTGGTTGGCGAACTCGATTCTTTGAAATCTGTTAATGGTCGGCCAGGACCAGGTAGGTTTACTTTCCAGGTAGTTAGTGTTATGGTGGTTTTGAGCCATAGTAAATTTTTCTTTAAAAATCGATCTTCCTTGTTACTAGCAGCTATCCACTTTTGTTTAAATTGAAATTTAAAACTCTTTAAAGTACGTTTTAGTGAACTTTGTTTATTTTCAGGACATTTGGTAATATTTTTAAGGTGGTCTTCCAAAAACACGAATTTTTCATCAATTTTCTTCTTCGAACATTGTTTCAAGATTTTATAGAGTGATATTCTAGACATTTTTATCACACTAGCTTGGGATTCTGAAATAAAAATATGAAATAAGGGTTTTCACAAGACTAACCTATTTTTTCCGTCTTAGTTAAATAAAATAAAATAAAGAATTTGCGGAAACATGCGGATCATTTCTTGTCAAAAACATTAACAAGAATATCCAAGTTTTTCGTTATGCACAAAATCGTAACAAAAGCTTAACTGATATACAAAAACTCTTTTGAATACACTGTTTAAACAAAAATAACGTTACATTTTTAGTCTCGAATGTTTATGATAAGAAATATCACTTTATCAAATATAATGCAGAAAATATATATTCTTAAATTATGTACATACCTTCCTCTTCATTATCCATTATGATTATTACCAGACTTCACTGCACACAATCTTAATACATTGTTTGAAACATTACGTTTCAACACGAGCACCGAGACAACAGAAATGTGATGCACTTGTTGGCTGAGTTTTGACAGACATGTCGGCTGTAAGGAGGGTGCGACGTCACCTAAATAACAGTTCAGTGACGTACCCATTATTAAGCTTTAACTATGTACAGTTCATAATATATTTTGCCAAAATATTTTTTTTCGGTTTTTGATCAACTTTTCCTTACAAATACTCCACTGTGCGTCACCCAGTACCATACTGTATATATTTATGCATAATTTTAATAGTTTGGTTATGTCATGTAAAAGTGTGTAATAATTACTAATTTAGTTTTTGAAAAAATGTTTATTACATTAGTAGTAGGTTAATACTAATGTAATAAACATTTTTTCATAAACTAAATTAGTAATTATTACACACTTTTACATGACATAACCAAACTATCAAAATTATGCGTTTGTGTCTAATTATTCCCGCAAGGTGCACACTTGATTGCTTGTGCTTTTCATAATATTAGCACAAGCAATCCTCGAAAAATTGTCGAGCGTTACACATCGAAGTGCAAGATGTTTCCTTTCGTAGAATATTACAATTTCTTCTCTGCATTTACTCTTTTGTCCGGCTAATAATGTATGCAATAAAGAACAAATGTTATCATTTCTTTTCTCCGAATACTTTCTCTGTCTGATACTAACTCATACCTCACGCAGCGACGATTTCTTCCACCCGCCACGTCAAGTTCTGTGTACTGTAATTTGTTTGTGTAGGTACCATTAAATGTGCCATACCTACTTGTAAAAAAAACCAATAAACCTTGTTACAGGATTGACTGATGTTCCAAAACATTGCAAACGCTGACGTTTTATTTTTGATTTCAATTTCAATTTTCCAATCTAACCTCAAAGATAAATACTTAAAAAAAACAATAAATATAATTTAAATAATGTTTTATTATCATTCTTTTTTCTCTGTCAAATAAGTTATTCTATAAATACACTAACAAAAAGGCTTGTGAAAGACTAGCAGGTAAGTTGGCTGCATATAAATATATAAATAATGAAATGACTAATATCACTTTAAAAAAATACACGAACAAAATATTTCACTAAAAAAATAGGAAACGCATAAACTTAAAATTCTAAATCATGAAACATGACATTACATTATATTTTTTATAATGCACCAAGAAGACGGATTTTGTTCTCAATACAAAATACTTAAATTACCTAAGATGTGTTAATACAATATTTGGTCCCATTAAATTAAGAATAATATGCCAGCAATTCAAACACTAAAATGTTGCTAAATGCATTTAACTAGGGAGGTAGGTGTATATTACAAATGAGAATTTATTTTTAGTGTTTAAACGGCTTGATCGTGCATGCACATAATAAAATTATTAAGAATAAATTATTCAAAAAAAAAAAGACTAAGAATACAATTGAGTGACTATCCGTACGAAATAGGTTATTGATATTAAATAAATTTAAGTAGTTCGCCTAGGATGTGTAAAATCAAATAAAAAATTGACTTAAAATTTATGTACATACACTGCATTCCAAAAGTAAATAACGAAATTATTTTTTAAATTTATTAGGTTTTTTAAGCCCAATGTTTATTTTTCGTTAAATATCGATGACCACCAGATTTTAATGGTTCAATTAAAACTCTGTTGTTAATATGCAAATAAAATTGTTTTTCTAAATAGGGCAGCATAAAAGTGTATGTTCACAAAAGTTAAGATTGTAAGAATGATTTTAGTATGCATTAACCATCATCACTGGGAGTGTACAAAGTATCAAAAACAATTTAAAAACACTGAAATATTAGTCTCAGGAACTGTCAAATGCAGCAAATATTTATGGTGTTTTAAAGACCACTGAATTGATTTTAGTTCTTGCTTGAAATATCTAAAGTGAATAAGAAAAGTAATGTATTGCAAACTGAGAAAAACTTGATGACGTGGCAATAATTACTATAAGAATATTTTATCAATTTCTCTATATTTCTTCCCCAATAAACACAAAAAGAAATAAATAATAATTTCTTCTTACAAATGTGCAATTGCAATGTGCAATAATATGTGCAAACAGCAATTGATCGGAACTGATTGTCGTAAATTTATCCTAGAATAAGTTAATTGTTTTCAATGTATCATAGAAGCATATTTGTTTTACTCAAACGTCGCGTCAATTTAACATTTATAACTGACATATGAAAATGTAATTATTATTTATTAAAATGTCAGACAGATTATAACATTACATTTAAATACTTCACAGACATGTACATGATTGAGAAATACACACAAATACGTATTGAAAATATTATTCTCCAACTACATCAAGCGGCACATTTTAAAACTTATTGCAAAATTAACTACCTAGATGACGACAATCAATTGTGATAATTATGAGTTGGTATTACTGCAAATGAAAAATTAATTTATAATGTCAAAATGTTATATTAGGAGATGAATATCCACATAAATATCATTCTATAATAGATGGATATAGCGGCCATTACCGCCATCTTCAATTTATATTTGGCGCTAAATTTGAATATAAAAAAATGTTTGATAAAAATTAAGAAACGTATAATAAGTATTAAATTTACGTGTTACAATTATATCAGTCTTTACAAAATCAATAATACCTCAACACTCGTGCAGATAGTCACTGTTTTTCTTTTCCTTTTTGTAATTATAATTATTTAATTTCACTTATACTTAAAGACGACTTAACTAACTTAAAGCTACGTGACATCACACTGTTTTCTTTCGTAAGTTCATTTAAAAAAAACCTTCATACAAAAAAATCTCTCGACTTTATCATTTACAAATTGATACACGAGTTTTACTAAATTAAACAAGTATTTATACAGCATGTGTAAAATCATATTGGGGATAGGACATGTGTATATTATGCATATCGGCA
The DNA here is from genome assembly GCA_963170755.1 of Amphimallon solstitiale. Taxonomy (NCBI): domain Eukaryota; kingdom Metazoa; phylum Arthropoda; class Insecta; order Coleoptera; family Scarabaeidae; genus Amphimallon; species Amphimallon solstitiale. The sequence goes on from OY720679.1 coordinate 142,681,869, forward strand.
ACAACGCGCAGGTCGTGCCACTAAATCACGATTAGCATTTCAGTCGGATACCGTCAGTCGATGGATGCACATGTATTTATTTAAGCATGCATCACACGCTTCGTAAATACATATTTACCAAATAAGTATTCAAAATACTTCTGGGAGTTTTATTATATTGCGTATACAACGCAGTAGGAAAATGAAAGCACAATTCTAATTAAACACTAATTCTTAGTAAATTATTCTATAAATTTACTAAGAACGTAATTTTAATGAAACAATACTAAAAAATAAAATGTTATCGCATAGGCTCAAAAATGCCTCCTTCACCAGCAAGACATTGTCCGAGCCTATCATATAAATTTTCTGACACATTACGAATCATATTGACTGTTGATATGATTCGTAATGAGTGAGAAAAAAAAAATTTTATGATAGACTCGGACAATGCCTTGCTGTTGAAGGAGGCATTTTTGAGCCTATGCGATAACATTTTATTTTTTAGTTTTGTTTAGAGTATACTTTTTATTTTCATTAAAATTCCGTTATTAGTAAAAATACAAAATAGACGTTATTTTAAATTGGATGTTTGAAATATTTGAAATTACATTAGTCGAAAATCAGTAATATAATGGGGAATTATTTATAATAATGTTGTTTTTGTCATTGAATGAAATATTATATAGATAATTAGTTCTATCAGTTGCATTTATGTATTAAAATATAAATATATAAAAAAAACAAAGAATACTATAAACTAATGGAAAAGCAGTGTGGAGGGGGGGGGCATAATCAAAAAATAGCTATAAATGGACGGAAAAAGCAATGTAAAAACTGAATACATAATACATAAATAATGTCAATGTCATTATGTACTTGTTTATTTTCATTATTCATAGTCAATGTTTTGCTTTTTTCCCGGCTCCCTTCTGCATACGGTAAAAAATTCAAAAAAATAGACTAAACGAACGGAAAAACCAACACTCTAAATAATTTCAATGTGATTTACTATCTACCTGTTTACTGGGTCTCAAATAGCTTTAAATTACTTAAAAAAAAAGAAGGATGAATTATCAATGAATGGATAAACAAAACACCTACAAATACATTTTATGTATTACGTATTTTGTTACTGATTTACATATAAATTTCAAATAAATGTAGTTTCAAAATATTAAAAATACACAATTTTAATTGACACTCTATACTCGATGTTATAGTTTTAAAATCACAGTAAAGTAATAATGAAATAAACATGAGTTATTACTATTTTCATAATTTCAGGGGGGGGGGTCTATGATAGATACGACTCAAAATGTGACTTGGAAAAATTTATTCCACGAGTACCTAATTTATTAATTATTTACATTTTTGTACTTTTTCCCCGATAATTTTATTAGAAAAAGTTATTCAATTACAGGTCATCTATAAGGTTTAAAGACCATTCTGCTCCAGTTTACCCAATTTTGCATTGTTATTTATAATGATCAGAAGTATATATATTGCGGGAGTGCTAATAGTATCTAAGAATTAATCAAAAGATGAATATTAATTATTTAAAATTGGCATGAGAAAGCTGCAGTGGGTAGCATAGTATGGGTGTGTCATAATTTAACGACAATAAATTGCTTAAAAAATCAGTTAAACTTCCTGAATTCAATATTTTTTAATATAAACTTTATTCCAGCATAAGGATATGACTCTGGCTTATTCATTTGTTACATAATGCTACACAGTACGACCCTTTTATAATGTTTGTATGCAAATAAAGGTTTGTGTGTTTGATAGGTCTTTGGGTGCATTTTTTCCAACTTTTATTGTGTGTTCAAAAAAATGCATTTTAATTATTATAGATAGACGTTTCATTAATTTCAAAGAAGGTGGTAATAATTAAATTACAGTTTTCATTCCACATTGTGGCCAATTTCGACATAGATTTTTAAACAAAAATTAAAGTGTGCCAAAATTACCTCAGTTTCCGGTACAAATTAATAACCAATATCAAGATAATATTTATTATAATTATTCATTATTTTTATTGTCGATTTGTGTAATTGCAAATCTCATTTTCCTAAAACAAATAATTGAAAGAAATACGTTTCAAAACGGCAAAACATAGTAACAATCAAATTTAATAGAAATATTCAAGGAGATTTCGTCATGCTATAATAGAAAACTCGAGCATGTCCAACATAAACAGCGAGATTTATGCATTTCCATAATCATTCCTGTTAGAATTCATTACCTACATCGAAGGTATCAGTGCCCTATATCATCGTTCTATTTTAGCCAACCCCTCGTATGTCCGCTACCTATTGTGCCTCGTGGCGCTGATTGACAACCAAACCACCAGCTTGCCGTCGACCTCGGAAAAGCTGGATTAGCTTCGTCCACGGCGACATTTCTATCGTTGAATCGATAGTAAGCGCCATCTTTGTAGAAGTACGTGTAACCATTTGAATACTGGAAGGCGTCGTCTAAATTATCAGGAATTCCTCCCCAAGTGGAAATCGGTTTTGGATAAGTGCTCGTAACTGGTGGGCTTTGCATCGGATCGAACCTCCAGAATTTAGAACCTAATCAAAATGATATTTAGTATTTTCCTACTTATGACGTTAAAAACACATTACCTTTGAAGAAGTATATCATGCCGTTACCACCCCATACCATAGCTGCGTCAATATCGTTGGGAATTCCAGTGAATCCTTCGGAAATATCCTTAGGGTAATCCCCGTCCATTGTCCTCCCGTTATACCTCCAGTATTGCCGTCCCTTGAAGAAATATAACATTCCGTTCTTGTACGTGAATGCGGCGTCCATATTTCCAGGTAGACCTGGCCAACCGGTCGAAATCAATCTGGGATATCCAGAGTCGATACTTTGATCGTTAAGTCTCCAATAATGGAGGCCCTTGAAGACGTAAGTGTGCCCTTCGGCCGAATTGAATATGGCATCGATCTTGGGATCGTTACAGAGAGTGGGATCGTCACCCGCGCTGCTGGGTGCTTCAGTTCCTCTCCTATCGAAAGGATCGTCATCTCCTCCTCCTCTTGGTGGTGTGCTGACACTTTTCTGTCCGTATAATACTTGTATGGCTTGGACGTCGTCGTTGTGAAGTTGAAAACTCGGTTGATAACCTCTGTAGAAAGGTGCCATCAAAGCATCTCTAACATCCGAGTGACTTAGTCCCAGGGAATGTCCGATTTCGTGAGCTGCCACCTGGAAGAGGTTCGTGCCGGTGAATTTTCCGATGGTCCAATGTTCTGCCGCGTCGAAATGCACATCACCTCCGAATACCTGCAAGAAAATATTGAAATGAGGATATCTACATAACTAAGAAACGACATTCAATCTAAATTTAAAAGACTTTTTTATGAACAACTTAGCAGTGTTCGTAATTTTGCTACGTCGTCCTTGTTAATTTATGAAAATGAATAGAATTTGTTGCCTACTGTTACGGTCCAAAATTCATTCGTTGTGATGATTCAAAATTAATATAATTTCAAATAATTAATGCTTAATTAGAATACTTTCTTTCAGGTTGAATTTGTAAACATCCACTTTTTGATAGCCTATATCTTATTATCACTTTAAAAGAAACTCAACGAACAATATTAAATAAAGTGTTTTACATTCTATATCAATATACCGCGAGATCAAAAATTATATTGGTAAAGATTTGCCATGGAATGTAAAACGTCTGTCTTAAGTTATATCATTAAGTGTCATACTGACATAAATATTTGTTATTATATTTTAGTTAAATGTCAGTATGACAGTTAAGGATATAACTTAATTACATTACATTCCATGGCAAACCTTTATCAATATAATTTTTGATCTCGCGGTATAAACAATTTGCAAATGCATAGGCAAGTATCAGATTTTGATATAAAAGAATTATCTATTGATTTGAGCTACAAGGTAATTAACAAATTACACTATTCACTTAAACTATAAAATAAAACTGAATATAGTAGTTATGTCTTTTTATAGGCACTAACAAAAACAACAGGATTCATGTGTATATATAACTAACTTCAAGTAGATGAGTGAGAATTTCAATAAATAGGACCAATAAGTATTCAGAATTTTTCCAATCATATGATACCAGACTGTAAATTAAATATGTATATACATATATCTGTAACATTCAATACAAATATATGATCATATAATATTTATTATTTTCTTTACCCCTCTATAAAGACCATTTCCATTGGCGCCCAAATCGTGGGGCTTGATAATAAATCACACATCAAATATATTTTTATTTAGTAATTATAGACTGATTATTAAATATTCAAAAATCAATCAATACCCCCAACCCTATATATATGTATATATGCAAATATAAAAGTAATTAAAATCTTACAGGAAAATAAGCATGAGCCAGGGTGCCACCAGGTCCATCGAAAGGATCGGCATCACCATGTTCACCATGTTCAAACTTGATTTCGATATCAGCTTGACCTTGGCTCGGACTAAAAGTTAAATCGGTATATTCGGACCATACAGAGAACGCTCGGAAGAGCTCCTTGTCGACGTCAATTTGCCTGAATTGTTGCGGATATTTCAAAATTTTGTACGTCAAACTTCTGATCGTCCATCGGCTACCTGTAACAAGAAAACAATGGCTTTATTGTGTGTGAAAATACGTGAAAAAATGACGAACGATAAATACTCTTACTTCGTAATATTTAATCCTCCGGGATGATAACAAGTGAGTGACGAAAAAACGTGGCTGGTAAACCTGTGCTTTTTGATTGTATTTTTTTTTAATTTCACACTTTCCTAAATTTTAAAATAGCCGGACGGTATACGATGTACTACTAGAACGTTCTTGAAAAATAATATAATTAATTGATTTTTATATATTGTGATCTATGTATAGACTCCGATTTGACGATTATTTTGAGATTTTCCTTCTTAATTTCTCGTTACAAAATAATCTGATAATAAGGAAAGTGGTAAGTCGTCATGTTAAGTTATCCTTATTGAAATGTCAAGTGATGGAATGTGAAATTAGAATTTCCTTTTCAGAAACCGAATCATTTTTGCATCAAAAGACCGCAAGAATACGCCGAAATGGCAAACAAAGCTTTTAAATATTTGACTCATCATCATTGTCTGTGTAATAAAAAATTAATTGACGAATATTCTATTTACGATGCAAAAGATTAAAATAAACGTCTAAATTGTTTAATTTGAAAATTTTTGAGCGAACTCTCCCCACTTCCCGAAGATCATATTTAAGTTTTTTTTTTATAGATTTATTTAATTTTTTTTAATATATTGACTTAAATTTAGAGCAACTAGAAAGAGATGAACATTCAAAACAATAAAACACACAATAAAAAAATAACTAAAAACATGATTTATTTATTCATGTTTTATGATGCACATTTTTATTTTTGTACGTTTATTTGGGGAGGCGGGGGTCATCTCCCCCCTCCCCCTGTGCTTGCCTGCTATTAAGTATAGGAATTTTTCGATTAAAACTTAATCAATTATTATTCTCAACACAGTAAATGTTTGTATAAAATCCAGCTGATAAGTATGCACATATATTAAAGCAAATGCAGAAATTTTGAATTGAGTGTCCTCAACAATGAACTATTACATTATTTCGTTTACCTTGTAAGTTATATCTTTTCGATCTCGAAGACCTTCCGGAATCCACTTTATCTTTTACACCACATCTCGGTAGCATCATGGCTTGTTCAGTCTCATCATTTATTTCACCTATAATAGTAATAAATTACGTTAGAAACATTATATCTCAGCTGTTGATAGCATTTTCTTGTAATTGAAGGTAATAAATTATTTTTATATGTATAAGGTTCTGATAAGTAGGCACTAGTTAGGTTTTTTCTATTTCAATAGTTGTTTTATTTTAACAGGAACTATCATCGATACAAATACATATTTGACAACTATTTTGAATGAAAGTGTTCAAAACAAGAAAAGAAAAAAGAACTTAAAGTTCACGACAGTCTCTTAAAATTATTAAGTCTATCATGTCTTACCTGTAATGGCGAGTCCTGCAAAATTTTGAAATTCCTCTATTGCCCTTTTCATCAAATTGCTGTCCATTAATCTACTGGAGTTTGATAAACGATTGTCGAGGTATCCAAATTTTGTTAAATAAGCCTGAAAATAAAGAAAATAGGATTAATAACATCTTATATAATGTTTACTCTCGAATTTGTCAATTCTAAATTAATTATTTCTATATCAATAGAAAATATAAACATTGCTAAATTAACAAGTCTTTGGCATTATAACTCTTAATTATCGTGCTTCGTTTTCCCTTGACTTTCGCACTTTAAAGCAATAAAAGCTAGAGTTTATAAAATTATACATTGGGAAAATAATGTCTACATTGGATAAATGTAACGTGCCGTCAGAAATAGATTGATTGTAAGAAAATAATGTGTCCCTCTAAATCTGATTTCAATAACTCAAGATATGCTGGAAAACTAATTAATTAATTATAAAAACTTTGTACATTTAGAAAAATAATAATTTTATAGGTTATGTAAAAATGAACATAACCTAACACAACAAAACATGCAATATAAAAAGAAGAATACCACAAATTATATTTTTAATATACCAATACCAGATAATTATATAATTTAGAAATACATTTAAGGGGATATTAAAGTCGATTTGGTGTTGGCCCGTAGGAGAAGCCAAATGCAAGCCATCTCATTCTCATATATTTTAAATGAATGTGTTGTTTTCCGTCACCCGAATACAGAGAAAAAATACAGCTGAAGGCGCTGCTAAAATACAAATAATTCAGTATCGCTCCATTCCGGAATTTCTTAATTTAAATACTCAAATTAAACTTTTTTCCGCAATTCAAAAAGCTATATCTCACAAGAAAACATTGGTCTACACGGGAATTACATGCGTTTCGATCAATTTCATTTAACTATTTCAGATTGTGACCGAGAAACACACGTACATTTTACTCTAATTTGTAATAAAAAAAAATAGATGGTTATGACAAAAAATTACATAATCTGACAACCTTTCCGTGTATTCATATCTATATTGGAGTTGTACAGAAAATTTCACATTTCTATCTTGAAAAATAGTAAAGAAACTGATAAATTCGATATCTTGCTTTCTCGACCGCATTAATATCCCCTTAAATTTTATAATTTCTCCGAAGTCTATATATCCATTTATCATAACCGTCTCGATTTTGTTTTTTTTAAGCTTGATCAAGTATGACCTTCGGATATTTAAATTAAATCATAAAGTGATTAGTGATTTTTTTGGAAATATTGTGGCTTTCATGTCGTAGTTACTATTATTATTAGTATTAAAAACTAGTAATTTATTTTTTGTTAATAATAATATATAAACATACTGACATTGCAGATACACTTGTTTTAAACGCTGGACATGCTAAAAATAAATATTCAAATAGAACGTTAAATAGCACATTATAATAAAAAAAAAATCAGTGTAGAGGAAATAAGGAACAAAGAAATTTAAATGAAATGAAATAAATTTCTATTTAATTTAATTGCAGATAATATTATCTTCTTTATATTTATCGTTATTTTCTAATTTGAGTGATATCTATTACCCGATGAACGCAATAAATAAAGCGGAAGTGTTTGAAACAGTATAGGTATGGTACCTATGCCCTACTCAAACTTTAATCAATATTTTTCCGGGCACTATGTTAGCAACAAAAATAATTAAAAGAAAAAATATCCTTAACGAAAAAGGTAGATGTAAAAAATATATTTACCGTAATTTTGGTATTTCCTAAAGCTGCAGGATGAGCATTTTCAAAAGAGAGGAACAACAGTGCCAAACACACACTAGGATACATTTTCAATTTTATCATATCGTTTATTACGGGACAAAATACTAAGTAATTCCGATCACAATTGTATCAACTAATATAGTCGAAAACAACAGAGAATTAACGCGAGAAACTGGTCCGACGAAACAAAACAGAAACAAATCAGTGAATTTTGAAGTACTACTGAACTGTAACGGCGAGAGCTTTCAACTATATATAAGTATGCTCGCCGAAAACTGATGATAATAAATCAGTATTACCTGCAATAATAGTATATAAAACAAACGAAGATATATGTGTAAGCGAGCATATGTTTCGCTTCCAGGAAAACTACTATTCAAAGTTTTTTGGGTTTTTCGATATCTTTTTTTTTTCCGACGTTACTTTTAATTATACAATGTAATAAAGTAATTCTTGGAGAATAAGTGCACTATTAAATCACTCAAGTAAACATAGACGAAAAATTTCGTATATGAATAATGTATGAATGCACATCTACACTAAGCTGGCACTTCTTCTTCTTCTTCATTGTTGGTCTCGAGTCAGGCCTATGGCCTTTTACTACTATTCTGAATGAGAATCATCTTGACTTTGAGTGTTGGGAACTATATCAGTTTATATGTCTTGATTAATGGATTGCTGGGGGCGTTTGTATCTCCATGGTACATGAGGATCGTAGTTGAGAGTTTGTTCTATGTCTGGGTTGGGATGGGTTGTCATCTGATTGTAGAATTTTGTTGCAAGTTCCTTAATGTATCTGTCTATGGTTAATGTGTTGGTCTCTGCGTGGATTTGGTTGTTCCTCATGTACCATGGGGCTTTAAGTACCATCCTTAAAGTCACGTTCTGAATTACTTGGAGAGCTTTTATATGCCTGGGGTAGGCGTTGATCCAAATTGGTGATTATTGGTCGTATTATTTGCTTGTATATTCTCAGTTTTATGGTGGCTGAGAGTGTACTAAATCTTCCTAATAATGGCCATAGGCGTGTTCTTGCGATTTTCGTTTTCTTTGCCGTGTTTTTGAGGTGCAGTGAGAATGATAATTTGTCGTCGAGTGTGGACGCCTAGATATTTGACAAATGGTGACCATAATATTGGAGTGTGATTTATATAGAGATTACAGGTGATAGGTTTGGTTTTTCTTTTGAAAATTATCGCTTGCGTTTTGTCGGCGTTTATGGCTATTCGCCAGGTGTGGCACCAATTTATGATATTGTTTTCCTGAAGAAGTTTTAGGGCTCTGTGGGGGTGTAATGATTGGGTTAATATGGATCGTCTGCGTAAGTGACTTTGTCTGTTTTTGAAAGGTAGGCAGTAAAGATTGCGTACAGATGGGGGGACAACCCTGGATCCCTGGGGGACGCCTGCTGTAAGAATTTTTGTGGAAGATAATGTATCGTTTATTTTAATATTGAAATTCCTTCTATGGAGGTAATTGTGGATGATTCTGATATTTTGGGTATCCGAAGGAGTTAAGTTTGTAAATCAGGCCCTGATGCCACACGCTGTCGAACGCTCTGGCAATATCTAAAGCTGCTGTAGTAGTTGTGTTTTTATTGAACCCTTCTAATATTCTTTAGGAGACTCTGGCAAACTGCGTCGTCGTGGAATGATTTTTGCGGAAGCCGTGTTGCTCTAAAGGTATGATGTTGTTGTCTGTTGTGTGTTTATCTAGTAGTTGAAGGATAATTTTGTCAGTGACTTTGCTTAGGCTGGGGAGGAAGCTCTGTAGTTGGAGGGTAGGGCGTGATTTTTGTTTGGTTTAGGGAACATGACTATTGTAGCTTCCATATTTTGGGATATGTTTGGAGTTTGAGGATCGAATTAATAATAGTGAGGAGGAACATGAAGGCTTTGAAGGGGAGGTTTTTAATCATTTTATTGGTTATGTGGTCTGGGCCTGGGGCTTTTCTGGGTTTGAGTGATGAAGTCTGTACTGGGAATGGGAGGGAGATTAAATGATCTTTTGACATGTTTGTGGACGTGTGCGATATGTTGCATGTCTACGTTGTTCCAATTTGGTGAGCATTGATCTTCGATTTGTATAGCAAGGGCTTCCGCTTTTTCTTCTTCTGTTATTGCTGTGGTGTTTCCTGTTGTTAGTGGTGGTATGATATGCTGGTCTTTTTCCATGGCTCTTGTCAGTTTCCAGAGTCCCTGTAGATTTGAGTCGATGTTGTCGAGGGTTTTTTGCCAGTTCTGGTCTTTAAAGTTCTTTAAAGCGGCCAAGCTGGCATTGCGAATAACATATTCATATACGAAAAAAAAAATTTTCGTCTATGTTTACTTGAGTGATTACTTTTATTTCGCTTTACGTATGCAGTGTGTCTTTGTTTCTCGTCTCTCTTTCATTCTCTCGGATAAGTACGCCCTTTTGTGCCGTTCTTCTTTTCCCCTTGATTGTAGAATGAGATGTATATCTTTTTTAGGAGTTACATCGACGTATGTACACGCGTCGCATACTCGAAGAATGATTATGCTCTTATCCTTCTTGAATTTTGATGATGACTTTGAAGATGGTGATCTGTTGAAAAATATATTGCAGGTATATAATGTATAAAGTGGATTTCGTGGAAGAAAATAGAATAGAATCTGCACGCCCAAAAGTGAAATAATTTAATTCTGTTGTTTGTGGTGGGGTTCCTTTTGAAAAGTACAGGCTAATGTCGGACTCTTAGCCAACGCAGGGCCCCTTGACCTTCTGCCCCCCCCCCCCGCGCGGCAGAGTTAGCGGGGGTGTACGTTACGCCGATGTTAATAATATATACTCCGCAGAAGCAGTAATAACAAATGGAACTCCGCAAGGATCGGTAATTTCGCCCTTGCTTTTTATATTGTACACATCTGACTTCATTCACGCCCATAATCATTGCACTCCACATTTTTTGGCCGATGATAGTCAATTATACCGCAGTTGTGATATTGACCGGCTGCTTACATGCGTAGGCTACATGAATAAGGACATTGAAAACTTGTTCGGGGATATCTAGGGCACACTGTCTTACAATTAATGCGCTGAAATCATCAGTGATAGTTTTATCTAGGAGGGCATATGGGGCTGTGGACGATGTTGATATAAGGGTTGAAAATGTTCCACTTCACCTGTTGTCAGGAATTTGGGATTGCTGATTGACAGCAATCTGAGATTCAAATCACATGTAAATAAGTTAGTGCAAAGAGCTTATGCTTCCTTGAGGCATCTTTACGCTAACAGAAAAGTAATAACCACTGATCTCAAGGTTTTGTTGTGTGATTCTCTGGTCTTGTCGCATTTCAATTACTGTTTGGACTGTGACAGCATTGATAGGATTCAAAGAGTGCAAAATTCATGTATTAGATTTATCTACAACTTACATAGAAGGGAACATGTATCTCCGTACCTTAATCAAATTGGTTGGCTGAACATGTACAACCTCAGACTACTTCATCTATGTACGCTTATTCATGATACACTTGCGGGGAATGCCCCTAAGTACGAGGACGTATTTTTATGTTATCTACCTAGCCATGAAAAAAAGCACATAAGATAAAAAAAAATATATTTCTACATATCTCCCTTCAACACTAATACACGTATTCCATCTTTTTTCCAATTGCCCCATACCCTCAGAAAAAAATTGCTTCAGTAACCCCGCAAAATATTCTTCAACAGCTTCTTTGAGTTCTTCATCAGAAGCGAAACGCTTTCCTCTGAGATGCTTTTTTAAATTTTTGAATAAGAAGAAGTCTGACGGAGCTAGGTCGGGGCTATAAGGTGGATGCCTTAACTCTATAAACCCACAGTCATTGATTATCTGCTGAACTTTGTTTGCCTTATGAACCCGACAATTGTCGTGCAGCAACAAGTTTTTTTGTGGATAAGAATGCGGGCGTTTTTCCTCCAGAGCAGTTTTTAAATTTTTAATTGTGTTTCCGTAGGCCTCTCCATTTATGGTAGACTCTCTCGGCATATATTCAATAAGCAAAACTCCTTCAGCATCCCAGAAAACAGTTGCTATCAGTTTTTTTCCAGAAAATTGTGTCTTGGCCTGTTTTGGTGGTGGAGAGCCCTTAGGAACCCACTGCATGGATTCTTGTTTAGTAGGAGGGTCCCAGTAATATACCCAAATCTCATCCCCGGTAATAATTCGAGATAAAATGCTTTGTCCCTCTCCAACTTGACCAAATTTTCCTGAGAAACTTCTTTTCTGCAAAATTTTGAGAACACTTGTTTTGGATATACAGATTTCATTGGCAAGGACAGAGATCTTTACACGCCGATCTTTCAGTACCAAATTTTCGACTTTTCGCACAATGTTTTCAGTTCCAGCTTCAACGGGTCGGACTTTGGGTCATCATTGATTGACTCTCGGCCCCATCGAAAGAGTTTAGACCAATATTTTACTTGGAAATAAGATGGTGTATCTTCCCCATATACAGCAACCATTCTTTCATGAATTGCTTGTGGACCATTGCCTTCCTTTGTCAGGAAGTTTATTATGCTGCGATGTTCAACTTTAGTTTCACTCATTTTATCGAGAAATGGACCGTCTCAAATCTCTATACACAGCATAAACTAAACACAACGTAGCACATGTACTTCTAACAGTGACAGCAATTTTTCAATAATTTGTTTGACATCGTCACTCTTTTGTTTCATCTCTAGGTAGATAACATAAAAATACGCCCTCGTATCTTACCGAATTATTAATAAAACCTGATGTGATTCAAGAACGACATCTAAGGTATATGGACCATTTATCTGTCCCGCGACATCGCATCGCCCTCTATGAGCGATCATTCTCTTACATGGCATCATGGCATTACAATGGTCTTCCACAGAATTTGAAGGGTAGGGAGAGAATTTCCTTCAGATACTCGCTAAAGAATATGCTACGTGGTGAGCAGTGATAACGTGTGGCTGACATGTTAGACGTAGTAAATAGTTGTATAGTAAACAAATTGAGGAATGTTAGATGTATCTATGCAATGTAGCTCATAATAATATACTAATATAACTCTTTGTTAACGGACATTTGTACTATTTTATAATTTGTACTGATTTTGAGAGGTTGAGTTGAATAGCATATGCTGGACTTTGCCTAAAATAAAGACCTTTATTATATTATTATTATTAACAAGAGAAAAAAACAGTGAAGGTGTTGTCATTTAAAAAAAATGATAATGACGTCATTGTGCAAAAAGCTATGAGGTCATTCAAAAAAATTCATTTTAAAAACAAAAATTTACTTGTCCGACCAATTTTCTTAAAAATCATATAAAAGGCTTTTGTGAATTTTGTTCCAAACTATATCACCACACTGTATCTTTCAAAGTATATAACCAATTTTTTAAGAGTGATAGTAGTGGCTTGTACCTCTTCATTTGTTGGTTTCTTCCTGTTCGTTTTACTGTATATTCCACTGTTTTCTTGTTTTTCTAATTCTGCTGAATCAACCTGTATTAAACACTATATTCGGAAGCAGATAGATTAAAAAATTAATTGCTTTTCTCAAAACTTGAAAAAACTTTAATCATTTTATTTTTGTTTACCACAAATTATAGACTATATAGTTTATCTTAGAATCTAGAATAACAAGTTACATGTGAGAGTGAATCATCCAGTATACGTCTATAGCACATATCAATTTCATATACGCTGTTTCATATAAAGACAATTAGCAGCTAACTCATAAAAAAACTATATGTATTAATATCGTAGCCCACATGTCATTGAGAAGTTTCAAATTTTTCGTCGTCCAGAACACGTTATTGTAATGCTGAGTGCGGGCATGCTAATTCAGTTAACAATATTACATAAATCGTCCATTCTGCATTCGAAATCTCGACTCTCCTTAACATTGAAGCCACGGGAATTACGCACTTTATCTCCAAACAAAACACGACCACGCTATGGCATTATGCGTATTTACAGTTAATTACTGTGATTTATCTAGAAAAATAACTACATGTTCAAGCAAATTGTTCATTCTTTTCTGATGCACATCACATCTGGTTTTAACATTAACCTTCACTATTAGTGCGTGATATAGAAGATTGTGTACGCCGATTATTATAATATGTATATATTGTACTTGTGTTTATTCTTTCATATGTTGGACACATATTCATGGTGTACAGTGGATAGCAGACAAAACCGTACTGAATACAAGAAATACACCGTCTCACCAAAAACATACATTAAAAAAAAAACAGGCCAACTTCTCGAGGCATATGTTATAATATATTTAAAAAATAAGTGAAATATTCAAACTATGCGAAGCTACCTACCTACACGTCACTTTATGAGAATAAACTAAATATTTAAATAATTAAAATATGAAATGACAAGATTTTCATTAAGATCAAGAAAACATTCTCAATCCCCGCTGGCGCGACATGGTAATGTATAAAAGTTGATATTCTCCTCCCCTGCCTGCTGCGCTTTGCCCTCGCCCCGCCACTTTTCCGTAAGTTGCGTGCCGCATTATTTTCCTGTAGTAGGTAAAAGGATAAATATAATTATAATAACGCTTGGATTTTTATTAATTTTCAATGTACAGCATTTCAAAGCTCTATCTTAATGGAAGGCACTCTAGATTTATGATGGTCTATGAGTCGTGATCTTTGGATCTTCTTATCAAATAACAATTGCACCTTGATAAATGCAATTTGGAATACTGATTTTCATTGGTAATCATAACACGTGTGAAAAAATCAGCCATGTAACTCAAATAGCCAACGGAGATAAAGGGATGTCGAAAATCGCTCGAATGGATTCGTGTTAGTGCACAATGAGGTCATTAATAAATAGTATAAAAAGCAGAAGGTCCAAATTAGACCCCTGTGGAACGTCTGACGTGGCAGCAGATTCAGGAGACTTGAATCCATTGTAGTACACATAATTGATTCGTTCCCGAAGATATGACGTCAGAAAACTAACCAGATTATCTTGAAATTCCAAAGCAAATATTTTCATTTAAAAAAAATATATTATGGCTTTAATTTTATGATGATTACCAGCAATTAGTGTTGATAAATATGTTGTAAAATGGTATTTTTATGGGAAAATAAATAAGCTGTGTTTAAATTTCGTATACTGCAAACCTCTAAGGTATGCGCCTATTTTTTAAATTTCCGGGAAAATAATAACGTATTCCGGAAACTTCAAACTATCAAGAATTTGGATTCTATATAGAAATTGAAGTTTTTGTTAATTTCGGTACAGTTTCAACTCCGAGTCACTGTAAACTGATACGCACAAATCATTCGTAAATGACATTGAGAGGAATTCATACACAGAGAGAGACTGTGGCGTTTTCATTTCCGCTTCTGACTTCAAAATGTAAGCCTTGTATTTCCGAAAAGTATAAATTCATTTCGCGAAGACAACACGTTTAATAATGTATTATCCTAGCTAGGTGATATAACAACTGATAAGGACAATAGGATGTGCTCATTGCTGGAACACGTTGATGATGTAAATGAAAAAAATGTGAGGATACGATCCGAATACGTTTATGTTTAAATTGAATTTTAAATTAGATGGGAAATATGCGTAACTCGCTGGTAGGTACTTTTTTTTCTGTAAACTTCAATGCAATGACGTACATTATTTAATGGTATTGCTCGTGCATTAGTGTTGGTTTTTGGAAATTGTTACAATTCTGATGAAGGTGCATTGAATTTTATTAAAATTTGATGATATATTTATTACGAGGTGGTTTTCTTTACGTGTGCTCAATATCCGTGAATAACAAATGTAAATCACTTAGAAATATTTTCCAGAACAATTGGAGAGAATCCATGTTTCTATCTTTATTCTTTTCAATTTCAGGTGTTTATTTGAAATCGGTATGTATATACATACATGAAATATGAAAATCTGTCAGATACAATTTTATTGTAAAAAAATAACAAAAATTAAAAAGAAATACACTTTCAATATAAAAAGTATCATAAACAACGTAATGATGCAAGAAAAGTGATTTTCTTCACCAGTGTAATAATTTCACATAAGCTTTCTTCTTGTGGTACATTTCTCGATGAGCTTCTGTTAGCTATTATATGTTGGTGCATTTCTGAGAATCTGAACACATCTATCTATCATAACCCACATAGTGCAAAAAGTTCTTGATGGTGCCAGATCTATGTGGCTTTGTGTTAAGATCATACTTTTGTCCACTTCTTATCTAGCAAGCTCTATGTTTTCCCAGAACCCTATCAATTGGCGTCCAAATCATAAGAGAATCTCCACCAAATTTTACAACTTCTTTCAGAGTACTAAAAGAATCACAATGTACTCCATGAAAAATATAGATCTCTTTCCTATGTGGTTTTTATTTATGGAAGAAAACAATTAATTATTTTTTTGTAATTTTTGGTTGTTTGCTTATATAGGCAAAGAAGGACATAATGGGGTACTTGAGGTTTGGAGGGGGGGGGTATAGAAAAGAAAATTAAAGCCTGTCATGTTGAAATTTTGCATATATATTTATTAATATGTTAATTAATTAATAATAATTATGATGATTAAATAACCAAGATTTTTAAATAAATCATAAAAATACTATAAAATTTAAAAAATGCATTTTGGCCCGTTTTGAAATGCACTGATTGTACTGTAGGGAAAAATGAAGTAGTAAGTTATACTGTACAGAGTTTACATAGTAGTATTGCTTTGTCATCATGCAAGCACAGTGCCCATTTGCCGCACTAAGAGCACCTAATCCAGAAGAAGAATAGAAATCTTTGCAATAGATACTCAATATTCTAGAATCACTACTAACGCCTTTTTGATTGATTTTTTTTAGATCTTTTTGGTGCACTTTATTTCTTGCTTGATCAGTTAAAGGAATTTTTATGATATTCTTGGGGCTTGCCAATCCAAAACTGCTGTTACAGTCTTTTGAGCTCTCTTGTTGGGGATCAATATTTTGATTTGGTGTCTTATCTCTCCCAGTACCAGATTTCTTCGTTTGTAGTATTTCTTCTGGATCAGTGTGTACCTTATTCTATTTTGGTAAGAAATCTAGATCGGAAAAAGAATTTCTATCAACTGGCTACACTCCAAATTTTCTGCAGCCATTGACGGCTGTGAGTGCACTTCATCTTTATAGGTGGAGGTTGAAAAGCTTGAAAAGATTACTCCATTATCTCTTGCATAATTTATAACTTCGATATTCTTAGTATGTGAAGAATGTGCATCGAGCAAAAGCAGCACTGGCAAGTCTTTACATGCTCGAGAGAATTTAACAAATTTTTTTTACTATTCTATAAACACTTTCATATCAATACATCCCTTTCCACTTAGCTCAACCCATCCTCCAGAAGTAAGGCCATCAAGAAATACTTGCTGCATCCTTTTTCTAGGAAATATTAACGTAAGAGGCATAGAAACCCCAGCTGCAGAATAACGGATTTCTATTGTGATGGTCTTATCACATTCAGCAGTTAAACGCTAACTTGGCGCTTTCTCTTCAAAGCTATAATTTTGGAGCTTTCCTTTGAATTTACCGTCACGTCTAACAATTTGAAATCCATTGCACGTGCCTAAGACGTCGCCTTCCGCTTTCAAATTGATAGGTCGTTGTGTCGGTCAAAAAGAAACATATGTCCAGTCTATTCCTGCCATTTGATCAGTTTTATGAAAGCGGTGGTCATAACTATTAAGCTCTGCTAATTGAAAAACCAGTTTTCTGCATTTCTTTATATTTAAGCCAAACAATCTTGCTCACATTTGTTTAAGATGCCCTACCAGTTTCTCTTCTTGTTGCACACTAAAAACTGGTTTTTGCTACTCAAGGTTTTTGAAATGATGTTCGCATTGTTTGGATTTGCTCGTTGCCTTTTTGACGTAACGTTTTAAAGTAGATTGTGGAATTCCAAATGCAGCTTTTGCTTTGAGATATCCCATTTCATCTCGTACCACAGCATTCACATCCAGTAGGCCAATTTGGTCAATCCGTGTTCTATTTTGTAATATAACACCATTTAAAAAAGACTAAATCATCAACAGATATTTATAGGGAAAGATATGGTAACCGATTTTACACCACCTTTCGGTATTCCATTTTCCCCAAAACGGTAACCCCTTAGGTTAAGTAAGATTTTTTTTTTGTAAAAGTTGTATATAATATATGCTTAATATTATACTTTTTATTTTGATAACAATTGTTTACAATAATTAAAAATCATTACCTACTCGACTTGAAGTTAAGAAACAATTGTAACTCAACTGTTATCAAACACAATTCAACATGTTTTAAAGGCTTTATGATCTGTATCGAAAAAGAAGGAAGTGCAAGCGACCTATAGATTCTTAACAAAGATATTAATCCTAGTGGCATATGGACCTCGAGATTTTTGCAGATGTCCACGTTTTGAAGTCCCCTGATACAAAAAAAGTGGTTTTTAAAAAATGCCAATTTCGTCTATTACTAAGTTTAAACAAATTTATAAAGAATTCAAATGTACTCAAAATTAAATTTGAGAAAAATCGTATTAAAACAGTTTTTCGAAATTCCTACCGGAAGTAGGTCTTGTACTCTTATTGAAAATCAGTTTTTTGCTAATATCTCGAAAGTCATGCTTTCTAGGCAGGTACATTACGAGTATAAAAGTATTTAAAACATAATTTTAAATATCTTTTGTATAAAAAAAATTTCAAAATTCGGACCGGAAGTAACACTTTTACTCCTATCGACTATTACTTTTTTCGAATATCTTGCAAAGTATGCATTCTATAGATATTTATTAAGAGAATAGAAGTACTTAGAATAGGATTTTGAATAGTTTTTGAATAAAAAATTCTATAACTTGAAACGCTCCTACGTATAAGAAAGTCGTGTGGTGGCCACACCTCATTTTTTTGTAATACTTAACAATACGATGCACAAATACATACGTGGAATTATCCTCAAACCAGAGATTTGTGACTCAAAAATCACTATAATATCTGTTCTTTTTCTGTGCGTAACTGATAATTAATATGTCCAGAGGACAATGTCTTTAATACAGTTTTGCGGTTATTCTGTTTCGCCATCAGTTGTGGTCGTATCTAGATGAATAATCCTGCCGTTATTTCCTGACATATGGACGCTAGTTTTAATCAAGTACTTATCAACACATTAAGTATGAACGTATAAATTTCGCATGTTGCAGGATATAAATACACTTCTGGACAAATGAATTGCATAATTTTATTTTATTTTATGATTCAAGTCAGAGAGAACCACGGTTAAATGTATTTCTATTGCGCAGACAGATTTAAAGTCGACTTAAATAAAATAATCGACGTCTGAACTGAAATTAAGTGCCAGCTTTGCTAAAAATATGTAAATTTCAAAACGATGAAAATATCATGCGATCAATTGGAAATTTAATTTGAAAATTGTGAAATATCACCTACTGTCATCAAATTTTTGCGATTATGTATGGGTACAACCCTAAATTGGCGGTTAGCAGCCTCATCCAGTGCAAGAAACCAATAAATTGCAGAGCATAAAGTACAGAAGGAAAAACTTAAGGAAACCATTCTTAATGAGTAGTAGCTGTAAACAAGATGATA
Organism: Amphimallon solstitiale; assembly: GCA_963170755.1. Classification (NCBI taxonomy): domain Eukaryota; kingdom Metazoa; phylum Arthropoda; class Insecta; order Coleoptera; family Scarabaeidae; genus Amphimallon; species Amphimallon solstitiale. Next base: position 142,701,235 of record OY720679.1, read on the forward strand.
AGCAAAATTTATAGATTGAAATTGCCGTGGGTAATTAAATGATTCAAAGTGTTAAAAGCAGAAAATTAGAATTTTCAACACAGAAAAATAATTTTGAAGTAATTTAAAATTTTGTACTTAGGGAGGTATTTATTTTGAAATATATAACTATATTTTGTAATTCTTCTAGGTAGTAATTTTCTTTCTAAATTCTTTCCAAAATGCTGGTGGTCTTACCATGGATATATTTTTTTCATACACTCTCTTGATATTTATTTTTAGATCTCTTAGGATTTGACACACTGATCATGTTGTTTTATTGTCCTGTAGCCCTTTCGTTGACTTGTTAGTTTTATCCTCAAATACATAAAGGATATCATTTGTTGTTAGCTTCTAATTTACCTTCGAAGTCTGACACACACATTGAATTTTTCTTTCCAAAAAAATATACTTGTAAATTTCTATTTCTTATTCTAAATGTGGAAATCTTTGTACTTTTAGCTATCTAGAACCTAGTAGTTTTGCTTGCTGTTTAGAAAGCTTCAAATCACGAACCAAGTCATTTAATTATTTCCATTCTATGAAGTGAGGCGACATGACATGACATTCAGGAATATAGTCTTTAACATATTATTTGTTTTTGCTATCACTTTGGTCTGATTTCGTCGTTATCAAGTTACAAAATGGAACAGGTAAATCTTTCCCATGAGGCACAGGTTTAAGTGCCGAAGAAACATCGGGATATTTCGTTTTATTTGAATACCCAGCAATATTAGTACTGCAAAAATAATAATCATTTATGTGATCTTGTTGTTTGCGCCAAACCATTGGAAAAGCAAATAGCATACTTTTGCGGTTTTCTTTCATCCATACAGTAAGTCCAATTGTACAGATTATGCGCGAAATATGAGGTGCCCATTTTTCATCCATATCACCATGAACAAAATCAATGTATATCTTATAGGTCTTTTTAGCTAATTTGGTGATTGGCTTTGGGTTTTTGGAGTAAACTTACCACACACAAGGCAGAAGTTATAAGATTGGTTTAGGCAATCAGTGTTTTGTGGATGCCATTAGGTTACTTTACCATTTATGTTGTACCACTTGGAGCAGGAAATATATGCTTCAAATAAAACTGATGAATAACAAAACCAGCAAAAAGTAGATAAATAAACAATGCCACTGACACCATATAGAGTTCAACACAATACTGCTTTGCTGGTCGTTTTTCGTTTCCAAGCATCTTTTATTCTCAAGGATTGTGCTCTGTTTTGTCATCTCCTCTTACTATCCTCTTTAACTTGTCGTTGAAAACATGTCAATTTCCGGAAATGTGTAAATATCCTAAAATTTACCCAGTGTTCAAGAAAGGTTGTGGGGAATGCATTTCTCGATCATTTGTATTTTTGCAAAGGCTTTTGAAATATGTATCTACAAGCCGCTTTATTATTGTGTGAAAAATCGCCTATCCACTGCGCAGCATGACTTCATCCAGGGACGTTCAACTGTCACCAACCTCCTTTCTATTACCCAGTTTATCGCGACTGCCATTGATAATGGTTCCCAGAATGTACACTTGTACACCGACTTTTTCAAGGCTTTTGACGGGTTGAATCATTACATCTTGTTGGGTAAGCTATCAACAACTGTTTTGTTTTATTTGATGGGTTTCGATCTAACCACATTACTGTAACATCAGGAGTCTGGAATCTATTTTGGGTCAATTATTTTTTAACTTTAACTCTTTAGATGTAGGCTACCTATTGTATGCTCATGATCTAAAAATATTCTCTTACGTTAACAATCTTGATGATTGTTCAAAATTACAAACGAACCTTGATAAGGTATGTGAATGGTGTGCACTTAATGATCTGCCCCTGAACATAAATAAATGTTCCGTCATGTCATTCACGACAAAGGCTGAGTGCGTTATCTATAATTATAATGTTAACGGTTATGTCCCCCAAAGGCCTGACACTTTCTGTGATCTTGGTATCTCCTTTGATTGCAAGCTATCATTCAATATTCACATAGCGACCATCACGTCTCAAGCTCTTAAAAGTTTTGGTTTTGTTATTCGGCATACCAAAGAGTTCAATAATTGCTCAACTATAACCAAGTTATATTTTGCATTTGTTCGGTCGAGATTGGCATATTCTTCTATAGTGTGCAATCCATTCTATGACATACACTCTAAGGTCCTGAAAATTATATATATAATTAGTATCCTATCATTGGTATACCACAGAGTGATATGTTACTGCGTTTTTCATTGAACACTTTGAGGTATAGACGTGTTGTAATATCCTCACTTTTCTTATCAAATATATTTAAAAGCAGAATTGATTGCCCCGAAATTCTTGAACAACTGCCTCTTCATATTCCTCTATATCTATATTTATTGCTACTATTACTTTGCCTTTGTTTTTTATATGATGTGTTCTTATGATTTTAATATCACGTATGTATAATTTTTGTGTCCCTAATCAGCAATTAGACATCTATCTGTTCATTAGTGTATCAAATAAATAATTAATATTTTGTTGCCATCTTGTGATCATATTCATGTCGTCATTATTTTTTTGTAGAAGAAAATATGGAAAATGTATACTTTAAAAAAAAATTTTGCAATATCTTTAAAATCTTGAGTGATAGAACATTTCTGCTAATTCAGATCCTACACGAAAAAATAAAAAAATTTATTTCAAACCAGGTTTAAATAAATAAAATATTTTTAAATCATCAGCAACACTCACCACTTTATCTGGCGTGTCTCAAGGCTCTAACTTTGGACCCTTTTTGTCTATATTAATGACGTAAGTTATAGTCTTGAGACACAAGTGATAAAATTGCTTGATATAACACCATTGTATGATGATGTTTGCCCGTTATTTTACCTAATACGTTATTTAAATTTCCGACCTTATTTTTAAAATTCATGGCAAATTAGTTAAGGATAGTAAACTACAATATTTACTCTTGAACGTCATCAAGGATTTTCCTCTGACATTTTTTAGTGACGCAACGTTTATTATTGTTTGAATTTTTCCTTTCGGCTTCTAATGTTTCCCGATCCTATCAATTATTTTCCCCGAAAGGATGGATGCTACATACATACAAAAAATGCGATTGTAACGATTCCGTAATGTGCAAGGTCATTGTCAGCGCACCTTTTTCATTCGCCAACAAGAAAGGGAATTTGCGAAACACCTTCTTTTCAGAAAAGCCGTCTGCAAAGACAATAAAACGATACAATCTTTACAATTAAACATCGTCATATTGTATGTACACAAATTCTTGATATGGATTTATTCCACTTGACAAACAGTAAATCATCAATTTTGTACCGCTATTGAATGATTTTTCGAAGAAGCGTTATTCGTACGTCAACCTCAACACATACGATTCCATATTTTATGCATAAAACACAATTAATAATCAGTTTGGGTTTAGTGTACTTTCACTGACTTCTTGTAAACTAGTTCTTATCTTTGGCGGGAAATTTCCTACTTCCTGGATATCACCTTACGCAAGTTTTACTAGACCGGCGGTTTGTGTCAGTTGTGTGAGATGATTAATGAATGAATGAAACATAATGTCGATTCCAAAATTGATGAGTAAAGTAAATCTATACAGATGTAATCGTGCGGATGTGTATGGTTGTTATCGATGAAGAATAACCGCAAAAGAAACAAAAAAAGCACCGCCAAATGTCTTGTTCACACCTTGTTTTGCAGTATACAAAGCGGTTAATTTTTAAAATAAATACAAGAATAAAAATACTTATAGATATATATTTATTTATCTTTAACACTAATTTAGGAATTAAACGAATTATTTTCTTGGTATTGTTGTATCGTAGTAAAATTAATATACATGACTCATCGCCCATGGGCGCATTATTGAAATTTTCTATTTTTGAAGAGTTTTAATTTTATTTATATAATTGGATAACAAGTGGGTGGTGATCTATGAAATACAAAATACGTTATTATTTGTTCATTTTGTAGTTCAACTCGAGTAAAGGAGTATTAATATTTACTAGCAATACTTTCTCAAGGTTCTCTTCTGTAAGATGTGGTCTCTTTGAATGAAGTACATCCTTGTAGATAGGAAACGTCATTTCTACATCGCAACTCGTTATAGATGCGTACTGGAAATATTCTTTTATTTCAGCGTATTTAGCATACACAATTGCCACAATGTTATTAAATCTGGATTTCCATTAAAAACTGCGTCTAACTTTTGCCGAAGGTGACATCCGATCACTTGGAATAGTTTTGAAATTATTAATAGCCACATCTAATGTGGTTAATCCATCTTTTAATTTGAGATTTCGATTTTCAAAATACGTGATTAGTTTAGGCAAATTTCCAAAGTGTTCCTGAAGATATAACAAGTGATTTTTTAAATTTGGAATTTGTGTTAATTCCTTGCACTCAGAAATACTTCGAGCATCGTCATTTAAACATGTAACGAAATTTTGTAAACTATCGAAATTCTCTGCATAAAAACTAGTAGCTTCCAACCATGTTCCCCATCTAGTTATTACTGGCGAGGGAGGCAGTGACAAAGATGAAAGTTCTTCCCTGTAAGGAGCTACTCTCGATGGTGCTTTTTTGAAAACTTTTTTGAAAACGGATAGAAGTCTATCAACTTCCGGATAGGTGTATCTAATATATTCACAGATTCTGTGGAGAGCATGTGCTACACAAGTAATATACAGCATAATAATATAATGATATGTTTCCTTTAATAGTCTGCCTGTTTTAACATATATGCGGCACTGTCACGAATGCAGCATTTTGTGCAAACTCTCGTCAATGGTTTTAGCAACTGTTTCCCAATCAACTGTTATATGAGATAGTTGGATGTAGTACACCAGCTACAAGATTTACCACACAGCGTCCTAATATATCAACAGTTTCGTCGGTACTTATCCATAGGTAGTGATTTGAAGTGTGTTTTAATGCATTTTACTGTTTTCGTGACGCACGGTATTTCGATCTTATTTTTTTATTTTAAATTTGCCTACGCGAAAACCAATGAAATGAATATGTACCATTTTACTTGATATTTGAATCACTTCTCCTTATTCTAAGGCAAGGTACAGTTTAAATGACAATTATGCCGACTATCCGTATTTATTAATCAGTAAACATAAATTTTTATATTTGTTTTTATATATCCAAAAATTATTTATCATTATCAACTAAATTCTAACCAAAAAGCTACGATTAACATTTTTCTTTTTGCTATGAGATTCTCTAGTAAAGATGGCAACTTATTCTAGTTTAATTTAATTTAATTAGGAAGTTCTGTTTGTCTTTCGTTTCAATCTAAAATATAGTGACTAATATTATACATCTTCACATACAACATATAAAACATCAGATGTAAAACACAATTTATTATTGCCTTCTCTTTGAACTGACAAACTTGAGAAGGGGCAGAGCGTAACAAGTTGATGATTTATAAATTATCCTTCTATAATTTATCGTCTTATAACAGCAATGGCGCCCCCGAATTAAATTACTCAACTTAAACAAAGGCAATCTGTCTCTACGTTTCTCTACATGGGGGGGCACGATGATCTGTGAATCATCATTGTATTGCATACAGAGTATATCATAAAGTAGTTAGAAATGCGATAAATAAAAACCGCAAAACTAAAATACTGCGTATGAATCACATTGTTTTTGGACAATGTCTGGTTAACATACATGAACATGTGAATAATTTTTTGTTGGTATTTTATTGAATTAAATTATACTTAATATTAAATAATATTGAATAATTGGAATGTAATATATGTAATAATTGAAATAATTTTGTAATTAGTTTTTATTGGTTATTTTATTTTATATAATACCAAGTGAGGAAATTACATAAAATTAATAAAGCATTGCTGTCTTACTGAAGCCAATAATTAACATCTTCCAATGAGCAATTTTTTTAAAAATTAATTGTAAAAAATCATTTATAAGATTACATTACAAGAAGGAAAAAATTACTTTGATAATTATAGCCATTGACTATTTTGTCACATTTTTCTAAAAAAGTTGAAAAAACTCTGTTTTATAAAATAATTGAATTCCTAAATTTATATGATCCCCTTGTTGATTGCCAAAATGGTTATATAGCAGAAAGACCAATTGCCAGAGCTATATACCAAGTTTTGGTAAAAATAATTGAAGGAATAAATGAAAATCAATTAATAAATCTCAAAAAAGATATAATACAAAATATTGGGAAAAAATGGGAATTTAATTAAATCGTATTTGGCAAAGAGCAAACAAATTGTGGTAGATGCTACCACTAATGCAATTAATTCTCTTCGCGGATGATAGATCGCTGGTTACAAGAACTAACGAACCACATATTGCTGATACATTGCAAACTATAAGAACTTGGTAGAAACTAAATGGTCTACAATTGGATGTGGGAAGGACTTGTGTCCCACAGTTTTTATATTTTAGAAAAGATTCAATTACTTACTGATTTAAATTAAAAAATGTGGTGCGGGCAACACACGACTTTCTTATACGCATATGCGTTCGATTTTTTTAGTTAAAAGTTGTACCCAATTAAGTTTCAAATACTTTCATCTTAATAAACCTGTAAGTAAAAGAGTTACTTCCGATGCGATTTTGAAATTTTAATACAAAAATTCCTCCAAATCCATCTTTAAATACTTTTATAGTCTTAATAAAACTAAGTAGAATACGTAATTTGCAAGATATTTGCAAAAAACTTCTATTCGATAAGAGTGGAAGTCCTACTTCCGGTCCGAATTTTGAATTTTTTTCCAGCAAATACATTTTCTTATAGCTAAATAATATCTTATATTTTTAAGTACCAATATAAAAACCATAGAAACGATGTCAACAACAAAAAAAAACATTCCTCATAAATCAAAACGATTAATATGTACGCCTGGTGTGTCTTAATTTGGTACAATGTTTCTCAACTATCAGGATCCTCCAAAGTAAACCTGATGTTCTTTCGTGTATGCTACGTCTCCAAAGTTATCCCGCCTTATTGGCTACACTTGGCTATACCGTACTGATAACGACCAATGAGTTAGAAGCTTGTATCTACCCAATATATTTCATTTTACTGCGTTTATCTATCCGCGACAATTCCTTTTTTGATTTATTTTCCTGTGCCCGAATGACACGCAAGCTGACCTTCTTTGTGGTGATGTTCGTTGTCGTCCTAAAAATCGAGGAAATTCTAACGCAAGCTATAAATGTCGGTCTGGTAACTGATATCTGGATCTCCCATGTATGCTTACATCGCTAAGGTTATCCCACCTTATTCTTTGGCTACACCGTACTGATAACGACCAATGAGACAGAAACACGTATTTGCGGTTGCTCTACAGCTGGATATACGCGACATTTTTCATATTATTGTTTTATGTATCTACGATATTTGCTTTTTCGATTTATCTTTCTATGCTCGGCTGGTACGCAAGTTGACAAAGTCTTCCTCGTGGCGATGTTCGTTGTTCTTTTCAAAATCCAAGAGCTTCTAGCAGAAGCTACAAATGTTGGTCTGTCACCTGATGATCGGTCTTCTGTGTTTATTTACATCTCCAATGTTATCCCACCTTATTCCTTGGCTATACCCTGATGATGACAACCAATGAGTCAGTAACACGTGCTAACAGTTACTCTAGAAAGAAATTTATCCAATATTTCTCTTTTTATTATTTTGTATATATCCGAAATATTTTCTTTTTTGATTTATCTTTCCTGGATTGGGATGGCACGCAGATTGTGAATGTCTTCCTAGTAGCGATGTTAGTTGTTGTTATTATTATTTATTTACAACGTATAAGAAAGGAATATATACAAAAAATGAATTTGTTCGCATTTTTACACATTTAAATACTCAAAACTCGTTGCAAAATGTTTATAGTTGATGGTACATACATATAATATAGAATTTAAAATAAATATTATAACAAAACAAAACATTTTTTCTTGATCATTTTAATATTTATGTAACACATAACAATTTTATATGTATACTTTGTTGTTTTCTTTAGCAATTTTTATTCATACTGACATTCTTTTGTTCGCCGAAATATTTCAGACCATTGCACCGACGAGCCCCGATTTAAGTAGAAAAGTACTTTTCCTGAATATATTCTATTTATTATATTTTATAGTCGTAACAGGTCGATGATATCTGTCACATATTTTCATTCTTGACTTATTATTCTTTTATTTGGTACCCCACAAAGATTCTGTTTAATATAGAATAACGTGAATTGTTTTTATTTTTATTTTTGATGATAAAATCTGTTTAATATTTAAAACAATGGATTTGCATAAAGTGTTGTGTTATTGAAAACTATCTACTCAAAAATATCAAAATAAGTCAGCAAATGCAGTGCTTATTTATCATACCATTCACATTATTCGTGAAGATTTCGGATATTATAGGGCTCAGTGAATTTTCCATTACTAAACCTTCTGTTTCCATATAAAATTCATATTGTAAGTGGCAATATTTCTGCTCTAAACAAATTCACAGTAAATTTAAATTTTTATTAAGGATTTGGTGTTATTATGTTGAAGGTTCATAATTTTTGAAACTACTAATTTCTACCTAGTCCGATGATACGAGGGTGGGTCAATATGTCAGTGACTTTTTGAATTTCCCGCCTCTTAACTGAAAGGGCAACACTGCTCCTGTCAACAGACATCTGTCAATTGACTCCGGTAAAAATTTAAACAAGCTGCGTCATTTAGTTTGTGTTTAATAGCCATTGATAGCAGACTACCGCGTGATTTGAGCAGAAAATGGAAACATGTGAATTTTGTGTGCTCATTAAGCATTATTTTTGAGGAAAAAAACCATCACTCAAACCAAGACCAAGCTTGATAAATACTATGGGAACTCTGCAACATCAATTTCAATGGTAAAAAAGTGGTTTACTGAATTTCGTTGTGGCCGTACAAGCACGGAAGATGTCGAACGTTCTGGACGCCCAGTTTAGGTCTCTACACCCGAGACAATTAAAAAAAATTCACGATATGATGTTGGCCGATCGGAGATTCAAAGTGCGAGAGATTGTGGAAGCCATAAAAAGCTTTCCTCAAGATGGGTGCCACGTTTGCTCACAAACGACCACATTTGGCCAAGAAAAAAGTTTTTTTCCACCAGGACAATGCAAGGGTGCACATATGTGCAGTTTCCATGGCAAATATCCATGAATTAGGCTACGAATTACTCCCTCGCCCGGCCTATTCTCCGGATTTAGCCCCGAGTGACTATTTCTTGTTTCCAAACCTGAAGAAATGGCTTGGCGGAAAGAGATTTGACTCCAACGATGAAATCATCTCACAAACAAATACCTGTTTTGATGACCTCGACAAATCTTATTTTTTTGGAAGGGATAAAAAAATTAGAGAAACGTTGGACAAAGTGTATAGAGCTCAAAGGAGACTATGTTGAAAAATAAAATGATTTTTTATCCAAAAACCTGTGTTTCATTCAAAAAGTCACGGACATATTTACCCGCCCTCGTAGTTCTGTTAAAGAATATATTAGCAATTAGAAAATAGAAAACATCTTTTTAAAAAAACGCTTATTAAAATCTATTCAACAACTCATATTGCAGACATATTTAAACAAACCATTCTAAATGTCCTCCCTTTGCAATCTCTTAATTCATCAATATCTGCAGGTATAACTTCTATTTCAAAGTTCCCAACATAATTTGTTATGGACTTCTTTAATCTGTTCAAGTTTTTCTTTGCATCAAACAATTTTTTTCTCCAAAACGAACCATATTTATAATCAAATCTTCTTGTCTAATAAAATCGATCACATTTCTTTCTAAACAAGCCCGAATGTTTAATGTTGTTTATTGAACAGATGCTACAAGAGCTACTTATATTTCACAATACCAATTTCATAACAGAATTTAATGCCCGACTAGATATTTTATAAATATTATTGGCACTTTAAGAGTTTTCCGTTTTTTTCCTTCCATCGCCTCTTGTTCTACCAGTCTCCTGGTGATAGTTGCCTTTCATCTATGGAGCTATGAATATATATTTCCCATGTCAGGATCGGTTTTTTCAACTATTACTTTTGGGGATGGATGCCAATTAAACATTTGATTTGATCACCTTCGCATAAAATGGTGACCTTCATGCGTCTCCATACTTTTTCATTTCTTCCGTTGTCTAATCTTGTTAATTGGAAGCAACTTTTCATCAAATCTAGTTCTATAGTTTTGATACTATCTCTCAAACTGTTTGTGAGGGGCCATGTTTGTGCTCCATATAGAGCAATATTTTCTACGCTATGAAAAATTCTTTGTTTTCTTTCATTTCTGATGTTGCTGCTCCAAATCTCACCGTGCAACGCTCTTCTAGCATGCTTTACCCCTTAATACTTTACATTTTACAGCTCTCTGAATTTACCTCATCTACTGCTAAATGCAATTGCTCCTTATTCCTAATTTTCAAAGTTGAGTATGAGGCCTTGTTGTTCATATTCCTCTATTGTGTTCCATAATACTTAAATCATTACTATTTTTACTAAAAATTAGCGCTTCTTCTAGATATAAGTTCAAGTTTAGTGGTGACGAACGGTGCATTCATTTTCTTTAAAAGTTCTGATAAGTTTAGTCTTGCAACATTTTTGTTTTTTGAGTTAGGTCTATGAGATCCACGTAAGTTCAGAGTTTTCCCTCGACATTTTTCTTACGTAGATAATGCCATCCAGACAGGACCTGTTTTTCCGAAATTCGGTTGGTTTTTCCTCAAACTTTTCATTTCCGTTATTATTTTCTCTTACTGATGTAAAAATTCATATTATAGCTTTTTTACTTTCTTATACGTTGTATAAGGAAGTACTATGACGATGAAAATTTTGGACCGCGAGATTTTTGCAGATGTCCGCGTTTTGAGTGCTCCTGATACCGAAACAAATTTATAAAGATTTAATTTAAAATTTGTTATCACCTGAAGAAGCTACAGTGTAGCGAAACAGCTGTTGTGTTTTTAAGTTGAATATAGTGTAAATCTGAAACAATTGTTTGTGTTTTATTTCTATTGAAATTTATAAAGAATCCAATTGAGGCGCTTCTTACAAAAACAACTATAGTCCAAAAATTTGAATTTCGCAGTTAGTGTTAATTTAAATAGTTTCGCGAACGCCCAATCAACTGGTGTACCTGTTTTATGCAAAAAAATACATAGTCGGAAGTTATAGTATAGCGAAGTTTTCCTGGTTCTACAAAAACAGCCTTTGTCCATTCGAGATTCTACAGAAACAGCCATACTCCTGGAAATGGCTGATTTTGCTGGAAATTTTTCTTGCGCAGTAGTTCACCACATAGATGGTTCAGACATTCACACGTTATATTTTGTGGTGACAAAATCATCTTTTAGAACAAAGCAGATCGCCTCATGACAGAGGAGGCAAACATCAATAGATTTAAGGAAACATCTGAACCTGTTCTAGAGCTGATAACACTCCATATTCAATCTTTTAAAGCACGACAATCTCACTATTCCAGAAGAAAGAATCCCGACCGTTTATAACTTGGGGAGAGTGGGGTATAATGATCCCCCTAAGACAAAACACGTCGTAGGCGAAGTACGGTACGAGCAAAAAAATTAAATTTATTCTAAGAAAGAGAGCATACATTTCTTAGCACTTTGGTATGGTCGTCAAGGTTGAATCATTAAAAACCATTCATAGAAATGGATACAATGTATACTTCGCAAAAGGATCATTTTGCCCCAAGGGTAGAGGTAAAATGATCACATGAGGCGGGTAAAACGATCCTACCCCCAGTAATAGTATTTTTGATTGACACAGTTACTATAAGTATAGCAACACATTAAGTAAGGATTTTTAATAAAGTTGTTTTTACTGCAAATACAAAAATAATATATTTTCTCAAAGAAAAAACATAACAAAATGTTCTTTAGGAAAACTTTGGCATAATATAATGATTAAACTAAAATTTAATTTGTAGTTTGGCAGGGGCTACTTGAGTACGGAATACACATCTGGTACATGTATAATCCTCATCATTGTCGCTAACTGCTGCACATTCATCATGTGCCCATCCGCGACACGTAGTGCATTGTATCCAACCTTCTCCACTGATAGACCTTTTAAAACTTCCACCACACAATATGCATTCAGTGTCATCTGAATCGTCACTACTACATCCACTACTATCCCGGAGCTTTTCTTTTTCTTTACTTTTCTTTGTTCTTTTTGAAGTCTTAACTGCTTTAGTTTTACCCAGTCTTGCTTGTTTTTTCTCCTTCTTCCTTTTTGCGGTTTCATATTTTTCCATTTTTTCTTTTTCGAGGTTATCCTTGTATGGGTGCTCGTACGAATTACAATACCAGTTGACTTGCGTTTATTCCTACTTCTTTTCATGTCAATTTTCGGAAGAGAATGACAAACGGAGGGAGTAGTAATAGTAAATGAAGAATTATTATTGTGCTGTTGTGATTCGGGTTCCAAAATGACGATATCTGGGCGCGAACTTGAACCTGGAGTAGGACTTTCTTGACGTTTTTCTTCTACGACGTTATCTAGATGCGAACTTGGACCTGCAACAGGGTTTTCTAGACGTCTTTTTTGTAACACATCTAAGTTATCTAAAACCGGAGCATTTCGTTCTTCATTTGGGTGTTCTGTAACGTCTGCAGCTATGAAATCGACATCCGTAAAGTTTCTGGATTAAATGAAACAATACCAGTTTTTTGAAACCCATTAATAGCGTTTATCGGTGTAGAAACTTTCAAGTATGCTTCGCAAAAGACGCTACTTATTTGAAACGTGGTAATAGTTCTTCCAGGGTGATTGTTCATCCATTTTTTGTAGAGCTTGGTCCAAGTAGGTATTTAAGGGGAGGAGCCCCGTCCATTAATTCAGCTTTCATACGTTTTCTGCTGAAAATAAGCATGGGTGGTATAAAATTTCCAGCTGCTGACCGCTGTTGTAGATATTCCACGTTCAGCTGACGTAATGCGTGCCACTTGCTTTCTTCCTTTCTTCGCAAATGTCTTCGAATTTTTTCCAGGAACTGTGGAAATTGATGTCTCATCTACATTGAATATTCTGTGGGAAAGATAATCATGTCGTTCTCTTAAGTCTTTCAGAAGACCAAAAACTTCGTCACCACTGGTTTATTTAAAGCTCTTGCGCGAGCGACAGAAGTAGATTCTGAACTTCGCAGACAAATATCTGGATGTCTTGTTTGAAAACCAGATAGCCAGTCTTTTACGGCGGCCATTTTTATTTGTGAAAATGGATGTGGTATATTGTTTTCTTCGGCCAACTGAAAGGCCAAACGACGAAGATCTAGGGTTGTGATGCCATACATTCTTGTTTCCAGATCAAGAATGTGTTGTACCAACTCATCTTCTTGATCAGGACTAAAGACCGTCTTCTAGCTGCCAAGATGTTTTATACTACTCCTGACAATTTTGTTTTTATTTTTGGCTCGACGTTTTAATGACATAATAGGAACATTGAAGGTTTTTGCTGCGGTTTTGATAGGCATTCCATTTTTAAACTTATCCAGGGCATTTTGCATACTCACTGGATCCCAACTTTGTCTTTGCGTTTTTCGTTGGTAGTGACGTGGCATTCTGAAAAAGTAAAAAATCTAAAGAAGGATAACTGAAATAAAGCAATAAATGGCGGTAAAATGATCCTAGGATCATTTTATACGACCCATTAGGGATCGTTTAACCTCAAACGCACATTCTGACTTTCACCTAACCTAACAATTTTCAGTGAGAAAATAGGCCCTAACTACTTAAGGATTTTGAAGTCCAACTATACCATTACAAGTTGTGCACAAACTCGATTCAACAAAGAACAATACATTGATTTAATACTGATACTACGAAGCACTTACCTTATATTGGAAAGTCACACAACAGAGAACTGCAAACCACGAGTTTTTAAACAGGCTTCAACTGATCACATAGAGTGTCCGTGAGTACAGAACACTTAAATTTCAATATTCTGTCACTGTAAACTAGATGGCATCATTAGTTTTTGCGATATGAGGTGGGATCATTTCACCTCCAGGGATCATTATACCCCACTCTCCCCTACCTGAAACACTTTCTGTAAGAGCTATGTACAAAATGTTCTTAGAGAAGTACCGTATTAATATTTCGTAAAAAACTTACTGATCCGTAGTCATTCAATATTAAATTTGGTCTGCTTAGGTCTGATACTTGCACTATTTGTAATCAATTGATATGAAGTACTGACCTAGAAGAACATCGAACTACTGAAACAGAAAACAATCTTCAAGGGCAGACAAATTTAATGATAAAAACAGACAATGCAAGCTTAAAGCACAACAAGAACGTATTATGTGCATAACGTTTGATTACATGCAAAATTTGCCTTTACCTGATATTCGCACGAGTTAAGTTTTCTTTTCCAGTCAATTATGGTATTACGTTTTCGGAGTGCACGATTTAGCAGCTAATGATGTGACTGTGTTTGTTTATGACGAAACCATTGGAAAAAGGGCCAAAATAATGTAACTACATTGTTGATGCATTATTTTAAAAACATAGATATACCCAGTGAAGTCTTGGTGCTGTTTAGTGACGGATATCCCGGTCAAAATAAAAACTATTTAATGGTTAGATTTTTATACGCATTAGTTGATATTCTCAAAGTATTCAAAACCATAACCTATTACTTCCCCATACGAGGACATTCTCGTTTACCAAATGGTCAAGATTTTAGTTTGATTGAGGCAAAAAAAAAAGAAAAAACTGTACAGAAGTTCAGGCTGACTGGGACCGACTAATAGTACAAACTAGGGAAAAATTTAATTTAGTAAAAGTCAAGAAAGCGAACTTTTTTAACATATCCGAAGCTTTAAAACCGTATTTTATGCCAAATCCTAAATCACCAATGAAGATTAAAAGAGTTAGAGTACTTAAAATATCTGCCGATGTAGATTACGTTCAAATAAAGAATACTTAGCAGAACCTTGGCATACTCTACAGTTGCGAAATCGATCTAAACTCTGTAACCAACTGACATTGTCTCATGTGTATCATGAGGTAATTCAAAGAACGCCCCAAAAGCTAACAAACATCTGCCAAAGTACAGAGTTGTCAAATGTTTCTACTGAATTAACAAATAAGAAATGAATTTGTATTCTTAAAAATCATTGTAATAAAATCGTTAAAATTTCAGTGTTCGTTTTTAATCTGTTAAGGTTTCCTCCAAAAACAACGTCGTATACAAATTTTAATAATTCTATGACGAAAAATCAATCAAATTTGAAAGATGAATTGTTTAGTGAAAATTCAATTAAATATTATTTAATTTAATTGCAATTGAATTAGTGTATTATAAAAAACTATAAGAACGAGAGAACGTTTTCTTTGACTTCCCAAATAAAGTAAATTGGGACTATATGGTTGTTTATGTAAAAAGCGCCCCAAAAGTGATTTTGAGAAAAATTGGATTAAAAAAAGTTCTTCGTAATTCCGACCGGAAATTACACTTTTACTCTTATCGAATAGCGATTTTTTACAAATACCTCATAAATTATGCATTCTTTATAGATTTATCAAGAGTACAAAAGTATTCCGGAGTTTATTTTTTTAATAAAATAAATGTATTTAAAATCCTTCTTGTAGGTTATTAAACATTCTGGTGATATAAGGTGTTTGTTTTATCCTGATATATCTAATATTTCCTGGAGCTGATGATTCCTTATTTTTTGTCACTTTCGGGGTCTTTCCAACATATTTTATTAATTATAATGGCTACTTCATACCTTAGGTTTTTCTCTAAGAATATGTATATAAAAATCGAACAAGATTTTTTACTGTAAATAGAGGTTTCTTGAAATTAAATTCTCACGTTGACATTTTTTTTATAACTTCTTATTTCCTCATCTTTTGTAATGCGCTTACTTAGAACCAATATCATCAATTGCTCGTTCAAATATTTGTATAAAAATCTGTTATATATGATATTTAGATATGAAAAAAAAAACATCGCATGTATATAAATATTCGCAATCTACAGTCTGATTCCAGCATAAATATTATTTTTGCAATGTCAAGTTCATTGCAGCCACTATTCCCTTCGTACGTTCACATCATTCGATAAGATTTCAAAATCAAGCGTTGTGGTATACGGAAAGAAAGATACGAAATAAAACGACGGAAAGGCATTGACACTAAAGTGCTTTGTAATATCCCGTATTCAAGAGCAAATCAAACACTTGATATGATTCAAATTAACATTAACATTAAGTGTCTAAACACAAAAACAAAATAAAACAAAAAATAACTTGCATGTCTGAATATTTTAAAAACATTAGATGAAGAATTTCGACAAAATAGACATTTACAAATTAATCACTTTTAAGAATTTGTTCCTTTATATCTTCAAAGATATATGTACAATGCATTCATAAAAAACTGAAACGTGTCTAGATTAGCAATCTTTTCAATTAAACAACTTCAAATTAGTATTATTGTAGTACATATTTGGATTAAAAAATTTAAAAAAAACATACAGAACATTATTTTAAACAAAGCTTTAATATTAAATATTACGAGATGTAGAAATAACAGTTGATAAACTGATATGTTATTTTCTGTATTCCATGCACTTGCCAAACACTTGAAAATGAATTTATCCATAGCTTGAATCGCCTCAACGCAATTCACATCCCATTGTGCCATTTAATTGTTGGTTATATTAGTATGAAGGGCTCCTTTTGCAAATTTGTATTGCAAATCTCGTATATTTCTTCATCATCGGTGACTTAATGGGGGTCAGCATCCTGAGCAGGGATGGGCTGGAGGCGGTTCGCATCGGTTCGCGGGAACCGTTTGTTAAAACTTAAGGAGTTCGGCGAACCGTTTGTTAAAAATTAGAAAAATTAAAGCAGGTAGAACACGTATTAAAAAAATTGGTTGAGGAAATAAACAAACTGTACAGAATGCACAAAATTCAAATTACTGCAGTTTTCTTAAAAAACCCGAATACCCCATCGGATCGGTGTATTTTTATTAGTAGAGTCCTCGCCGACAATTATTTATGACTGGGATGTTTGATGTGAAACGCAAAAAATTATATTGCCTGTGAACCTTCAGTTCAGTCAATGATTTTTTATTTTCAGTAATAGTTCGTCGTTTGTCTGTTCACTTCTCGTGTAGATTTTGAAAAAATTAGTTTACGAATAGTGTTGAAGTTTAAGTTAAGTTTAGATTACTTAGTAAGTGACAATTTTTAAATTTTTATCATGAAAAGACAAAGTGTTCTTTCTTCATTTTTTCAACCAAAAGTGATGAAATTAGCTGATGATGTTCTACCAACGACATCAACAGTAACCAGTACAAATCTTGAGCAAGGTATGAACAAACTTCATTTTATAAGTAATCTTGTTTTTATAAATTGCGCACTTTTAGAACCCGATAATATAGAAGATAAAATCTTTATATCCATGCCATGTGACAAAAAAACTAAAGAATCAAGATCAGGTCATGATGGTAAATTTATTTTTTAAAATCTAGAACGTTCATAGTTAAATTAAGCTATTTTTCAGTAACATCAATAACATCTGTTGACGACAACATATCTGATAATGGTCTTTATCGCGAGTTGCCGGAATGTTGGTCCTTAAAACAGTTTAAATATTTTGAAGAAAAATATACGTGGTTAGAAGTAAAGGGCGGTAAACTTGGATGTAAAATTTGTCGTCTTGGCTCTCTGGGTGTAGAAAAGGGAAAACATTTTCACATAGCATCTGCATGGGTAAACTACAATGTAAATGCAAATGGCTCAACAAAAATCATTCAACAGGCGTCTTTTAGAAAAAAACTAAACGAGCATGCTCTTTCACAGTCTCATTCAAAAATCGAATTAATTTTGAAACAATCTGGAAAAGAATCTTTAGCAACATGTATCGAAAAAGCTAATGAAAAGTCTATTGAAGTGACTGCAAGAATTTTCAATATAGTATATAGTTTGGCAAAACAAAATAGACCAATGTCAGATATGGAACGCGAAGTAGAACTACAAATAAAAAACGGTGTAGATTTAGGAACGTGCCTTCATTCCAGATATTCAGCTATACGAGTTATCGAGCATATATCTTCGGAGATAAAAAAACAACTCTTTAATAAAATTATTGAAAACAATGCAAAAGTTTGCATAATATTAGACGAAGCGTCGACTATTGCAAAAAGAAGTGTACTTGTTATATATTTGAAATGTGCATTGAGTTTATGTCCAGATCCTATAACTGTTTTCATCGAACTTAAAGAACTTGAAAACACCACGGCCGAAGGTATCCTCAATACACTTTTACAGTGTTTAAACGAACATGGTTTTACAAGAGATTTTTTATTAAAAAATTTAATTGGACTTTGCTGCGATGGTGCTAGTGTTTTGTTAGGAAAGATATCTGGTGTGAGTGCTCAACTCTCGAAGATTTTTCCAAATATTATTGTTTGGCATTGCTTGAACCACAGGTTACAACTGGCTTTGGATGATTCCATTAAAGATATTAATGAGATCAATCACTTTAAAATTTTCTTAGATGAAATTTATTCAATTTATCTTAAATCTAACAAAAATCAAACAGATATACGACAAATTGCAAGTGATTTAGAAATTGAGATTTTAAAATTTGGGAGAGTCTTTGGGCCAAGATGGTCTGCATGTAGTTTACGAGCTGCTAAAGCTGTTTGGAATGCATATCCAGCTCTATACACGCATTTTGCAAAAATTAAAAAGTTTTCCGGTATGGCTAACAGAATGGTTAACAAAAATTTTCTATGCGATCTTGCTCTTATGATAGATATTTTGGAGGAAATATCATTATTATCTAACGCATTTCAGTCTCGATCAACAACAATGCCTAAAGCAGACAGGTTAATGAGAAGGACAATTAGAGCACTCGAAGTACTTAAAGATAGTACTGGTAAATACGAGAATGAATTACAGACCGTTTTAAATTCTCAAACTTTTAAACATATACCTTTTAAACAAAATGACCGATGTACACATTTGCCCAGAAACAGATTAATACAAAGTGTTATAGATAATATAAAAAATAGACTTTTGTCTGCAGATCACGTATGTTTATCATCACTTGATAAAAATTTAAAGGATAAAGATAAATATCAGGAACTAATTAATATCTTTAACTTGATCGATACATCATCGTGGTGCCTAGAAAAAGTGTTTTCTCCATGGATTGAAGCAGAAAATAAGTTACCGGCGTTAGAAAAGTTATTAAAATATGAAATTGATCGAAATGAATTTAGAGATTTTGTTGATTCCTATCTAGAATCAAGAAACAATGTTCCTCCATCCATCATGTGTGCTAAAAAAATCGCAAATACCATAAGCATTAGTAGTGCTGAAGCGGAAAGAGGATTTAGCGTAATGAATGACATTGCAACAAATGAAAGAAGTAATATTACGATAAAACATATTTCAGATTTAATGACAATTAAAATAATCGGAAAACCGTTATCACAATGGGATGCTACTCCATTTGTTAAATCTTGGATCCGAAAAAGGCATCGCGATGCAACTGATACGAGAATTCGTAAAAAAGCGGAAATAAAATATTCAGAAAATGAACTTCAAATATGGGCTTTAATTTGATAAAATCCAAATGCTCCATCCTGGGGTCCAATATTAATCAATCAATCAAATATGGGCAATTAGTTAAAATATTTCAGTAAATTTATTTTTATAATTCACCTGTTAATTGTAGTATATGTATTGTAAATATAATAGGGTCAATAGGGACACCACTGCTATTGCTAAAAACTATCTGTTTTTACTGACATCATAAGTAATAATTAATATTAATAAAGAAATAAAGTGTTATTATTAGCGAACCGGTTGATAATGATTTGGCAGCCCATCCCTGATCCTGAGCATCCTAAACATCTAACTAAACCAATAAAATCCCATCCATATCGGGCCCTAATTTTATCCGTGGCTCTCGGACAAGTTGCGATCATACAGCAAGCATATTTAAGAGATGATATCACTGACCACAAATCCAAATTCTTCAAAAAACAGGGTTTATCTAGAACATCTTCAGATATGATAGATGTCAGTAGAAATGTGCAATGATGCATTTTATCTTATAATCACATGTTGACGCATTTGCCTTCAGTACTAATCCTTCTAGATTTGGATGTCTAGGGCAGTGGTTCTCAACCTTTTTTCGCCTAGCGCCCACTTACTGGATTTTGTATAGATCCCAGCGCCCACTGCAGAAAATCGCGAAGGGGCACGTCATGGACTACGACTATGGATTTTGGACTAGTTAACCTGGGCACAGTAATTAAAACAAGAAGTAATAAATTCTACCTCTAAATTTATTTAAAAATATTAATTAATACAAACAAAAATTATTATTGAAATATTGAATTTTATTTAACAAAATTAAATTAATAAATTTGTGAGCCCAACCCATGCAGTCTTCACTAATGCGATCCTTGAGGTTGGTGCTTGCTCACCAGCTCTTTCACGCGAGGAGTCAGCAGAGACAAATAAAGCCGCAAGTCCCCTCTGTTGACCATGTCCAGCCTTTTCCTCTTGTCTGAGTGCAGAAATGTAGCCGCACTAAATCCGGTTTCCACTAAATATGAAGTCGGAAACGTGAGAAGAAGCTTGTGAACAATTCCCCACATTGTAGGGAATAGTCCTGCCATGCTATAGTTCTGCCAGAGTTTCTTGAAGCCTGTTTTGATTCGGACTTTGCAATCCTCGTTGTTGCGAAGTTCCACCAACTCCTCCTGCAATTTAACGTCAACGTCTTCCAGCACGACTCCAAACGGGTCAGTGATCCAGGCAGGTACATCCAGTTCGATGAGGTCTTGGAAGCGCGATGTAAGGTCCTCTTTTAGTTGCTGAAGATGAGCCCCATATCGAAGAAGATCTTCATCTGTGGGTGTCTCTGTCATTTGATTAATTTCACTAAATTGGTAAAGTTCTTTCCTAACGATATTACTGCGGAGAAGGGCCAGCTTGTCGATAAAGGTGGTCACTGCGCTCTTGCAGTCGATGAGTGTCACCAGTTTACCTTGAATCTGGAGAGACAACTCGTTGAGTTTCCTGAAGATTGTAGCCAAGTAGAAAATGTCGAATTTGTGTTTCTTCAGCTCACCGGCCAACTTCTCATGTTTGACTTGCAGGAAAGTGACAACTGAATCGAACATTTCACAGAATCGAGCCAAGCAGTTGCCCTTAGAGAGCCATCTCACCTCGGTGTGAAGCAGCAGCCGATTGTAGATCTCGTCATTTTCCTGGCAGAGGTTGCGGAATAGTCGATATCTTTTTGCATTTGTTTTTATTACGTTCACGGCCGTGATCACGAGATTGAGAGAGTCATGAGGGCTGGGGGTCAGCCGTTTCGCTGCAAGATGCTCTCTGTGCGCTACGCAATGTATGCAGATGATATCTGGATGCTCCTTCTTGAGAAGAGCAAGGAACCCCTTGTATCGCCCAACCATTGCTGGTGCTCCATCTGCTGCGCAGGAGTGAATGTTGATTAGCGGGATTTCCTTTTCTTCAAAGTACTTCTTGACAGCAGCAAAGATGGATGTACCAGTTGTGTCAAGGGGTAAGGACTCTGCAAACAACATGTCCTCTTTTGTTTCCCCAGTTTCGTCGAAGTACCTCACGTAAGACATGAGAAGGGCAGTGTTATCACTCAAAGTCGATTCATCAAGCTGGATGGAAAAGTTGGTCTTCTTGAGAATGTCCACCAACTGGATTTCGACATCACTTGCCATCTCATCTATTCTTCTGGAGACCGTGTCGTTGCTAAGGGGGATAGCCTTCACTATTTCTGTCGCATTCCTATGTAAGACAGTCGAAATCACCTCTTTCACGGCAGGCAGAATCAGTGTTTCCCCCACAGTGTGCGGCTTGCCAGCCTTTGCAATCATATATGCAATGTTATACGATGCCAGCAGGCCATCACGCTGAATCTCTGTCACCTTGGCAAAAGCAGACGAAATGGACGGGGTAGTTTTCTCCCTGTCATCACGCAGTTTCTTGAAGTATTCTGCGGGCTTGTCCTTTTTGTCCGAATGCATCTTTTCTAGATGGTCACGCATACGAGAGGGTTTCATACCTTCATTTGAGAAGACATTGGAACAAATGAGGCACATCGGTCTTGTGCAATCCGCTGGGCTTGGTGCTAAACCGAAGGCTATATAGTCGACCGAATACTGGCGTACCACCTTCTGCTTTTTGCCTGGAGGGGCCATTGCTGTCGTGTAAAAAAGACCGATGTTAAACAATGTTAAACAATGTTTTGGAGCAATATAATTAAAGTATTTTGTATAAGTTAGATTTCTAAAATAATTTGAGTTATTAAAAACATTACCAACATCAATAAATGATTATTACCTGTAATAAACGGTTTTCGATTATAAAAATTGCTCTACCTAGTTTTAATTCAGCTCAAATATATATTGTTTATTTTATAACAGAACCGTGTGTGCTAAATGTACAATATTTTTGATTAACACTCTGTTAATTAATCACACAACTATCGCACACTGAATATTTGTCTCTGTTCGAACGTTATCGCTGACTATCGTAAATAGAATGAATCATGCGAATAATGACTTCGCTATATATACCGCACTGCATGGAATTCTCTGGAAGTCGAACTCTCTCGACCTTGGAACATTCGAGATGCGGTCCACTATACTCACGTTGACTCACAGAGTCCGCGCGTTGCGTCATACATACAATAAAATAGTTAAGCACAGAAATAGAAACAGCATGTACGTAACCATAGCAACGATGGGGTTAATAATGCATAATAGGAACATTGGTGTGCGCGGATATTAAACATTTTGCATTTTTGTATGATTTTACTAATTTTTTACTGTGTAGTGTAGCTTTACCTTTACACCGTACAGCGCCCACCCAAAATCCTCCAGCGCCCACTGGTGGGCGCTACCGCCCACGTTGAGAACCACTGGTCTAGGGACATGCTTTCACAGACAAATTTAAATCCCTCATTTTCCTTAAACTTACGCTGCGGAAACATCATAGGACCGTTTATGAAAAACATCAATTATATGGAACCCATCACTGAATTATTTTCTATAGGATAGAGTCCGATAGTTTACGCTGCACAAGTAACATGAACTTATCGAAGACAGTTACTTAACCTCTCATGTCCAGCTTTTTTAAAAAATAATTTTGAACGTCTTCATATATTTGAAGAACTACAAAACGATATCACAGAATCTGTAGACGCATTACTCCTGAAACGCTATTTTCATCAATAGCAAAAGAAATAATTTTTGCTTACATTTATATGGAGAAATTTAATAACTAATTAATTTTTCTCCATATCACATTTCATTTTCAGCAACACTTCTTTAATTTTATTTCGTTCTAGTTCATTATTTTAAAATTATTGATATTAATTATTGTAAAGTTAATGTTTAAAGTTATGTTTAAGGTTTTTTTCAATAAAAATTCCGAAGTTATTTCTCTTGGGTAGTACTAGATGGCGTTACTTAAGGATCAATATTTTGAGGTTACCAGAATCAAATTCATCAATGTAAATCGAAGTGATGTGACGGCCTTATATCGCGCAGCGATAGCGAGATACAGTTGGCCTTGATTTCAATATGATTGTCTTAAACTTTGACATCTAGTATGATAAACACCATTAACAGAACACAATCATAGTTTAATACTAATAGCATTTCAAAGAAATCAATTTAGTGAAAAAATGGACATTTTTCGAGAACATTTTAGTGCGATGATTTTTTGTAATTTAAAATGCGGCCTAACTCAACAACAATGTATCGATCGACTTCATTCTGCCTTTGGTGATGAAGCAACATCCAAAACCACAGTTTATGACTGGTTTGCAGATTTTAAGCGTAGACATACTAGTGTCAGTGACGAATTTCCTGAAGGTCGTCCATCAACTGCTGTTGTTCCGGCATCAATGCTGTGCGATAAATGATTGAACAACTGTATTTCGGAATGCAAAAGTTCTTAAAACTTAAGGCGAATATTTTGAGAAACCATAAACTTTTTTTTCAATAAAATATCCTTTTCTTTCTTTTTCCGGAAATTTTTAGGGTACCCATCGTCTGCGGCAATTAGATATGCAGTATTTAATATCAACATTTAGAAATAATCTAGTAAGCGGAAAGTTCAAACACCCTTCAGCTATTCATGAACGCATGATATAATATATATACATATATGAAAACAAAAGACGATAATCGATACATCGGCGGTAATATTTACATTTTCTTTGAAGCTGGATTGTGTCAAATATAATTGAAATGTGTTTGGATGCGTGTAATGTTATACGAATTAGTTTGAATTCTTTTGCAGAGTAAGTGTAGTTCCGAAAAAAAGGATTAGATTACAATCGGCTAGAAATGGGCGAAACTTTCGAACAGTGCAGGTGTTGTAGTGTAATGTCGCATACCCCGCACACATAAATATTAATGGAGGGAATGACTTGTGCATAGTTCGTTTATTATAAAAAAAAAATTCCTCCGTTTTACTAGTATGGAATTAAAGCAACATGCATACTTGATGTGGGCAAAATATTTATGTATATTATCTTCTTTTTTCGGCTCTTTAGTCTGCGACATTTTATCCCTTGCCCGGTGTGATTATTCAATTATGAATATTGCATATACAGGGTGAGTCATCTCCGCGGGTAAGGCCGATTATGCCTTTTTGAGTAGAGATATTTCGAAGCGGTTTTTTTCTTGTGATAGTTGCTCATTGGGAACACATTTTAAAAATATTTTGTATTATACAGAGTGTTCCATAACTTGGTGGCTAACCGTAGTTATAGTTTTTTTAATGGAACATCCTATATATTATTACAAATTTGTATTCTCCGAATAATTTTTAGTCAAAAAGTAATAAGATAGTATAGGCCTAAAATCTAAAGTTTTTGCCTTATTCCCATTTTTCTGAAAAATTCAATGTTTGTATAAAATTATATTTCCCGAAAACGACGTTTTAGATGGTCATAATTTTTTACAGTATTGTTTACAATAAGAGGTCCTAATAGAAGCATGTTTTATTTTTTTACAGTTACTAACTGCATGTGCAAAAAACTGAATTAAAATTACATGACACGTTTTTGTATAAAAGTCAATTTTTTTAAATGGAACACCCTATATATCAGTTCATTTTTGGATTGCTTATTAAATTTCATGTCAGAAACATGTAAGACGTTAATACTTTCAAAGTAACTATTACTGAGCTACTGTCGTTTTTTGATATAATTTAGTTAGTTTTTGTATAAAAGTCAATTTTTTCAAATGGAACAACCTATATATCAGTTCATTTTTGTATTCCTTGTTAAATTTTAAATCAAAAACATGTAAGACGTTAATACTTTAGAAGTGACTATTACTGAGCTATTGTCGCTTTTTGATATAATTTTGTCAGTACTATACTATATTAATTAAAACCATAAAACTAACATAATTATATCAAATAGCGACAATAGCTCAGTAATAGTCACTTTTAAAGTATTAACGTTTTACATGTTTCTGACATGGAATTTAATAAACAATTCAAAAATGAACTTCTATAGGGAGTTCCATTTAAAAAAAAAATTACTTTTATACAAAAACGTATGATGTAATTTTAATCCAGTTTTCTATACATGCAGTTAGTAACTGTTAAAAAATAAAACATGCTTCTATTAGGACCTCTTATTGTAAACAATACTGCAACAAATTTTGTCCATCTAATACGTCCTTTTCAAGAAATATAATTTTATACAAACATTGAATTTTTCACAAAAATGGGAATAAGTCAAAAACTTTTGATTTTAGGCCTATACTATCTTATTACTTTTTGACTAAAAATTATACGGGGAATACAAAAATGCAATAATATATAGGTTTCCATTTAAAAAACTATAAATATAGTCAGCTATCAAGATATGGAACACTCTGTATACTGCAAAGCATTTTTAAAATGTGTTCCTAATGAGCATCTATCATAAGAAGAAAAAACCGCTTCGAAATGTCTTTACTCATAAAGGTATATTCGGCCTTACCCACGGAGATGATTCACCCTATATATAGACAGCTTTTCAAAAACAGAAAAACAACAAATCTTTTAAAAGAAATATTTTTATTCAAAGATATATATTTACACAATCTAAAACTAAAAAGTTAAAAGAAAATAACATAAAAGACTGCAATATTTTAGGGTTGCGAACTTTTTTTACAAAATAATGTATCTAATCTTTTGAATAAGAAAAAAAAGTAAAAAATTGAAAGTATTTTCCAAATTTAAGTTTTTATTGCCTTAAATTCATATTTGTTGTGCTTTTAGCCATTTTTTTTCGCATTCTGGTTTATATTTTTGTAATATTTTCGATTTTATTATTTTGGGGTTTTTAGGAGCGACTTACTTTCAAGTACTTATACCTAAAAAAATCTGAAATTGACCAAAGTCTACTGTCCTGCCCCAACATTGTTGTAATATATATAGTATAAAATGTTTATCAATTGTGCTCCATTTGTACTCATTTGTTGTTAGTTTCATTTGGACTCTACTGCATAAGAAAATTAAAGAAAAGATCAAAAGTGGGTGAATGTCATTCCATAACAGTAGTAGAAAGATGTGATAATTT
The DNA here is from genome assembly GCA_963170755.1 of Amphimallon solstitiale. Taxonomy (NCBI): domain Eukaryota; kingdom Metazoa; phylum Arthropoda; class Insecta; order Coleoptera; family Scarabaeidae; genus Amphimallon; species Amphimallon solstitiale. The sequence goes on from OY720679.1 coordinate 142,727,912, forward strand.
TATGGAGCACATACTTCTTGAGAATAATTACTCAAAAAAGTTCTTGAGTTATTACAACATTAATAAAAGATTATTTTATTAAGTAAGATTTATTTATTTTTATTTATGTTCTATATAATATTGCATGAGGATACACCAACTCACTACCATTGCAGTCTACTTTGTGTTGCAGTAAATCATCGTAGACTTCCCATTAAAAAGGTGTGTTTACATTATGTGACTTTTGTTAGGAATTTTCTTAAAGAAAAATCTTGTGATTTGCTTATGAATGCTTCTGAAATATTAAAACCGTATGTTACGTGGGATTTTGTGTTTATATAGTGTGACAATAGGCAGGCAAAAGCTTAAATATTTTTTGACAGTCGGCAAGAACAAAACAAGAAAAGGTTATGTGTTTATTATTACTTATTATAACATCATTAGTTTTAATTTAGTAGGGGTTAGTTGTGAGATTTTGTTGTAATTGTGTGTGCACGATGTCATATATTGCTGCTATGTTTATGTTTGAAAAAAAGGAGTTTATTCTCTAAAAGAAGGCAAGTCAGGAGATTGTGGACACGCAAGTGGCTTGAAAGACGAAACTGTGGTCGTGGGCTGTCTAGTTTAGTGTTTCGTGAATTGTCATTGGAAGATAAGAGAAGTTTTAAGAATTTCACTAGAATGTTAACAACCACGTTCCAAAATTTGCTATCAAAGAGAAGACACAACATTCACAAAATCTATTACAGCAAAAACTAGGTTATTATACACTCAGATACCTAGCTACAGAAGAAACATTTCGCAGTCTGCAGTATGGTTTTAGAATTTCTGTACCGACAATATCACAAATTATTCCTGAAACAGTTACTGCCCTTTATGAAGTTTTACAAGATGAATATTTATTTATGTACGCTCAAAGACGAACATTGGTGGAAAAAGATAGCAGCGGATTTTAATAAATTATGGAATTTTCCCAATTGTACGGGAGCCCTAGACGGTAAACATATAGCATTTCGTGCGAAAAAAAAGAATGGCTCATTTTACTATAACTATAAAGGTTTTAATAGTATTGTACTGATGGCGCTTGTAAATTGATCAATACAATTTTGACAAACAGCGATGTGAAAACACCATATGTAATTGTTGCTGATGATGCCTTTCGACTAACAAATAGATTGATGAAACCATTGGGCCAGAGATTAACTAACGAAGAAAAAGTTTTTAACTATAGATTCAGTCGTGCCCAGCGAGTAGTTGAAAACGCCTTTGGGATTCTAGCCAACCGATTTCAGGTTTTACAGAAAGATATTAATTTAGAGGTAAATAAAGTGCTACATAATTATATTAAACAACATGATGCTAAAACTTACCTAACTGGAATAGATAAGGAAGATACTGAAACCATAACAGTCACTGAAGGAGAATGGAGGCTCAATGTTTTTATAACAAATTTGGAAAAACAATCTCGAAAACCAACGAATGAAGCACTCGATATGCTATTGTTATATTGTTAAAATAAAGATTGTATTTCGAGTGGTAGAACAAGCAGATGATGCCGTTAAAAACATCGTAGAAATAAAGAAGATTTCGTCGATAATAAGCAACCCGAAGTTCCTGCTGGAAACAGTACAAAAAAGAAGATGAATAAGAAGAATTTAGATAAGGTATTATTTAAATGATTATTGTTTAATGCCTGTAATGTTTTATGTAATAAAGGAGGAGAGACTGTAAAAATAAAAATTGAAAACAGAAAGTAATTAAATAAATGTTATCTAACAAATGTATGTGTAAAGTAACTTGATATGTTCACAAGTATCGATATAAACACTTATAATATAGAATGTGCATTGTATGTAATAAATTCTGGCATTTATAGCTTACGATTGAATCGAACAAAGTGCCTACAGAAATGTTTGTGTTAGTTTAATGTTTGTATAATAAAAAAAAATTCAAATGTATTAGAATTGCTTTTTAAATATATGTTACTTCTTGTGTTGTTTGTAAAATTATAGATACAGGATTCATTGATTTTAATATAAGAATTATTAAAATTTTTAAATGGTATTTTTTTTATGTACAGGAACCCCTTAATCATTTCAATTAACCCGAATCGCCCTGAGATAATTTGAGTTGAGCTGGCAAAACAAATAATTTTACATTTTATTTCTAAAGTTTAACTTTAAATTAAATATCTTAATTTAAAGATAGGGGTTTATCTACATTGTGTCACCCAACTTTGGAGTGGTACCAATACAATGTATGGAAGCAAGTTTAAAGTGTGCAATTTAATAACACACCAGTTAATTAGACTTTTCGTATTTCTTACAACAAAAACTTTATCGAAGAAATAATCTTAATTAACCTGCCTGTATATATATTCATAGTATTATTTTCGGTCAATCACCATAGAACAAAATACTTAAAACCTTTGTCATTGTGCGAGCAGTTATACGAAGTCTTGTTATCTCGTATTTATTTATCATGCAACATGTCCGGAAAAAAAAGATCAAAAACGCGCACGGCCGAAATCAAATTTCGCCCACAACTCACAAGGAATTTTTATGTGTTCATTCGTTCCGTTTGTTCATCCCGGCCCAACCCTAATTTCTATGTTAAAACCGTCGTCGGAACGTCAAAATAATAATAATAACAACGACAGTGTTGAACGGTGAATCAACCCTAAATCTGTTGGACAAAGCCAGAAAACAAACAAGGACCTTGAATTATTTGCCCATTGTATGTGGCTTCTTTTTTCTTGAAAACGTATGGTAATGTGCCTGCATATACAGTTTGTTTATATTTAATGTAGTTCTTGTCAAACCTAGTCTTATAAAATATTACTTGTATATATGAGATACGTTTTAGACGTAGATACATTTACTCCTTTGCCATTGGTATTGAATATAAAAATATATAAATAAATAATGAAATATAGTTATTATTATTCAATAATGGTAGTAATAATTTAATTCTGAACATTTCACAATAGTGAATTGAGATATGCGTGCTTTGAAAGCCAATACAAGCCGAAATTAGGAGAAGACCAATTTTCTGCAATTGTTTAACTCTTTTTTAAGTCCTGAATTAACTTTTATTAAAACAAATTCATTTTAAATTACAAAATATGAACGAAAAACTTACATAAAACAATAAAAAAATATTTGATATCATAATATAAAGCCTTCTTTTTTGGAAAATGGTGGTCACGTGGTGAAAATTTTGGAAACAACTGCGTTTGTCGCTCAAACAAAGTCCAACATCACATGTAGTGCACCTGCATTTACTTCTGTGAGACTCTGCTTTAGTACTGCACACTGCACAACGTCTTGATGTTCCATATATAGGCATATGGCCAGCTTTGTCAGTTCTTCTTGGAATTTTTTTTTTATAATGATTTACTACCTGCAAAGACTTTCGCTCTTTTTTTTGGCCAAATATCCAGCACCAATCAATCCAGATGATACATTTAGTCGAAACTGTTTCAAATCAAGTGATGCACCACTTCTTCTTTTTCTGAACAATATGTAGGCATTTATAACAGAAGTATCTATAAAATGCCAAACTATTCTGTGGTACCATTTTTTGCTATTGCGGTCTATCGCATAACATTTTTTCAACATATCAGCCTTGTCAACAAAGCCCGTGTTCTTGTTGTAATCAGCTACTAATCTTGGGCAGCTTATTTCCTCTAATATGCCATCCTTATTACGTCGATTTGTCGTAAGAATATTTTCGGGATTATGTTAATTAGAAAGAAAGTACACTGGCTTTTTATCCATCCATCTTATACATACTAGGTTATCTTCTGTCATTCGCCAATCTGATTGTCCTCTTGTCATCCTTTTATCATCGATAAAATCCTTAGGTACATTTTTTTCCTAACCTCAATGTTCCACAACCATAAATATTATCTTTTCGCAGGCCCCACAAAAGTGGAACATTGGAAAAATAATTATCGAAAAATACTTTGTGATTCTTATACTTCAAATCATTTGTTAGATCTCTTACGACGCGTCCTCCCAAATCCTTTTCAGGTAAATCAGCAATTTTTCCCGTGCAAATTTGGAATTCACGCACATAGGCAGATTCATCTGCTCTTACCCACACTTTATATCCCCGTTTTGTTGGTTTTGCGGGCATAAATTGCTTCATACTGGATCTCCCTTTGTACTTGATCATACTCTCATCAACTGCCTGAAATTCTCTAGATCTGTAGTACTCCTTGTACCTTTGAGCGAGTGAAGTAAGAAGTTGTCTTACTTTATAGAGCTTATCGTAATCTTGTTCTCCTTTCTTAGGTTGTAATGTATTATCTGCAAAATGTAAATTACCTAACAACCAGAAGAATCTGTCACGAGAAATAATCTTTAAGATATAAGGATCCCGTATTTCTTCTTGTGCAGACCAGTAATCTTTCAAGCTGGGCAGTTTTTTTATTCCCATTAGAATGTTGACGCCCAAGGAAATCTTCATTTCTTCAGAAGTAGTTGGCTGAAAGTCTTTGTTTCCTCTAATATACTGATTTTGAGTAGCATACAGATTTGTGTTGAATACAACTATCTCTATCAGGTCTTCGGAAAACAGACACATAAAATTACCTAGACGACGCTCTAAGGATTCATCAAAAGGTGTGTCAAAAGCATCTTCAAAAGCGGCTGGGGGTTCCTGATAAAAATTGTTTTTTTCCCACAATATGTTGTTTGGAAATACATCAGTAATCTCAGCACGAGTTCTTTCCGCTAACGAGCCAGTGGTTCGTCGTCACTATCAATTTCATTGTCATTATCATCAATTTTGTTATCGTTGTTACTTAAAAAATTTGGATTTTCTATATTGTTTTCAATCTCGTCCTCATCACCTGATAGATAGTCGTCAGCTAGAGATTCCCCGTCTGAAGGAATGTCAGCTAAAATCACATCTACTTCGCTTTGACTTAGTGCTTCAAGTTCACTGAATGTCCATTTATCTTTACCTGGAATGAAAAAGAAATTTGTCTTGCATACTATTAGTAGTTACCGTGTATATGTCTGGTAGTTTTATCAAACCACCACTTTTTGGGCAATACAGTTATCAGCAAAACACCAAATTTGCCAGTTGCACTGTATAACACAACACAATATAACGATATTGTTGCTTTACTTACCAGCCATGTCAATTTTTATCAGTACAAACACTAAAAATAAACAAAATGTGTAGTAGTGTGCACAACTGTCAAACAGTCAACACGAAATATTCTATTCGGATTTTCCTACAAGGGCACTATGATTTACACGGTAACACTAGGAAAAAGGTGTAGAGGATCGTGTAGGTATAAGTAACTACGCAGCATCTGTTAATGTTTAATTTAAGCCTAAATATTTCGCACCATACAGCCAACATGTCCAAAACCCTCTGAAGATTCTGCATGTCGCTGGCTGATGTAATCTGAGAATATTTTTATTGTCATCCGCGTTCGCAAGAACAGGACATTTAATTTGGAGGAGTACATCATTAATAAATAGGACGAATAACAACGGACCCAAGTTACATTCTTGAGGGATACCAGACGTAGGATAAAAATTGCTAAAACAGTGTCCGTTATAGGTAACATAGCATTTCCTTCAAAGAGATAAGATACGAACGAAGTTGGCACAATACCAAACGAAGCAAGCAAACATTTCATGATTAATCAAGTCGACGGCTTTTGACAGGTCTATGTAAATTACATCCACCTCTGCCTAGGCTTATCCAAAGATTCTGCAATGTATTGAGACACAGTAGCCAAATTGGTGAGACTAGACCAACCAGCAACATGTCTATGTTAGTTTGGCGAAATAAAAGAATAACTACTGTGAAGTGAAGTTAACTGTGAAAACCACTGCAAAGTTGAAAATAATAGAGATATATAACACATGGATTACTGAAGAAGTGACCGGCTTGTATACGGCACGAGAGACGAATCATTCTTCACACATAAAACACATCCACGAAGAGACATACCCTGAATATAAAATAGTAGGCGGTTTTATAAAATCAACGGCTAACAATGTTTCACGAATCCTTCCGTCTCTTGTTGTGGTATTAAAAAATCATAAAATGTATGGATGGACGCGGCCTTCATTACTTCATAAACACATGACAGATATAATCGACACATTATTATCATCAGTGTCCTTTTGTTGTTCATCCATATGGTTTATTTCGTCCCATCTTTGTCTTGCGACGCTTTCACCGCAGTTGCTGCTGGCCGTTACGTTAACGCGATGAAAAATGCGAAAAATTCAAGGATATGTTCGACAATTAGCATACCTACATCGTGATTGTAGTGTTTTAAACCTATATGTGCTTGTGTGTGAGAAGGAAACAGGTGTTTGACGAAAAATAAAAAGGTATTTAATTCATCTGCACCACCCTAGGCAAACCCGACAAACATTTAATATGGTACTTGCATGTTGCTGGTAAAATTTCGTCTTTTGGATCAAAATCAACTATGTATATAATGTTATATATTTACACGCAATATCTATGAAAGCTTTAATGAATCGGTTGCAACTTTAAAAAAAACCTTAAAAATGGGAAATTTAAACATTGCTTTGTTGCTTGCTCAAAACATTCTGAATATCAATATGAACTATAACATTCGACATTTCAGCCCCCAATTACCGAAAACTGTCAAAACTTGTTAATAACTAATAATACATTTGTTATACGGCTCGAAGGACCATCACTTTAGTACTATATTAGCATTGACTTCTCTGTCGCTCAAAAACGTTCTGAAGTTCAAAGTTAACTAAAATATTTTACATTTAAGTCCTACAATTATCGAAGGCTGTCAACTTGTTATAACCACTATTTTCTTTCGTTCAAATTCAATTATAACATTCGACATGTATTGTGTTACATTTATCTGTACAAACAGCAGTTTTTGATTCTATTAAGGATTCAATATTTGGAACGGGTTGAATTGGCAATTGGATTGTTTATAAGTTCATTGAAAGCTTTGAATTGATAAAAAGAATTGCTCTATTCTTGTATAACTTGTAGAACAGCTACGTGTTGAAATTATTTCCATCATATCTCTCCAATAGAGAACAAAAAGCAGAAAGAACTTGAGTAGATATTACCAATATCTGAGTAACTTTGGTTAACCAAACCGAGATAGGACAGAGCGATATTCTTGAATCTCTTCTTCTTGTGGTGTTTGTGAATGAACTTATGTTAGATATTCCCGCATCACTTTTAAACTACTACAAACCAATATCGAATACTCGAACAAAGAGTTTGACCATTGGTTTACTAAAAATATATTCATTCTTAATAAAATAATACTAATGGTGTAGTAATTAGAACTAATCTAGTGCAGAGTTTGTTAACTGTCCTCTGGCATTATATTTCCGAGTATTTAGTGGGCATATTTCTAAATAGCACTTCTCCAAGAAACTAAAAATCTAAATGTCAACTATTCGATTCATAGGCTACTTTTAACTGAAAAAATCCAAGTTACGCTCTAACACTTTATAACAATTTGCCAAAATAACTTTGGACATATTTAATTATTTCTTGTAGAATTGCAGCCCTATAATTTAAATAAGTATCTGTCTGGGTAGGGAATACGTTTTATTTTCAGTTTTCACATAAGTGGAAAAACAGGATATAAGTTGTTATCGTTTTCATTTTGCCCATATGAATATAAAACATTATGAAATAAATTTTATTAATATCTAAGGCAATCAAAACTCGCAGTGACGTCATTGACAGCTCAAGCGAACATACCTGTAAGTGTATCGAGGTTTTAAATACTTTTATCATCTTAAAAAACAATCCTGTGAGTAAATGTGTTACTACAGGTCCAAATTTTGACAATTTTGATTTTTTTTTTAAACAAAGGGTATTGAAGGAGGGAGATTATACTCCTAATTATAACATTTGAAACTGATAGCCTTAGCCATTTAACCGCTATCGTGGCCACATACACACAGAGAGATTTTTCAAAAACCACTTTTTCGGTATCAGAGACTTCAAAACGTGGACATCTGCAAAAATTTCGATGTCGAAAATTTTCATCACAATACTTCCTCTTACTACGTACGCACAACATGCGCCGTCGATATCTGAAGAAAAAATCGACGGCGCATGTTGTGCGCCAACGATTTGCACTAAATTGAAAGTTTGCGCCGGAAATTTTGGTCTGGTAAGAAGTTGATACTAAATAACTATTTTTGTTTATAACTTTGTAACAAATTAATGCGCCGGTGTTTCTTCTTCAGATATCGACGGCGCATATTAGGCGCAAACTTTTGGCACTAAGAAGAACATTTGCGGCGCAAGTTGTGGTGCTGGCGTGAAGTTGGCACCAAAAAACTGTTTTTGTTTATAACTTTGTAACAAATTAATGCGCCGGTGTTTTTTCTTCAGATATCGACGGCGCATATTAGGCGCAAACTTTTGGCACTAAAAAGAACATTGGTCCGCAAGTTGTGGTGCCAACTTCTCGCACCTCATAATTATGCTTATTTATTCAATTTTACTTATATCTATTTTGCAGTCCAATATAACAATAATATTTTGCTATTCGAATAAAACATACAATATGTTCTTTAACATTGTTAGCTAATAAAGCGGTAAGTTCATTCTGTGTAGGTACCTTTGCTCAAATAATGTATATACCTACATCTTTCTTTTCTTTTGTAATAATCTTTACAAGTGAGATGCCATTGTGGCATCAAATTTCACAAAGAGTTTGCAAGAGTTGCAAAAAATTACCATTAGGTATTTTTAACAAATAAAACATCAGATCTTCCTCCTAATAGAAGACATTGCTTTGCTAAGTATTTTATTATTTCAACAATACGCTCTAAAACAGCTCGCCAGTGTTGTTTATCTAAAACGTGAGAAATATCAATATAAATACGTATGTATTTGAGTCACGTACATATTTGTATTATACTGAAATCTTGCTATTGTCAAAATATTCATTAAAGGTCATTTGATAAATATTTTGACAATAGTAAGATTACGGTATTAGGATAAGGTAAGGACATACCTTTTACAATTCAACCACCCAACCTCATTCGCTCAATGTGTTATCTGGTTTCCTAAGAGAGTTCAATTTAGTTCTTAATACTGCTATACTTTCTGAACACCCGACCTTGCTACAGCGCCCTTTACATGATGCTCCCCCCCCCCCCCTGGGGTGCGTTCAGAAAAGGAAAGAATGTTATCCAAGTGTCATTCCAATTTCACACTTGCCGTGCAGAAACAAAAAGATGCCCAAAATTATGACGTCATTGCCGTTCAGAAATGATCGGTGCGACACTCGGAGTGTTCCTTCCATCACCCACTTATTTGTGATGGTTAATATTCAGGTCGGGGTATTTAAAGCGCCGTTCTGAGTGGTTTTTAAGGCTATAATTATAATTTCATGTCATTTCATTTCATATGGTCATATATGTGTTTCTTGGAGTTTGAACAATTTGTTTTTGGGCAATTTTAATTTTAACCAAAATTTTTTTTCGATTATGATCCATTGTTCTAATTAGTTTTAATTTTCGACTTATGTCTTTGATGACTTTATTTTTTCATACATAACCTCTAACTCTGCAATGCTTAGGTTTGATCTTTGACTTTTGCCACAAACTAACTCGACTCACTCTACGGCGTTCAGAATTGTAAAGCGCTCCAAGTTTACCAAGTGGATGACGTCATAAAATATGACCTGACCATGCCAGTATCCTATCCAACATTTCTGAACGCACCCCTGCGCCGCTTACCTCGCTTACCGCCTAGCACCGCCCCTGAGTGAAACAATGAAATCTTTAGCAGACAATCTGTCGCGCGTTAAATCGGTAAAAGTTCGAAATACGTATACACTAATAGACTAGAGAGATTCTTTACTCATTACCTACTAAGGCTGGAAAAAACGGTTTGTTTTCGGTAGCGAACAGCCTAGCAGGAATGTCCAAAACAATATGCACTTAATGGTTGATACATGTCTTTTTTGTCACACTGTATACACTATTGTTATTATACATGTTCTGATTATAGTTGGATATTTAGATTATAAAAGAAACACGTTGCAAAACTTTCGGGACGAACTGAAAGTGCGCAATTTATTTCATAGAATCGATCCACCTAATTTTCCTACCTTAAAAGAATTCATCGCCATCAAATTCATAGAGGCGAGATAGTATCCAGAAGCTGACTCATCATCATTCATTCTTCAATTGTTATTTTTGCATTTTAACATGAATATGTCACCCGGTGCGATCGCTTTCGATCGTCTTCAAAGATACATAACATTACGTGCCCGAATTACTGAAAATGATCTAGAAATCTACCGATTCGTATCGAGACATTATGCCCTGTCATTGCGGTGTATATTTTTTGCAAGAGTGATACATACGCTATACATTCCGGGAAGGGTCTTACCCCATATCGAGAAAATAGTCTATTGTTAAAAGAACGACAATAAATAAGCCAGACAAATTGTTTGGTTTTGGTAGACCAGCCGGTGGAAATTCATATGCGAATAAATTAGGTTAAACTAACCGCTAATGTTGTTCGTGCCTGTTTTTCGATATTAAACACTTCTTGATAAAAAGAATATGATCAATTACCGCATTTGTTTCGCTTGAAACGGTTAAAAATAAAATTTTAAAAAGTTCCTGGTAATAATTAAAAATTTTGATAGGAATGCAAAGTTTGGTAAGGAAATTTTGGTACAGTTTTGTTATATTGAATAATATGTAATACTGCGTCAATACGGTTCATCATAAATACTGGATGATTATGTACATAAAACATTCAAATGTACGTCATTAACATAATCAGATGTGTACCATTGCATATTTTCAATAGTGTAGTATTAATAGTCACATTCAGCAGACACAACAGTTGAGCAACTATTCAGTGATTGTGTCCTGACGATGTTAGCTCACTAGTTGTGGAGCGGTCGCCATTTACGCGTTCCAACACCAACGTAACACGAAATTTTGAGAAAGTTACTAGAGAAATAAAACAAACTAAATTGTACTGGCATCCAACACTTTCTCAAACCTTGCTCCATTTTAATACTAAAATTAATTTCATTCATTAAATATGCTTTCATATTTAATATAAATTTATTGCTGATTAAAATGATCTGTGAATAATCATCCCTGGGGAAATGTTATCTCGAGACAGGAATGAAACTTTTCACCGAAGTTTGTATACTATTTCACTTACAACCATAATTATTATATTTATTTGTGATAAAAATTCTGTCCGTCTCAACCTTATTATGCAGTACAGGTCTTATGGGAATTGATTTCATGGTTGCCAAATCGTCTCATTGTATAATGTCGTTACAGTTCCGGTTCAATATCTGACATTTTTTGTAATCAAAACATAACCTATACGACTGTTTGTCATTCAATTGATGCATACGATATTGCATACAAAAAATTAATAGTAATTTGAAACACTAAAAGGAGAGAATATATGGGAAGATGGATTAGTTAAAATATTTGTAATAATATAATCCTTTGGGATTGTTCTGTAAAAGATTATTTAAAATCTAACTGAATATAGTAAGCCAGAGTAAATGAATTAATATTTCAAAGAAACACTTAAGGTATACAATTTTCTTCGTTACTGAATATTGACATCTTAATCTACTATCCACTATAAATTCAGACCAAGACAAAGTTAATCACAAGTTTATTTTTCATAAAAAACTTTTCTATTTATAAAAACAACTTAAATAATACATATTTATGAAAAGAATAACAATAACCACACACAACATGTACTTTTATTTTTTAATATGTTACATGACTTATATAGTCTTATTGAATATTAATATGTTAACCTACATTGCGTTATACACATTTAAAGACACAAATTCCTCACAAATTCATTTTGCAAAAACATATTTTCCGATTTATAAGAACAAGTTAATAATACATGATAACATTTATGAAAAAACTAACCATGACCATACAAAGGAGTAGGTACACATATTGTTTTATTTTTCTTCATCGCTTAAAGAATCTTGATCTGATGATGAATGTGTGACGTTAATTATAAACTCTTCAACATCGTCTTGCAAGTTGGCAAGGTGGCCAATGTAATTCCGCCAGTTGTTCACTGTTAAATTCTGATAACCTTTCACAATTAATTGTTCAATATCTCTTTGTTTGAATATCGTATTGTGCATTTCAACGTAGTGCTTAACTTGTGCCCACACCATTTCAATTGGGTTTAATTCACAATGATAAGGTGAAAGCCGAAGAACATAATGCCCTTTATTCTTTGCAAATTCATCAATTTTGTTTCTCTCATACTGAGACCTAACCTCTGACACACAAGCCAGTAAATCTCTTTTTAACATGTCATTATCAAGTGGAATATTCTTCTCAGTGAGCCATTCAATAATTTGGTCTTCTCCGTGCTACTGCTGGAAACTTTTCTAATTTTCTCGTGTTATATGAGGCATTATCGAGACCAACAACCGAGTTCTCTAGTATATTTGGAAGCAATTTATTCTTGAACCGATCTCCATATGTATCTGCATCCATTTCGCTATGAACATCAGCAGTATTTTTCTTACAAAGAAATGTACATTCAGCACCAATAACAAAACCTTGCTCGCCTCCAGCATGAATTAATGGAAATCGAGGCCCAAAACCACTTGGTGATTTTAAACCAGTGCTGAGTCCTTACGTAAAAGCTTGTCGACTGCTTTGAACAGTAACGTCAGTCCACTTTTTATTTACCGAGTGTCCTGCATTCACTCATGATTCATCAGTATATATTATAGTTCTACCTAAAAATAAAACAATCACAATCAAACACAAGCAAATAAAAACTTGCGCAATGAGCATAAAAGTATAACAAATTAAATGATAAACTATACCTTCGTCTCTGAATTTTCTCGTGTTATATGAGGCATTATCGAGACCAACAACCGAGTTCTCTAGTATATTTGGAAGCAATTTATTCTTGAACCGATCTCCATATGTATCTGCATCCATTTCGCTATGAACATCAGCAGTATTTTTCTTACAAAGAAATGTACATTCAGCACCAATAACAAAACCTTGCTCGCCTCCAGCATGAATTAATGGAAATCGAGGCCCAAAACCACTTGGTGATTTTAAACCAGTGCTGAGTCCTTACGTAAAAGCTTGTCGACTGCTTTGAACAGTAACGTCAGTCCACTTTTTATTTACCGAGTGTCCTGCATTCACTCATGATTCATCAGTATATATTATAGTTCTACCTAAAAATAAAACAATCACAATCAAACACAAGCAAATAAAAACTTGCGCAATGAGCATAAAAGTATAACAAATTAAATGATAAACTATACCTTCGTCTCTGAATTTTCTGATGTCTCGTAAGTTTTTATGTCGCCACCTAATGATGTCATCTCTTTCAATAAGAATACTCTTTCGTCCCACTTTTTAAAATTCAAAACTCATATCATGTAGCAATCTGTAAAAAGTATATGTATATGTATATAGGTTATCACGTTAATCAGAATTATAGATCTAGATATGCATACTTACTTTTAAATGCTTGAAAAAGATAATATGCTTGCTAAAAAGAACGATTTAACAGAAATTATATATAGATAAATTAAAGATAATATAAAAGTTTATTTTTGCACACTACGGCAAAAACTGACAATTGACAGCAACGATTACTCATATACCCATCATATACTTTGCATAATAGAACTTGCAACAAGGCAACCGGATATAAAGATGTCGTTATTAAGAGACTACTAAAGATAATAAGAGATGCAATATCCCTATTAAACCTGTACTGCATAATAGGGTTGAGACGGACTAATTGAGAGTTTTCAGGTTTGTGATGTTCTAGCGTAAACGTCAAATAAATATACGTCAATTTTTTCGGTGAATAGATTATAAAAGAAATGTTTGGTAGTAAAGTCTCCAAGGACTGCACTACACTGAAACTGAGGGAAACTGTCCTCCCGTAGCAATCCATAGATATCCTAGCTCGAATGTAGAAGGACAAGAAATCACTATTTCATCATATCAGCAATAGCAGGGCGGGCGGCCTACAGACGAAAGCAAAAGAAAGTAGACAATAGATCTTCTACTTTGTAAACTCGGCTTTATTTACTTGTCATTAGTGTCAGGTAATTATTCTATGAAATATCAAATAATTATCAAAACATCTTCTCATCTGATTAATACGAATCAAAATACTAATTAAAAAATATGAAGAAATATATACATTAATATCTGGTTATAGAGCCGTTTTTGTTTAAAACTTCTTGCAATCTACATATTTGGAATAGAGTTATAAAGGTTGGTACAATTATTTTGATTTACATTCTCCCATGCTGTGTGAACTGTTTCTACCAGTTCTTGTCTATTTTGAGGTTTTCGATAAAATCTAAATCAGGACTTCTTGGCGGAAAATCCTATTGTATTATAAAATTGCGATTTGGAAAAAATATTTCCACTGAAGGCAACATCACATTACTTAGAATGTTGATATAAGACTCTGAATTCAAGTTTCGTTCTATTTCTCATAATATACCAGTTCCTTGAATTCAAGTTTCCTTTTACTTCCCATACAGTCCCTTGAAATGAAATCCAACCCCAAAAGTTTACTTTGTTTTCGTCAACTAGGGTAACTCTTGGTCGGTATACATGAATCGGTCCATTTTTATTGCTTTGAAATAATTTTTCATCTGTAAAATTACAGTTTCCCAGAAGTGTCCGTTATTTACCAAATGTTCAAGTGCGTAGCGTTATACACGAAATTTTTTGTGGGTCGCATTCAAATTAAGTTTTTCGGCAGTTTTATGGCATCGCAAATTAGCTTCTCTAATTCTTTGTCGGACAGTAAAAGCAGAACCCGGAAAGGTACTTACATTAGCTGCATTCACTACTGAAGAAAATTAATTTCAATAAGCACATTTGTGAGGTGTCGGTCTTGCTCAGCTGTTAATAGTCTTTTGTGGCCAGAACCACAACATTCTACAAATTCTGTATATTATTTTCTTCGCCAATTTCTCGTATTTTGAAACCGTTACTCAAATCTGCCATAACATTGACTTTAATATCTTCATTTATGGAAGGCATCTTTATAATAGTTTAATCGTTTAATATCAATTGTAAGGTTGTCAGTTTTTATAGATAACCAAATATTGACAAGTAACTGTGAAGCCGCTATTACACTAATCATTTTGAGAAAGTCGATGGCAGAAATCTATGTTTTTGTCTACTTTTTTTTGCTTTCGACTGTATCTACATGTATTCAAGCTTTCAATAATTCTAATGTAACAATTAATTTTAATAAATAAGTTCTTGTTCGTCTTGTTAATTAATATGTGGTTGGAAGCCTTTTTCAATGTATTATCAAAAATGAAGATAAACTATCATTTGATTGATATTGAGGTTGGGAAATGAGGGCTGGAAGTGAGGGTGGGAAGTAACCATGAACAAAGTCACACTTCCAAACGTTTAAAAAGTCAGAAATGCCAACTTTACGCGTATGGTTATAAATAATAGTAGGTACCTATATGTATTACAAACCGCGGTGGAAAGTGTTTCATTACTGTCAAGAGATTAAGTAGTTAACCATTTATCTCGAGACAGTAATAAAACTTTTTACCGAGATTTGAATACTATTTTATTTACAACCATAATTATTATACCGTGATATCAACAATTAAATTGGTCAATGGTGGTCATGGATTTTAAAATTATGTCGTAGCGTGCATCGTACATTTAGGTATGTCATAATTTTTTGAATGTCAAAATCTGTCAAGTTATTGTGTTGAAGTTTTCTAATCCTGCACGGTTTTCGAATCATGGTTCTCACCACAGAGCACAAAATTTACATGATTGAAGCCTATTTTCGAACGGGTGTGCTAGTTAATGGAACTTGGGAATACAGTCAACGTTTGTGTTTGGACAATTTTCGAGAGCACTTCCCAGCCGTAGCAGTATTACCGGACAATTTATATGCATGCCTTACAAATTGTGTTGAAGTGTTTCGCGAAACTGGTTCTGTGACGCATAAAAAAGGTGCTGGTAGACCAAGAGTTCGTACAGAAGAAGTTATTAATGACGTTCGTCAACGTATGGAAGAAGAGCCTACAAAACCTTTAAAACGTCTCTCTCAAGAAATTCGGCTTTCTTATGGAACATGCCAAACGATTGTAAAGAAGGACCTGAACATGCATCCATATAAGATGCAATCATATCAAGCTATTCTGCCTGCAGACCACCCCAGACGCCTTGCGTACTGCCATTGGTTCGTTAATAATTTAATGAATGACGATCTGCTGAACTTAACTTTTTTTTCTGACGAAGCTTGGCTCCACCTATCGGGATACATCAATTCTCAGAATATGCGAATGTGGAGCACTGATAACCCGCATATTTTTATTGAAACGCCACTACATGCTCAGAAAATTGGTGTTTGGATGGCAGTTTCTCGCAGAAGAATAATTGGGTGAATTTTTTTCAATTTCACCGTCAACGCAGAAAGGTATATAAATATTTTTTTGACTGAATTTGTGCAACAGTTAGACGATGATGAACTTCAATACGGTTATTTCCAGCAAAACGGTGCAACAGCACATACCTACTACACGAGAAAATCTTGCTTTTCTCCGCGAGTTTTTTGATGACCGGCTGATAAGTTTGCATACGGAAGTTGAGTTTCCTCCGAGATCACCTTGTTTGACAATTATGGACTATTTTATCTTTCCTTATTTAAGAAATAAGATTTTCGCAAATCCGATACATAATTTGCAAGAACTGCAACAAAGAATTGTTCAGCAATGTGCAACCATAACGCCAGAAATGCTGCAAAACGCTTTTCACAGCATGAGGAGGCGCGTAAACTTGTGCATTGAACAAAACGGGGGACATTTCCAACAATTATTGTAATTTAGTTTTTCTGGTTAATAAAAACGTTATTTATTTCATAACTTGTAGTTCATTATTATTTTACAGCTGAACTAAGTAGGTAACACATTTGTAGATATTGATAATGTCAGTGTAGATTGACAATGATTGAATTATTTCAAAAGGATGATTTAAACTAAGACAAGCGTTTTACTTTTCCATGACCAACATTGACCAATTTAATTTTTGATATCATAGTATTTATTTGTGATAAAAATTCCGATAAAAGTTTTGACGTATTGAATTGTCAGAGATAAACACAACCTCGAGCTAAAATTTAATGTTTTTATTGAAAAAAGAAACATATTATTACAATATGTAGGTATATTAAAGTCAGAAAATCAGAAAAGTATTTTAAATTAAATTTCTTGGTGTTCTTACTTATGTGTACATATCCGGGTACTAATTTTTTTCTCAATGAAAAAAGTAATTTCATAAAAAGTGACATTTTGTTACCTGTTAAAAAAGATAAAATGTCAAACTTTTTTCCCGTCACAGAAAAAAAATTATTATTTCTCAACACAAACATTTCGGGAAAAAAATTAAAACATACTGAGAAACACAAAGAACAAGAAGCATCGAAGTATGTCGAGTTAAATGTTTTTTTACTTCTCAAAACTGAACAGATTCTGTAAAGAGCATAATAGTTGTGCATAGGTGGTAGTGGAATTTTTGACAAAGAAAGTCCACACTGAAACAATAGAATAATGTTATAATATGGATGATATTAAATGTTTATCATCCTTCCCATCTGAGAAATATCACGAGGAACCCCATAATATAGACTGTATTGATGACCTACGCTTATTGTTCGACAAGCCGAAGTATTAGCATACAATTGCAAAATTATAATTTGTTAGTAATTATTGATTATCTGCATTTAATACACATGAATGACTCGGGCATATGCTAATAACACACCCATATGATGTTTTATATTACACATCAATAAAGTAAATAGGGTTTTCGTCAATAGTATTAGTATACATAAATAGATTAATCTGAACTATTAATTATTTAGATAGATGAAGATGGGAAAATACCTGTGAGTTAGATAGGTAGTTTTCTGTATAGTTGTTTTGTTTATAAATATAAATATATTACTAATCATTTTGTAAAATGCTCTTACCCCGTTATTAATTGTTTGTATAAAATTAAAGAATCATCCATTACTTGTGGAAATAACTGTTGATATAATATACACAACATATATAGATAGGTATATAATAAGTGATTAATATATAGACATAGCTCAGTTTTTCTTTATTACAAAACGTTATTACAAACTGCTATTCCAAGAAGAAGATGATGCATAAATTATAGAGTGACTTGAATTAATGTTTTGCAGGTTATAATTAATGTCTTTTATTTCGAATTATTCAATTATTTTATTAGTCATTATACAATCAACAAATTATATGTACGGTGTTTGGTGATAAAGTCTGGAACAAAATTCATGAAAGCGTTCTTTAATGTCTTTAAGAAAATAGCTGGGTTTTTATAAAATGTCGTCTTCTGACAATTTTTTTGAATGTAGACGTCATTGATTTTTACACAAGAAGATTTATTTGGGGTCCCACGAATATAAATTCTTTCACTTTGATTCCTTCAAAATGATTAAAGTATTTACTTATAAAGCCATGCTTGTTGACAAAAAATAACATGTTCTCTTATATACAGGGTGATTCATTAGCAGCCGCTTTTTCTGGATGCTAGCAAAGAGTTTCTTTCAGATTCACCCAAAATGTAAATCATATCTATTAACTTTTCATAACACTAATTCATTTTTATGATAACTAATACTGATGCTTTTATAAATTTGACATAAATGTTTATCGACTTTCTTTAACAGTTGCCCCAGGCAGTCGGGCTCCATTCCAGCCTTCCATTGGTTAAACGAATATTAGGGTGTATAGTAGAACAACGCTCGTAGTTCTTTATTTGACCACTAATTACTCCTATAGTGATTATCTCCGAAATTACAAAAGATTGGTATAGAATATTATTAACAAAAATGAAAGAGAATAGAAAAAGAACAAAATGCCACCATAAAATACCGGGTGTTCATTTAAAAAAAATAAGTGTTTGGTATGTGAAAATTTCGGGAAGTAGGTTTTGAAAAAACAAAGTTTTTTGACGTTTTGTCGAGAGCAACATATACCTAACGATGCAGTTTTTACTTTTAAACAATGCGAAAATATTCTGAACATGTGTTTTGCTTAAAAATTTTCAAAAAAATTAATAACACAAAAACTATTGGCTTAATTTTGAAAAGGAATGAAAGTTGAATAGACAATTTAACAGACTACTAGAAAATCCAAAAATATATGGTGTGAGTCATTCAAAAAAATTAAGTTCCGTGCTTTTCTGAAACCGGAAATGCATCAGAGCTTAAAGTATTTTTTATAATATGCGCCACAGGTAACCATGAATCTTCCATTAATTGTTTTTTATTTTATTTAAAAGACAAAAGAGCAATCGAAGAAGCGGCTACTAATGACTCACACTGTATATATATACGTCTTATACGTATATTTCCGAATAAAAATGTGGGTCATTATGCAATTTAGAAAATTGATGTAATTCTTTATTTGTATACAAATTTATTTTCACCATCCCTGCAATTACCGACATTTATGCCAACGGTATTTATATTAATTATGTAGTAGTTATATACTTCCGACAATACAAATACCAATTCCTAAATCCGAAAAACATTTTCGTGATATTTTTGCACAATCAATTTAAGATCGTCCGACCATTACATTCATATACACAGTTCAAATGCGAATGAAAGGTTTAAAGTTTAACATGCCATGCGTTAGCAATTGAATTAATATCGGGCGCAGCAATTTCATCATTTTGATTTCGACTGAGATGATCAAAGAAGACGAAACTTGGATTATGACTTAAATTCCTAGTCGCCAAAGTGATGGTCCTTCGAGCCGCATAATAATAATTGTATTCTAGGATAGTTATTACAAGAGACTTTTGATAGCTTTTCGAGGACTGAAATGTCGATTATCGTAGGGCCCAAAGTTTTCGGAAAAATTTTAGTTGTTGATAATTTTCTCAAAACCGTTTTTCTTTCTTTCTTCTCTTATATTTCAACAAATTAACAATAAATACAACAATAAATACTTAATCTTTCAATTCTTTATAGTGAACCATTATCTTCAATGGTCCTCTGTTTTCTTCTGACATACCCTATCATCCTCTGGATAACATGATCAATTTTTTCGCATTTTTTGGAAAATTCGACATCGTAATTGGTCTTCTTTTGCAGCTTCCTGTCTATTTTCACACATTTTTCTGGTCAGTATTGACCAAAATTCCTCTATTGGCCGAGACTGAGCTACATTGCTAGGATTATCTAATTTAGGAACAAAGTTTATGTTACTTCGGAAAATTGTTCGAAAAACAATGGTCTTTGAAACGCGGAATGTTCGACCTATTTTTCGCTGTGAAACTCTAACTCTGTCCTTCACGGCTTCAAGGATTCGTCGTTTCCTCACTTGGCTCAAAATTCTTGGGCAACCACTTATGGGCAAATTAATAAACCTTCACATTCCTTTATGGTTTGATAAATTGTTGATAAAGAAATATCTTATTCACGATAAATGGCCACAATATCACGTTTGGGCATTCGCCCAATTAGATTGTAAATTCCTTTACAAATATCTAGCTTATAAACATAAACTGAAAATTGTAGTTGAGGTATTGATAAATGTCATTTAATGAATACGATTTTTGCCAAAAAAGGGTCTCGGGCAATTGAAAAGAATATAAACTAACATTTGAATGAAGCAAATACAACTTGGCTGGAGTTTATTATATTTAATGTACATATTTTATAAGTATGTTTACAATAATTATAGATTACCCACTGAAATACAACAGCATATGAATGCAGCTTTTAAAAATTTAAATAAATTATGATATTAAAAACCAACACCATAGGAATTATAGACATTAACCTTATAAAGAACTTCAATAATATGAATATTAATAGTAATTATTATTTACTGGCAACAGCAAAACTGAAAGTGAATTACCAAGTGTTACTCTATAAAGAGAACCGTTGTTTTAATGTACTATAATTTCTATAAATTATCATTTGACATAACCAAATTACCACAAGCTACATTATAACCATCAATCTTTCAATAATTTTTAAGAACGATTAAGTTATATAAATTCCACTGACTTCAAGCCATATATTCATCATGTCAAAGCAATCTCTGTCCTGCCTTTCAACGCATTGTTTATTCAAGATATCTTTTCTTTGAATCTGACAGAAATAATGTGGGAACTGCATCTGAATTTAAATGTCTGTATGATCTATTGGAAAATTGCAGTAATTCTTGTTGGAGTGATGATGAAAACATGATGGTTCAAATTGAATGGAACAAGGCATATGCTAAAATAAGTGTTTTAATTGTGAACACTGATAAAATCAGACTTCTTGGAACTATCATTTTTTAAATTTATTAAATCCTGTTTCTTATACGCAATTAACCACACATTTCGTACCTTCTCTTCCTTGGGAAACCTGTAATATTTATTCTGACTATCTCTACTCTTTCGATTGTAATTACGACAAGCGTATATGGCACAACCAGGCTTATTGAATAGAATATTATTAGAAAAAACCGATAAATTCACTTAAAACTGCCGAGATGAGAACTGTCCAATCTAAGTTGTTTCGCAATGACGTCATTGACAGCTCAAGTCGAGCATACCGGTATAAGTGTATAGTGTTTACTTTATAACAACTTTTGTATTATTTGAAAGGCACATACGTATAAAAAATCGTGTGGCGTCCACACCTCATTTACTTTTGAACGGTAAGTACAAAAAACTAAATAAATTACACAAAATAACAAACATTAAATATTTTTATTATTTACAAATAACATAATAAACTTTAATACATTCTAGGATTGGTGGTACAATAATTTTTCTAAAATATGGAGATGTTCATGAATGAATATCACATATACTAACATAATAAAATTTTCAATGAAAACAACAGGTAAACATAACAATTTCTCATTTTTATAGTGTAACCAACTATTGTCAGGAACATATGAAGTACAGTTTTCACGAATTTATTCAACAAATCACAGCTTCTTTAGCAATATTTATTTTCCTAATATCACATAGTCTTTGGCTGTTAAATTAGGATGCTAAACATTTGACAATGTTTCATTATTGTATCGATAAACTTATAGGTACATAAACAAAGGAAGAATGAACGAACGAAAAACAGCAATTGTGAAATAAAAGTAATTAAAAACGTATATTAATTAAATATACACCGCTGGTCTGTTTACTATTAGAATGCGGGATAAAATACATGTATTTCGTACATATGGTAGCAAGCGAGGTTGCCAATATAATTTAGTCCGGCATCATAACTATGACAGTACTTAATAATGACACAAATGACATTTAATAGAAAATCGTATATTCACGCGGACAGTTTTCTTTGATTTTGAGTTACTGACACTGTCTAAGATGTTGTACACTACGGAAGAAAGAATTCAAATAATTAAATGGTACTATTCAGGTAGTACAGCACAGGAAGTAGTTGGTCGTTTCATATTTTCATTTGAAAATAGACCCGTCCCTGCCGTTCAAACAGTTTTGAACATTGTTCATAAATTCGAATCTGTTGGCTGTATTACGGACTGCCATAAATGCATTGAGAAGAGCAAAGGATGTCGTATACGGATACTGAGCGAGGAAAGGGAACAACGGGAAGTTAATGTATGTAGTGCTGTTGAGCAAAATGAACCATGTTCATCACGGCAAATATCTGAACAGGTTGATATCCCAGCGCGTACTGTTAGAAAGATTTTGAATAGGCAAGGGTATCGTAGCTACAGCATACAAAAACGCCAGGAAATTTTTCTTGGAGATCAAGTAAGGCGCATTAACTTTTGTGAAAGTGTAATGACACGAGTCGTCGAAAATGATAATTTTATACAAAACATTTTATTTACGGACGAATCTGCGTTCTATTTACATGGTCGTTCTAATCCAATGATTGCTAAATATTGGTCAAAGCAAAATAAACATCTGTTTTTGCCCCTTCGTACCCAATATCCTCAAAAATTGAATGTGTGGGCCGGTATATTGGGTGATCATATTATTGGTCCATTTTTTATTGATGGTACACTTACAGCAGCCAGATATTTGCAATTGCTCGAAATTAATATCATGCCGGCCGTTCGTGCTCTCAATGTTAATGTTGAAGAGATTTGGTTTCAACAGGATAACTGTCCAGCTCACACTGCACGGATTGTACGGCAATTTCTTCAACAAACTTTTCTTAACCGTATAATAGGTTCAGGCGGCACGATAGAATGGCCACCTCGCTCGCCCGATTTGACGCCGTTAGATTTTTTCTTTTGGGGCTGTATCAAGGAAAAAGTTTATACATATGCGCATGAGCGAGCTAGAAATTTGGAAGAATTACGGCAAAAGATTGTCAACACTGCCAATAGTATATTGCCTGAAACACTTGCCAACGTACGGAATGAATTTTACTACAGGCTTGGTTATTGTCAAGAGCAAGCAGGCGGTTTATTTGAACATTTACTCCATTAATATTTATAGAATTTTTGTACTAAATTTTATAAAATAAAATCTTTTCTTTTACTAATTAGTTTAAAAAACATTTTAGTTTAATTCTAATATACGGTAGTTTAATTTTTCAAGAATATTTTAGTTTAATTTTCTAGCGATTTTTTTACATTATACCTTGTCTCAGAATAAGAAGGAGTGATTCAAATATGGCGCCAAAATGGCGTATATTTTTTAAGTATTTCATTGGTTCTTGCGTAGGTAAGTTTAACATGGGAAAATAAGTTTGATAAAACGTCATTTTATGTTTATAACCAAACCATAACCTAGTCTCTTACATTTTTACTTCGGTTTATTATACTTTATTGTGTTATTAAATAAAATCCATACTTTTATGTACAACATGAGCATGCGTTGATCAGACGTCTTAAGACCTAAGGAACAAGTGATCATGCATTTGAAACTTTGAATTTGATGAATCTGTCAAAAATACTGTACGTCAGTGCAAAAATCAAACATTCAACAATTAATATCGTCGCAAAAATAACTATAGATGAGTTCATACCATAAATGAACTGGACAATTCACACATATTCTAGAATTGACTCATTAATTTCAAGTAAGTGTTAATTAAATACTAATTATATTACCACATGTTCATATACATGTTATATTTCAGATATGTCAAACGTAAAGAAACCTGTACTAATAGAAAAAGGTGAAAATATCTGGTGGAGAATATGGGAAAAAGTTTGGATTGCCACAAGTATAATGAGTGCACGACAAGCTTTGTTGAAAACCTGTAGGATTAAATAGCCATACCGATAAAGATAGGCAATTAAGAATATTTCATATAGGATCTGAATTGATACATAAGATGAAATTGCTTCAAAAAAATGCCCTTTCAGAATATCACGTATATAACTTTTGATAGAAGCAATTACAAATGTTACAATAAGTATTTGGAAAAATTGTGCCGACCATGTAAATTTTTAATCTTTTTAACATGATGTGAACACTAAATTATTTTTAATTTCCAATATATATATTAGAAATAAATATTTGTTAATCTTTATATATTTTCATAACAAATAAATTTTAATAGGGAATAATAATTAGTAATGTGTAGGTATATGTAATTATCTTTGCAGTTTGTGTAAACAACTTCAGCCGATGTAAATTTTTCTATTTATTGCTGTTGTATGTAAGATTCACATTTCCAAGACTAGTTGCTTGAATTTACCTCATCAAGGTTTGTAGCAGTAATACGAATGATTTATCTGTATAAATTCTTTATTGATATTTAAAATAGAAACTAATAAGCAAAACCTTTTCTGCAAGTTCTTAAGGACATTTTGATAAAAGATAAAAGGTTTGATTCATTCTTGCTCTCTGATACAAATATTTAATAATAAATAGACTTGATTCACAATTTTCAAGTTGATATAGCACAATCACTAAAATGTGCAGTAATTAAATATTTATAACGGCAATCCTCCTCAAAACGCTCAGAACAAAATCTATGCTTCCATTTGTAAATTGGGCCTATATCTTTATCCATAGATTCTTCTATGCACCTACTTGTGTTTATAACTTAACTCTCCTGTTTTCAATTGCCGTGCACTCGTATTGCTGCTTCGACTTGTAGAATGAAAAGCGCCACATTCATCTATTTTAACGAAAGTACTAAATGAAACACAAAACAGCTAAATCCTGAGTTAGAATTAATACAGTTCTTCTAACCTCAATTGTCATGATGTCATATCAAATTGTCTACTAAATTTTAAGCTATGTGTTCCATGTTTTGGCGGGATATTTGAATCACTCCTTCTTATTCTGAGACAGGGTATAATACCATTGCTTACGCAGAATTATTCCAATTTTATTAAAACGTTGCTACCTCTAAACTGATTATTGTGTTCTGTTTGTATATTTTCACTTCTCTCCAGTGTGATATTACTTATTTTCGATAAAATATAAATTACCGTTAACAAAAGCGCGCTATACGGAAGCATTAAATGCACTCGTAACGTTTACATGACGTTCACTGACGTTTATCTAGCCTGACCTAACCAATGCACAACAACAAAATGTTTAATGTTTACATTACGTTAGTGCATAGTCTATAAGTCGATACCGGGAAAAATGTTTCAAATACATAAGGCAACACTGTGCGCGTTTTCTACTGATAGCCGCATTCCAGATCTGCTCAGACCAGCGGTGTATAAAGTTCCCTTATTTTAATGTAGGGACGCCATTTTTAAAATATTAGTTCAGAAAGAGTTAAAAGATTGTAATTTCTTACAGTTGGAATTATTTTCATTCCACTTTTTTTTGTATATACATACATATACAGCAATAACCTGTAAAATAAATTCTTATATTATTATTATTACCTTATTCCAAAAAGATAGAGACGAAATTCTGAAGATTCCCAGACCAAATTACATCCTGTATGGTAAAATCAATTTTAGGCGATAAAATTAAATTTAAATATCTGTCTGAAATATAAAATCTGTACCAAATTAAATTGTATATAGATTCTAGAGAGATAAATCCACAACAGGGCAACAGAATGGTAAATGTAGTAATCACAACACATGAAAGTAAATAAATTTGTCAATGTCAAGGATGTCAAAATATTTGACAATTGATAGCAAAAAGCGAATGTAGTATGGTGTTATATCGTCTTGCTGTCAACCAATAAGAAATAACCCACAACTGGATCTGTTCAGAATTTCGTCTCTTCCTTTTCGAAATAAGGTAAAGTGCCTATTATTATAGTGGTGAATTAAGACATATATGTGTCAATTTCAGATAGAGATAATTATATTAATGAAAATAAATATGGTTTAATTCAGGAAAGATGATCCATGAGTCATCATTTAACATTGTATGATTGTAATCAATAAGTACTTCGCGGTCATGATAAATACTAAAAACTGTAAAAAAAATAGTATATTATGCAATGAGCATTTAATAATAGCTATTAAGACACGAGTAAGAAAATACAACACGAGGCGAGGCCGAGTATTGTAATGAATACGAGTGTCTTAATAGCCATTAAATGCGAGTTGCATACACTATCTTTTCTACGGCCCCATAATAAAACATTATTTTTTGAACATTCCATTTCATAAATTGAGGTTAAGATTTTCCATGCACCTTTGCGAATTTAGCTGGTAATAAATTGTTCGTGGTTACTAAGGCTTGTTCCATAATTTCTGGTGGACTCAAATTTTACATTTCACTGTCATTATCCCTCATTTTTACAGTTTATATTTTCAAAAAAGCACAAATTTTAAGTACATACTTTCTTGTAAATTGCAGAGAACTGTCACATTTATTTAATTTGTGTATCTGTCAGATATGCAGTCGCCATATTGAATATTGTTTGAATATTGGAATGTCGCATTCCTATTGGATATAAACTTGTATCGTAATGAAAAATCTGTATTCCTATTGGATATAAATTTGTATCATAATGAAGATCTATATCGTAATGGACATCATTAAAGTACAGGTTCGGCATATCTAATAATACAATTAAAGTATGGGAGTAGAAAAATATTTTTTTCTACTCGCATAATTTAGTTGTATTATTAGATATGCTGAACATATTATTTGACAGCTGATTGTTCCTATAGTGATTATCTGAGAAATTACAAAAGATAGGTATAGGACATTGTTCACAAAAACGAAAGAGAATAAAAAGGGAACAAAATGCTACAATAAAATACGGGGTGTTCCATTTTTTGGTATGTGAAAATTTCAGGAAGTAGCCCTTGAAAAATAATTTTTGAGGTATTGTCGAGTGCAACTTATATCAAATAATGCAGAATTTTCTTGGCTACAAGCACCACCAAAGTTAATTTTTTTAACTTTAAAAACAATGAAATAATTTTTCTTTTTCTGAACACGTGTTTTCGTCAAAAATTTCAAAAAAAAAAATTAATAACTCAAAAACTATTTTGGAAAAGAAAAAACAGATACATAGACAACTTAAAACAGTACTACAAAATCTAAAAATATATAAAGTGAGTCATTTAAAAAAATTAAGTTCCATCCATACATTGATGAATCTTCCACTAATTGTTTTTTCTTTTATTTAAAACACAAAAGAGCAATCAAAGAAGCGGCTACTAATGACTCGCCCTGTATTGTAACAAATTTAAAACAAGTACTTGTGATTGTGAACGTACTGTTCTACTACGTGCTAACATAGTGGTTTAATAAAGAGAATGTAAGAAATTGAGAAACGAATATGTATAACAAATGCAAAATAATTAGATGAAATACAAACTTCAAAGCGTAATGTCAAAGACAAGTCAAAACAAATAAAGACAAAATGAACCTAACCAGAAATGTATGAATTATCACGACGTATGTAATAACACCGTCTTTGTCTTGATCAAATAAATTCTATGAATCGTATGTCCGTGGTTTGAGCGCATTAGAAACACATGCATTCACTTCTACTACCTTTGTTATACTTTGGTGTACAAGTAGACGTAGACATTATTCTTTAATAGAACTATATATTAGAGACGCAGGGATCATCTTTCCTCAATGAACCTGTAATTATTTAATACTACAAGATAAAAATTATAAACACAACAACTTAATACTATAAACAGTAGCATATTAACGTTACTTCGAATATTACCAGGAGGGCCCTGAAATTTTAAAACTATAGTCTATTTTTAAAGTAGCGAGACGAATTTCTGAACATACCCCTGTCCCAAATTACATGCACGAAAATCTTGAAAACAACCTTACGAGTATATCTGATAACTATTACTGTCGAGCTCTGAAAAGAACTGGTAAAGTATATAATGAAATAACGGAGAAATAATAGAAACAACAACACGGCTTAACCATAAACAATGTCAGTTGACAGAATCTGAGCAAGATTGATACGGTGTCATTTGGCCTTGCTTTCAACCAATGAGATTTCACTGTCAAAGTGGTCTGTTCAGAAATTCGTCTCGCTATTTTAAAAATAGACTATAACAGATTATGCCTTAATTTTTATACCGATGTCTTTCATCATTAACAACGTCAAATCCACTACAGATATAATCAAATATTTTAGCAACGTAAAATTATAGTAAAATTAATTTTTTTAGAAATTCACATCCCTACTATGTTTTCTTCTCCATTTTTAATGATGTTGACATTAGAAGTTCCTTGACACATGATATCTTTTAGTAACTGTCACTTTGGTATATAATATATGTTTAACACAAATAAACTACTTATGAGACATATAAACAGACACTTAGAATTATATTATTTCTGGAAGTGACTTTAATTTAATAACCAACGACTGTGTTGTTTTTTAGTTGTTAGAATTTTTTCGTAATTGGTATCTACATTTTTGGCGCCAAACATTTTAAATTTATTCCTAAAAATCGACGTTATTTTCTCTAAACGTATTAACTAATCAATTATAGCATACTATTCATCACGGACATACATGCAAACAATGAAACGTAACATTAACAGTTCAGCTTGTTAAATCCAGGAATTCGTACGAAGCCCGTCTGGAAAACCTGTTGATCACTAGCGGTATTTAAATAATAAGTTAATAATTTCTCGGCCGATAGGGGATGCCAAACTCCGAACGTACATGAAACGTTATCTTCAGGTTCGTAATAGTGACATCTTTTTGTTAATCGGACTGATGGGATATATTCATAAAAATCGACGAAATCACAGTGAGAAAGTAAAATTACGAGACCTGAAAAAAACATAGATTTATTAATTTTAATGTTATAGAATATTACTCTATTATAATTTTGCCGGTAATTACTAATTACCAACAAAATTATTATTGACTCGAAAAAATAACAACAAAAATTTCCGATACCGGGAATCGAACCCGAGCCTCCTGGGTGAAAGCCAGGTATCCTAGCCACTAGACCATATCGGATACAATATTAACGATGAAATTACAGCCTCATTGTGGCCTAATATTTTATTAACAGGTATATTAAAATATGATTGTATAATAAAGAAATTTAATATTTTTTCTATTACTTAAAATACATTCTTAAACATCGATATTTTACCATTTTGCTTAAAAATTAATAATAACAAATAGAATCGCAATTTTATAACATAAACTGCTAAATATTTAAAATAAATAAAAATATTTTATAGAAAATGGGGAAATAATTATTTATAAAAATAAAATATTGACCTTAGATTAATAAAACCTCTGTTTAACATAAAGTTATTGGCTTATTTTTTGGGAATCAAATCAATAACAAATTGTGATAATATTTAATTGTTATTGATTTGATTCCCAACAATTAACATGCAAACTCATTTTTTCTATTTCACATAAATGTAGTAGAATACTCAATGAGTAAGTATACATATACGGAAATTTTAAATTATATAAATTTAAACTGCTTAATTGTTTTTATTCTAATATAGCTTTATTTTATAATTAACATTTAAGAAATACAATTATTTCTAGCAGATTTACAAACAAATATTTTCTTAGTAAGTTTTGTTATATTGTGTTCCTCAAAATTGTATTTTTATCGTATAGTAAATAAAAAATAAAAAAATTAGTTTGTTAAAAAAAAACTAAAACAAAACGTCTTTATATAACAAAAAATTCCGATACCGGGAATCGAACCCGAGCCTCCTGGGTGAAAGCCAGGTATCCTAGCCACTAGACCATATCGGATTGATGTGGACCTGAATTAAAGATGGCATATATACAATCACGTTATTAAAGATGCCGTTAGAATTAACTATTACAAAATACAGTCTGTACAGGGTGTAGATAAAGTCTGGAACAAAATTAATATTTCTGTTATCTTCGGTTTGATGGAAAAACCCTGAAACAGGTCGATTTTGTTTTTATCCCGTGCACTTTATAACATCGTGAATTTAATTCTGTCGTCATCTGGTTGCGCGCGGGCGTGACGTCATTAGTTTTTTCAAATGGTAACCCGCCACATTTATTACCCCTTGTCGTTAGGTATTCCATTGTGCATGCAACGGTATAAAAAGTTTGGTACCTTACATAACAATTTTTGGGAGAAAAATGCTTTCGAATTTCAAAAAATTAAAATTTTATTTCTAATGAAAAACTAATCAAAAATTATTTTAAAAAATCAGATAAATTATAATCCGAGGTTTATCTTGGATGTCGTCAAACAAGACACCAAAAAAATGTCAACGGAAGTGTTCAAATTGTCCGCCATTGGCCATTTGACACTGGCCGAGACGGACGTACACGCTTTCTACGACACGTCATATTGACAGTTCATTACTTGGTGTTTGAACTTATCCATCCACAATACTTGCTCCATTGGTAGTGTTGAACGTGCATTGCGAAAATGGCGAATTTGAGCGAAAAAGAGCGGATTCAAATTCTCATTATTGTTGGTTGTGGTGATAAAATACGTAGCCATGAAGAAGCCTGTCAGTTTTTCAATGCAGAAAATCCGAACCGCGCACCGATTTCGCGGTCAACGGTGAGCAAAATTGTCGCAAAATTTGCTGAAACTGGTAGTGTAAAAGACAGGGCTCGTCAAGGTCGACCAAGAATTGAGGAAGATAGAAGGGTCAATATTCTCTTGGAACTTCAGGACAACCCCCACACTTCAACAAGGAACATTGCCAGGGATCATGCAGTCGATTTTACCACAGTAGCCAAATTGCTGAAGAAGGAAAAACTTCATCCGTACAAAATCAATCGGGTTCAGGAACTGAATGAAGATGACTTCGACCGCCGACTCGAGTTCTGTGAATAAATCATGCTACGGTGCGATGAGAATTCCGGATTTGTCGACAATGTGGTTTTTAGTGACGAAGCAACTTTTACCTTAAACGGTGAAGTGAATCGCCACAATTGTAGGTACTGGTCGGGCGAAAATCCTCGATGGGTTCGAGAGGAGCACACCCAACACCGGCAAAAAGTTAATGTATGGGCGGGAATAGTGGGAGATCGCATTGTGGGGCCTTTCTTTCTGGGCAGAAATTTAAACGCTGAAACATACTTACATTTCCTAAGATTTACGCTAGTGCCAACATTGGTAGAATTATTTCCGGATGAAAACACCCCCGACAAGCCTCACCCCAGAATCTGGTTTCAACAAGATGGAGCACCTCCACATTTTGGCTGGCGTGTTCGGAGTTACCTCGACGAAATTTTCCCCGGGAGATGGATCGGACGAAGGGGAACAATTGAATGGCCTGCCCGTTCGCCAGATCTCACACCACTTGATTTTTTTCTATGGGGTCATGTGAAATCAAAGGTGTACACCAATAAGCCAAATAACTTGGATGATCTGAAACATCGTATCCGCGAGGAAATGCGAAATATTGGTGCAGAGATAATACGACGTGTCGTAGAAAGCGTGTACGTCCGTCTCGGCCAGTGTCAAATGGCCAATGGCGGACAATTTGAACACTTCCGTTGACATTTTTTTGGTGTCTTGTTTGACGACAATCCAAGATAAACCTCGGATTATAATTTATCTGATTTTTTAATATAATTTTTGATTAGTTTTTCATTAGAAATAAAATTTTAATTTTTTGAAATTCGAAAGCATTTTTCTCCCAAAAATTGTTATGTAAGGTACCAAACTTTTTATACCGTTGCATGCACAATGGAATACCTAACGACAAGGGGTAATAAATGTGGCGGGTTACCATTTGAAAAAACTAATGACGTCACGCCCGCGCGCAACCAGATGACGACAGAATTAAATTCACGATGTTATAAAGTGCACGGGATAAAAACAAAATCGACCTGTTTCAGGGTTTTTCCATCAAACCGAAGATACAAGAAATATTAATTTTGTTCCAGACTTTATCTACACCCTGTATATTAAGTTGATAACCTTTTTGTACTTTTATCTGTACATACAAATTTACACATACCTATTTTGTTTTGATAACTGTTTTCTTAAGCTCATTTTATATCTATCAATATTAAGTTCAATTTCTAGTACGATTCTAAGTTCAATAAATTGATAGATCTAAAACAAGCATTAGCGACTTTAACCAAAGAAGGAGCATCATACAAAAAATGTATTTTTATTTATCTTTTTTCCTCTATCGTCCGTAACGACACTTTAGGACAGGCAAAGATTTTAAGGATAAATTCCCTGCGATTTTTTAAAGAAATTGGCAGAGGTATTTTTTTTTAAATTCCATGGAAGTTTACTCTGACCTGACTATATGTAAGTAACAGAATAATATTGATTTTCGGGAAGACTAGGACATCTAATGCTGGCGGAATGAAATTTAGAAAAAAATAAGTGTCTAAGATTCATTCTTGGTATCTGTAATTTAAATGAACCTGAAATTTATTATTTTATACTTGTACCTACTGTATATGATTCTATAGTTGAGTCGTCTTGGCAACCGACACGCGCGAATAATTTAAAATGGCGTCAAATTTGAAATGTTGCAAAATCTGCTCTGTCAAGTAATATAACCTACAAAAGTCATTTCAGAAATATCGTAAATAATATTCATACACCTTTTGATATTTGTCATAATTACCTTTTGACGTTTGTAATTGTCTCCCAAACAACATACCTGTAGTTGAAACGCATTACATTCAATTGTACATACGTCATACTAGATCCATGACGACTCGTGTTGTTTATGTTGCCGGATCTATTTTTATTTCTGTCGGTGACATTTGACATAACCAAAAAAGAAAATTATTCACAATACACTTAACTATAACGTAATATATTTAGTAATTGAAATGCTCTAAGACTTCGAACTTTGTCAACTACCGTTCTTCATAACGTAATCAAAGGAAAAATAAACACGATATTTGACAGGAAAATGTACAAAACACACGCCTTTTCGACAGATATGATTTATCTGCCAACACCGAATTGATTTTCGTTTATTAAAAATATGTAAGAGAGAAGTTTTATATTGAAACGGAAATGGTGTGTTTATTTGCCATGAATGCGTATATTACGATCAATTTATACATTTTCAATTTAAACAAATGAAATAGAAGCCGTCAAATATAATTTAACAAAGTAACTTTTTTCGTTTCTCTAATACAGTTATGACAACATGTAAACGTCATCAGTGACGTACAATTGAATATAACGGGTCTTCTCTATATATTTATCAACAATGCTTGCTTACTATGCAGAATAGCCAAGTGTTAAATAAAATATGTATATGTATAGAAAAGTAATATTTGATTACTTTATTTACAATACCTATTCAATTTGTAACTGGATTTCGGGTAATAGTATTTTACTAATTAAACGAAACTCATATATGTCTTGAAATATTAATGAATTACTTTAATGTTATTCTTCTGAAATTTATTGTTCAGGTCGATGAGAATTTGTAGTGGCATTGAATCGTTCGTTGTCTTAAGTTCATACTTTGGCCATGTCTGTTTCCGAAACGATTTATCTACTTATACCTTATTCCAAAAAGAGAGAGACGAAATTCTGAACAGATCCCCATAATTTTAAGCGGTAAAATTAAATTTAAATATCTGTCCGGAATATGAAATCTGTACCAGAGGAGCGTTTACCTATCGAAAACTATGGCCCCGTAAGGCATCGCCGTTTTGCGTTTTTTAAATTTATTTTGTAATTTTAGAATCTCAAATATGGGTTAGCGATGCAAAAGCCATAAATTTATAATGTCAAAGGTCAGTTTTTGTATTAATTTATTTTCTTAAAAAAATTATGTGTTTTAGAAATTACCACAAAAATGCATAAATTTGATTAATGTCTACTAACTAAGGCTGGTACACAAAAGAAAAAAACGATCTCTACGGGCCTGATGCACATTTGATGAACGATATAAAAAAAAATCAAATTTATGTAATTATATTTGAAGATAGAACTCTTTTCCCGATCTACATAGCGACAGAATCTGTGAATAAAACCGAGGCGCTCTGATCGAAATCGAAAATCGTCTAACTACACCTACTCACACCCCCTTGCGTGTACCGTCCTGCTAGTAATACAAGTTGCATAAGTTTCGATTTGCCCAGATGCAGTTGGCAAATGCCCCTCCTAAGGCAACATAATGATAAATGTAGTAATCACATCATAAATAAATTTGTCTAGAGAACAAACAATGTCAAAGATGTCAAAATATTTGACAATTGATAGCAAAAAGCCAATGTAGTACGGTGTTATTTCACCTTACTGTCAACCAATAAGAAATAACCATCACTTGGGTTTGTTCAGAATTTCGTCTCTCTCTTTTTGGAATAAGGTATACATTACAACCATTTCAAATGCATATATAATTTATCAATGTGACAAAACAACCTACTATTAATTTATGTAGAATTTTTAAGTAAGTACCTACTTAAACGCAACAATCATTAGCATATACATCTGCATTGATTTATTGTCAAAAAAAAATATGTATTCATTATATTTAGGAAAAGTGGGTGTTAGGATTGCGAACTAGCCTTTCATATATTACACGGAAAAATGTGTGAAAAAAGTTTCAAAACACTCACCTAAAAACCCAGACGAAGGTGGATTTTTTCTTAACCTATTCGGAGCATTTCTCTGTAAAAAATCCCAAACGTTCCAAATCGTTCTCGGATTCATTACGTACAGTTTAGACCTCGGAAAAAGTTTCCTGTACTCTACGTAATTCGGAAACAGATTGAATTCAGGACGCTCTAGCCAATCCTCGACAGTGGCGGTGTAATTTGCAGGATCCCAACCTAAAATCGTGATATTTCGAAAGATGGGTAAGGTTAAAAAGTTAAACTCTTTCTTGGACATAACTTGCGAATTTAAAATTCGAATCGTCGTCTTTCTGCCCACGTCCTTGTCGAATCCCTGTGTCGGCGCATTGTTAAAACGAAGAATCAAATCGTACGAATCTAACAAACACGATACATTCAAATTAAACCACATTCTAATAAACACAATCACGTACATACACAAAGGTAATTAATTTTATAAAGGCAAAAGAATTGAAATACAGGGTGAATCATCTCCGCCGGTAAGGTCGATTGCGCCTTTACGAGTAGAGAGCACATTTTAAAAATTTTTATTATACAGAGTGTTCCATAATTTGGTGACTGACCATAGTTATAGCTTTTTAAATAGAACACCCGTATATATTATTAGTATTGGGATATGTATGTACATTTATATTGTATACCTAATGTATATGCGCATGAGCATAATATATGTGTGTAAGTGGGAGTAGAGACAGTTGAAAAGATGCTCTCTTGATGTTTGTTTGTATATCCATTTATATTAGTGTTAAATAAAACACATAAAATGTGACTATTTGTTTTACTAGCAACTTAGCAACCTCAACAAGATCATACCTCAACATGGTAGCAGAGCGTAGTTATAAATGAATTGAGGTTGTGTGTTGAATCCCGTGTTATTGTGTTGCCGAGTGCTTTCTTGTTCACGTAGGAACGTTCGAGATTGTGCCGGGAAAAAGATGGCGAAAAACGATATAACAATACCAGTGTTTGATGGTGAGAATTATAGTATGTGGAAGAAACGTATTACGATGTATTTAAAGCTTAAAAAATGTGAAGAAGTAATTAAGAGAGCAAAAAATGAAGATGATAAAGATGACTGGGAAGAAAATGATTTAAAAGCAACAAATTATATATATAGTGCTATATCCAATAAACAGTTAGAATTTGTATGTGACAAAGAAACGGCGTATGATATAATTAAAAAGTTTGATAGTCTATATTTAAAGGAGTCTACAGCATTGCAAATTGTGTGTAGAAATAAATTGGAAAAATTGAGGCTTAAAAATTATAATGAATCAGCAACATTTTTTAGTGATTTTGAAAAAACAGTAAACGAGCTTAAAAACGCGGGTGCAAGTGTGACTGAAAAAGAAAAATTGAATTATATGCTGAATGCATTGCCTGATTCATATAGTTATATTGGTGATTTAATTGATATTTTAAAAGAAGAAGATCAAACTGCGGATTATGTAAAAAATAAAATTCAAATGGCTGAGCTGAAACATCAGAAGGATGAACATTTTGGAAGAAAAACAAATGCATTCATGGCGGACAAAAGTCGACAAGATCGAGTATGCTTCCAGTGTGGCAAAGCAGGTCATGTAAAAAGGGACTGCAAATATGGCGGCCAAACAGCAAGCAGTAGTAGAACATGGCGATGGACGCGAGGACGACAAGAAGCCGGAAGAGGAAATTACGTCAGAGGGCGTGGCAACTATCGCAGTCAGCAAGGAGTTTGTGCACAACGGACAAATGAACAAGAAAAGAAAAATGAAGACAGAGGCGCTTGGATAGCGAAGATTGAACATCACGTGGCACATAGTAGTAAGGTAGATAAGGTTCAAAATTGTGAAATAAGTTGGTTATTAGACAGTGGTTGTACTGATCATATTATTAATGATGATAAATATTTTGAAAATTTTACAATACTTAAAGAACCTGTTAATGTTTGTTTGGGAGATGATAGAAATGTAAAAGCTACTAAAATCGGTAATGTAGTAAGCTACTTTGATGTTTTCGGAAAAAAAAGTGAAATTAATATGCGAAATGTATTTTATGTTAAGGATATGTATACAAATTTGATAAGTTATGGTAAGGTAAATGATAATAATACTATTGTTTCAAGGGGTAATTTGACAAAGATTATTGATAGTAATGGTAGAATCACGGCAATATCTTGGAAAGAGAATGGTTTGTATCCCATGAAAAGTAAATTAAAGTCTGTGGAATTATCGGTAAATATAGCAAATAAAAAATTGGAAAATATTACTCAAAAAGAAAAATGGCATCGTTTGTTGGGTCACGTAAATTTTAAATATTTAGATACATTAGCAAGAAATCAGCTGTTAAATGGTATTCCAAGTGAACTTGAAACAGAATTTATGAAATGTAAAACCTGTATTGAAAACAAGATGCATAATATTCCTTTTAAAAATAATAGACATAAGGCTAAAGAAATTTTAGAAATTGTTCATACGGATGTATGTGGACCTTTTCAAACAGTGGGCTTTCAAGGGGAAAAATATTTTATTTCATTCATCGACGATTATAGTAAGATAGTTAGGGTTTATGCCATTAAGTCCAAAGCAGAAGTTTTTGATTGCGTTGTACAATATGTAAATGAATGTGAAAATTAAACGGGTAAAAAAGTAAAAATTCTAAGATGTGATAACGGTAAAGAATACTTGAACAGTAACATTTATAATTTTGCAAAAGAAAAAGGTATTGAAATTAATAATTGTCCTATTTATGTGCATGAATTAAATGGAACCGCGGAAAGGTTTAACAGAACAATAATGAATATATCACGTTGTTTATTAGCAGAGGCAAACGTTCATAAAAAATATTGGCCGGAAATAATTTGTGCGGCAACTTATTTGAAAAATCGTACTTTAGCTAACACAATTGAAAAGAAAACTCCTTATGAGATATTTTTCGGAGAAAAACCGGATGTTTCTAATTTATATTTATACGGTAGTAAAGTTTTTGTAAGAATACCGGAGCAAAAAAGAATATCAAAATGGGAAAAAAAGGCTGATATGGGAATTTTGATCGGATATAGTAAAGTAGGTTATAGAGTACTTTTGAATAATAAAGTCATAGTTGCTAGGCATGTAGATATTGTTGAAGAAAATGTTAAATGTATTGGCTTAAATGAAAGTAATCCCGAAACCGAAAATGATCAAAATTTAGATAGTGAATCTTTAAATGATAGTTTTAAAATTACTGAAGGAAACACAGATGAAATAAATGAAATATCTCAATTTGAAACTGAATCTTGTGAAAGTAGACCTCAAAGAAATAAAAATCCTCCGAAACGATTTGATGATTATCAAGTTTATAATAGTAAAATTATTGCAAATTATTGTAGGGTAGATATCCCTAGTACATTCGAGGAGGCGCTAAAAAGTAATGATAGTGAATATTGGTCAAAAGCTATGGATAAAGAAATTAATTGTTTAAATAAAAATGAAACTTGGAAATTAATTGAAAATATAGATAATAAAAAGGTTTTAGATGTAAAATGGGTTTATACAAAAAAATCAGATGATAGGTATAAGGCTAGGTTAGTAGTGAGAGGTTTTCAGCAAACTGATGAAGTTGAAGATATTTATTCTCCTGTAGCTAAAATGCAAACTTTGAGAATTTTATTATCATATTGTTGTCAAATGGGTCTAGTTATTGAACAAATGGATGTAGAAACTGCATTTCTAAATGGTAATGTAAGTTCAGAAGTATATGTTCATCAACCAAAAGGTTATGAAGATGGCACGAATAGGGTCTGTAAGTTAATGAAAGCTTTATATGGTTTAAAAGAAAGTCCTAGAGCTTGGTATGATTGTTTAGATACATTTTTAATAAACTTGGGGTTTAATAGAAGTAATTTGGATTATTGTTTATATACTTTTGAAAATGGTGATGATACTATTTATTTGTTAATTTTTGTTGATGATTTGTTGATTTGTGGTATAAATGAAGTTAAAACACAAAATATTAAGAATCTTCTATCTGAGAAATTTAAAATGAAAGATCTGGGTAAAATTAAAGAATATCTTGGAATCACTATAG
Source organism: Amphimallon solstitiale (assembly GCA_963170755.1). Taxonomy (NCBI): domain Eukaryota; kingdom Metazoa; phylum Arthropoda; class Insecta; order Coleoptera; family Scarabaeidae; genus Amphimallon; species Amphimallon solstitiale. The sequence continues at coordinate 142,766,966 of OY720679.1, forward strand.
AATATAATCCTCATAACAATGAAATGAAATTAAAACAAACCAAGTATATTGAATCATTAGCGAGAAAGTATAATTTAGAAAACAATAAGTTATATAATACACCTATGGAAGTGAATTTAAAAACTGAGAAATCTGATAATTGTGAAGGAAATATTAAATATAGAAATTTAATTGGTGAATTACTTTATATAAGTTCAGCTACAAGACCTGATATAAGTTATAGTGTGAATTATTTAAGTAGGTATCAAAATTGTTATAATGAAACACATTTTAAGTATGCTTTACGAATATTAAAATATTTATACTTAACGAAAGATTTAAACTTGACATATAAAAGAAATGTAAATGTAGACATTATTGATTCTTATGTGGATGCTGATTGGGCTGGTGATCACATAGATAGAAAATCCACAACTGGCTATGTAATTAGGTTATTTGGAAATGTAATTTATTGGAAGTCTAGAAAACAAAAGTGTGTTACAAAGGCTTCGACTTACGCAGAGTATGTAGCATTGTCGGAAGCTGTAAGCGAATTAAAATTTGTAAGACAATTGATGAAAGAATTTAATATTAAGTTAGTAAAGCCTATTAATATTTATGAAGATAACTCTGGAGCGATTAATATAGCAAAATTTGGCAATTTCACAAAGAATTCTAAGCATATTGAAGTTCATTATCACTATGTACATGAAGGTATAAAAGAAGGTATTATTAATGTAATTAAGGTTAATTCTGACGAGAATATCGCTGATATATTTACTAAATCTTTATGTAAAGGAAAATTTGAGAAATTTAGAAATATGTTAAACTTGAAGTGAACTTTAAGATATGTAAATACAGTATAAATGTAAGGAGGCGTATTGGGATATGTATGTAATATTGTATACCTAATGTATATGCGCATGAGCATAATATATGTGTGTAAGTGGGAGTAGAGACAGTTGAAAAGATGCTCTCTTGATGTTTGTTTGTATATCCATTTATATTAGTGTTAAATAAAACACATAAAATGTGACTATTTGTTTTACTAGCAACTTAGCAACCTCAACAAGATCATACCTCAACAATTAGATTGTTGTATTCCCCGTATAATTCTTAGTCAAAAAGTAATAGGATAGTAGGGCCTAAAATGTAAGGTTTTCGACTTATTACCATTTTTCTGAAAAATTCAATGTTTTTATAAAATTATACTTCTCGAAAACAACGTATTAGATGGGCATAATTTTTGGTAGAGATGTTCCTAATAAATGGGCCTAATACAAACATAATTTATTTTTTTGCAATTACAAATTGAATTTGCAGAAAACTGGATTAAAGTTACATGACTTTTTGTACTGAAGGAATGTCAAAAAAACATATTTATCAGCCCAAAGAGTTTACTCTGTGAGAAGATGTCCCAAAACAGATGCCATTCGAAGAGTAATGGACGCTTTTATTACTACTGGTTTGCTAATTCAAAACAAGAAAACCTAAATATGTAGTTAATGATGAAAATCAGTTAAAAATTCTTATAGCAACAACAGATAATCCACACGTCAGTGTATGATATAGTTATAAAGTTGGTAGCAATAGCGACGCACACATATACATGTGCAACAATGTAACTAGCAAGTAACTAGCAAGGTGTATTGTACTGTAATGTGACACGACATTAAAGAATATAAAGAACGTTTGTAGTTTTCTTCTGTTGTGACATCATGCACTATCTTCTTTTTCTCCTTCTTGTTGATTACTTCTACACTTCTACATACACTAGCAAAATGATTTCTCGCTTGGCATTTTGCACACATCTTGCCAAAAGCTGGACATTTTTCTCTTATATGTTTATAACCACAATAATTACAAGTTTTGTGCATTGTCTCTGACTTATATTTGTTCTGTTTTACTGTATTTACAACGGCTACATTTTGTAAAACTTTTGACTGTAACTGGTATCGAATCACATGATGAAAATGTAGTAACCTGTTCAGGGCAATTTTCAGACACTTTGAGAGCTAATGAAAGAAAGGAATCATCTTTTGTGCCTGAAGGTTGTTTGAGAACACGGTCTGGTCGTGTTGTTAACAAACCAAATAAACTGATAGTTCCAGTGACATTAAAGTCAGAAATGATAATGCTTCTACATGCAGGATATCTTGGTATAAAAAAAACTAAAATGATTATTGGTCAGGTATAAGTGCTGATATAGAGCACTATATTAAGAAATGCAGAACTTGTGAAAAGTTATCTAGGAGAAATCAGAAGGAAACTTTACTACCGCATCCCGTTCTAAGAAGACCATGGGAAGGAGTGGGTATTGACATCTTCACCTATGCAAATATTTCCTAATTAAAATGTAATAAATATCATCTGTAATAAATACATTTAAATATTGAGTTACGCACCCATTATTTTAGAGCTAGAAGAGTGCTCTGCCAATGGACGGGTAGTAATTAAAATGAATGTCCGGGCAATTACTTTTGTGAATATGCCATTTGCGGATGAAGCTGGTTTCCATAGAAAGGGAACTGTTAACAAAAACAATTTTCATTACTATTCAAATGAAAACTTTTACTCACTAATAAATAGATCATCAGCAATGGGGAGGCATTCTTGGTGATTGGATGATGACCCGCATTTATTTGAAGGCAGTATTAACGGAGAAGCTTATGAGTAATTTCTATCAAGCATTTAGTGATTTTATTGGAAGATGTTTGGCTAAATTTACGAAGGGATGTAGATGCAACAAGACGGCGAATCCCCACATTCTATGCTACAGACACTAAATACTTTAATGAAATGTTTCCAGTGAAGTGGTTAGCCCGTGGAGGCTCTATTCACTAAGCCTGCTGGGCACAAAATTGGTTTCTTTTTATAGGGATCCGTAAAAGAGCAAATATACAGTAAACCTGTAATCGCAAAAGAAATATTGAGGGAACATATTCGACAAATATTTAGAAATATAATTGCTCCACGCCTGATTAATGTCGATTTATCATTTTGGAAGCATGTTCAGAAACTTTTAAAAGTGAATTTGAATACTTTTAATTTTTTCCTATTTTAATGTCCATATTTATTGTTATTTTATAATTTCTGTTCCACTAATTACTCATTCATTAAGTTATTGATGTTTTTTGTTTTGTTTTAAAATTTGTTTATTGTGCCATATTCTACATATATTTTGAATCATGTTACTGTATTGTAAATAAGATATATCCATTTTTTTTCTATACATACAAAAATCATATCTCTAAGGTCATTTTTAGAAAAATTCATTATAAAATCAGGCCTGACAACTGAAAAGCAACTTATTAAATGTCATCCATTCAATTGTCAATTTCGCGGCAAATATCATGGCTCACTATACCATATTCAAATAAAAAACTGAAAGTTGGCAAGATTACATCAGAAAACGACAATAGCTCAGCAATGGTCACTTTTAATATAATAACGTTTTACATGTTTTTGGTGTTTAGTAAGCAACCTAAACCGATATACACGGTGTTCCATTTGAAAAAAAATCACTTAGACAAAAATATGTCATATAACTTTAATCCAATTTTCTGAAAATTCAATTAAGAATTGCAAAAAAATAAAATATGATTGTATTATGCCCTTTTACTTTATGAACAACTCTACCAGAAATTGTGTCCATCTAATACGTCGATTTCGAGAAATATAATTTTATAAAAACATTGAATTTTTCAGAAAAATGGTAATAAGTTGAGAACGTTAAATTTTAGGCCTATACTATCTTACAACTTTTTGCCGAAAAATTATACGGGGAATACAAAAATGTAATAATATATAGGGTGTTTCATTTAAAAAACTATAACTATGGTCAACCACCAGGTTATGGAACACTCTGTATAATGCAAAATATTTTTAAAATGTGTTCCTAATGATCAGCTATCACAAGAAAAAAACCGTTTCGAAATATCTTTACTCGTAAAGGCACAATCGGCCTTACCCGCGGAGATGACTCACTCTGTATATGTACGGCGACATCTTTAATTAATTTTGTGTAGGTATGTAACAAACTTTTTAAAATATGAATCAATATTTGATTACTACCCACCTATGAGTTTTCCGTTTCCAGATTTATATAGGGAACCAGCACTAGAAATGATAGCACAAGAATTGAATTGATTATTTTCAAACAAATCCCGTCTTGGTATGTAACTTCTAAGATTATATGGATCGTTCTTTATATCATTCCTTCTCAAGGTTTCTAGTTTAATATTTTTTAATTCACATAAAATTTCATCTTTTGATTTTTCCATATAGTTCTCTCTAGGACCCGTATACTTGACATTATAATAATTATCTTGGCCTGGTTTTAGAACATTGCTTTCATCCAAGAAAACTCTTTTCAATTCCTTTATGACTTTCTCTTTGTACAGCTGCGTTTTATTATTGCATGTGGTTTCATGATCATCTTCCAAGCACTTAAACTGTTCAGTATCCATGGGAAGATATTCGCTCTGAACATTTGGAAATCTGGGTTTACTGTTTCTAATAATTGTTACGTTTCCGTCTCTTGCAGCGTGTTTAACTCTGCTCCTTGGTTCTGTTGCGTTATTTAGTAATTTTATTGTTTCATTCATGGGATAACCGCGGTTGTAGTAATATATTTGTTGATCATAATTATTCGGCGTGGTTTCTACATCTTTTTCGACATACATCCAATACTGGGACCATAATAAATACATATAACCGCACATTCCAAAAAATATTAAATTTATAAAGACCCAGATTGATACCACAAGGGCTCTCATTGTATGTCTGGAATAATTACCAATTATATTTTCAAAAATCGAAAAGAAAAATATCTAACTACTTAATTAGTTACCAACTTTATATGGAAATTTAATGTTCATGCAGGGACTATCAAGTTATTAAAGCATTGAATATGTACTGTAAAATAAAAATAAGTATCTTGTCAGAATTAGTTCATATAAGAAAGAACTACTTTTAAGAAACATTTTCCTATACAATCTATTCTTTACTTGAAATATTTAATATTATTTCAAACATAAATAACCTGATAAATTTAAATCAATAACTTAGAGGTTAAGTGAGATGAATATACAGGGAGTGACTATTATATAAAGGACAAATGCATCAAAGAAATTAATCAGAATTGTAATTCCACATACCTCTAGCCAATTATTACATTTTAATTCAAATTAAATATTGCAAAATAATGCCCATTGCCCCTGCTGATTATACCACTTTTTGAGCATGCGTGCCCCAAGGATGTTTGTACGGCATAATGTGTTATAATTTATTTATAATTGGTTGCGGGAACTAATTATTGCAGGTAGGAAGTGAAGTTTTAAGTTGTTTATTTGTTAAATATACACTGAAAAGTGAGAAATGGAAATATCTTTCGCTGAGGAATTTAAAAAAAGTTGGTTAACCTCTATTATAGGTATACTTTTCTTATTAGGAGGCTCTTGGTTGTTAACATGGAATGAAGTAAGTAATTAAAATGAATTATTATCAATAATAACGATTTTAATTTACATTTTGATATGATAGGGTAGAGCAGTTTACCATGCACATTCATTAAATGAGGCTTTCAATAACGTTGTTGCTTTAAATCCTTTCGAACCAGTGAGGACAGAATTAGAAGGACGACTTGTCCATATCAGTGGCAATTTAATAATTGATGAACCACTAACAGAACCAGAATATGGGGTTTCGGTGCAATCAGTGAAACTCAAAAGAAGAGTGCAAATGTATCAATGGGTCGAAGAAAGGCAGTGAGTAATTCCTTGTCGATAACATATTAACCATCGCAAAAATATACATTTATAAAATGAAATAGACTGTAAAACAATCTAAAAACAATTTGTTTAAGTGCTGAATAATTATTAATAGTTACATTTTAATTTCTGCATTTTGCAGTATCAATATAAAATTAATTTTATTTTTTTCATATATAGTAGACAAATTTAATTTGCAAAAACAGGTTCCCTATATTTAAAGCACTATATTACAGTTCTATTAATATTACCTACTTCTAATCTAATGAAAAAGCAATTTATCAACAAGGAAATAAATTTCCTTGTTGATAAATTATGTTTGTTATTTGTTATTACTATCGCATAATTTTATATAATTACACAATAAGTAAACTAAACAAAAAATAACATTTAAATTGTCATACATATTGAAGTAATAGGAATTAATATATGTATTACTTACTATTTACCACCCAATTATAAAAAACAAATAGTGACCAAAAGTAAATTATTCAATTTAATGTTATAGGTTAGAAAGTAGTTTGACAGTTTAGTTTGACATATTTTTTTTTTTTTGCTCAAAACCAACTTGATGCCTTTTCTTTGATAGCCAATAACGTTTCTTCTTCATTTCAGTGGAAGAGATTACAGTGACGCAGTACCGTCAGAATCAACTGGAGCCGATTATTTTTACGTAACAGAATGGCGCGATAAACTGGTCGATAGTAGGAATTTCTACATCCGACACAGTCATCACAATCCTACGTAAGCCTTTCGAACATTAAATTTAGACAACGTCAGAGCGAGTACCTAATATTTATTATAGAGAGATTCCTTTAAAAACGTACGTTTACGTCTCTCCAATTGTCAAAGTGGGGCAGTTGACTTTGGGAACCGATATTAAAAGCAAATTTAACGAGTTCATCGAAGTAACCGGTGATCAAAGACCAGACAGGCGTGACATAAAGTTGCATCTTGGCATTTATTATCACTGTGATGATGTTTGGAACCCTCAAGTTGGTGATATTCGAGTACAGTTTTATTATGCTGGAGTCAATGGCGAACCGGTAATCTACTTATTTATAGATTTAGGGCCGGTTTTTCCAACACCGATTAAAATGCTCGGTTAACTAATCATTGATTATCTCTAACCGGCGTTTTTCAATGCAAAGAAATACGCCGGTTATCTAAACAGTGTTTAAGAATTTATTGTACAAAGTTGGCAACATATTTGCTAGTGCATTTGATCTAAATTAGTATATTTTGCTCTAATAATATTGGCGCGATTTTCTACATTTGAATTTGTTCTTTGTGCTTTTTGCCGGTATTTTATTTTTTAAACAATATATTCTATATATGTAATTACTAAGACAAAGTCCCAGAGTAGTAGAATTAAAAACTTCCAAAACTGAATCGTCCTCGTCAGAACCAATAATGTTTTTGAGGTTATCAACGTTGATTAAGTACGTCGTTAATCGACCAAATTTTAACCGGCGAAAGAAGTACCTGATAAAATATTAAACAGTGATTAGGACTATATACACATGCGCATTACCTAGAAGATTTGAATTTCTGTTATTATTGACAGCTGTTGTTTTCATATGCATTTGTTTTACTGTATAAAAGTATTTTTTGGAATTAGTTAATAATTATTTACATCAGTGATTTAGTAATTGTACTGTTTCTTCTATAAATATAATGAACAGTATAATAAAAAATAAAAATAGCATAATATTAAATATGTGTAACTTTTAGCTTACTACAGAAATTTAATTAATTAATAACTACGAATACATTATTTTCTCTGATGAAGATGATACAATTTCGCAAGTTTTTTTATACTACTACAATTCTGGAACTTTACCTTTATTCGTGTGGATTCTAAGATCCTGTGGCAATTTATGCTTACATTTGCGCATTCCCTTTTTGTAATTGCATTTAATAGCACCTTATGAAAACATCATTTTATTCGAACATATTTTAGACTCACTTTAGATATGTCATTAACGTATTAAACTATACTGAAAAAATTACAAATGAAATTGAAAATATGGAAGAAATTCTAGAGAAGCTGGCAGGTTTACGTTGAGATTATATGCAGACACTTTAAATTCTTTTAGCTGAACTGGGTCTGGATGAATAATGTACATGCCTATAAAGTTCACATGCAGTTAAATTCTACACTAATAATTATACTGGCACTGTCGAATTCTCTCTGATCCCTCCAGAATATAACGTTTCTTAAGTTGAAATCGTGTAAACCAATTTGGAAACAAGGTTTTCTCAATCAAGCTTCTTTGATTAAAGGACATAAAATTAGTTTGAATGTATTGTTCTTAATAAACAGCTGATGTATGATCTTTCAGTAAAAATATCTGGCTTTATTCAACCCACAGGAATTTTATACCATTATAGTGTAACTGATAATCCATCTTAAGACCCTAGATGTAGCCTTTTCTTTTATAGCAAACTGTTTCTACTTTTATGATTTTGTTACATGTCATATATTTTACATAACTTTGGTAACTGTTTTCATTTCATATATATATATATATTATGTATATTGTGTTAGTTTTTTCATTTTTACAAAGTTTTTGTATTTTTCAATAGCAGTAAGTAATCAACAAATTCATTTCAGTTTCAAGTTTGTGGCACTTTGATATTTATTTCATAATAGAAATTTTAAATATGTGTTATGTACCGGGTGTTTTTTTATCTTTGATATCATTTTGATCACCTGCAACTTTCTTGTTTTTAAAAATATCAGAATGAAGCAAAAATCATTTTGCATAGGTATCTATGAAGTTTTTTACGTTTTAAAAAATAAAACAAAACACTAACGTTTTTCCAAGATATTAACCTAACTTATATTTTTTTAAATGGAAAGCCCTAAATATTTTCGGATATTTTGATTTTACATGAAATTTCAAGTATATTTTATAAAGCATACCCCATACCTATCTTCAACGGTTTGCGAGAAAACGGCGTTTAAACATGCCATTTTGAGAATAATTTAATTTTGTAAAATTGTTTTTTTTAATAATTTGTTACTTTGTTAATCGTTAATCTTTTGTTTTATTAAAAATAAACTTTCTAAATAATTATGAAAAATGATTTCTGTTTGATTTCGACATCTTTAAGAACAGGGTTACAAAACTAAATTTTTCTTTGTTGCATGTTTAAACGCCGTTTTCTCGCAAACCGTTGAAGATAGGTATGGGGTATGCTTTATAAAATATACTTGAAATTTCATGTAAAATCGAAATATCCGAAAATATTTAGGGCTTTCCATTTAAAAAAATATAAGTTAGGTTAATATCTTGGAAAAACGTTAGTGTTTTGTTTTATTTTTTAAAACGTAAAAAACTTCATAGATACCTATGCAAAATGATTTTTGCTTCATTCTGATATTTTTAAAAACAAAAAAGTTGCAGGTAATCAAAATGATATCAAAGATAAAAAAACACCCGGTACATAGAAATTCTCATGCAATATTCACAAATAAGTACTTACACCTTATTTATTAAAATGAAATTTCTAATTATAAAAGAATATAATCTTTAAAAACATAAAGGCAAAAAGCACAAAGAACAAATTCAAATATAGAAAATAGCGCCAATATTATTACAGAGAGATCATAAATGCTTGACCGTGCCACTTCATCGATATATCAACTTTAGCACGAGTTTGCCACACGTTCATTGCTGTAGTATGATATTTAGTTTGTATCTAACTTCGCTGAAGTGGCTGTCACTCCAATATTCTGTCATACATATTGGTCAGTCATATAAGCTTCTTGTCGTTTCTTTTTCCCTTGGTTTACTGCGTTTAATTGATTATTAGAAACTGTCTTTCTCAAGGCAATAAAAGGCACATTTCGTTGTTACTGTAAGTTATTTTTTTTGTGTTTATACGAGTATCATTATCATTTTACTTTCTTATACGTAGTATAAGGTAGTATTGTGATGATGAAAATTTTCGACCTCGAGATTTTTGCAGATGTCCACGTTTCGAGGTCCCCTGATACCAAAAAAGTGGTTTTTAAAAAATGTCTCTCTGTGTGTGTGTCTGTCTGTCTGTGACCACGATAGCGGTCAAACCGCTACAGATATCAATTCCAAATTTTGCATTCACGAATATAATCTCCCTCTTGAGAACTGATTAGATTTTGAGCAAAATCGGCCGATCGGAAGTAGTAGTTTACTTCAGTGAAAAAATCGAAATTTGCAAATATTTCGTCAATTACTAAGTTTAGACTAATTTATAAAGAATTCATAAGTATTTAGAACTTAATTTCCAATATCTTTTGTATAAAAAAAATTTCAAAATTCGGACCGGAAGTATCACTTTTACTCTTACCGAATAACGATTTTTTGCAAATATGTTGTAAATTATGCATTCTATATATATTTATGAAGAGTACAAAAGTATTTAGAGTTAGATTTGAAATATTTTTTGTATAAATGAAATTTCAAAATTCGGACCGGAAGTAACACTTTCATACGTATAAGAAAGTCGTGTGGTGGCCACACCTCATTTTTTGTTTAATTTTAAAGTTGCGTTGAAATCAACAATGCCATTTACGGAAGAATAAGATTTTTTTCTATTTGACTATTTAAAGAACACGGACTCCACTACATACATTACCAGAACTACAAGATGCTGTTACAAATGCTGTTAACAGTGTAACAGAAGAAATTATTCAAAATGTTTTCAATTCTCTAACACGCATAAATGTGTGTCTACAAAATGTCATTTTGAACATATGTTATAAATAATATTTCTAAATATGTAATACCTTATGCAATATCGATCTTATATTAAATTATTTTTAATAAATATATTTTCAATTATTAAATGTATTTCTTGAGTTATTAAAACGAGTAAATTTAACAAAAATTCTTGAAAATAGTTCATACGTAAAATAATAGATGTCGCACGAACGAAATACATACAATTCAGAATATGATATGTGCGGCAATTACACCATAACTATGAAGCGGCACGGTCAAGCATTTACGATCTCTTTGAACAAATATGCTAATTTATATCAAATGTACGAGCATTTTTGTTACCAACCTTCTAAAATAAGCTCTTAATCACTGATCAGATAATCGGCGTATTTCTTGGCATTGAAAAACGCCGGTTAGAGATAATCAACGATTATGCGTAATCAATGATTAGTTAACCGGATACTTAAACCGCTGTTGCAATAACTGGCCCTCAATATTATATTATTTTTATATTTAATTATACCGTCATTTTTAGAAGAAACAATACAATTACTAAATGATTAAAATAATTATTAACTAATTTCAAAAAATACTTTCATACAGCAAATAAATGTATATGAAAACATAACCGCTGTCAATAATAATAAAAATTCAAATTTCTAAGGTTATGCGCATGTCTAAGTAACCCTAATCACTGTTTAATGTTTTATCAATGATCACGCTAACCGGCGGTTTAATCGGGTTGGAAACACCGGCCCTTAATAGGAAGATAAAATTTCAGAAAGTTGGTCAGAACTTAATTTTTAAAACAGAAACTGGAAATAAGCTTATATTTTTTCCTTTATTTCTTAACATATTGAATTTCAAAGCAAACCTCTGTGGAATAGTAAATCTCCTTGTTAAAAATAATGTAAACAACTTTCTATAGTGGAAACAAAAGACAGATACATTTATTTATTAACATCTAGATAAATTAATTTACATCATCCCATATCACAGAATATTGAGAAATTTAAAATCATATATGAATAGCACACAACCACTTACTTGGTAAATTAGCGCTTAGGGAATTTGTTTATTTTTTTATGCATTTAAAACTGTTTTCTACCGAAGGAAGAATCCACAAACAGGAAATAAATGTTTCATCGCAGTACCAAACTGTGGGACGGCTGACAGTGGATGACAACAAACTGGCAATTCTAATTTGGCCTTTCATTGTTAACGTCAAAATGACGTTGCAATAGGCAGCTGTTAGGTTCAATTATAGGTGGTAATCGACAGACCTGATCAGAGATTTGAACCTGCTATACCAGAACATTCTTATTGAAAATGACCCAATGTTTAGTAGGTACACTTTGGCAAGAGTCAATAACAAAAATTTCTAGGTGACAGTCGTTGGCATGCAGAAGAATGGTATTTTGGTACCGTACCGTACCGCTAGAGGGCACGAAATCGCAATGTTACGTAATGGAATCCTTACTGTCACCCAAATTTTCGATGTGGAACATTCAGACGCCCGCTGGGAGACGTGGAAGATAAGGGCAGCTGGTGTTTTCATTTTATACGCATCCTCAGTGTGTCTCAAAAAGTTCCTCCGTCTCTTGCGTAAGAATTTTTTTATTTTCATAATCTGCATTTAATGTTCCTATGTATGCATGCAGTGTTTGCTAGATTTCAACACATTCATTTATTATTTCCTATTAAGAGAGGCGTTTACCAACAAATAGAAACTTATGCAACTTATATTACTAGCGGGACGGGTAGACGCAAGGGGGTGGGTGTGAGTAGGTGGAGCTAGACGATATTCGGTTTCGATCACAGCGCTACGGTTTTATTCACAGATTCTGTCGTGGGTTGAAAATTTTAATATATACATAAAATGAATCGTCAAATATTTAAATTCTGAAATCTGCTCGCATATTGGTATTATGTACTTAGTTTAACTAAATGGAATTAACAAATATCAAAATAATGTAAACAAAATTGTAGACTAAAAATTACTTACATCGTATTTTGATTTTTCATACGATTTGCATGGTTACTTCTTTGTTTTGTTGATGTTTTATAATAAGCCAATTTTCGCTTGCCCATAACTGTTATATTATTATACACTCGAATATTATAGGTATATGTGACATTTATTTTTAATTACAAACTGTCACTCGGATTTAAGTCTGCAATAGCCGACCGATTCCGATAGATTTGCGTCTTCGCTAGGACCGGTAGAGATACCGTAAAGTGGAGATAGACGGCGCGAAAGCTTCGAAAAACACACGTGTGAAATGTGTGTGACAATGTTTACTATTTAATGTTTTTTATCTTCAAAAGTAATTACGTAAATTTGATTTTTTTTATATCGTTCATCAAATGTGTAGCTGGTACGTAGAGGTTATGTTTTTCTTTTGTGTACCCGCCTTAAGCTTAGTTCACAGAACTTCGACGGTCGCGGGCGACACAACTATCATCCAATAGCGTTGTTTGTTGTTTCGTATTCCCCTCTGTCGCTGTGAAGTTGGAATTTGCGAACTACACATACTGTCGCTCAAATTAGTGAGGTTATGTTCATTAAAATAAATAAAAATCATACAACAAACCGTTTTTTTTTATTTCTTTACGTGTTTTCTTTTTCTCCGCCACAAATAAGTTAGAGTGTATAACAAAATTCGTTTATTTATCATTTTTAAATATAAATCTCTTTGAATTTTAGGTTATATGGTAAAGTGTCGCAAGCGACATTAGACTACTGCAGCGCTACCAAATTTCGTTGGCAGGGGAAGTGTCGCCCGCGACCGTCGAAGTTCTGTGAACTAAGCTTTAGTTAGTAGACATTAATCAAATTCATGCATTTTTGTGGTTATTTCTAAAACACAACGTTTTTAAGAAAATAAATTAATACAAAAACTGGCCTTGACATTATAAATTTATGCCTTTTGCATCGCTAACCCAAATTTGAGATTCTAAAATTACAAAATAAATTTAGAAAACGCAAAACGGCAATGCCTTACGGGATCATAGTTTTCAATAGGTAAACGCTCCTCTTAATGTTATATTATTTTTGAATTTGAGAGTAATTTCAAGGCACTGGTTTTTGCAATTTTGGACAAAAAACTAGTGTGCTTTGTATATCACCTATAATTGAAAAAGTTTTTCATATAAAATTATTGGCACTGAACTACAAAAATGAAAATATTAAGATATTAGTAATATCTCATATACACACCATTGGAATTATGACAGCCACAATAATTGATGTTTATTTTAGTTCATCACACAACAGTTAACTTTAATTTATGGATTTTTATGAAGTTTTTTAATATTAAAACTTTGGAATTTTCAATAAACAATACCAAGTTTAAGTTTCAATATTGCAAAAATTTAAGAAAAACGCAAAAATTCAAGTTAAATGATATACATATAATGAAATATCAATCAATGTGATTTTCATAATTTCAATGTACCTATGAGATGTATGATTAAGAATGTATATTGGAAAATTCACTTGGTAAGTAAATTTTTCCATCTCTGTATTGTAGTGCAAATCATTTTATAAGTAAAAATTGTTCAGTTATAGAGCATTTATAAAGGACACTACTTTTTTGGCAGAAATCAAAGAATCCATGTGTGTGTGAATCTTGACTCTGAACTTCTTTAAGCTATGTTTTATAATTACTGACTGAGCTGGTTAATTAAGTAAATAGGAAGAAAGAAGCAAAACATACTTATTTACCACGTCAATTTATCTGTTTTAGTACTGAAGATACCGGCTTTTCAACAAATCGCAAGTGAAGACATCAGTTCATCATCTAATCTGGCCATATCTGTCTCCATATCTTTACTGATAATATCCTTAGCTTGGGTATTTTATCGACCGATGATAGCGATTGGCTTGGTATTGGCCTCTCTAAGTCCAATAATATACTGTTGCATGGCGTTTCTTAATGCTGGACAATATGTAAATAATGCACCAGTCCAAAGGAGATAGTTGAAAATGTTATTTATACTTAATAAGATCTGAAAGACTGCAAATATACTTAAAATATTTATAATCAAGCTGGAAATAAAGCAAAAATTTCTTATTAATGTAAATATGAACAACATATTTATCCTGTGTATATATTATTGTTACGTTTATTTGTATGTTTGTAAATATATTTCTTGTTTTGTACCTAATATCAATACGAGAGGAAAATCTGTAAATATAGGTATTGATTTTATGTTTTGTAGTTATTTTAATTTTTTATGATGAATAAACAGTATATAAATATAAAAATCTTTTTTTCATATTCTATATACAGATACTAAATTACATTATTAGATATGCAACATGTTTTGTCTTTATCTTTCATTAGTTATACACCTCTTATTATTTACCTACTTCTTTCTCATTAAAATTCGTTGAATATTTAAGGAATTAAACTGCAATAAAAAATCTAAAGCAAAAGGAAAATTTAAGGCAAGGCTTATTAATCTTATTATAATTAGGTATATCTAACTTATAAATATTTAATGTATATAGTTATCTAACCAAAGGGCATTAAACTTGCAAACCCCTTCGTAGTTAATCGTAAGTCAAAAAATAAACAGGTTAATATGATCATCAATACTAAAGAAAAGTGTTTAAACGATTTTTATAGTTTCATGATAGTAGACAGCATGACTATCATGAAACTATAAAAATCGTTTAAACACTTTTCTTTAGTATTGATGATCATATTAACCTGTTCTGTATTTACATAACCTGTCGATATGTTATGATTGTTATGAATAGTTATGATTTAAATAAAATTTAGCTGTTTTTTGAATAAGCATGAAACTGGCAACATAATGGCAGCAATATTACTAGGAATATTACTAAAATTATAAAAATTTAAAATCAGAACGGCATTAATGCAATATTTATAAAATGAAATAATAGTTATATTTCAAATGATAATTATTGTTTGTAAAATAAATAAATAAATAAAATAATATTTACTGTAGGTTGTCAAATCTTATTTATCGTTTAGTTTATTGTATTGACTTGATTTGTCTGAATTTGTCTTGACTATGTGTATACAATTTCTAAAACGCTATTACATTTGGGAAAATATCAAAATTATTATTTCACTTTCCTTTTTTATGGTGATTAAGTAAAAACATAAAAAAAAGGATGAATTTATATTGGAAAAGATGCTCAAACAGTCCTTAGTTCTTAGTTGTGTAGGAAGCCATGAAACAAAACGGTAACATATGCATAATTTTCTTCATACATTATATCTCGACCATTATTTGTGATGATCAATTATGTGCTGCTGATAACAAAAATTATTGTAACACACCGGAAAAAGAAAATAAATACAGTCGAGGTAAATCTAACCTTAAATGCTCCTAGAAAATTTCTCTTAAATCTCGATCATATTGGGTTGCCTATATCTAGGTGCTATTGTTTCCAGAATTAAATGACAAATATTGGCAATATTTCCAAAACATTCGAAAAGCCAGAGAGTCTTATAAACCATGTGATTCTACTAAATGCAGATGTCATTCTAATGTGATAGATGAAGATCTCAATAAATTTAAGGATGGAATAACCAAGGAACAAATAGGAAATGTTAAATCAAAGTATTTTCTTAATAACACTTCCATTTCGCTGTGGTATTAGTATGTATATACATTAAACGATTATTTTTAGGGGTACAAAATATCAAATAATAAATCACCGTTTGCATCGAGATCCGGAATGTATGTTCCCAGCGAGATGTTCAGGGATTGAACATTTCTTATTGGAATTATTGTCTGAGCTGCCGGATATGGAATTTGTAGTTAATACCAGAGATTGGCCTCAGATTCATAAACAATATGGACCTGTTGGTCCAGTATTTTCCTTTAGCAAATCCAATGATTATTATGATATTATGTATCCAGCTTGGGCATTTTGGGAAGGTGGGCCTGCTATCGAGTTATATCCAAGAGGCATAGGTGAATTCCTTTTCATTGTAGTTATTTATATTTGTTAAGAAATTGTTGTCATCTTTGTTTTAATAGGTCGCTGGGATTTGCATAGAAAACAGCTTTCAAAAGTGGCAGATGAAATACCGTGGAATGCCAAAATCGATAAGGCATTCTTTAGAGGTTCTAGAACTAGCCAAGAAAGGGATCCCTTAGTGTTATTATCAAGAGAAGAACCTGACTTAGCAGATGCCCAGTACACAAAAAATCAAGCTTGGAAAACTGATGCTGTAAATTCCTTACCACAATCTCTTCCCATTAATCTATTTCATTTGTTTCTATAGGATACACTCCATGCGGCCCCAGCTTCAGAAATATCATTTGCTGAACATTGCAAATACAAATATCTGTTCAACTTTCGCGGTGTCGCGGCCAGTTTCAGACTTAAACATATCTTCTTGTGCAAATCTCTTGTATTTCATGTCGGCAATGAATGGTTGGAATTTTTTTATTCAGCTCTGAAGCCGTGGATCCATTACATTCCGGTTGACGCCCGCGCCACTAAGGAAGACATTAAAAATTTGATTGAATTCGTGAAAGATAACGACGACGTGGCCAAAGAAATTGCCCAAAATGGGTATCAAATGATTTGGGACAACTTGAAGATGAAAGATGTTAGCTGCTATTGGAAGAAGTTGTTGAAGGAATACGCTAAACTGTTGAATTATCAGCCAGATTTGGATAAATCAACTATTGAGATTAAAAAGAAGTAATTCAATGATTAAGAATTTAAAAGATTAAATGCAAATTTTACAGCTTAAATAAAAATAATGACAATAAATTGACAATAATAAAAGTAGATTAAATTATATCTATATCGTGTGGTATTGTTATTTTTTCAGTATTATAAAGTATATACTATGATCTGATTTATTTCTATTGTATTTTGCTTTTTATCGTTATAAATATATTTTTTTGTAATAAATAAAGATATATTAACTCTTTTAATTAATTATATTAGTAAACCTATTTCCAAGTTCTTATAGCTTCTGGAAAAAACATGTTAAACTTTTGAATGATATCCAAAAAATAAGTCTTTTTATAGAAGAGATACAGGATTCTTGGAAAAATTCTTAATTTAATACTTTGTGTTTGTCTATTATTTACTTTTTAGCAATTTTCTTTACCATTACTTTACATGGTCATAAAATCGGTCAATAGATAATAAAATCATTATCTATTGTTAGAGGAGATTGACAGCAAAATTTTGTTATTTTAGTGGGTTTCAATGCTTTCATTCAGCAGACACAACAGTTGCGCAACTGTTCAGTGAACATGTCCAGTAGACGAGCGCTCACTATGAATATGTTCAGGAGCGGTCGCCATTTTTGTGAGCGGAAAAATTCTATGCTCACTTGGTGAGCCGTAATCTACGAGAAAGTACAGGCCGCGAACAAGCAATCGTGACGTCACGAAAGCCGGCCCTATCTCCATGCGTTAATGTGTTTTATAACTACTTAACTATTAAATTTAATCAGTTTTCTCTTGGATAGATCCATGTTTTGGGTGTTAATTTTGTCGTTGATTATTTTTGAATAGTTATTAAGAAATATATTGGCAAGAACATGACTATTTTTTAACAATATCGACTTCAACGTTTTGCTGCATAAAATACATTTCTCATTGATTTCTTCTACATATTTTTCCAATTTTAACATTGTCAATTCCCGTAAAATAATCCTTTGTTTACCTGTTTTTAGAAATTCAGTTTCATATTTATCTGAAATAAGCTCACTAAATATCTGATACGCCTGAATAGAGACTTCAAAGAATAATTCAGATGGTTGTTTTAGAGCTCCTCTTGTTAAATTTTTCAAATATTTGCTAATATCTGCAGAGTCATTTTCACCACAATTGGTAAAATGTATAACAAAATCTGAATTGGTAGTAATGGATGTTAAACAATTGTCACAACCATTAACAAACTTAATTAGTGAATGTGCACAGTATCCGGCAATATAGAACAAAGATGATAATACAGAAGCATTCAGTGCAATGTCAAATGAATTATTTAATATATCTGAAAAAGAAGAGACGTTTTCAGATAATCCATCGTTTCTGGTTATTTTATCAATTGTTATAACCGATGACTCTGAGAAATGTTTAATACATACTACTGAATGTTTTGTTGGATTAAATGACTCTCTATGAATGCATTTAATCCACGTTTTTTTCAACTCTTCATCTTTTGGAAAAGAAAAGACGGACACATACGTATGGGTACTATCGTAATTGCTTGTGCAATTAGGCACGCAGCATTTATCAGGCATTTTTAATTAAATGAACAAGATTCACTCAGGTATCTAGTCAAACTGTTGGCGTTCTTGATTAACTAATTATTTTATATAAACGACACAACCATATTATAAACGACACCACCCGAAAGTTATTTATAAGTAATAAAACAACGTTCACATACAAAATTTACCAGCGGCCATATTTGCTAACCCACAAACTCGGCACTCCACAATTGAGAAACACTCTCTTTTCACTGATTTTACAAATTATCTGCACATAAATCAGGTAAATCTGAAATTCTACACCTTTAACTTATCACTTTAACTTATTTGAAGTTCTTTATGAGGGTTTTTGAAAGAAAAACTTGCGAAATCTAGTTCACGCGACTGACATGTGCGACCACGGCAAATCTAAACTGTAATGCTCGTCAGACGGCATTCGTGACGTCAGATCACGTGACACAAGCTTTGTTCCAGGCCTCTATATCACGGAGGTTACGGGTGAGCGTATTCTGTACGCATGCGCCATTGATTCATTCCAAGACCAACCTAATACATACTTCTGAAGAAAGTTACTAGAAAAGTAAGATACAGCAAATTAAAGGTATTGTGCAATAATAAATGTATTATAATATTGGAGTTCACTCAGTATTTTATTCGGGGTTGGAAAAATCAGCCTTTCCACTAAAAACTACATCAAACTTTAATGCAGAAAAACAATTTATTATTATTGTTTATTCAGTTTAATCTCTATAATTTTAACAAATGGCAGCAATGAAAAGTACCAGATGACAGACGATGACATAAAGGTGAGCGGTCCTGTCCAGCGAACACTCAACTGTTGTGAAGTGAACGGTTGGAGCGGGATCAGTTGCTGATCCGCCTGCTGAATGAAAGCAATGTAAGACCACCAACCACGCACGCGATTTCGCCGCGCCAAAAGCATACTTGTTCGTGATTGGTGGAGTGTCATTTTGTAGTGACATGTAAGCCGTTGAGCAAATAGTGATTTGTCAACAATTTTAAATTTAATTATTTATTTTAATACATGTAAAGAAGTTATATTACTAAGATGATTGCATAAATATGAAGATTTACATTTTAGAAAGTTAGTTTTGTTGAAGTCAGTTACACTGATTTTTAACTCGGCGATGTTGAGACATGAAATAGTATTAGAAATTTTACCATCCAACTCTGTTTATAAAATTCCAGCATGTCTCTTTTTCTCATAAACTCAGACTGGCAACTATTTAATAGAAAAATATCCAAGATCTTCTATCCTTGTCACACATGAATGAAGCATATTAGCGCGGAATTTGCACAAAACTATATTGGACAAATCACACCTACCCTCAACTTGTAGCTTTAAAAAATACGAATACTTAGATTTTATTATTGATAGAAATCTCTGTTTATTATACTTACACAATATAATACATGAAATAACTCTAACGCCACATATTCCTGAATACGTCAATTTGAAATCAGGGGTAGTGCACTTCATTTACTACACCTTATCAGTGTTTTGGTTATGGGAGGGTTTCTTAAAGGGCAGCACTTTATACAGGATCGAAAACACAACTCTCAATATAGTTGGCTGCGTTGGTGAATTTTGTTAGAATTGTTGTTGTTATGTGATTTTTCTCCGCCATTTGCAATATTGTGAGTAACTGTCATTGTTAAATACGATAGTTCTTCTCCAGAAGTGCATTTCGAAACATCAAACCGATGATACTATTTTAGAAAATATGCATGTACAGGCGTTAGCGTCCACCTTACAAGCAAGTCCCAGTGAAAGACCAGAAATTCAGTATGTGTCATGTATTTGTAAGTGTCATTTATAGTATTAAAAAATGTAACAGTTTCTTAATCATATTAAATATATTGCAGTTATAAGGTACAATGTTATTTTTTGTACATGATTTACTAAATATATACAGGGTTAGTTAAAAGTATGGAGACGGCGATTTATTGTCGTTAATATTCATTTTAGAGAATTATATGTTCAATATAAAAGTTTGTTAGGATATTTTGATCTACATTTGAGAATATTTGATTTTTTCTTTTCTTCAATTGTTTTTTAGTTACGCCTGTCCGCGCAATTTTTTTAAATGGGAACTATACTCCATTCAGTCTAAGAATGGAGTAGATGGCGCTACAATATGAGCACAGTTTACACACGATGAACTTTGTATTTTGAAAACAAGTAAAACATATGTTTACTGTCAGATGGATAGCAGGGATATACATATCTGATATCATTATATTTTGACATTTACGTAAATTTTTGAACAAGTTGGTAACTCATTCCTCAAGAAAAAGGAATGCACATGTCGTCTAATTGTACTTTTTTGTGCTTCATCCAATTTATTGTAAGTATGACGATAATTTCTTTTTCTTGGAGGAGAAATTGGAACTCCATATAATTCCATTTCTTTAATAATGCAGTACATTGTATTCTTATTAATACCCACTTCCTCTGCTGTTTGATTGACTGCAGCTGTTTTAGACATATTGTCTTTATGCTTAATGTACACATTATAAGCCATTTGCCTTTGTCCAGATCTTATGTGTTTCCCTTTACGATTTTTTGAAGGACCTGGTAAAACTGCTTCCGCCATACTATAGAATATTAGCGATTACGAAAAGAAAGTTAACGAAATTGATAAAATACCTTAACAAATGAATATTTCACTTGCGAGTTCTAAGAAGAACTATTTTTTAAGAATATTAACAACAAATAACTATGTAAAATACGGAAATCGACAAAATCTTTGAACAAAACTGTCAGTAAACAAATTTTTGACAGAACGAGCTAAATGCGATTATTTTGCCGGTGTAAATGCACACTCGATTTCAACCAATCACAAACGTTTATTTTAAGCCCTATCTTTCCCAATGCTTTATTCTTAGACTGAATGGAGTATAGTGAATTTTACTCTACCATTCGATAGAGAATTTTTTTCTCTTTGCAATAATATTTTTGTTTTTTTTAAATTCATTTTAATAACTTTTACAAGAAAAATTAAACAAATTAATAACAAAGTAAATTAAAGTAAGTGTTCAAATTGTCGTCCATTAGTAATTTGACAATGACCCAATCGATTTACAAAACCCCGAACAGAGTTCTGTAAAAAATCTCGGGGAATTTCTTGTATCGTTCTGGTAATTCGGATTTGTAAATCTTCGACGTTATCGGGCTTATCTTCGTAAACTTTGTTTTTTACGTATCCCCAAAGAAAAAAATCTAAAGGACTTAAATCTGGCGAACGGGCTGGCCATTCAATGGTTCCTCGTCTTCCAATCCATCTGTGGGGAAAAACGTTGTCCAGATATTGACGAACATTTACACCATAATGTGGTGGGGCGCCATTTTGCTGGAACCAGATACTGTCATTGGGCAGGTGTTCATTGTTTTCATGTGGATAGAGCGTAGCACAAGCAGGTATTATTTCATTTTGCAATAACTGCAAATACAGACCCGAAGTTAAATTGCCATTGATGAAAAAGGGACCGATAATATGACCGCCAAGAATGCCAACCCAAACATTAACCTTTTGGGGGTACTGCGTATGGTGCTCCAAAAACCAAAAGGGATTTTCCGATGACCAGTATCTGCAGTTATGTCTGTTTACTTCACCGGTAAGGCAAAAAGTAGCTTCGTCAGAGAAAAGAATATTGTTGACAAAATTTTCATTATTATTGCAAATATTTAACATTTCTTCAGAAAATTGTAATCTCCTATCAAAATCATCTTCCGTTAACTCGTGTACAAGGTGTACCTTATAAGGTTTATACTTTTCACTTTTTAAAAATGACACGATCGATGACTGCGAAATATTGAAATTGGCCGCTAATTGATTGGTTGATAAATGAGGATCTTCAGATACAGCCAATAAAATATCCAGTTTGTTATCATCGCTTTTTGCTGTTCTAGGTCTACCACTCCTTGGCAAATCTTTAACGCTACCAGTTTGTTCAAAGCGTCTTAAAGTTTTACCAACAACGGATTTAGAAACTGGATTTCTATTTGGATGCGTATCATTAAATAAATTACAAACGTCTTGTAAATTTCTGCGTCTATCTCCATAACCCAACATCATAAGTATTTCAATTCGTTCATGTTCACTTAAACTCGCCATTGTTAATATTAACAGCAACAAATTGCACAAATGAATTATTTCTGTCAAAGATTTGACGTACCCAATAACCACTGATAAAATTATGTCGCTCAAGTTTGTTTATCGCATCGCTTCTGTCTATCTGCGATGTACCGAACATCTGTGAAACACTTGAACCGGCCTTTTCTTATAAAAAAGTTATTGAAATGAATTTAAAAAAAACAAAAATATTATTGTAAAGAGAAAAAAATTCTCTATCGAATAATAGAGTAAAATTTACTAGTTCCCATTTAAAAAAACTGCGCGGACAGGCGTAACTAAAAAACAATTCAAGAAAAAAAAAATCAAATATTCTCAAATGTAGATCAAAATATTCTAACAAACTTTTATATTGAACATAATTCTCTAAAATGAATATTAACGACAATAAATCGCCGTCTCCATACTTTTAACTAACCCTGTATAATACTTATAGATAAAAATATATTTGTTTTAATCTGTTTCATCAGTACCACTTAGATACAGAAAAGATTTTACGATACTTCACCATTTACATATACTAATTTGTTTTTCATGTAAAATTACCATCAAATATTTTGACGTTTAATGTTGCAGACACATGTTAATGTTCCAGCAAATATAACGCCAAAAAATATTGATGCAAATTTTTACATTAATTTCATACATTAATAATTTGCAATCAAGAAATTTAAAAGTTCCCGCTCATTAAAGAGTTATCATTCTCTATAGATTCCTACGGTAATTCTATCAAAAGTACCCGGAAGGGAATTACAGATGGTGCTGATGTTTGGTTCACTTCATTTGCTAAACAAGGAGGCGTAATCTGGATCAAATTTGGGATTTATAGTTACCAGTCTGGTTTGTTTAGTCTCTGTTTCATATTTTATTCACGGCACTTTTGATATTTCTGTTCCAAATTCGTACCACCCAATTCACCCACGAGTCGCCAGAGGCGTAGATAATTATGGTAAACAAGGGCGTCGACAAAAAAAACAGTAAAATGTGAACAAATTTTTATTGAAAAATAATCTTGAACACAGTATAAAGGTATAAAGATTGTATTATACCTCTAAAAAGCCTTTATTACATCATAAAAGGTTAAAAAAAATACGTAAATACACCGAGTCAAATATCTATACTTTTTAAAACCGCATTATCAAATTTTAACAATAATATTTTTTTTATTCATATGATTGCTAAAATTCAATATTTTTATTCACAATAAACCTTGATTTAATACTGCCATATCATTGAGTTTACTTTCGGGCAATCTTCGGCTATCATTTTCGTTTAGTCTAGCATCTTAAAATATGTTATCAATGGTATCTCCTCCATACAAAAGATCGTACATGGTCGAGGCAAGTTCTTCACTTTCGTCAGTATTTTTCATACTTTTACCGGTCCTTCTGAAATCCTCTTCATCAATACCCTCTTCAGCGATATTGGTTATTTTATCCCTGACATCTTTCATGATACATGCTTCTAGTTTCTTGTATTTGTAGCATTTGAAAAATAGCATTGGTTTGGTTAATTCTCTCGATAGTGGCGATGCTTTGGTCGGTTCTGGCACGCATTGCTGAAGAAAAACGACAGTATTAAATGTTTATAGGGACATTCAGCGATACATTTATTATATTTTTTTTATATTTTTACCGAAAATTGTTGACAGTAATTGACGCCATCTTGAATATCGTTTCTCAATTCTTGCGCTACCGGCAATGCTGCTATTCTCTTACTGATCTTGGCATAATTAGGTTCCAAATTGTCATCAATGTATCCCAATTCTTGCATGACGCAGGTGATGTTCCTTACTTTAGTGCTGAGCCTGGGCAATAACGATTCCCACTGTTCTTTGACGTCCATATCTCGCTGGAAACAGAATGCATTTTTGAAAGAGTTGTCTTAAATCTGTGATCGAATTAGGCTTACCGACATTCGTGAATATTGCTGACTGAAGTATGGGAAGCCAAATTGTGAAGAAGCAAAAGGATTTGTTGGATAACTGGGGCTGTAAAACAGCGGAACTTGGTTTGCAAAAGCTTGATAAAACGAAGCGGGCTGAGGCGATCCAGGATATGGTCTGAATGATGGCTGAGGATATGGATTCTGTAAAAATTATGAGTCATTTAAATATTTTAAGCATCTCAGATGTCTTAGCTGACAACTTTTAATTTAAACTATATATCTTTCAGTAATAGTTTCTTTAGAAATATGCCACAAACGGCTTGCTTTCTAACCTTTATGGGGAAAAAGCATGTCTTATGAAACTTGCCAGTGACCAGTCAGGTTCAGTGGCCACTTCTAATATTACCTAAATTTGTAAAGACACACAGTTGCCATCTATTAACTGTTCTAACAATTAGGACCAGTTAAAAGTAAACTCTAGAAAATGTCGTTTGTAGTTGTTGCGTTGTGAGTAAGCCTTGTTTATTAATACTATAGTTATACAACCTACAGAAAGCTGTAAACAGGTGGGCGAAGGGATGTGGTCATATAATGGTGTAGGTACGGTGTATTCAGATGAAAGCCGATTATATTCGGTAGCTTTGAAGTAACTTTAACTTTTACTACAATATATTAGCGGAAAAAATTAATGAATGGGCACATCCTACTGCCGAACCCCTCTGGTGGTTACTATTCCGAACTAACTTTCAGTTGTATATCTATATTATAAATAATCAAAGGCGTAAGCAACAAAAGTGTAACTTCTCACCACAGCTGCAAGCTTAAACAGCATGCAGTAGTATTAAATTCTATGAAGTTATAGGTTAGGTTCTCCAAAACATGTGGTTTGTGGAACAGAAATCAGCGATTTTCCGAAAACTATATTCAGCAGGTAATGCGAAGTGGTCGGTTTTCTGTTAATGTGTGGGCATGGACAAATGTACCTGAATGGTTCTGGTTCATGCTGCAGAATTAACGGGAGATTTAACTCGCAAAACTATTTACATTTAGAAATATTAGAAAACGAAATGCTGCCTTCAGTTCGTCAAGTTTCTCCTAATCATCTTATTTATCAAAAGGTTACATACTAATTTTTCAGTACTAGAATATAACAAATAATGCATAATTTGTAATCGTATCTTGTTATGCCGTGTTTACACGATCAAATAAATTGATAAATAAATTGACGAATATATTCATGAGGATATTCATGAATTTATTCGTTAATTTATTGGACCGTATAAACGCAAAAATGCTTCCAATATTTTATTGACGGTGTCCACTAGTACCAACCGTCAAATAGTGAGATTTATTTTCTTGCAACCTTTGTTTTTTTAAGACATGCGCACTAGTGGTTCAAGAACTGGAGATCCGAAGAAATCGAAAATATATGGTTTTTGTTGTAGCAATAAGCAGGCAACACACTTAACATAGACAAAAATTTGTATTTGCGATGTTGCCATCAAGATAGATATTATAGACATTATATTTTGCCTGCAGAGACCGCCACATTGCAAGCCTTATTACTTTTATTCTACAATTTTTCACTTTCTTCCTTTATTTCTTTTTAAAATGACCTAATTTTTGGACAGGATATACAAAAATAATCAGAGAATTTTTGTACAGAGCGCTTTTGAAATTTAGATACAAATTATTTTGTATTTTTTAATTGTTGCATTATACCCGTATTTCGCCTTGTACCTAGATTCTATAAATTTTAACGAACGTATATCAAAAAGAAAATCAACCAAATGTTGTGTATTTTTTAATTAATCTGTAAAGTTGGAACAATGAGTTGGAATGATGAAAAATAGGCAACCAGTTACGCGCCATTGTGGACTCTTAACAATGTTTTTGTTTTCATTTATGAATTTGGAGGTTACGTGGAACTTTATTATACAGTGTGTATAAGCCAAATGGAATAAATTCATTATTTCGGTTACTGTACATATTTATAAAAAAATCCCGAAACATGTCATATTTAATTTATAAATTAACATTCTTCAACGTGAAAATGCGACCCCTACCTTCAACCCCCTTCGAATGACAGGTACAACCCCCATTTTTTTAAATGGGAAATATAGGCTTGTGATATATCGTTGTAAAGGTCTCTTTATTCTCTATTCAAAAATGTTATAATTTTCATGTTTGTTGCAACAATTAAGATAGAATAAAATAAAATCATGTTGTTATCGAAATTCGCTACAATATCCTCAAAAAATAAAATTTAATGCAAAATGTTAAGAAAAATTTAAAACGCCAAAAAAAAAATATGAATGTCAATGAAGTAGATGTTCAAAATGTTCACCATGAACGTCTTGGCAACATCCTAATCTTAAATAAAACTGTCTTCTAACATTATTTAACATATCAGGCGTGATCTACCTAATCGCAAGCGTTATTCGTTCTCTTAAGTCATTTAAATCCAAAGGTTTAGTTTTGTACACAATGCTCTTCAAATATCCCCATAAAAAAAAATCAAGTAAGGTCAGATCAGGTGATCGCGCTGGCCATTCTATCGATCCTCGCCTTCCTATCCACCGATTGGGAAATATTGCATCGAGGTACTGCCGGACATTGCGTTGGTAATGTGGTGGTGCTCCATCCTGCTGAAACCATATCGTATTCATTGGAACTTGAGGGTTTCCTGGATCAGGATATAAATTTGCCAAAGTTGGAATGACATCATTTTGAAGCAGTGCCAAATAACGATCGCCATTCAAATTGCCCTCAATGAAAAAGGGACCAATGATATGGTTTCCAACAATACCTGCCCAAACATTAACTTTTACTGGGTATTGTGTGTGTTCTTCCCTCATCCAGTGAGGATTTTCCGTAGACCAGTAGCGGCAATTTTGCCGATTAGCATGACCGCTAAGAGAAAAAGTGCACTCATCAGAAAACATAACGTCTTCTAAATTGATAATATTGTTATCCAGCATGTCCATCATTAGCTCACAAAAATAAGTTCTTCTATCAAAATCGTCTTCCATAAGCTCCTGAGTAGATATCATTTTATAGGGATGCATTTTATTTTCTTTTAATATGTTTACTATCGATGTATGGCTAACATTTAATGTTGTGGATGCATATCTACTCGATGTATGTGGGTTTTCCATAAACTCAAGCATCACATCTACTTTGATTTCATCACTCACTGCATTGGCAGCTGGTTTTTTTATCTGCCTTACATGACCAAACTCTCGAAACTGCTTCTCTATCTTACTTATTGTTCCTTGAGATATAGGCGGTAAATCAGGAAATGTCTTATGAAATAGGCGGGTTACTTCTTGTTGTGTTCGGGTTCTATCTCCGTAACCAATCATTTGTATGACTGTTATTTTATGCATTTCCGTTAATCTAACCATTTCCCAGAATTGTATTTTTCGAAATTCAAACTAAAATTATCAAATTGTCAATTTAAATGACAACTTTTAAATACAAAACTATTTACTAAGGCGTTTTAAACAAACTAATGTTGCCACGGAAACTTTTTAAAGTATTTTTAATGGATACCATCTAAAAAGCACATTGGTATGGTTTTTACTCACTTTCTTATTATGAATATTTTTTTTATTTTTTAAGTATATTGTAGCGAATTTCGATAACAACATGATTTTATTTTATTCTATCTTAATTGTTGCAACAAACATGAAAATTATAACATTTTTGAATAGAGAATAAAGAGACCTTTACAACGATATATCACAAGCCTATATTTCCCATTTAAAAAAATGGGGGTTGTACCTGTCATTCGAAGGGGGTTGAAGGTAGGGATCGCATTTTCACGTTGAAGAATGTTAATTTATAAATTAAATATGACATGTTTCGGGATTTTTTATAAATATGTACAGTAACCGAAATAATGAATTTATTCCATTTGGCTTATACACACTGTATATGCAAAATATGAACTTATAGCTTGGCTGATGGATACAAAAGCATATCCGAATATGTTTATATGTAGGTACTTGATTGTAGTAATCACAAACTAGTAATAAAATGCAACATTCTCTAAAGGCTATGTAATTGTTTTCATAAAAAAATCTTTTTATAAGACTTGATTATTTAAATAATTATTTGTTACAAATACTTAGTGAAATTCACTTCTCACGATCGATTTTTTGTCGGTTCCCCAACATTTGTAGAGAATAGCAATAGCAATAGCAATTCACGAAAAATTAGAACGGATTCTAATTCGACAATTTATTCATGTATTTATTTGACAAAAAAAATTAAAGACAATTTTAGCGTATTAAATTCAAGGTCAAAAACTTCATAAATTTATTTGACCGTCTAAACACAGCATTAGAAAAATTAATAATTGAAATTTCGAAGATTTGTGGAGATGTATACAAGAGGCAAGGCAAGATTTACAAAACAATTACAATATGCCTTTCTTAATTTTGTCTATGAGACGATGACTTGAAAGTGTAGTCGCAGCAAATCGTGTGTCCATACAGTATTAATAGGTTACTAAGATTCTGATGTTAATTAGTTAAATAAATATATCTTTTAGTTCATTATTTTTAAATGATTTGAAGAAAAGGTACGCCACTGACAATAGGCAGTTTAATGTATGAAAAATATAAGAAAATGCCCCTAGTAACAAAAAACACTTCACCTTTGTATGATCGCAGTTGTTCCATTTAAAACGAGCGTACTGTTTGATGTATCAATTCTAGTTTTTTGGATTATATATCTGTGATTTTTCAAAATTAGATCGAACACTACTGCTTAGGTTTATCGCATGATTTTGGAAGCAAATAGGTCATTAAGCATGGAAAAGCATTTTGAATAATATATTAAAACTCCACAGCATAAGTATATTAAAATACAAGTAACAGAAGGCCTTTCATTCCAGCATGATTTCCAAATTCGGCCGAAGTAAAGAATGCTGGAATGGCCTTCTGTTACGAGTGTTTTACACTATTTGCTCTGTTTCGGATTGTATTTACATTATTTATTTATAAAAAAATTGTTACAAATATACATTAAGGGAAATTTTGATAACGTGACGTGGTCGCTTGGTAGCACTGATTTATATTTGACAGTTGACTTTTGTAAGAATTATTTGAATTGAAAAGATTGCTTAAATTAGAAAAAAATACTCATATTATCTGTGGGCGGAATGTCAGGCGAAGAGCATCAATCTGAGCCACCAGATTGCGGGACTTGGCCTCCAACGCCATAAATAATTTACTACCAGGTAAATCGAAAAGCAGTTATGAAAAGGAATATGAAAAATTTATGGCACCAACCTATTTCCACTAAAATAGAAAGTTACCAAAAATCGTTTAAGAATGGAGTCCATTCTAACACTAAAATGGATGCTAGAATAACGTTGTTCTAATACCGAAACAGAGAAAATAGACATATAAGTATAGAATTACAAATCTTAGTAATATGAAGGTTTTAATTTTACATTCACATCCTATGTATATCGTTCTGCATATTAGGTGATATAATTAATAATTTAAAAAAAATTACTTACCGGTCTAAATGCTAAAATAGTCTGGTGTAATTTATCCATTGGAAACATATCCGAATTTCCATAAATCGAATTCTCCGGTTCAGTAACAATATCCAATTTGTTTTGCCCGATTGGCTTCAGGGGACTTTGCGTTGTCGTGCTTGCAATTGCTGCGGCATCCATCGCCTGACATTTCATACAGGCAAGCTTCAATTCTCTACGTATATCTTTGACGACATCTTGACCAAAACAACTTTCAAATATCTTGAAAAGAAAACAAAAAAGTATATAAATAAAATAGGATGGTAGCTCAAATTTAATTTGTTGTAAATTTACCTTGATTAAAGCGTATTTCTTCAGAAATTTATTGTCACTACTATAAGCTGCAGTTAAAGTTGCCAAAATCGCCAACAGACATATTTGCAGTCTCATTTTGTTACTGGAAATGATAAAAATATGTAATTATTTAGCTAAGCTATAACGAAAGGTAGACTGAGTAGTCTGTGTTTTTATGAATGATTTTATATGAGAAAATATGTGTAATTTATTTACAAGTGTTTATGTTTTTATTTACGGTTTCCTGTCGCGGAGTAAACTTGCAAGTTATGAATGAAATGTTATTGTTTATATTTCCTTTATATGTTGTAAATAAAACCGCTGGATGTATTGGGTAATTATACACAGGTATGTAAGAAATTATGCCGATGTGATAATAGGTTAATTATAAATTTTCAATTTTTTTTTATTAATTTTGTTTATTTATTAAAATAACTAAGTAAATATTGCAATAAAATGGTTTAACAAATAATTCTTTAAGCGATTTCGGCTTTAAATTCTTTATTATTTAAATTGCTTTAGTTTTATTATTTTTTGTTTATTCTTAGTTTTTAAAGAAATTGTTTTCTGTTCTCTTTATCTATATGGGAAGTAATGGTTATTTTTATAATTCATCATAATAGATAGAGTAACTACAAAAACTAGATGTTCAGTATGAATTAAAATCATAAATTGGAAGTTTTAGTAAAATGTCTGTATTGTAAAATAAGGCAATTTTAAGAGTTGTGAGAAAAAATTACACACTATGATCTATTAGAAAGAGAGGCATGGATGGTCATAAGTCAATTGAACACCCCTATGCAAGAACCGGACATTTCCACCTTTTGGCAAAATTGAGATATATCTGGTTCTGAATAAGTAAATATCAAATCTATTGTTCGGGGCAATAATCAGACTTCTGTCTTGATTTTGTAGGGGATTATACGTCAAAACATGTTCAGTGTTTTGTTATTGCGCAGTATGCAAGAATAAGTGTTTCTAAGTTTGAATTGTATACAGTTGAATTGGCAACAACAAATATTTTTCAGGTATTTGATAACTCCATCTTAACCAATGAAATTGAAAAGTACGCAGCCAACAAATATTGATATTGACAAATACCATCTTCTTGGTGACGCAGCTTTTCCTCTCAGGCGATGGCTGATGAAGCCTTTTAGGCAACGTACCAATATGAGTAGAATGGAGAAAAATCATAATCGCCAATAAGAATATAACGTTACCAACGTTGTCGTAGTAACGATAGACAAGTTCGGTCATTTTGCTAACTGTCTAACCGTCAAACGTCATATCGATATAGTAATCTGACATGTTCGTTTAATTATTTTGATTTTTTTTAGTAATCTTCAGTTAGTCGTAGATAAAGTAGTGTATACTAACTCGCAATAATGACTATTATACCCTCGAGCCGAGTTACTCCCTCGCCGCTTCACGGCTCGGTTCGTAAATGCGGCTCACGGGAATAATAACTGTCATTACTGATTCGTTGTATATTATGTACGAATCATTATAAAATAACAAAGGAGGGCTATACTCCATAAGAGTTCGTACTTTGATTCCTAGGTGGAATAGACTATAGCACCAAATGCTCACAGTTGCTCAAAATCTTGAAGTATACAATTGCTATGTTGGCTAAGAGCTTCTGTTTTACGTATTAAGCTCTTATTGCAGAACTTTGCAGATTATTGTTTATCTGACCAGATAACCTTTATTTTAGACTGTCCATTGTAAAAGTTACCACTGAGAAAGCTAGATGGATCCAATTACAAACAATTACGATTTAATAAATGTAGATAATATGGATTGCTTCTGTATTATAAACATGACCCTAAAAGCTATGAGAGTTTAATAGGAAGTGATTCTACAAGGGGAGCTATTGTATACGTATATATATATTTTGATATACAGAGTGAGTCATCTCCTCGGGAAAGGCAGATAGTGACTGGAAAAGATATTTCGAAGGGGTTTTATTCTTATGATAGCCACTTATTAAGAGCACCTTTTAAATTGATTTTGTATTATTCAGAGTGTTCCATAACTTGGTGACTGACCATAGTTATAGTTTTTTAAACGGAACAACATGTATTTTATTACAGTTTTGTATTCCCCGTATTAGTCAAAAAGTTATAAAATAGTATAAGTCTAAGGCGTAAGGTTTTCTACTTTGACAAAGAAATTATTTATTAGACTAAGGAGTTAACCAGCTGGGTTACCGTGACAGAAGATGTCCCAGAACAGATGCTTTTAGAAGAACAATGGCTACTTTCATTACCACTGGTTGCTATTTCAAAATCAAGGAAACCTAAATATGTGATAATTGATGAAAATCAATAAAGAATTCTTATGGCAACAACAGAAAATCCACAAGTCAGTGCCCATTAAATAAGTCGTTTGCTGCGTATTAGCCAAACCATCGTTGCAAGGACCTTAAAATGGAATAAATGTCATTTGTAATTAATCATAAATATTGTGTTACGCACTCATCATTTTAAAGTTAGAAGAGCATTCTGCCAAAGAGCAAGAGCTAAGGGCAATTCTTTTCGATAGTGTGTTATTTGAGGATGAAGCTGGTTTCCATAGTAACGGAATAGTTAACAAAAAAAATGTATTTATTAATAAATAGATCATCTTTGCTGATGGTGGAGTATAAATGTATGGGGGGGGGGGGGATTTTTGGTAATTGGACGATAGGCTTACATTTCTTCGAAGGTAGTATTAACATAAAAGCGTATGAGTAATTTTAATCAAGCGATTTAGTGGAATTATTGGATGTTCCGCTAAATTTACGAAGAGATGTAGATGCAACAAGACGGCGAATCTGCACATTTTATACTACAAATACGAAATATTTTAAATGAAATCTTCCCAGCGATGTGGCTAGTCCGTATTGACTAGCCTGCTGGATCTTCATTACAAAATTAGTTTCCTTTTATGGGTCCCCGTAAAAGAGTAAATATGCAGTATACCTACCATATAACCACAAAAGAGTTATGAGGGAACATATTCGAGAAATATTTAGGAATATAACTACTCAGCGCCCTCTTAATGTCAATTTATCATTTCGGAAGCATGTTCAAAAACATTTAAAAGTGAATTTGAACACTTCTAATTTTTACCTTTTCTAATGTTCATATTTATGGTTATTTTATAATTTCTGTTCCACTAATTACTCATCCATTCACGTAACAGTTCTTACATCTATTAAAATCAGGTTATTAATTTGTTTGCTTAAAAAAATTGCTTATTGTGCCACATGCTACATATTTATTGAATTTTATTTTTGGTATAGAGTGTATTGTAAATGAGATATTCCAATTTTTTTTGTCATTACCCCAATACATACAAAAAAATCTTATCACCAAGCGCATTTTTACAAAAAATCATTACAAAACCGTGCTTGTCAACTGAGAAGCAACATATTCAATGTTATCCATTCAATTGTCAAGTTATCGCGGAAAATGTCATGGCTTACTATACCCGTATTCAAATAAGAACATTAAGTTAGCAAAAGTATATAAATAAACAACAATAGCTCGGCAAAAGTCTCTTTTAAAATAATAACGTCTTATATATTTTTGGTGCAAAATTTAGTAAAGAATTCAAAAATTAACCGATATATAGGTTGTTCCATTTAAAAAAAATTACTTTCAGGTAAAAAAGTGTCATGTTATTTCAATGCAGTTTTCTGCAAAATCAATTAGTAAATGCAAAAAAGTGAAAAATGTTTGGATTAGGACCTTTTATTATGAATAACGCTACCAAAAAATTGTGTCCATCTAATACGTCGTTTTCCAGAAATATAATTTTATAAAAACATTGAATTTTTCAGAAAAATGGTAATAAGTCAAAAAAACCTTAAATTTTAGGCCTATACTATCATATATCTTTTTGACTAAGAAATATACCGGGAATACAAAAATGTAATAATATACATAGTGTTCCGTATAAAAAAAAAACTGTAACTATGGTAAGCTGCCAAGTTATGGAACACTCTGTATAATGCAAAATTATTTTAAAAGATGCGCCTAATGAGTGGTTATCATAGGAGAAAAACCGCTTCGAAATATCTTTTCTCATATTTTTACGATCCGCCTTTCACGCGGAGATCGCTCACTCTGTATATTCATTCATCTAAGATACAAAATTCTTTAAATGAATGTGGTGCCAAATTTGTGTATTATGTATGTATATTATCAATCGTTGTTCGTATAATAAGTACGTACATCAATCTAAACAACAATTCTGCCTTTATTTGAAAATAATTAGGAACCGTTTCTATTCATAAACGAGCAGCTATTAAAGCATGTAGTACACAATTAATTCAAATAAATAATCCACCGTTTCGAATCGGATTTGTTGTTTCAGTTGTTTACCAGCAATTATGTATTGCAAACAGCACCTTCCACTAGTGTTAACACGCACTAAATACCGTTATTACTCCGATATATCGACATACAAACTTACAACCTAAAAGTGCGTAACATCACATTATTTAAAACTTAAATCCGGTCAACGAATCGGCCTGCCAAACGGGAACAAGTGGGCAGTGTTAAAAAAATTTACCTTAAACTAGTTCCTAATTTTATTAACGATCTAGGTAAATTAACAAGCAAATATTAATTTGATGTTCACAGTTATTTCTTTCACGTGGTAGCAAACATACTAGGTGACGACCTAGTTTGCATACAATATTATTGTAATATAATTAGGAAGTTCTCAGAAAATATCGTTTAATATATAGTAGATGCATATTTTAGTAATTAAAAAAATCATCTAACAGTAGGTACTAATTTAATAATTAAAGCTATGATAAAGTGACAGCTGTTATATTAGTCAGTGTCGTCAAAACAATAATTCAACGTTTATTTCATCTCGGCTATTATTATTCATCCAAATAGGACGACATCTATTAACATACTTTTATACTATTCATTAAAAATTTAAATATATTATCTGGAGATTTGTCCTGATTTATTTCTACATAGTAAAGTTATAATAGTAATTTAAATGATTTGCAGGTAGAGATTTGCATAATAATGTATGCAGATATTCCTCACGTTACCAAGAACGAGTTAACGAGTTCTTATCGTCACACAGAAAAAGTGAACCTGTGCTACTTCATTCGAGAACAGTTATAACGCTATAAATTTGAAAATAATTCGTTCTTTGTATTGATTTTAAACAAGAAGACGTGTTTTACATTAAAAGAGGACCAAGTTTAGTTAATTCTCGATTGCGTAAAAAAAAAGCACTGCTTTTGAAACGATAAATAATATCGGCACAGACCGTTACTTTTTATTCCAAATTATCTACTTTATAAATGGGTATTTAATTTGAATTTACTGCGTCATTGTAAAGTTCAATTTAACTGTGCTATATGTTTTTGTAGATTCGTAAAAATGATAAATTAGTTCTCAGTAATATAGTAACTGAGTAACTTTAATCAATGTTTTGCGATACGAAGAAATACAGCGGTTAACTAAGCAGTGTTTAAAGATTTTTTTGTACAAAGTTCTAATCATATTGGCGCCATTTTTTTTCATTTGAATTTGTCCTTTTTTCGTATTTTTGTTAATTTCGTTTAGGTAAATATAATGTAAGAAGTTATGTTGCAAATGTAGAACGTAAGGATTTATTTGTATATAATTCGTATTTAAACTTTGTAATATGGATTAAAAGACAGGTAACCACAAACAAGTGGTACTGACAAAAAATTCTTGATTACTACTACTGGAAAATGCAAAAAAATTGTGGAAATTGATAAAGTAATACAATATTTTGTTGGCATTACGTGATTATATACATCATGAAGTGATTGACACTATAGACTGTCTCAACTTACGAGTAAAGAATAGAACAGCAGAGATAATAAAGTGGTGGGTTAAGGTATTATTTAGACGGAAGTTACCACTTTAAGGCAGGTCAGTTATTGGTCAAATTGACTTCTTTAGTGCTTTTATAATGGTGAATTGTGTGGCTTGTGGCCGTTCTGAAACGACAAAAAATAAGAATCTCACTTTTTCTCTTCATCGGTAAAGTTAATTTCAAATTGGCATTCAACATAGGCAATAATAATTTAAAAAATATGTATTTTGAATAACTTGTCATATATCTGACATGTTTGATTATGTGTTCAGTGGCGTAACATGCATATCCTAGGCATGTTTTTTTTAATGTTTTCTTTAATACAGTTAGAATAAATGTTACTATATTAAAAAGAATAGAAGGATTGAAAAAATAATGCGCTCATGATATTTCTTTAATTATTATTGAACTAAGAACCTATTGTGAATGATTATCGAGAACATACGAAGTGTACATATACCCCATACAAAATATTTATGCACACCTATGCATGGCGGCGGCCATATTGAGTTACCACTTTGGACAAATATTATTATGTGTCTTGTAGAGACAGACAACATAGTTGTCAGTTCAACAATGACAGGTTAGGTTGGTAACTCATTATAATAACACGACATTTCAACTACTTGTTGGTTAGGATATTATTCTAATATATTATTATATTATACCACGCGATCATTCAAATTCTAAATTATAGCAGGCTGGATTTTTTTTATTAGGTTGTCCAGAATGTCAATTATTGATTAATTAACATTTTGAAACGTCACTTTGACAATTCAAATTGTAAATTAGTACTTATATACCAAGGTTCCTAAAGTATATAGGTTGCCTATTAACTATTCAAGGTCGTCATTGGTCGCCATATTGCGCGTCATCGTGCCTACCCAGTACCCATATTATGCTGTTAAAGCCATTGTTGTGTGTTGATTATTACGTTGTTTTTGGTGTTTATGTCGGTTTTTCATTGTAGTTTCGTGTAATATTAGTTTTTAAAGAAAGACAATTAATAGTGTGTATTGTGTTTTATCGAATTTAACATATTAGATCTTCAGCAGGGTAAGTCAACAGTTATAACCTTAAATTAAGATCATGCAACATGTGGGCATTTATTGAATTGTGTGAATTTATATTTTTGTATCTACTTGTATTTCTTATTTCACCAGCTGCCTGGAGGAAAAATATGTAGTGTTGCTATTTGCAAAAGCAATTCGAAGAAGGCCAAAGAAACTGGGGAAAACATCATGTTTTTTTCGTTTCCAAAGGACCCAGAAGTTAGAAAAGAATGGATTCGAAAATGTTACAGAAAAGATAGCTTTTCTGTGGAA
The DNA here is from genome assembly GCA_963170755.1 of Amphimallon solstitiale. Taxonomy (NCBI): domain Eukaryota; kingdom Metazoa; phylum Arthropoda; class Insecta; order Coleoptera; family Scarabaeidae; genus Amphimallon; species Amphimallon solstitiale. Next base: position 142,804,735 of record OY720679.1, read on the forward strand.
AATAAAAGAGTGTGCAGCAAACATTTTAAGTCGGATGACTTTGAAGATGAGATGAAAGCCAGATTAATGGGCATTCAAGCTCAAAAGTTGAAAAAGACGGGTAATACTTACAAATGAAACCCATTTAGGAAATATTTACGCATTTATGTTTGTTTTTAGCGATTCCTTCATTGTTACTGCTCCCCCAGACCAGAGTTCACACAGAAAAACCTTTGTTGTCAAAACGATCTGAAAGAGCAGAAAAAAAAAACAGAGACAAGCCTGGGTGGAAAGTTTAATTGGAGAAACAAGTAAAGTTGGTGAACATGGTAAGTGCTAAAAGCTTTAAAATTGCATAATATACAATATTCATTTTAGAGACAGAGCCACAAGAGGTAGAGGTCCAAGAGCCACAAGAGAGGGAAGATGTCTATGCTGAGCCATCCTGTAGCAAAGACTCTGATATACTTGAGCAGCTACACATCCTGCAGCAAGAGAATGTTCAGTTACGGGGTAAAGTGCTGCAGCAGGAAGAAAACACCGAAATGCTTAAAAAACGAATAATGGAATTGGAGAAACAGATTAAAGAATCTGACTGCAGTTTTGAAGATAGGGCCAAAACAGCTTTTATGCACTTCTTGACCCCAAATCAGATTGCAATTGCTTTGCAAAAAAAAACGAGAGCCCGTTGGACGACTGAGGAACTTTCCAGAGCTTTTACGATGCGATATTTGGGAAAACGAAGCTACATCTATTTACGAGAAACCTTAAAATATCCTCTTCCTGGAATCTCTACACTTCAAAAGTGGGCAGCCAACATTAATTTGAGAAGTGGAGTATTACATGATGTGCTTCGAATTATGGAAACCACAGGCAGGGTTCGAATCATTTACCAAAAAACCACAGTTTTGTCCTTTGACGAAGTGAAAGTTGCAGCTCTGTATGAGTATGATCAAAAAGATGATGAAGTTGTTGGACCTCATTCATACATGCAGATCATCATGGCTCGAGGACTTTTTGACAGCTGGAAGCAGCCAGTATATATTGGATTTGATGAAAAAATGACGAAAGAGTTGTTGGAATCCTTAATCAATTTATTGCATCAAATTCATTATAATGTAGTGGCATGTGTGTCAGACTGTGGCGGAGTAAACCAGGGATTATGGAAGGCACTCAATATTGATGTGGATAAAACTTTCCATCCACACCCTGCAACCCAGGAATCAATTTTCTTTTTTGCTGATGTTCCACATCTTCTGAAACTAACTAGAAATTGGTTTATCGATACCGGATTTGTTCTTGAGAATGGGAGACTCATTAATAAAGAACCAATACAGAAATTATTAGTGGAGACAAATACTGAAGTGAGTTCATGCCACAAGTTGACAGATTTACATGTCATTTGCGATAAAACACAGAGGCAAAATGTTAAACTTGCTGCGCAGTTGTTTTCCAACACTACTGCTACTGCACTGAAGTATTATAAGCCTGGTGGAGATGATGACGCTTCTAATGAAGATGTATCAAATTTTGTACAGTTAGTGAACAACTGGTTTGATGTCATGAACTCCTATACACCATCACCAAAAGTGTCATCAAAAAAACCATATGGTTTAGACATCGAACAGCAAGACTACATTCTGGACACAATGAAATCGACTGTTGCTAATATGCTGTGTGTTGGAAAAAGAACTTTGCAAGTTTTTCAAAAGGGTGTGATAATGTCCACATCATCATTACAACAATTATTCCTTCATCTCAAGCAGAAGTTGGAAATAACTTATATATTGACCCATCGTCTAAATCAAGACTGTCTGGAAAACTTTTTTTCTCAGGTAATAATTATTTCAACATCTGAAAATAAAAGATTTACATGTATTTATTATGCTTCTAGTTGCGAAGTCGAGGTGGCCTACATGATCACCCATCTCCACTCAATTCATTATTTAGAATTCGAATGATCTTATTAGGAAAAAATCCTGGAATGGTGCAATCCCACACAAATGTTGAAACAAGCACAGATACTGGTCCTGAAGAATATTTGGTAGCTACTGCTTTGAAACAAGCAAGTATTACCAATATTTCTGTGGACCCAGCTGTGGATCCAGCAGTTGCAGGACTTCAGAGTATATTGGATTACGACAGTAGTACCACCAGTTCCAGCAGCTCATCGTCAAGGGCGTCAACTCGACGAGGAGCAAGTGAAAAAGACGGGCTTTTGTATTTGGCAGGATACATAGCTAAACAAAATTTAGCTGCGTTTCCCCATCTGGGAGAGTACACTTACAAGATGGAAACCATAAACATGCATACGTATAGTATGCCTTCGTGGATACAGAGTTTAGCATTTGGTGGCCTTATCCAACCATCAAAAGAATGGTCGTCACAAGTAGAAAATTTGGAAAAATATTTTCTTAAATTTCATAAGGAGACAATTAGCAAAGGAAAACATGTTGTTCGGAGAACACTGCGATTTATTTTGAACAAGGTATCTGATGTACCAGAGGTGCTGGTTAAATCATTTTGTCGGCTTCGAATACTGATACGAATACGGTACCTAAACGAAAAAAGGGCAGAACTGAAGTTCCGTAAAAGGAAGGGATCTCCTACAAGATCTGAGCGCAAAATAGCAAAAAAAATGAAAAAAATTGTCAATTAAAAGTAAAGTAAATTAATTTTTTGTAATTTGCAATATATAAAATTGGATAAAATCAAGTATTAATTATTTTCTTCCTTTGAAAAATCCTTTTTTCTAATACATGTTCATAACAATTCATTTAGCTACTTAGCAACGAATCCTCTAAATAACCATTTAATGGCAATGCAGCTTTTTTTTAAGCAAGAAACGTCGATTTTATAGTTAGGTTTCCATAACAAAGCTGTAGAGCAGTTTGAAATGGGCAGGCAGGATGACGTATTCCCGCGTATTTTATGCAAGTTTCTGATTGGCTGGAAGTTAGTAGGCAACCTATATACTTTAGGAACCTTGCTTATATACCAACTTAATTTAAATTTCACAGCCTGCTCTAATTTAGAATTTAAATGATCGCGCGGTAATATGCATTTGACACTTGACAGGAAAGTTTTGTTGTGATACTCACACCACACTGATATTACCAACCATAAACATAATAAATCGAAATGACAACATTGCCTTGAAGTAAAAAAAGACAGTTTATTATAAATTGCTTACGGTAGCAAAAGAGGTATATATCTCATAAGAGACTGTACTGAATACTAAGGTTGAGACGCTCTATAGCATAACTAAGTTTGTAGGCCTTCCATTGATGTTATTGTTTGCAAAGTTTATTTGTGTGATATTTGTGCATTCTTCGTTGTTCTATACATTCCTCCAGATTAAGTTTAAGTGTGTGTACCTACAGGTTAGTCTAACAAGAGTATTTCAAGCATATCAAGAAACTGCTCCCAGAAGTTTCTTGATATGCTTGAAATACTCTTGTTAGACTAACCTGTAGGTACAAATAGTCGGTGATTTCAATATTCCGACTTTCTGTGACAGCTCCGTACGTAATGACAATAAATGCAATCTGCTTTTATCATATACTGAATCTCTCGACTTTACGCAATGCAACGCTATCTTAAATGCGAATAATAGAATTTTAGACTTGGTTCTATGTAATCTTATTTATGAGTTGAATGTATTTCATGATTCGATGCCACTTGTTTCCGTTGATTTACATCATCCTGCGCTCTCAGTGGATTTATTGTTGAAATCTATAACTGTTCCAACCACTTTGCCAATATTAATAACAAGCACTATAACTTTAAAAAAAGCAGACTTTCCAAGCTTTACTCAGATTTACTTTTTGTTGATTTGAGCTTCCTTGATATCTTTTGTGACGTTAATGCGGCAACTGATATGACTCTCAGCGGATTGTTGATTCTTTTGCGTCTGTTTTCTCTGGTGTATCCTTGCCAGGTGCTGCCAGTTATAACATTCGAAATATGCATTCAAAGTTCCTGTCACTGAATATTTGGAGAATTGTATATGATGATGTACTAGAACAACTGAAGAAATCAAAGAATAACTTTACCTCCGGACGTGATAATATTTCCAGCTTCCTGTTTCGTGACTGTGCGTCAATTTTTGCTGAGGCGCTTTGCAAAATATTTAATTTATCTCTGCAAACATCTGTTTTTCCTGATACCTGGAAGGTAGCTAGTATATGTCCCTTACACAAAAAAGGAAATAACACTAATATTAATAATTACAGGCCGATATGATACCATATGAACATACCGGGTGTAGAATGGATTTTCGTACATAGGGATTTTACATGCAAAACTAATAATTTGCGAATATTCCCTCCCCTAATTTTTTTATAGGAAAATGTTAAACACAAAAATTATAGAGCTTTAAAAATAGGTCCCATTTTTTTTCTTCTTTGCTTACTATCACCCTCCGGGTCATTAAAGGAAAAAGAATTGAAGAAATGATACAAAATAGCAACAGCCGTGACATGTGACAACAAAAGTAACAAAATTCATTCATTTAACACAACAATGTGACAATTTTAGTAGAGGCGTTTAAATCTGTTTTAAGTATGGGTTTTAAGTCGTTTGCAGAAAATAAAAAACGTGCTGAAGAGATTTTAAAATTTTATTGAACGTGGTAATAAAGGTAGTTGTAGTAATAACTAAATTAAATGCTCAAACAAATCTCCGTTGACAGCTGAGCAGCACCCCAATCTGTCGTAAAAATTTCTTCTAGTTGCGGCCAGTTGATAGTGTGATATTTGACGACATTCTGCAAGTATTGCAGCTCTTAAAGCGTCGACATTTTGATACGTCCTTCCATTGTATAGCCGATCATGCAATGTGCCCCACAGAAAAAAATCATTTGGCGAAAGATCCGGAGATCTTGGAGGCCAATTAATTTCTCCACCTCGACCTATCCAGCGATTTGGGAATACATGATTTAAGTACTCTAAAACATCGCGCTGGTAATGCGCCGGACATCCATCATGTTGGTACCAAAATTCGTAATTAATTCCCAATTCGTCGATAGCTGGCCCGACTTCTTCTTGCAAAAAATTTAAATACGCAGCACCAGTTAAGCGGTCTGCAATAAAGAACGGTCCAATTATGTGAGGACCTAATATGCCAGCCCAAACATTGACACTACCCCGGTATTGCGTATGAGTCTGCAACATTAAATGTTCATTTTGTGTGCTCCAGTAGCGATAATTTTGTTGATTTGGTTCACCAGTTAACTGAAATCGACACTCATCGCTGAATAAAATCCTAGATAAAAAGTTTCGGTCATCATTGGCCATCTCCATCATTATTTCACAAAACTGCATTCTTTTTTCTTTATCCTCCTCGAATATTTTTTGGTGCTTTTCGTATTTATAAGACCGAAACCGCGGATCTTGACTCTGATTTTCTGAGCAGTAGTAAAATGAATCCCCAAATTATTACCTATTTTTCTTAAGGAGACATTTTTGTTCTCTACAACGCTCAAGAGAACGGCATCTACCTTCTCTCTACTTGCACCAGCTGTTACATTCTGGTACTTACATTTCTTATTAACAGTGTCGTTGGTCTCAAAGTGCCTGACAATTCTATTCAGGGTGTTCAAATTTAGAATTGGTCGCTTCGGGTAGAATCCAGCAAAAGTTGCTTGTATGTGCCTAAAAGACAATCCAGAGTAGTACCATTTAATAAAGTTGACTTTCTCTTCTTGGCTATAGCAATTCATTTTAAGAATCAGCAAACTTATTTTGATTGTCAAAACGTGACATTTATTGCTGACAGGATTTATGGCTAGTACTAATCGGTTCATTCCTAATACTTTTTCTTCAAGTCTAGCAGGACCAGAAGGTGTTAGAAAATAAATATCAAAGAATTTAGATACATTTTTTTTGTCTACAACTTTTGTGTTTAACATTTTCCTATAAAAAAATTAGGGGAGGGAATATTCGCAAATTATTAGTTTTGCATGTAAAATCCCTATGTACGAAAATCCATTCTACACCCGGTATATACAACAACAGATAATAGTTTTTGTCGACGTACCAGCATGGTTTTATGTCTAAAAGGTCTACCACGTCGTACCTGCAGAGATTTTGACAACAAAGCTACCGTCAAGTCACTTTTTCATTCACTGGTTGATAGCAAGTTGGAAGGTGGAATACCTCGTCCATGCTCAAAGGTGAATGAAGCGCTTCTGCTTTCCAATGACAGGACGAATGTTTTTTTGAGAGCTCGTATGGTGTATTCTGCGAAGAATTTTAATAACTTTGTTGTAGATGCTTTTCATTACTTTTTCTTTTAATGTTTTTCATATATTTGTTTGGCTTGTTTTTCTAGATTGTTCGTTTTTATTAATATTGCACATGTGAATTATCTTTATTATTTGGTTATATTGTCTGTATTGGGGTGACTTGTTGGGCAATTAATAAATATTATTATTGTATATGCATGTACTCAGTTGAAATTACCAGTTACCTAAAAATATGTAAAATATACCTATATACATAATTTCTATTTATAACACGCGTTAAGTGAATATCTATCTATAGGTATATATATTTACGTAATACATTCCATTCAATGTCATGGAACAAGTTCAATGTTTTTAACTAACATCCGCGCATTTTTATAAACAAAGTTCTAAATTCTTATGCAGGCATGAATGAATTTGTAATAGTTATTAATTTGTTATATGTGTCAATCGTGTTGTTGATATATTATAGGCACGATTTGAGAGAAATTGCATGCGTTCTATTTGGTATTGCCGAGTATCGTACTTAGAAAAAAACAATCATTTAACTAAATGAATTATTCTTAATTTTTACGTAACTCGTATATAACGTTTTACGTATTGATATTTATATGAGGTTTGACTGTTAAATTGAATATAAAGTGTAATATTCTTTTTTTTTTTTTTTTTTTTTAATGGCATTTCGGACATTGTCCATGCAGCCAGGCCCTAACTCACAAAAGAAAATCATTTCGAAGATGTCACAAGGGTTGGGCAAAGAGACTTTTCACGCCTAGAGGCTCTTCAAGGCGACTTTTAAACACAAACAAAACTGAGCCGTGGATAGATAGGATTTTTTGGCAAAGGAATTACACATATGGACTCGAAACTAAATTTAACCTAAATTTAAATTTTTTCCCCAGAATTTCTAAAAAATTTTATAATACAGTCTAATATCTCTTTCCTCTTCAAGGTTAGCACATGAAGTAGATTAAAAGGCCTTTCTATCTTTAGTGCAGCTATTTAATCATAAACTTCCCGACAAGTCTGGTAATGTTTTTGACAATCAAACATTATGTGGTCCAGGTCGCCTTCGGTGTTGCAAGTATCACATTTATTGTCTTCAATAATCTGTAGCTTTGCTAAATGTGTTGGATAGCATCCATGCCCAAACTTAAGTCTACTAATTGTCGATATATATTTTCGTGGGATACTAAAGCTAGAAAACCACACGCTACTAGGTAGTTCCGAGTGAATTGTTGCGTATCTGGATGAAGTGGTTTTTGTGTATTCTATCCATTGTTGTTTCCACCTTGTTCTTTCCCTTTCTTTGGCAACACCTATGGCATCTTCCAATGTTATTTTTTCCTCGGCTAAATGACTCAATTTACAGCTATCTTTGGCTAATCTGTCTGCGGTTTCATTATACTCGATGCCCACATGAGCCTTGACTCACACAAAGTTTATCGCTATCTTTTTCTCCGAGAGCATAACTAATTTGGTTTTTATCTGTTGAATAATATTATTCAATCTTTGTCCTGGTTGACATGATGACTCCAATCCCTGCAGTACAGAACGCGAGTCTGACAAAATCGTAACAGCTTTAAGTCTATGAGTACAAATGTATTCCAGGGCATACAGAATAGCATGAGCTTCAGCTGAGAAAACACTAGTATCATCAGGTAACTTATATTGACGTGAATCTTTCTTAACTGCCTCAATAAAAGCACAGCCAACCCCGTCCGGTGTTTTGGATGCGTCACAGTATATGTGTATATTGAGCGGATTCAACAACAGTCTTAATGCGTTGTTGTTTATTGTCGGTATATCTGTAAACGTAGGGTAGATAATGTCAATTTTATTGAAGATATCAAAGTAAGATTTTGTGATATGTCTTATTTGACAAACCCGATCATGCAATTCAGAGGTATCTCTGAATGCCTCGCACAAAGGTGGAGACATCTTTTTATTTATGTGTTAAATCGTAAATATTGAGTTTTGCTATACTAGACGTAATTTTATCATTTTTTTCTATCACCTTTAGTACAAATTTCTCCGCAAGGAATTTTCGTCTCAGGCATTACTTTGGCTCCATCGCCTCAGCATGTAGTGCCTCAATTGGAGTAGAACACATTGCCCCTAGGCATATTCTCAAAGCTTTATTTTGGATCACATCAATTTTTTTTAACAAGTAACTGCTCGCTGATCCATAAAGTGCAGCACCATAGTCTAATATTGACCTCAAATATGCTTTATAAAAAAGCAAACAAGTATTGGGATCTGCACCCCACCATGTTTTCGCTACCATTCGTAAAAATTCAAGCCCTTGTTGCATCTATCGACCACATATTCAATGTGGTGTTTCCAATTAAGTTTTTTATCTAAAAACATGCCTAGGTACTTAACTTGGTTGGCAAATGGTAGTTTCCGGCTTCCTAATGTGATTGAATTTTTTTGACCAATATTGTGTCTGGTGAAAAAGGTAATTTTAGTTTTTTCTTCTGATAACTGTAATCCGTTGTTTAGGCACCACTTGTCAATTAAGTCCATAACATAACTCATTACCCTTTTAACTTGATCGATGTTTTTGTGTTGTACGTATACACAGAAGTCATCTGCATATTGTATGATTTTAGCTAAAGGGTATTCAAAATGGAAATCTGCGGTATATATATTGAACAACATGGGGCTTAATACAGAGCCCTGTGGTAATCCATTACTTGTAATACGTGGGCCAATCATAATATTATCCGGTCTTCGAACGTATACAGATCGACCTTTATAGAAATTGATCATGCGCTACGAAAGATGGGAAACTCAAATTAATAAGTTTGCTTTTTAAAATCGGGAGATTTACAGAATCATAGGCCCCTTTAAAATCAAGAAAAGCTGCACACATGTATTCATTTTTTGAATGACAACCCTGAATATCTGTTACTATCGTAGCAAGTGCGTCCATTGTACCATATGATTTCTTGAATCCAAATTGCCTACTGGGCAGTTGACTCACTGTTGTGAACCGGTATTCCAAGCGTGGCTTGATCATCCGTTCTAATATTTTGAAGATGCACGAAAAGAGGGAATTAGGCCGGTATGAGTTTGCGAAGTTCGGATCTTTGTTCGGTTTTAGTAATGGTACAACTACAATTTTTTCCCATTCTTCAATAACTTCCGCTTTCATCCAAACATCATTAAAAATTTCTAATAAGTATCTTTTAGCGTTATTAGGTAAGAAATTAATCATTGGGTACTTTATTTGGTCATGCCCCGGTGAGGAATTCCTTGATTTAGAAATGGCAGCATTTAATTCCTCTATTCGAAAGGGTTCAGATATAAAGCAATGTTGGTTTGAATCAGGGACAGTATCGGCAGCATAACATACCGATGCTGGGGTAATACTCACAAGAAAATCTTCCACCCAATCAAAGTTATTAGGTTTTCTATTATACCCTTCCGTTGATATTCTTCGCATGACTTTAGCTTGACGCCATAATTCTTGAGCTGACGTCGTGTGGTTTAATTTTGAGCAATATTCTTTCCAACTTTGCCTTGCTTTAAATTTAAATAGTTTTTTAGTCCTAGCCATTACTTCCTTACATTTGACAAAGTTATCCCATGTACTATTTATTTTATAGTTGTTTAATACCCATTTTCTTCCTAATAAAAAAGATCTTATTTGAAAGTGGTTGACAATAAAACGCTTAAAACTCACAATTGTACTCAGTCAATATCTTCCAATACCACAGAGTTACAAACAAAATAAATGAATTTTGGAGAAACACATTTTTTAATTGCCAAGCGAATTCATCTTTGTATAAAAGGGGGTTAATTATACTAAAGCAGAAGTCTTGTATCGAAAAGTTGTTGCAAAAATGCTATTGCTTCTCGAGATTTGTGCGCTGGTGCATTATCTAGCTGGAAATATCCTTCCGTAAGGTCAACATCATGGAGTTCATTAATAAAAGGCAGTAAAAATTGATTCATCGGTATTTTTCAGTTGTTATGGTTATATATGCCCAATAAATCGTCTTCTTGGAACTGCTAGACAGGCGCCTATTTTTTGTGGATATAGCGTAGTTTCCACAAATTGGAATGACATATGACACTGATTGAAGGAATAATATAATTTCCTTGCAATCAACGGTATAACCACAACATAACAAAAAATTTTAAATGACGCTAGCGCCATCCCATCTCCCGTTCAGTTAATATGACAATGATAGTGGAGGATCGATATTTTCATTTGCTGAACAAGAAGCCGTAACCTGGATAAAGTTTGGGATTTAGTTACCAGTCTGGTTCGTTTAGTCTGTGATAACTTTCAATAATATAGAGCTATTTATTTGTTGTAACTCTAACATTATAATAAAATAATTTAAAAAATATAGGCGTCTATAATTCGAATCGAAGTATGACAGCTGTCAGAATTTGCAGTTTTCAAAAGCTTAGCTTGTACCTACACCAATATTGATTACTTAATTACTTAAAAAGCAGCCTACTTTAATCAGGTAAGATTTTGAAGCTAACTATCGTACTTTATACACTCCATTAAAACTATTATATCAACTGTATGTTTTTATTTGTCAAATTTGTGTAATCTGTCCACTTTTAACGTACTTCACAATCTTCTATATCAACAATTACATACATTAAAAAATCTCGAGGTCGAAAATTTTCATCTCAATACTTCCTTATACTACGTATAAGAAAGTAAAAATCACTGCGATTTATAATACCTACAGTACCTCATCATAGGTAATTTATATCTGGATGTAGGTACGCTCATGCTTTTCTTTTTTTTATATATCTAAGAAATACAAACAAGTAAATTGCATGCCTAAATTATAGGTTTTCGTTCATGTACTACTGCATACCATACATAAGTGTAATGATGATGTTACGTCGATTTACATTGTAGTATGATTCGTACCGCGAGACTTTGATGGCAGTACTTATATTTTTCCTGTACATTTATTTATACGTCCACTGCTTCTAATTGTAAGCGAACAAATGAACAGAATGTTGGTAATTTATTTACCACATTGTGTGTGCACCAACATGCGATGCGAAACTTCGAAGTGTGCGAGTAAAAAATGCGCGCACGATTGGAATCTTCGTTGCTTGGGACAACTGGTCATCGGAGGTCGATGAGAGTGTTATACGTAAATACACATAACGGTTATGTTCGGATCGAATAAAAAAAACCCTGGCTGTGTGCCGTATATGCGTATGAAATCTATTATAATAATATGTAGTTTAGTAATTTACTGGCAAAAAATACGAACGTTATTTGGATTCTCTCAAAATATTATTATTAACTGTAAAGTAGATTACTATTTGTACATATTAGGGTTTTTATTACTATTTTTACTTTCTTATACGTAGTATAAGGAAGTATTGTGATGATGAAAATTTTCGACCTCGAGATTTTTGCAGATGTCCACGTTTTGAAGTCCCCTGATACCAAAAAAGTGTTTTTTAAAAAATGTCTGTGTGTCTCTCTCTCTCTCTCTCTGTGTGTGTGTGTGTGTGTGTGTGTCTGTGTGTGTGTGTGTGACCACGATAGCGGTCAAACCGCTGTAGATATCAATTCCAAATTTTGTATTTACGTGTATAATCTCCCTCTTAAGATCTGATTAGTTTTTCAGTAAAATCGGTAGACCGGAAGTAGCAGTTTACTTCAGCGAAAAAATCGAATTTTGACAATATTTCGTCAACTATTAAGTTTAAACAAATTTATAAAGAATACATACCAAAAGTCTGGATTCACGTGGATTTTGAGTAAACTATTCACTTTTTTGGAAAACTGAATTCTGTATCTTGAATGGGAATAAAATTGCAACTCAATAGTATTTTTTAATTCAAAAAAATTGTTTATAATTTTGAGATAAAGTTAATAACAATGTTTTTTTAAATGGAAACCTACCGTGATTTTTATTTCAGAGAGAGTACTTTCGATAAGAATTGCATTGGCATAGAAATTTTGGCTATAAACCTTACGATTATTGTTTAAATTAATATTAAATTTTCGATCCGAACACTCGTTCGCGCTTGTTCGGAAAATACACGAACGTGTCTTCTCTTACCACGTTTCCAACTGTAGGCATGGGTCCACCCCCTAATAAAGCATTCTATTGAAGGCGTTACGTTTATCTTGAATGAAAGCATTTTTTTTTATAAAATGGAGATCTACCGCGATTACGATATTTAAACGTTATGAGAAAGTACAACGCAGTTTAATAAAAATTAGATCCGAAACGTAATTGGCAAACGTAAGGAAAGAAGCGTAAAAATTAGTAAATATCTCAGAATAAAATATTAGATTAATGATTAAAAACGCAACGTCATAGTTTTCGGCGTCCTAATTAGACATCAATCCACGGAACTGCGGATGTGCAGTTTCTCTTTCATTATGTCAATTTAAATAACAGCAGTGTCAAGAAGACGAAAAATAAAAATACCAATTACCACAAAAATCCCTCAATCGATGAAATCAGTTTTTCTTTTAATTAAAAAACGCCATAAGAATGGCAAATTGCAAAGCGAGTTATTTTAAACAATGAGTGCCTCAAGTTCTATAAAATGATTTTTTATAATAATATAAAAAAACCATTTTATAAGACCTTAAGGCACACATTTTTAAAAATGATTTGTGACCACTCGTTTTTTAAACTTTTTTTATACTAATTTTTCTTACTTTAGTAATAAGCAAAAATTTTTCTTACTGAATGCGAATTTTATTTTAAAAATATTTTACAGATATTTTTATTTATTAAAAAATGGGGTAATACAGGAAAATAACAAACACAAAATATAAATAAAAATTGTAATTAAAATTTCGTGTAAAAAAAAATACTCCTAATATAAAATTAAAACAAACAAAACAATGAAATTAAACTAGATATTACCAAAATCATATTAAATGTTCAAAATGTTCGCCATTAACTTCCTGGCAGAATCCAACTCGATGAACTACACCTTGGACAGCATTATTCAACATTTCCTGAGGTATATTCGCCATGGTCTCTTCAATTCTCTCTCTCAGATCCTCTAGATTTCTTGGTCTACTTTTATAGACCAAACCTTTTACGTATCCCCATAAAAAGAAATCTAATGGGGTGAGATCTGGAGATCGTGGTGGCCATTCCACGGCTCCCCTCCTTCCAATCCACCTTTCGGGAAAGATTTCATTTAGGTAATTTCTTACAGCAATACCAAAATGAGGCGGTGCACCATCTTGCTGGAACCAAACTTGATTCGGAATTGCATTTCGAAATATTCTTCGAATCGCTGGAATTATCTGGTTCCTTAGCAAATCCAAATACAATACAGCAGTTAAGTTGCCCTGGATGAAGAAAGGACCAATAATTGTCCCATTAACAATACCTGCCCATACATTAAGTTTCTCGGGATGTTGGGTATGGTGCTCCTGCATCCAGTGGGGGTTCTCCAGCGCCCAATATCGACAATTGTGACGATTGACTATTCCATTTAGGCAGAATGTTGCTTCGTCCGAAAATATGATGTTATTTGTAAAATTCAAATTTTGTTCTTGCTGGAAGAATAACCATTCACAGAATTGGAGGCGACGATCGTAATCTTCTGCGGTCAGCTCTTGCTGAAGTTGCAGTTTATATGGTTTGGCACTTTGGTTTTTCAATATCCTCTTGACAGAAGTGGCACTTACATCATAATCTAGTGCCAACTGCTCGGTTGAAATGATTGGCTCCTCAATAATCCTTTCCATTACAAGCTGTGCGACATGGTCGTTCGTTGCTGTCTTGGTTCTGCCAGATCTTGGGAGACTCTTGACGGTTCCGTTTTCAAAAAATCTTCTGTATGTTTTTGCAACAGTCGATTTTGAAATTGGGTTTCGCTCGGGGTGAAGTTGATTGAAGAGATCACAAGCTTCTTGATGTGATCGCTTTTTGTCGCCGTATCCCACCATAATTAGAATTTCTATCCGTTCTCTCTCTACCAGTTCCATATTTACGCAAATTGTTCAAAATCACAGATCACAAAAATAATAGATAAAGTCAATACCAAAACAACACAATTAACAACAAACAAAACGTTCAAGAAAACAGAAAATAAAAATTCAAATTCGCTCCGTAAACGTACACTAGTAATACCAAAAACAGAATGAGATAAGATTTGGACCTTCCAAGTGTCTAAAAACGGAAAAAGACCATAAAATTATTTTTTATTAAACTACGTTGTACTTTCTCATAACGTTTAAATATCGTAATCGCGGTAGATCCCCATTTTATAAAAAAAAATGCTTTCATTCAAGATAAACGTAACGCCTTCAATAGAATGCTTTATTAGGGGGTGGACCCATGCCTACAGTTGGAAACGTGGTAAGAGAAGACACGTTCGTGTATTTTCCGAACAAGCGCGAACGAGTGTTCGGATCGAAAATTTAATATTAATTTAAACAATAATCGTAAGGTTTATAGCCAAAATTTCTATGCCAATGCAATTCTTATCGAAAGTACTCTCTCTGAAATAAAAATCACGGTAGGTTTCCATTTAAAAAAACATTGTTATTAACTTTATCTCAAAATTATAAACAATTTTTTTGAAATAAAAAATACTATTGAGTTGCAATTTTATTCCCATTCAAGATACAGAATTCAGTTTTCCAAAAAAGTGAATAGTTTACTCAAAGTCCACGTGAATCCAGACTTTTGGACGACCCTGTATATACTTAAAATTGAAATTGAAAATAATTTTATTTAAAAAGTTTTTCGAAATTCCTACCGGAAGTAGGTCTTTTACTCTTATCGAAAATCAGTTTTTTGCGAATATTTCGCAAGTCATGCTTTTTACACAAGTACATTACGGGTATAAAAGTATTTAAAACAAAATTTTCAATATCTTTTGTATAAATGAAATTTCAAAATTCAGACCGGAAGTACTACTTTTACTCTTATCGGATAACGATTTTTTGCAAATATGTCGTAAGTTATGCATTCTATATATATTTATCAAGAGTACAAAAGTATTTAGAACTGAATATGCAAAATTCTTAAAATTCTATTATTTGAAACGCTCATACGTATAAGAAAGTCGTGTGGTGGCCACACCTCATTTTTTATACGTAGTATAAGGAAGAATTGTGATGACGAAAATGTTCGACCTCGAGATTTTTGCAGATGTCCACGTTTTGAAGTCCCCTGATACCGAAAAAAGTGGTTTTTAAAAAATGCCTCTCTGTGTGTGTCTGCCTGTCTCTGTGTGTGACCACGATAGCGGTCAAACCGCTGTAGATATCAATTCCAAATTTTGTATTTACGTGTATAATCTCCCTCTTGAGATCTGATTAGTTTTTCAGAAAAATCGGTAAACCGGAAGTAGTAGTTTACTTCGGTGAAAAACTGGAATTTTGCCAATATTTCGTCAACTACCTACTTAGTTTAAACAAATTTATAAAGAATTCATATGTACTCGAAATTAAATTTGAGAAAAATTTTATTAAAAAAGTTTTTTCAAATTCCTGTCGAAAGTAGGTATGGGAATAGGTATTATAATAAAAGCCACAGTATACTTGGATATGTGTGTATTCAATATAAACGTATCTGTACAACTAACTAAAGAGAGAATAACATCGCACATGTATATCGTATTTCTCCAGCTGTATCTTATAAACAAATATACTCATACATAATAGAGTGCACCGCACCACACATATAATTGAGATTTATATTTTTGTACAGGAAATGCCTATGATGCATGTATAACCGTAGGTTTTTGTACTCGAAATTAAATTTGAGAAGAAGAAGTTTTTGGAAATTCCTAACGGAAGTAGGTCTTTTACTCTTATCGAAAATCAGTTTTTTGCGAATATTTCGCAAGCCATGCTTTTTGGACAGGTACGTTACGAGTATAAAAGTATTTAGAACGTCATTTCCAATGCCTTTTGTATAAATTCGGACCGGAAGTAACACTTTTACTCTTACCGCATAGAGATTTTTTGCAAGTATGTCGTAAATTATGCATTCTATATATATTTATCAAGAGTATAAAACTATTTAGAGCTCGATTTGGAATATTTTTTGTATAAATGAAATTTCAAAATTTGGACCGGAAGTAATACTTTTACTCTTAGCGAGTAGCATTTTTTTCGAAATATCTCGCAAAGTATGCATTCTGTAGAAATTTATCAAGAGACTAGAAGTACTTAGATAGAATAGGATTTTGAATGACTTTTGTATAAAAGAATTTTGAAAATTCGGATCTGAAGTAACATATTTACTCATAGGCGTAGATAAAAGTATTTAAAGCTAAATTTAGAACAACTTTGCATAATTTGAAAGGCACATGTGTGTAAGAAAGTCGTGTGGTGCCCACACCTCATGTTTATTATTGCGGTGCAGTCTACCTCTAGCTACGATGAATATTATTTCGTTAAAAATTAATAAGCCTGCTGTGTTTGGTAATTATTTTTCTCCGACTATTTGATACAAAAACTTTACAAGCGATACATTTAGGAGAAATAGAGTCGCGAGCAAAAAATTCTGGTCGTCAGTGCCCATTGAAGAAAAATACTTTTTCTCAAAACGGGAGCATTGGGCGGGGCTAAGTGTGGGGCCAATATGGCTGCCTCACCTAGTCCGGACTACTCAAAATTAAAATCTGTCATCCCACACCTGTCAGGGTTACACTAACCTATGAAATGTTATTCCAGACGAATTCTTCGTATCAAAGCCGTCTCTGCTGTTGCAGCTACGTAGAGCACACAAGAAACCATAATGTCTTTTAATATTTAACTTATTATATAACTCTAATACACTATGCACTTAACAAACACTCCACTTTTTACCAACAGTACCTGTCTGACGTAAGTGTGGTATCAATATGGCGGACCTGTACCCGGTTTGATCACGCGACGTCGTCTTCCTGCCTATTCTTTCTCAATGTCAGTGCCGTACAAAATTCTGTCAGATTTTGACAAACCAGAAATTTCAGCAGATTGTTTCTTTTTTTTTTTGTAAATAATTACTAACAAGATGTCAAATATAAATTTTGTTTTGAGTTCTCAAGAAATTCTAGTCATCACGGCGTCAGTTTATTACATTAATAAAATTAGGGCCACTTCCCTAGTAGAAACAGGACTATCTGAAGCTGCTGTAGCAGGTCAGTTAGGAAAGGCAAAGAGTTCGGTAAATTTAATTGGTCGGCGGTGGTGATGGAGGGGATTTCTGGATAGTCAAGTGGGATTTGGACGACCATCAATTGCGGTGGACGATGATATTATGTTGGTCCAAAATATTAAAAATGGGCGTTGCATTACAGTATCTTGCGAATGACAACAACTTTTTAGAAAACGTAATTTTTTAGTGATGAAAAGACCTTCGAATCATCCTCCTTTGGCCAAGCTAGAGTATATAGACCAAGGAGTCGGTGGTATGATGCTAAATGTTCACAGAAGTTTGAAACCAGTCGGCGATTTTCGGTAATGGGCATGGATTTCAATAAAAAGTCTTGGGGTATTATTGCATTTAGAAGAACGTTTCATGGGTGACGTTTATATTAGGGTTTTGGAAGATGTGATGTTGCCCTCAGTGATGCGAGTTTTCTATAAGGCGACTTTTTATTTCAACAGGACAATTGTTCAGATCATACTGGTCATAAGGTAACAGATGGTTCCAAAACAACAATATAAATGTGCTTGATTGACCGAGTTTATGTCTTGATTTGAACCATATAGGAAATATGTGGGGAAAGTTGGTCAAAAGTATACAAAGCCAACGTTTAGTTTTTCTAAACAAGGAAAAACTTTTGGCCGCTCTGCCTACAGCTTGGAATGATCTTCCACAAGGCTATTTCAAAAATTTATGCTTATCTATGCCCAACCGCTTAAATGAAATTATTCAAGTAAACGGCGAAATGATCAAGTACTAAGATTTTTTGATATATTTTTTAGCCTAATAAACTATGTTGCATTTATTATTTAGTGTCTTTATTGTATTATTATACCAACATTTATCATATTTGATAAATATCTGACAAATGGAAAATAATGACAACGATTGAAAAAATGAATACCAAAACCAGATCGTTGTCAACTGCATTAAGAATAATATATAAAAGAGACAATTGATACGAACAGTTCTATAATGTCACAAATTAATGTTATTGTATTATCCAATAATCTTTATAGATAGATCGCAAATCTTCAATAATTTCTTGTTTCTAGTGTATGTTAATAGTTCCTGTCTTGCAAAGTCATCAATATTCAATCGGGTGGCCCAAAATTTTGGAAAGTTTGAAATTTGGAACGCATACCATCTAATTTTTTTCATTATGACCTAAAAACAGCGTACAAAAAATGTCAGTCAAATTCGAGGACATTAACCCAGGCCGATGTGGACTTAAACATTTACCATTCCGAAAAACATTCAATTTCACGAATTATTACGGTTTTTTTGCTTATAACAATGCTATCAGTGAATATAATTATTCTAAAAATGTTTAACCTGTGGTGCATGCAAGATCGAAGAAGATAAGATGGTTTTAATTAATCAAAGAAAACCAGGTCGTGTTGGGTCCTTAGCTGGAACAGATATGATGTTGACCAATTTTATCTTGCATTTATTTGGTTGCAAATAGTAAAAATTTCTTTCTCTTTTACTCCTCTTGTAGAAAAAAACAATACAGGACTTTGTGTATCCAGAAGGTATCAATTTATTAAAGCTTTTGTGATATGACAAAGGGTTTCTTCTAATAGATCCCTCAAAATCCATGAAATCAAGAGTTCATCAAAGCCAAAAAGATCGTGAGATCGTTGGTTTGTGTTAGCGACACTGCTGAGAGAGTAGTTAAATTGATGGAAGAGTTTAATGGACTACTTACTGAAAATGAAGAACGAAAACAATTATTTTACAATGCGTAATGGAGCACAGGAAGCTATTTCCCGATTGCAATGAAAAGACAGTAAGGAAAAAAACACCGAAAAATTTATTCATTAGTATAGCACATGTATTAAAGTTCGTCCAAAAAATTTATTGTCGTAAATATGTTGATCACTTACTTTTTATAACCTAAAGGGAAATGTAAGATTAGTAAGAAAATAATTCGATAAAAATCGGTACGTAAATATGTACGCTAAAACGCGTTATATTGGGTGCTATTTGGAATGATAAATGTTGAAGTCCACATCGGCATGGGTTAATGTCTTCGAATTTGGCTGAAATTTATTGTAGGATGTTTTTAAGTCCTAATGAAAACAATTAGGGGGTATGCGTTTCAAATTTCGAACTTTTCAAAATGTTGGGCCACCCTAATATTCAACATTCATTCTAATAACAACCTCATAGACAAGCCAAATTTTGTATGTCTATTCAGTTAGAAATTCTTTTTTAGTGTTCAACTATCTATGAGCGCACGAAGTGCGTAAGGCCAAGTTCTTGCAGAAAATTTCTTTTATCTATGTGGCTATTTGATTTTGTTCGTATGAGTTAAGAATACCAATAAAAAGCAGTACGCCAGATTTTATTTATCAAGATACGAGGACCCAAAAGATCACGATTTTGGGCATTCACTAACTAGATCATCATAAATTTAGTTTACCTACAATTAAGCTAGAGAGACAGAGAGAGCAACTCTTTACATAGATAGTGTTTAAGGTGCTGGCTACGAGAATAATTAGTAACAATCTTAACAAGTTTTCATTAAAGATATGGACATTATTGAAAACTTGCCAAGACTGATCTGGAGGTTTATGAATTTAAACAAAATTATCTGTACCTATCAGGACATTGCAAATAACGTGTAGTCAAGTAAATTGGCATAGTTTCTATACTTTACTTATTTTTTTAACGTAATATAATACACATGTTTGCGGGATGTTGGCCTGCTACATGTATGTTTTTCGTGAGATATACTGTATTAATTGTTCATATACTTAAATATCGGCGACTGAATTATAACATTTATTTTAAAATAGATAAATCTTATAACTTTTGGATATTCACATTTAATTCCAGGCAATTCTTATTTTTTTAACATTGTATTCTAAAAATTATCAGGAAAAATTAATTTATGTTTTAAAATGTTCAATTATCGAATATCAATCAATATATTAGATAGATAGCTTTATTCATACGAGACATTTTAAAATTTTATGCACACGCCAATAATAATAATAATGATATAATGTAAATAAAATAGATTAAAGAAATATTGTATCTGTTCTAGTTTTCACTTGCGGTAACTATGACAGCATTCGTGATTTTTAAAGATCCTCTAACATTTTAAATTAAATTTTGGGTTGCCTTTATATTTGTTATACTTTTAATCATGACTTACTTTTGTCATGGACTTTATAAATAAAGTAATGTCTTTATCTTGGTGGAGTTCAGCTTAGTTGTTAATAGTTATAAAGGTATTAATTATTATTATTATATTATGATACAGCAAACTTAAACAATAAAATTAGGTACTAGCATTTTACATTATCAATTCGTAAAAAAGAAATAATACTACATCACTTACTGAGAGAAAATGAAGACGCGATACGTAAGAAGTTCAAAAATTATTTGTTGCCTAATCTCTACACTGGTCGAAACACTAACGCTTCACTTATGAATCGAACGTCTTTGGAGACTACTTTATACTACTCCTACTTCCCCGAGCAGGTGTATTCGAAAAATAAAAAGAACGAACCTCCGCTGCAGAAGAAGATGAAGAAGAACAAAAACCTGAAGAGGATGATTGAGTTTATTTTCGACGTTTACAGTTTTGCGCAAATATACGAACATGCACATTCTTTTAAATAAATTGCCGCTAATTGTTTTTTAAATGCGCGAGCAGGCGTGTGTACTGTTAGTTTGATTTTTTCTCTGTCGTCGATCTTCTCCGTTGTTAAAATAATGTCGCGATGCATTCCGAGAAATGTTGACAAAGAAACTGCTGAAAGAAATGCGCTGGAAGATGACTGTTTGCAAAGAGAATTTTGAATAATTTACATTAACCATAGGTATTTTAAAAGAAAGAGCGTTTAGTAGTTTATTACTAGGTTATAAGGCAAATACTATATATACACATAGAGAAAGAAATACGTTAAATTAACCAAAATCATTCGGTTGCGAATAGAAACGTTGATATAAGAATATTTTGGTTTGACTTAAATAAACAGCAATGTCCCAGTAACAATGTATTTTTGTTTAACATTTTTAGGTTGCACTGACAATAAATATTAGTTGCCTGATAAATCAAATAATTTTTCCGTTTAATTTACATAAAAGGAAGTAGTTATATGTACCAAAACCATTTGATTAAAATAAACGTATGAATATTCGTCACAGTGAATAAGAAATAGTGTTAAAGGGACGAAAACGACGGGTTAAATTAACTAAGGGAGTGTACTTTTAAATTACGCATGTGCATAAAAATTACGTTTCTGTGAGAATGAATTTAGAAACATCATCTTGGCCTAGTCACGCAATTTTTTGCTATCTTAATAACACAGTAAGTACTTGGTGTATGTGTGCTTTTTTTCATGTTAAGTGCTTTTGTAGTGAGTCACCATGGGTGATGAGATTATTAAACTTAACTTATAGAATGGGGATTCCATGATATGGTATCTCTTTTTGAAGGTAAGTTAAGAGACAGTTTAGTTTGGGTGAAAACAAATTCAGAACCGTGGTCCGAAGCATTACGTCATTGGAAAGCAACATACAATTGCAGACAATCATATATCCAAAAAACAGTTGCAGAATATATAAATGACTGGATTCCGAGTTATCGCATGGTAAGTTCTTATAAAACCTAAATTGTTATGTAGAGAATATCTGTTTTGTTATTTAAAGTTTTACATTGCGGCATATTGTCCATGTTTGAAAGGATGATAATAAAAGAATCATCAATATATTTTATTATGCGTTGGTTATGACTCCATCAAGAGTTGTCATTTCTTTTCAGATTCAAGAACATTAATCCAATGTTATATAATAACAATTTTTTGCTACCAATACAAAATAAATGAAATAACTGGAAACCCTCTACCGAAAAGAGCAAAGAGAGTTTTACTGATTATGTCAAAGCGAGTTTATAAGTTTTGTTGATGTTGTTTGTGTTTCCAATATTTCGAATTGCATTGCAGTCAGCTTCTGATATACATATAAGTATTTGGATCTATTCAAGAAATATTGATACCGAATGGTACCTATAGATTTTCTTTTTATTTTAAAAATCTATGTCACATTTCAATTTGATGAACATTTTCAAACACATATGGTGACTGAAATAAACATAAAACGATGTATTAATATGGTAGAATTAATTCATTTTCACAATATTTTCTATCACATGGTCGAAAATATTTTCAAATATATATGTAAAAAAAATTACAGAATTTTTATTATTAGTACTGACTATAATATTGTCTACATTTTCTTTTCTTATATTTTCGTTTAATATATTACACCTGTTTATCTACTTTTGTGTTTTATTTCTATACAATTATGTGTATGTTTTAGTGATTTTTAGAGACAAGTGGCTGAAAATGTGTTTCTTTGTAGAATAGTATAGTTAATTTAAAACTAGCCATTAGCTTCCTAAATGAAAAAAATTAGGTGTGGCCACCACACGACTTTCTTATACGTATGAGCGTTTCAAATAATAGAATTTTAAGAATTGTTTTATACAAAAATTATTCAAAACCTATTCTAAGTACTTCTATTCTCTTAATAAATCTCTATAGAATGCATACTTTGCAAGATATTATCAAAAAAGTGCTACTCGCTAAGAGTAAAAGTGCTACTTCCGGTCCGAATTTTGAAATTTCATATCTACAAAAAATATTGCAAATTGAGTTCTAAATACCTTTGTACTCTTGATAAATATATATAGAATGCATAACTTACGACATATTTGCAAAAAATCGTTATCCGATAAGAGTAAAAATGGTACTTCCGGTCTGAATTTTGAAATTTCTTTTATACAAAAGATATTGAAAATTATGTTTTAAATACTTTTATACCCGTAACGTACTTGTCTAAAAAGCATGGCTTGCGAAATATTCGCAAAAAACTAATTTTCGATAAGAGTAAAAGACCTACTTCCGGTAGGAATTTCGAAAAAATTTTTAAATAAAATTATTTTCAATTTAAATTTTATATTATATATATATGTATTCTTTATAAATTTGTTTAAACTTAATAGTTGACGAAATATTGTCAAAATTCGATTTTTTCGCTGAAGTAAACTGCTACTTCCGGTCTACCGATTTTACTGAAAAACTAATCAGATCTCAAGAGGGAGATTATACACGTAAATACAAAATTTGGAATTGATATCTACAGCGGTTTGACCGCTATCGTGGTCACACACACACAAACACACACACAGGCACACAGGCACACAGGCACACAGGCACAGAGACACACACACAGGCAGACATTTTTTAAAAACCACTTTTTTGGTATCAGGGGACTTCAAAACGTGGACATCTGCAAAAATCTTGAGGTCGAAAATTTTCATCATCACAATACTTCCTTATACTACGTATAAGAAAGTAAAATACTGACAAGTCTTCAAACGTTACTATTCTTTTATTTGCTGAACTTAACGCTTTTTTATAGCGCTTTACATATCAACCTTGTAAAAATCAAGTGAATTGGTACCTGGCCATTAATGTAATATAATCAGCAAATAAGAAAATACTATCGCTTGTAAACTTGTACAGTATTTTTCATATTAAAATTAATGATTGGTTTTGAATCAACTAAAATATTACATCAAATTAAAGAAATAAAAATAATATATTTGGTTACCTGGTCAGGTTTTATTTAGTTTGTATATATCGACCGATATTGTTTTGAAATTTTAATAACATCTGTCAATTATCAACGGCTGTTAAGCTAAAATTAATAGGTTTAGTTCCTTCTGTGTTATTCATTCCCTTATAATATCTACCAGACAATAAAAAGGAAATTGACGAATTTTAAATAATTGTCGAAAAATGTGTTGGTCTTGAAACATTATTAATAATAACAATTCGGTGTAAAGTACATTTTTATTGAATTGTACATTACTAATACATATATTTATTTATATTTTTCATATAATGACCTTCAGTATTTATTCCTCTGTTAAATGTATCTTATTCTTTTGGTGTTTTTTTTTAATTTAAAAAATAATTCATATAATTTAAAAATTCTTTTTGTTATAATTAATTACTGGTTAGATTGGTTTCATCTACTAGTGATGCACGTTAGAAAACACAATTAGTTTGTGCATACGTTATCAGCACTTGCTAAAATATAATGGTACAAAATAAATAAATAAAAGACTTTTTTTATTTTACTTTCTTCCCCCTATGAAAGAAGATATTTTTAATTAGTAAATTTTAAGTACTTTCAACGACATATAAATATACCGGCTGTTCCATTTAATTTTTTTTAGAATTTGTAACTTTAGCGATTGGTATGTGATTCTAAAGAACACGCGTAGATATGTCGAAATAAATATTAATTTCACGTACTGCAAAGATATCTCTACTAATTGAGCCCATAATAGATATTTCATCATCAATCGTTATATCATAGCAACTTTTCAAATGTTGTACAATTTTTAACGAAATATCGCCATATTTCAGTGACAGTTAAAAATCGACAAATTCATTTCAGTTTAATCGGTCCTTCAAAGGCTATCATAAAATGTAAAAGAATGCATAACATTCCATTAAAAAAAAAACATAAGTTTGTGTTGGTTCGTTTTTGTCGAACACTCTGTATAAATGAAAATATTTTTAAATTGTAGAGTTTATATATACAATTTTTTCATTAAAAATTATTCGCTATAGACATTATTAGATACCAATCATGGACTTTACCGCTCTGCTGGGGCACCCGGTATATGAGTGCTCTAGATGCAAAACTTGCTTATTGCTTAAAACATCAAATTTGAGAAAATTGCAAAAAACTATACTTGAACTAAAATTGGGACAAAAATTCCAGTGTTTTCATTCTCTTGAATTTGCTCACCACCAACTACTTCCAGAATTTATTCTAAAAAATATGTCGGGTTTATTCATAATTAAAGGAAAAAGAAAGCATTTAGCGAGTTTTGCAACTAAGTCAGACGAGTTTTGTACCATTCCTACTAGAAATTGCAAAGGAAACGCAACAGATTGTTTTTTCACTCGTCTTTCTACTAATCCAAACACCCGATCGGGTGGCATATAAGAATGAGCAAACGGAAATATCAGGCTAACAAACTTTATATTTCGAGGTGCGTTCCTTTCTAGCCAAACTAAGGTAATGGTCATCATTATACTATTTTTATTTTGATCGCCGCAACCGCCTGCAAATAAATGTACGGTATCAATTGTCTCTTTAAAGCTACACTTATTTAATACATCCCAAACAGCTGATGCAATAGCATTTGAGTTTTTAGGAAAGTCTACCTGCAACCATACGTAGGAATAAACAGTGTGTTTATTCAAAGGTCCATTGGACTACCGTAAAATTGTAGTAATTAACTTTTTTGCTGAAATAGCTAAACTGATCAGGCAGTTTTGGTAACGCCAAAAAAAAAATGTTTTTTGAATTATGCAGTCGTTGTTGGGTTATAATTATAGACCGGACAGGAGAGACCGAGGGGTAATTCGCTGAGGTATTGTGGTGTACACGTTTCAGGAATTAGTAGGTATTACGGGGAAATATTAGGGAATTATGAAAGAAATGTTGGGTATTACAAGGAATTGTGGGGTATTAAAAAGGAATTGGAGGGTATTATGAAGGAATTGCAAGGTAATATGAAGGAATTGTTAGGTATTGGGAGGAAATATGAAGTATTATTTACGAATTTTTCATAAGTTCTTCTATTACGCATGCGCTATTGTAACAAAATATAACCCTGATTCATTGAACTATAGCTGCCGTGGTGGGGGTGCTTATCTTTATTCCATTCAAACGCTTATATGATAGAAATGCAACATGCCCGTATTAACCCATTACGTGCCGGTGTCATATATATAGGACAACTGACTTACATTTTTTTTTTAAGAAATCTCGTTAATAATAATAAAAACGGCCTACCGTAGGATCAACATGTACCTATTCTGAATATATATTTAATTTTTTCTTCACAAAATCAGCAACTTTACTGATGCTGTAATTTTTTTAATTCTGTAAGATATTCCGCCATTCTGCATGCCAGTGCGTTAAATCATGTAATTAGAACAAATAAATTCATGACATAAATTTTACCTCGTGAACAGCTTCTTTACTTATGTAAGATAATTATTACGTTACAATTTTGTCTACTGGTACATTCATAAATTAGATTTTTCTCAAAAAACATGGGTGTCCTATATTTAGGACACCGGTACCCTGAAAGGAAAACTGATCACGGTGTGCGCGCGCTGTACTCACGTTTTGACAAGTCTAGACAACTTACTTGCATGAAAGTGGGTTATGTTTTGTGTTCCTAAAAGGCAATCTAATCTTCCAAGGTACCGCTGAATCCGCTGAATAACTCAAGGTGAGTTCAAATTATAAAATAGAAAAGGTTCTTTATGATTATTTGTGCATAGATGGCAACAAAAAAATTTCTAACGTTGGCCGATCTAGAAGCGGAATTTGAGCGAGAAGAGTTTTGGCATGACATGGAAAATGTAGATTCCATAGATGTGGTTGTAGTTCCTCCAGAATCCAATTCTCTGAGTGACGAAGACGAAGGAGATGATGATAATTTAGGTCTGGTAGAAATAAATGATATTCCCGGTACTTTAGAAGTGCACGTTCAATCTGAAGAAGCTGATAAAATTGAAACTGTTGAAGTTGAAGGCGAGAGACCTGAAAATGAAAATGGTGAAGAAGTTGCAGCAGGTACTAGTGGTAGTAGAAGAGGATCAAAGAAAAGAAAACTAACCGACATTGCACCAAAATGGATAAAGAAAAGTCCTATTTACAGAAACGTGTCACAAGCTGGCGAGTCTGAGGAGACCAAGGTTGAAAGATTATATGAAAAACTTGCTGAATTTACACCGCTTCAATTATTTAAAAATTTTTGGATGACGAATTCTATCAACATATTCGTTGTGAAACAATTCGCTATGCAAAAAGTGCTAAAAACGATTTAAATTTTGATATCACAATTGACGACCTTAAAACTTTTATTGGCATATTACTGCTTTCGGGGTACCATACCCTTCCTTCTGAAAAATTGTTTTGGGCAACTGATGAAGATGTGGGCGTACCAATTGTGCAAAAAGCAATGTCAAGAAATACCTTCTTGAAAATAAAATCAGTGCTACATTTTGCCAATAACGATGAGACAGACCACGCAGATAAATGTTTCAAAGTTCGTCCTCTAATTCAAAAAATTAACAAAGCCTTTCAGCAGTGGGGAGTCTTTACCACAAACCTTTCCATTGATGAGATGATCGTTAAGTATTACGGACATAATCGATTAAAACAATTTATACGTGGTAAGCCAATTAGATTTGGTTATAAATTTTGGGCGCTATGCAGTTCCAGTGGCTACTGCTATAATTTCTCTGTATATACGGGAAAGAGTATGACAGACGATACCGGTGGACTGAACTTAGGATCTAAAGTCGTCACCAGTCTTTTGGAATGCGTTGCAGTACCCCAAGATCACGTGGTATATTTTGATAATTTTTTCACCAATCGTGACTTGTTGATTCATTTAAAAAATGTAGGGTTTAGAGCCACTGGTACAATACGCGAGAACCGCACAGAAAAATGCCCACTAAAATCTTCGAAGCAGTTAGAAAAAGAACAACGCGGCTCTTACGATTATAGATTTGATGAACAAGGTGAGATTTTGCTGGTAAAGTGGAATGACAATAAATGTGTCATTATGGGTACCAACCACGACGATATTGAGCCAATGGGACGAGCGAGTCGTTGGAGTAGTGCCAGTAAGGCAAAACTAAATGTGCCTCAACCAAATCTCATCAAATCCTATAACCAGCATATGGGAGGAGTTGATCACCAAGACTGGCTAGTGGGGAAATACGCAATTCAAATTCGAGGAAAAAAATGGTACTGGCCAATATTCACTCGTATGATAGACATGGCCCTTACCAATGCGTGGATTTTATATAGGATTTTACACGGGGCACAGTCCATCAGTTGTTTGGACTTCAGAAGATCAGTTGCTGTCCCATATCTAAAACTCAATTGTAACGGATCTAAACGAAAGACGCATGCTGCAGGAGTAGTTCTCGACGTTAGATACGACGAAAAAAATCACTGGATTCAACGTAGAAGCAACCAGAGAAGGTGCCAGTATACAGGATGTCAGAAAAAGCCATTGACATATTGCTCCAAATGCGATATCACGTTGTGCGTTGAATGTTTCCAGCCGTATCATACGAAATAATGATTGATTTTGTGCATTACGTGGTCCCGGTGTCCTATATATAGGACACTTTAAAAAAAATATTAGAAAAATTATTTTAATTTTTATTTTTATATAAAACTCTTTGTTAATGTCGGTAAACTAATTGTAAATAAAAATTTGAATTGTTTTGCAATTATTTCTAGTACCGGTACCTAATGGGTTAATTCAGTGGTTACAGTTTTCGGCCAGTCTTTACGCTTGCGTACTCGTTCAGTACTATTATACAGTTCAATGCCCCGACTATAGATAAATACATTTATGTTTACTAACCTATTAGTAAAACGAATTCTCATCTGACAATAAGCAATCAAATCCAGGTACGTAATATCTTAATAACTAATTTTATTTAACAAATTATTAAAATAGTGCATTAACTTATGCGTGCTGAACCTAGGAAAACCCTTTTGTTTCGTTTTTGATAGACCTTCCTGCACACCTGCTGTAACTTTCTATAATTTCAATTTATTTTTTTAGATGTCACAAAATGAATCAGAAAATCCGAGGGAAAATCAGTCGGAAATTCGAGAAAAACCAAATTTGCCTTCGGGTTCTTCTCCTTTCGACGAATTTGAAAAACATTTAAATGTAAATATTTCCACCTGCCTGAAAAATATTTTAATCATAAATTAGTTACGAAACTGAAGTCCTTCTGGGAAGTATTACGGAAATAGGATCCTGCAAAATTTCGACGGAAACCAAGCAAAATATCAATCTTTCGACGGAAAGTGTACATATATTTGAAACAATTAAATTATGGGCCCAACGACAGCTACCTCTTGAAAAGTGACAAACTTGTAAAATTGATTTTGAGAAGATTACAGTAGCGTCGAACTTCGAAAATCCAGAAAATATATATTGCTCAGTTGGGTTTTTGTAATAACAGTTATAAAATACCAAAATTAGCAAAGACGCCAAAAGATCAAAAACGTTGGATTTAAAACAGCAATCAATCAAGTAGTGGCACTGAAGAAGAAAATATTCAGAGATTTGAATCCATCTCGCAGTTTGGCGACAATGAATTGGAGTCCAATTCAGAAAACAAATCTGAAAAAACTAACTTTGAACCTATTTTATTAATAATGTCTGTATAGCTAAATTTATGTTAAGAAATAATACATTTTATTACGTTGGTAAAGTTACGTCAGTAATTGATGACCAAAACATACAGGTAAACTTGTTAAAACGTTCTAGGAAAATTCGATATATTCTCCGTAAAAAAATTATGGACTCACCTATTTTTTTTTTCAATATTTTTTATTGTTTCAAAATTTAATGTTATCTAACTAAGTAGTACACAAACATATTAATAATAAAACAACATGCAAAAGAAGAACCAAAGACCGCAACTTGATGAACATAACAATTGAAAAAGTAACACTAACGTAAAAAATTAATTAATGTAAACGTGAATAATGAGTCTTTCCGCCTCGGGTCCGTATTACGGCACCCATCCTCCTAGGCACAGATTCATAAAGATGTCTGATGTCTTGACTCACCTGTTTCCACTCTTCAGTGACCGCTGCTTCTAGCTCTTGCAGCGTTCTTGTTATTAAGGTATTGAGATAATGAAGGAATTTTTAGGAATTACGGGGTATTCCAAGGAATTTAATGGTACTACTGGGTATTGCAAAGAATTTAATGGGCAAGGCAGGGCAGTGCAAGGTATTTAATTAGTATTACTGGGTATTGCAAGGAATTTATTGGGTATTACGGGGTATTGCATAGAATTTGAAGGGTATTAATGTGAAATACCTCGCATTTAGGAATTGGTGTACAAAATATTGTGAGCGAATTACCCCTCGGGAGAGACCTATGACTCATCGCCCATGGGCGCACTATTGAAATGTTATATTTTTAATTGAATAACAATATAACTTATTATTTGTTCATTTTGTAGTTCAAGTCGAGTAAAGGAGTATTAATATTTCCTAGCAATACTTTCTCAAGGTTCTCTTCTGTAAGGTTTGTTCTTTTTGAATGAAGTACATCCATGTAGCTATAAAACGTCCTTTCTATCCTTTCTATATAGCAACTGGTTATAGGTGCATACTGGAAGTATTCTTTTATTTCGGCATATTTAGCAGTTAGATTTTGTATCATTGTCCCCATATACAATTGCCGCAACGTTATTAAATCTTGATTTCTATTAAAAACTGGGTTTAATTTTTGCCGAAGGCCACATCCGAAGTCACTGGGAATATTTTTGAAATCATTAATATCCACATCTAATGTAGTGTTCCTGAAAGAATAACAACTGATTTTTAAAGTTTAGGATTTGTGTTAGTTCCTTGCAGCATCGTCATTTAAACATTTAACGACATTTTGTAAACTATCGCAATTCTCTGCATAAAAAGTAGTAGCTTCCAACCATGTTCCCCATCTAGTTATTACTGGCGAGGGAGGTAGTGACAAAGATGGAAGTGTTTATCGTATCTGAAAAAGTAACTTAAACAATGTTCGAGATCTAAATAAATGATAACTAAAAATGTATGCGTATGTTATTGAAACTTAACGAAAACCAGTGCACACTTACGTCAAGATAATTGGGAGAAATAGATTCAATGAAACGGTATTAAACATGAACTATTACAAAAATTACGAAGTATATAATTAACAATGAAAACAATGAAAAAACGAAACTAACTCCCCGTACTTTATTTATCTTACGAAATATAAGGTAAATATAATAAATTTTAAAAACTCCTCACGCTTCTACCTGCGCCCATGAATAAAGGAATTTAAGAGTAAAATCGACTTTTTTTGCTGTAGTTTTCGCGACAACAACAGATGTTGCAGTTCACCATATTAATAGTGCTATTCAGTAACTGCGCGATGTTATACATAATTTCTTTTGTCCGTCGTAATTTGAGCCCTGTACGTCCGGTCTATAGTTATAATGTTTTGCTTTTCGGAGCTGGGCATATCTTTGTCTTCAAGTCTCTCTTTAGCACTTAAACAAGTTGAACATATATCTGTCTTCGCAGATCCAAAACCTATGTTATAATTACAATTTATATAAGTTCGAAAATATCCCCCCCCCCCCCATCCTCTACTCTAGAATTGAAAATCTTCCATGTAAAATTCTTCTCACACGGTAAATACATGCGAGCGCTTGTTTCACTACGGCAGTACCTAGTGACTTTCTACACGTTGAAGAGATTCAATGAAATTCTTTATTGCTACCTTTTTGCACTCATTTGTAATAATTGTACATATTGCGAGCTGCAGGTTGTATATTAGCGAACTAAAAATCATGTCGGGCGACATTAACGAGTCACTTAGTATATCCATTAAAAAAAAATGAATTAACTAAAACGAGCTATCGAAAACCTTTGTGCATTAAGGGGATAACAGAAACAAAGCAAAAAGCGGATTTTGCATCAAGTCGTCGATTTTTAAAGGGATTTTCTATGTCAAAGAGGCATTTTTGCGCTGAGCTATTTTTCTTCTTTTTTTTTTATTCCAGGCGGCTCAAAGAGAGTATGAGAAACGTCATAATTATAATAATTTATTTAGTCCAACAGTATCAAACCAATTATAGGACAAAGAAGTAACGTACATTAATAAATAACAAATTAATTATATTCTTATTTGTAATATAAATAATTTATAACTATATACATATATTTATATATAAAGTAAAGTAAAGCGATTTCCGAAGAAGATTAGTCCTCGAAAAGGGCAACCAAAACATGTAGGAGGAGCTAGAGGAAATCCTGGGAATGTAAAAATTTAAGCATGATAGGAGATGTGGGCAATCAATTGTTCCATTACATAGCTTCCATATGAACCGTACACCATGAAACTCTCGGCGATCCCGCAATGACTGGAGATGATGTGCTTGCAGTAAGAGATTGTAATCGATGCCCACGTTCCGGATAAATTCCCGTATCCTTGAAAGATAAGTATTTCAGGAATCGTCGCTGCATTCTCTCAATGGCTAGTTGTAGATATATGTACTGAGGTGACCATACTTGTGATGCATATTCCAGCTTACTGACGACAAAACTGAAATACAAAGTCTTCAGAAGCAGTGGATTTTTAAAAAACTTACAACTGCGCAAAACTAAGCCCAAAGCCTTTGAAGCTGAATTGCAAATGAAATGTATATGACTGGAAAAGTTCAAATGTGTGTCAAAGAACACGCCAATGTCCTTTATGCTGTCCACCCGCCTAAGCTGGTTGTCCTCAATAGAATAAGTAGATGGTATATTATTATTTTTGCGAGAGTAAGACATATAACAACATTTACTTACATTTAGTTTCAAGTTGAAGTTGGAACACCAAGTCGATATACGATTCAAGTTTTCTTGATGACGAAGTACATCGTTCCAAGTTCGTATAGAGCAGTAGATCTTTATATCATCCGCATATGCGAGTACATTGCATGTTATTGATTTAAGCAAATCGTTGGTATATAGAGTAAATAACAGAGGTCCTAAGTTAGAGCCCTGTGGCACCCCGGATGACGGAGTAAACTCAAATGACCTGAATCCATTTTAAAACACATAATTGCGCCTATTTGTCAAATATGAATGCAGAAGTTTGAGCAGAGACGGGCTGAATCCAATTGCTGCAAGCTTTTCCAGAAGGACACCATGATCTATCGTGTCAAACGCGCGACTAAAGTCAGTGTAGATTACGTGTATGTTAACAATATATGAAAGACTGAATAACTGCTATAGATTTTTATTTTTTTTTCTATAAAAAATAGTGTATGTATATATAAACATGTACATATATATTTATATTCTTTGTTACTCTGATGGAATATTTTTCTCTTCACCAACGATACCTCCCCCTACACAAAAGCTAACCTTTTGTTCCAGCCTTGATCTGTTGTGGCCACTATCTATAGTACCAACAGAGGCTATACTGCCGATATTTCTATTCTCAGACTTAAAATACATATTTGACTTGGAATATGCATCTTCTGCTCTCATGTGGCCGACTGATTTGAAAGTTGTATCAAATTGGTGCCTGATGGTGGATTCAATGCTGCCAGATGCTTCATACTCAGATATGCTCCCGGGTCTTTCCTCTCTGACACTTCTGGTAGTAGACTGTCGTTTACCTTCAGTTTCATGTTCTTCGGGTAAGCTTACTCGTATAGCTTTGGATGCGTTGATGATAATATTTTGATATGTATTTTTTCTAGTAACTAGTTCTTCGCGATGCGCAGAAGTCGTGGACAGCTGATTGGCGGATTCAAGAACTTCCGAGTCTTCTTTTACCTCTTCCTTGTCAGCCACTTGATCCAGATGTAATTTACTTAATTGTTCTGCGGTCTTTTCTACGCGTGCCCTTTGTCTACTGCCTCGGTCTTCACTACCTGTTTTGGATTGTCTGTCTGCGTTCATTCTAGATCGTCTCTCACGTTCTTCTGGACTTCTCCTTTCCTCCTTGCTTTTCCTCTTGGATTTCCTAGTTTCCTCCACCGAAATCCCTAATCGTTTGATGTCGTCTTCGGCAACCGACGATCGTACGCTCCTCCTGGACATGAGCGGCTTCATTTCTGATGTAGTAGTCTCGAGATACGTCGATGACGTCACCGAAAAATCTAGGACCTCCTCGTGTTTATCTTCTCCCTCTTCTTCGGTTGTATCCGAGATTTTCGACAGGTATTCTGCTATAGGAGAGTCGCTTTCATCAATGGATATTTGGCTATCTTCGAGGGTATGTCGCCTTCGTTCATAGCCACCGTCGTAATCTTCCAACCTAGGAATGAAGACCATCTCGTCTTCTTGCATATCCAAGTAAGACATTGATTCCAATTCCTTCAGGTATTCATTTATGGTAATGTGATGGGGCTTTCCGGATGTTTTTGGTTCTGTTTCATCCTCCTCCTCCTCCTCCACCTCATCAGTAGCTTCAGTTGAAATACTTGTGCTTGCCATTGGAGTTGGAATTCCCTGAAGCAAGAGAGAAGGCGAAAATTTAGAAAGCGATTTAACTACAAATCAGTGTTGGGACACAGAAAGTTTCTTACGAAGTGAAATTTTCACTTTTCACTGAAAAGTTTGCCAACGAAATGTCTTCCTGTTTTGAAGTGAAAGATACAAATTGAGGTTATCTTATTATTTTGTGTTTGACAAAATAAAAAAGACAAAAAAAAAGAAGCGGTTGTGCATTAATGATGCCAGTTGTCACCCAATGTGGATCAACTTTTAACTTTATAAGGAGTTTAATTTCTTCTCGATCTGTTTTAGAGCATGTTCTTATAAGCGCCGAATACGCAAAAATACAACAGCCCAGCCACTGACTGATTCATCAGAATACTTAAACATTGAAAATTATGTATTAGGTCATGACTTCTGGGAAGTTATTGCCGAGACTAAATGATTTTAGAACCATGTGTTGATGGTATAAATATTTAACAGAGCAATCTTCCAAATGCTCACCTGGTCGTAAATGGCATTGCTAAAATTGAAACTTGCATCAATAACACTGCTTCAGTAAGGGACAGAGATGCAACAAGATATCATGTTATTAGAGAAAATGAAGAAAGTGATCTAAAAATAAATTACAAAACCGAAACCAAAAAGGAATTCATGATGTACATTTGGCAACTAATTTGTTACATCCAAAAACACAAGGCTGTGATCTGAATGAGTACCAGTTTACTTCCGCCATACTTTTCATAGGGGTTTGTCAAAATATGATATTGAAGTTGAAACAACCAATTTTTGGCGAAAGAAGCTCACATCACATGTGACTCTCTATGGAATGTTTTAGATGGTGGAAAAAAGACACGATATCTTTGGTGGATGGGTTTATTGTAGTAAAAGTATTTTATGTAGCGTGGTTCTCAAAATTGTACTTACTGTTCCTTCTTCCTCAGCTTCCACCGAACGAAGTGTTAGCTGCGTGAGTCATATACATTCCAAAAAAAAGAAATCGATTGGATTGTGAACGGGTGGAAAAATTATCATTTATTAAATTCGATACCAAAACTATTAAAGGTTTATCTCAAGAGATTAATGATTATGAGGACATTGAGGTAGATGGTTTTGAGGAAGTTGAAACAGATGGTCTTGATATAATTGTAACAAAGGATGATGAAGACAAAAAGTATGACAATATAGAAATGGAAATATTAGATAAAGGTAGAAGATCAAGTAGAAATAAGTAATAATAATTATGAAGAAGAAGAAGATTATGAATAGGTAAGTTATTATGGAGGACGATGAAGAAAATAATGAAAAAATTAAAGATACAATAAAAAGGATACTTCTTGAAAATGTAGTATATAACATACAAGACTTCATGAATTTGAATTTGAAAAGATACTGCTAGTTTTAATATGTTTTTAGTGCTTGTGTTTTTTGTTGTTGCTTTTAGTTTTACACATATACCGATAGGTCCAGCTCGGAACGGGCCATAGTCAGCAATGAGTGGCAACACCGAAACCCCCACCGAAACCCCTCTACCCGCAGCAGCTTCAATTGCAGCACATTGCAGTTAAGAATTTAGTAAGACTTAAACCGCGCAAGGATATAGTCGTTTGCATATTCGTTCTGTATACGTAATTTGCCCATTTGTTTCAGACATAATAAGGTCCAATTTACTATTATTATTGTATTCTTAGCTGCTACGGAAAAGTAATTTTAAGTAATAAAAAAAACAATAACGTTTTCTAAAAGATAAAAGTAAAAAAATCAATAATTCTGCAAAATAAATTCAAATTTTAAGAAAGTCACTCAAAATAGGATTCGAAAATACCGCCCTCTCTTGCCAAACAATAGCCGAGCCTATTGTAAAACTCCCGCCTCACTCCCTCGAGATTTCTAGGGGTTATTGTCTCGAAAAGGCGAAACAGTTTAACTCAGCGTTTCTCAACCTACCTTTACGAATGCACAGCTAAATACGAATGACGGGACATCTGTTGCGCTCGAACATCGGAATTAGGTTGCGCACGCGGAGTGGTATCGTACACACGTTGCCACATAGCATTACGTTCCATACGTATATTGTTGCCTATGTATGGCCCGTCGCGGGCTGAACCTATCGGTATAGACATTTCTATATTTTTGATATAGTTTTACTTGTGCATATTGTGTTCTTTTTACTTTGTATATATTTCATGACTATTTCAAACATGTGCACACCATGTACTTTTTTGTAAGTAAATCAATCAATCAATTAATGATACCCGTATAAAATCGAAATAAAATCAAATTTTGCATCAAGTCATGTAAAAATTGCTATATAACATTTAATTAAAAAAAATCAAGTTAGCCATGATTTGAGAGTTCGAAAATTACAGATCCCTATTTAGCAACCCTATTATTTAAACGCAACGATTTTCTAATAAAAGACGTGCGATCTGTCATGGTTAAGCGGAAACTGAAAACAACATCTGTCTAACATTTACAGGTTCGTAGATATTTCCAAATTTCGAAGAAGTTGCATATCAAATGAGTATTGGAAACGTAAAATGTCGTATTTAATTTATAGCTATTATTACAACTAGGGAAATATGAATAGTATATTTCCCGTGGTGTAATCAATAGTTTTTTTCTGATTGAAACAATATTGACAAAATGGAAAAATATTGGACTGTAAATTTTTGTCCCTAGCAACGTTCTTAGCCGTGTTTGTAAATATCATAGTTGATTGGGTTGATTTTCGCGTCCTGTCATAATTAAAAACTACGTGTTAGCGCAAGCGGCGAAAGCCCGTGAATGTTTGATTCCGACAAAATCCAAAGCTTCTTACAATAAAGTTTATGAAGACTTCCAAGAGTGGAGGAGAAAAAATATGGTGAACGGTGTCGACGAAAATATTTTGCTAGCGTTTTTTGAAGATTTGGTATGTTGCTATAATTTTTCTTATTTTTGACGTATGACTAATTTATTATTTCCGTAGTCGCAGAAATATTCACCAAACACGCTGTGGCCAAAACTATCGATGTTAAGGTCAATGTTACATCTAAAAGAAAAAACTGATGTTAAAATGTTCGATGAAGTGGAAGCATTCGTGAAGAATAAAAATAAAGGATACGTTCCTAAAAAATCAGAGGTGTTGTCCCGAGAACAGCTCAAAAAATTCTTGCGGGAAGCTCCTAATGACATTTTTTTGATGTATAAGGTAAAAATTTTATTATGATTTTCCTCTGTTGAATAACTTGGTACATCCGTAATTTTGAAGGTCGCTCTAATTATGGAAATCTTTGGCGCCTGCAGAACGAACGAATTGGTGAATATGCTCTCTTCCGATATCGGAGCACAGACTAAACAATCCAGACCGGCAACTTAATCCTAGATTTTATCCAGAGTACTCATCCTTGTTTAGCAAGCGTAAATTTCAATACTCTACCATCTTTGTCAGATTCACTGAACTTGGAGATGAGATGGCACTAGCGTCAATTAAAATTTTTGTTATGCTGTGGTTATATGTCATTCAAAATTACATTTGAAGTTTGACACGTTTGACATATTTTTGCAATCCTTTGTCGTACATCATATTAATTATATGTTGATACAAATATGGTGTCCAAGTGTTTAGTGTGCGGGTTTGGGCACGACGAAGTTAACAAAATGCACAGGTTTCCTGCAAATATCGACTAGTGAGTATAAATATTGTAAAGTTGTGCTTTAAATATGCATATTACAAAATGTCTTAGTCATCATAT
Source organism: Amphimallon solstitiale (assembly GCA_963170755.1). NCBI lineage: Eukaryota > Metazoa > Arthropoda > Insecta > Coleoptera > Scarabaeidae > Amphimallon > Amphimallon solstitiale. The sequence continues at coordinate 142,842,957 of OY720679.1, forward strand.
TATATTATATTACAAGATTTGTATTATTTTTGTCTTCTCGTTACTGTTTGTGTAATTTAATTTTACTATGTATTGTATAAGTATATGTATCAATAAAAACTATTATTATTATATCCCTATGTTTTCCTTGACAGTTTTCACTTGATTATTATATTTCTTTTAATCTTAGTACTTTATTGTGTCTAATAGGTCACCGTAAGAGCGATGTTATAATACATGTAAGTAAAAGATTAATATTTACATTTCGTATCACATATTTAATATGTAACACCACAAAATTACACATAAGATGCTCAAACTATGGCTATAATTGTTACAGTAAGTAATATTTATTACCATAGTTTTAGTAACTTTTGTGTATGTTTTTGTTATATAAATAACGTATTTAATAAGCGTATTCTAAAAACAAGTTCATTTCAAATTCCGCGCCAATATGCTGCTAGCGTCATCTTCGTACTAAGTTCACTGGTGTGTGACAAGGATAGAAGATCTTGGATATTTTTTTTTCAAGTAGTTGCCGGTCTGGGTTGTTTAGTCTGTGATCGGAGATTGTGGGTCAGTGATCGTGATCAACGTTTCAAAGACGAAGAATGATGTAAATAGGAAATTTACAATTATTGATGAAGAAGATCTGGGTGCTACATATTTCTTTGGGACCATATGACGTTTCATATTTCCCTTGGGACAATATGAAGTTTCATATTTCCCTTGGGAAATATTAGTGTGTTATGACATGTCGTAACTAAGGCAATATTACTCAATATTGTTTCAATCAGAAAAAAATAAAATAATATTCACTCACCGTGGTTCCCATCAGTTCATATCCGACAGGCATATTCATTAGGCTGGCAGCGTTCATTTGTACCGTTTCCCTGTCAAGATCTGGAATGTCCAGCTTCCATATTGAAGTTACTTCCTCCTGGGAAGATGATCTTGTGGAAGAGGTGGTGTAGATGGTATCTGAGCTCGTCTCACTTGAAGACATCTGCGATCGATTGCCAAACATGTCCAACTGGCTACGAGCTTCATACGTGTCTGGTTTCTAAAGTATTTCTTATCGCGTTAAAAATCACATATAAAATTAACATCCGATAGCCGTATGAGTATGAGTTGCCTAAATTGCGTCCTTCTTACTTTAATTATATTGTACCTCATACGTCCAACAGGTGATGCTAATAGCACCATGTTCCCAATCAAGTTGTTAGACTGAGAGTCACTACACTATACTTATATACTTTCACACAGTGCAACAAATTAAAATGAAAAATATAAAGTTATTAAAAAGAACACTGTGGGCAGAGTGTTGTGCATTATCTGTATGATTTTATCTATCATCTTATCCGCAGGTTTTAGATAACAGATAATTTTTTTCGCCCTTACTGATGAAGCCCATGATGCTGATTACTAATGCGATGAAGAAACTTCTGCATGTGCTCTTATTTTATAATAAGATTATTTTCACAAAAAAATGATTTATTTTTGTCTCAAAGTGGAACAACGATTTTTTTCCAAGAGTTCACCAGTACTAAGATTCAATTTAACATATATATTTAATCTTCTTTTATGGTTTCAAAGAATGTAAAAATAAAGGTGTGGTTTTTCGCTGACAGATGTACTCTTTTGAAACATGTCTTTTTAACTTTATACAGGGTTATGATAAAGTAACGCACAAAATTCATAAAACGTACAATGTTCATTTTTGAAAAAAATGCAAAAAGACGTCAAACAGTTTATTTTATTCCGCGTCTTTTAACATAAGTCAAAAAAATAAAACGTCAAATTTGTCAAAGTTATGACGTCATCAATACTTTTTTTAAATATGATCCTTGGTTCTTTTTTACTTTATTTGATAAAGCTTGTTTTTCTGCATTATAAAGATATAATTGAAGAAGGGGTCACATAAGAAAAAACAAAAAAAAAACGAATTAGACATGAAATGACTCGTATAACTTCGCAGATGATCGAAGACTCTGTAAATCAGGTCTACCATCGTCTTGGCCTATGTCAGATAGTGAACGGGATACAGTTTGAACAATTCCTGTAAGAAATCGTTTTGGTTTAATGGACTGTTTAGTTAATTTAAATGTTATTACTATAATAAAGTTTATTTTGTTTTTTATTAATTCTCCCAGTTTTTTCTTATGTGACCCCTACTTCAATTATTTCTTTATAATGCAGAAAAACAATCTTTATCAAATAAAGTAAAAAAAAAAGCAAGCTTCATGTTTAAAAAAAATATTGATGACGTCATAACTTTGACAAATTTGACGTTTTATTTTTTTGACTTATGTTAAAAGACGCGGAATAAAATAAACTGTTTGTGTTTTTGCATTTTTTTCAAAAATGAACATTGTACGTTTTATGAATTTTGTGCGTTACTTTATCATAACCCTGTATAATGTGTAATGTAATGGTTAATTCCACATTAATAATAAACGTCACTTCAAGGCGTTGAAATCATACACGCAAGGTAACGCAACGAAAACATGCACTGGCAATGAATGCAAGACGTTAAGTGGAGTGTGGCAAATTTGTGCCCCAAACCGAAGTTATAAGCGCAATTGGCGAAGATAAGCGGAGCGAGTCGATTCATACTCGAAAGAGGTACATCTGAAATCGTGCCCCGGAACATAGTTTTGAGCGTTGGCATACGCTAGTGTGTGTGGTGCGGAAGGAAACTTTGATATCATCGTTATAAAAATACGTAAAAATAATAAAATAAAATAATGCACTGAATTACATGCGAATTTCTTTCTGTGTTTATCTTGGTGGTTGGGTGGGCACGTGCCCTTGTGCCCTTTAGTACCAGCCGCCACTGGTCATCTCTGAAAACGAGAAGAATTTTGCCGATTTAATTATAAAACTGCTTACGTATGTCTTAAGATACTCATTCACATCGGCCTCTATATCAAGTTTGGATTTTGCGAAGTATTCGGCTATAGTTTCGTGTATGTTCCTCGTAGGTCTTTGCTTGAGCACATGTCTGGTGATTAGAGACACACAAGCTTGTATCTAAAAGTTTCAAATATCAAATGGTGAGTATGCTCACTACTGAAAATTTACTGATTCTACCTGGGGATGATGGGCTAAGTACTTTTGATTTTCTATCAAAGTCTTTATTTTCAACTTGTTCAACTTGCGCTGCTGCCCTTTGGTGAGTATATCCATGTTATAGTACAACATGCCACGCGGTGTGTCGCAAGGGTGAAACTCCATCGACGCCATGTTCTCAATCCACTCTACGTCTTCGTCCATTTCTAAATTATTTGAATTTACATTAAAAGGAAGGACCATTATCTTTGATTTAATGAAACATACTACTGATATATCAAAAAGTTGCTGAAAGTTCTACATTTATTTAGGGCAGTGTTTCTTAAACTTTTAAGTGAGCCGCACCCCTTTGAATCTGAAAATAGGTCTCCGCATCCCATTGAAAAATTTGTATCGATTTTTTAGTTTAGAAAAATATATTTTTTGCGAAATTTATTGATTATTTAAAAAAAAATGAACATTTTATATATCAAATACAAAACAATATTATTTTTATTAATTGCTATGTTGTTGTTGCTTGTTCATTATAATACTTGTGAAGCGATCACTTGCATTTAAGCGATTGCTCGCTTTAGTTTTTATATGCAAAAGCGATGAAAATCCCATTTAACCAATGGCGGCTCTTTAATGAGAGCAAGTGAGCATTTGCACCCCCTGGAATTTTGAAACAAAACAAACCAAGCGGCGACTAACTGTGAAAGTATTTATTTATTACGTATTCATAGTTATTGAACAGGAACATGGCGTGTGCGGCTCGCGTAACAACCTACATGCACCGATCGTCGTCACAGATATAATGACGACTAACAGCGCACGGATGTGCCCTTCCACCGAGAGAAACATACCCATGAGCAAAGCCCATCCGTTGCTCCGTTAAGCCATTAACATTACATTGAAGGTGGGGAGAACTGTATTTTGTTCTACTTCCATATCGTATAACACATCGCGTATGAGCAAGATCCCCAGTCTGCTCGCCGCTGTTGTAAGATGAATTTTGTCTCTGCGTTACAGAATAACACGTTTTCGCGGTTAACGTATGATGAAAAAATCGCAATAAAAAATCTTAAACGGCCGATGCCTCAATTATGTTTAGAAAATAAACAATCTGTTAAAGGTAAAGACGTTATAAGAAAATTCAAAATGAATATTTATCAGAAAAATGACTGGATTTGTGGGTGTGAAATTAAAAATACTTTGTTTTGTTTTCCGTGTCTTTTGTTTGGTGGTGAACCGTCTTTGTCAAAGAACGGAATAAAAGACTTAATTCATCTTAGTGCTAAAATTACGAAACATGAAAATTCTGAAGGGCATTTGAAAAATATATTTAGTCTAAGAATGTTAGGAAAAAATAACATTCAGTAGGTTTTAGATTCATCATATAGAAAAGCAGTTCAATAACACAATGAACAGGTAACAAAAAATAGGCATGTGTTAAATTTAATAATAAATTGCATTTGATTTTGTGGCGCATTTGAACTGGCACTTCGGGGTCATGATGAACGGCAAACGTCGAATACCAATGGCATTTTTCGGGAATTGATAAATTTTACGGCAGAATTGGATAAATCGCTCAGAGATCACATCGAAGCAGCACCGGTTTTTAAGGGATTATCAAAAACGATACAGAATGAGCTGCTTGATGCAATATTGAATGTGTATCATGAACAAGTTTCCAGTGAAATTAAAGCAACCGACTTCATATCTGTGATAGCTGATGAAACCAAAGATGTGTCCAATCAGTTTCAGTTGGTGGTTGTTTTAAGATATATTGTGAACGCGAGACCGGTCGAAAGATTTTGGAAATTTCTTCTGCCTAGTGGACATGATGCTAATTCTTTATCTGCCTCCATCCTTAACGAAATTAGTTTGCTTGTTGATGACCCAGAAAAACTGATTGCACAGAGCTATGATGGGGCAGCAGTCATGAGTGGTGCTATTAACGGCGTGCAAAGACATGTCCAAGACCAGTATCCAAGGGCCAATTTTGTACATTGTTACGCACATCAGACAAATCTTATTATGTCACATGCTACATCGAGCAGTAGTAATTGCAGAATTTTTTTGCCAATCTGACGGGATTAGGTACTTTTTTCTCCACTTCACCACAACGAGCTGCAAGATTGGAAGAATTCCTTCAGAGAAAAAGCTTACCTCGTTCTTCAAAAATAAGATGGAACTTCAATTCTAGGACAGTGAATACAATATATGAGCACCGAGCAGAAATAATTGAAGCTCTAGAACAAAACGAGGGAGAAGCTAGTTTACAAACTACCATTCATCAAGCTGGTGCCAATCAGCGAATTTTAGAGGAGGAAAATTTTATCTATTGGTTAACTTTCTTTCATAAAATTATGCCACATGTGGACATATTGTTTAATCAATTACACAATGTCAATACAGATGCATTAAAAATCAAGAATAATTTAGATAATTTTGAACGCGCTATTGGAAAAATTCGAACCGAAATCGCTGATACAGATAATCAGTTGGTTAAACAAAATGACTCAGAACTGACTCCTCGACCATCAACGCGACGAAGAGTAACTGATGGTAGCCAAAGACGGAGGGAAACTATTGAAGTGTGCGATATTATTTTGCTTGAAATAAAAACTAGATTTCGGTATACAGGGCACTTAATATTAGCAAACTTAATTTCTTTTAAACAGTTCTCTTTTCAAAAAATAATTCCGGAAGATTGCCTTAAAGAAGCAGTAAAATTTTATCCATGCCTCAATGAAAGCAGACTACGAACTGAATTAAGTGTTCTATATTCTAGAGAAGAATTTAGGCAAAATATAGAAGTCAGTGCTGTAGGTCTGCTAGGCCTTCTGCTGGATGGATTAAGCGACACCTTTAATGAAGTTGTTAAGCTTTTAAAAATTGTCATCACAATCCCAATGACAACGTCTGAAGCGGAACGCCAGTTTTCACGGCTGAAGAGAATAAAAACTTTCCTGAGAAATACAATGAAAGAAGACAAATTAAATGCCCTTACTATGTTATCTTGTGAAAAAGAATTTATAAATGATTTCCCAAATTTTAATGAAAAAGTTATAGAACTGTTCTGCAAGTCAAAGACACGCAAAATGGACTTCGTTTATCGTCAGATGTAATCAAACTGTAGTGTTATATTTACTATTCCCTCAAAACAAACTGTACAATGAACAGTACATGTCTGGAACAGTATATCGGTGAAACTTATAAAGATTGGGTAAGCGTTCTTGTATTATACTTTTTAATTTTGAAATTATGCACTCCCTATGTGAACCACCCCGAGCCGCCACTGCATTTAACACAGGTAAGGTAAGTGGTGGCAAATGGTAGAAGTGACTGCAATGCTTCTTTCGCCAACTGTGGATAAAGTTCTAACTGTGTATACCAGAATTGTTGTGATTCTAATTGTTCGAATTCCATTTGAATATATTCACTGTCTCGCAATTCAATAAGATCGTCTATTTTTAAATCACAATCATCCAACGAATTTAGGTTATATAGAAATGGATCCAGTATCCATTTCTGAGTTTTGGTAATATTTCCAGTAGAAAAATATTCATTGAATGATTCTCTCAATCGTTATGCAGATAAATGACTATAAGGTAGGTAGAGACATATTAAATGAACATACTAATGAAAATAATATTAGATGGTAATTTCTACTACACATGAATACATATGACAAATAGGTATAAGCTAACAAAAAGCAAAGATATTCATTTCTTACCAATTCCTATGAATAGTTATCCTATTGACCCGTTATTTCGCTTGTAAGATTTCAGTTGACATTAATTGATGTCAAAGTGACATCACCTAACACATTATGAACATCCTCAATGAAAACTAGGTGAACTGGTTTATTCAGGTACGTCTACATGCTTATTATTTTTCTCCTTTTTATTACAAACCACATGTTAATTTCTAAATAAATGAGAACGCTCCAAATATGTAATATTAACTCACTTGCGATTATTTCAGATTAATTATTACACTGTATTTGTTTTTGTACCTGCTGAAGCTACTATCTACCATATGATTCGTAACTAAATTCTTTACATTATAAGTATAGACCGGACGTACGAGGCCGAAATTACGACGGACAAAAGAAATAATTTATATCATCACGCAGTTACTGAATATCATATTCATATGGTGAACTGCAACATCCGTTGTTGTCGCGAAAACGGACAGCAAAAAAGACGATTTTACTGTAAAATTCTTTTCTTCATGAGCGTAGGTAGAAGCGTGAGGAGTTTTTAAAATTCGTTCTATTTACGTTATATTTCGTAAGATAAATAAAGTACGGGGAGTTAGTTTCGTTTTTTCATTGTTTTGACTGTTAATTACATACTTCGTAATTTTTGTAATAGTTCCTGTTTAATGCCGTTTAATTGAATCGACTTCTCCCAATTATCTTGAGGTAAGTGTGCACTGGACTTCGTTAAGTTTCAATAACATACTGCAGTAGCTTAGCTTTCAAATTAAAATATAGTAATCTTGTACCAGCAGAAATTAACCAAAAACAACGATAATACAAAGCAGCATAATGCAGCAAATGCAGAGATTGCGTTGACATGTTAAAAAAAAACTACTTCAATAAATTTATAAATTCAATCCCTATTAACAATCATATTATTCTTGTAGGTTCTAGCAGTGATCCTTCCTTTATTTGTCGACAACATTTCTTATTTAAAATTAAATAGGATATGGTTAATAATAAAAAAAAACTAAATCTCATAAAATATTTCTATTCAACTCAATACTTGATAACAACATCAGTAAAGAAATTCTTTTGCCACATGTGGCTGTAAAAGAAATTGTCCTTTTTATTTTTCCAATCACAAACAAAAAAAATGTAAATTTTTATATATACGAAAAACACATTGCTTTTAATATATTATATAGATTTAAAATAAAAATATTACTCCTTGCTATCTTCAAATTTTTAATATCGTATAGTTTCAAAGAAATAAAATTTTTCTTTTACGACGCTGAATTTTATTTCAACAAAGACATTCATTTGCACGAAATGCCTCTGGAGACCTAAAATCTCGCAAAGTAGAAAACACCTTGATAAGACTCTCACCAATCGTCATACGCAAATATTTACACGTTGTACATACCACAAATTGGCTATTTGTCCATCAAAAATGCTTATACCTTTATGTATTTAAATATGCTTGAAATCGTTATTAAATTTTTATCTAATAACTTGTTAATAATGCACAGTTAACATTGCTAGCAAACATTCTCACGTTGTGCCATTAATGCCCTTTTTACATCATTAACAATACTCCCATGATTTGTTAAATTAATATACTATAGCAAAGAAAATAATATTTTATTCAAAATATTGACGATGTTAAACGCTTTGCTAAAAAAATGTACATTTTCACGTAGCATCTTTAGCATACGCCACACATCACCAAATATCTATTATGAATTTATTTCAAGAAAAACTTACTTATAATATTCATACATTTCATCAAATTCCTCTTGATTTCTATCTACCATTTTGATAATAAAAAAAATAATGAAATTAAACAAAATAACAATGAATTAACTATAATGTAATAAACTACTTATTGAAATCAAAAATAACTTAATACATTTAACTAAAAATGATTTTATGCAGTATATCTGTACGCTTGCAATCAATTCAGCATGAAACAAAATTTTTACGTTCGAACAATTCAAAAGATCGGCAGCTTCTTTTCCTTTATCGTCGTTCGCGGCTTTTTATCATCTCGGTCATCGAAAAAACACAACTATTCGTCTGCAGCGCCACAATTCACGCACTAATGTTTATGTTGGCATTGTCCTGCTCATATGTGTTTTCTTCAAGTTTTTCCCCAAGTTGAACTATACCTATATTGTTTTTGACAGTTAGAAATTATACAAAAATATACGCACACACAAATTGTTTATTATTAATGTCCGTGCACATTCGCGATTCCTTGTCTTGAGTAGGAATATTCTTCTTCCATTAACGCCATCCCTCATTGTATTTGTAAATGAATTTGTTGCCTCTTTCATCATTGTTTAAATACTTCCTTTTCCCGTTATTTAACACTATCCGTATTTTTCTTTTGCAGACATCTTCGTTAGAAATAATCGGAAATACATTGCATACAGATGGAATCCTTCCTTTTATGATTACTTTTTCAGGAACATGGACCTTAACAGCTCTATCCCTGTCTTCGAACCACCTTCTCTCATCTTCGTGTAGGTTGATTTGTACGCAGCTGTTAACACCATTAACATTATTCTTTTCTTTGTAGATTTATTCAGATTAAACCAATTTTATCCCATTATTTCTGGAACTTTTCTGGATTAAACCAGATTTATCCTGCTATTTCTGAAGTTTTTGCTTTATTATATCGTGTCGAATAAAAAACACCTTTCTATATATCCTTTTTTTTTAAATTACTATTAAATATAAGTGTCAGGTATTTATAGTATTGTTAAGTGTGACCATAAAATGTCTAACAGATAACAATCTTTTATAAACTTATTTTATTTCTTACGTTTATTCATGATGAAAGATGTTTTCATGTCGTGAATGTCTAATTTCACCTTTTTCATACAATTTTACAGCATTCAAATGACTAACTCTTTTCACTGTTCCATCTTTCATCATCACTCTCTCTCTGTTATTTATTTTTAACACATTATTAAGCTTGAAAAGTGGTTCACTTCTCAATATATTTAGTGCCACTCTAACACAATGCAAAAAGTTTGGTTCGGCCTTTGTATACTGAAAATACATCTTGTGTTCCTCGTTTCTATAAATATAGAATACATGAATTTATTTTCGTGTTTATTTTTGTACCTTTCATATAAATTTTATTTCAATTTCAATTACCATATACCCATCATTATAATGTTACGCCGTTGCGGTTATGCAACTCATAATTCATTTTTCAACAATTATGTTTACCACTAAAAATTATTTCCTTATTCTAATACTTAATTGTCTAACTATTTTATAATGCCTAACCAATAGGGATCACGGCAATACGCATATATTTTAAGTTATCATTTATTTAGATCTAGAACATTGTTTATGTTACTTTTTCAGATATAATATGGAAGAACGTCGATAATGGCATCGTGAAACAATGGCGAATTAGATAACAGTCATACTGATTGTATGTCGTCCATTGTCAGTGATTCCAAATCTTTATTTCAATGTCTGTAAAATATCGTTAAAGAATGCCCAAAAAGCGCACGTATAACGTCACTTAGCATTGCTAAAACATACACAGAAACTTTGTGATACTTTAATGGCGGCTAATATCCCATTAAAGAAACTTGACAATCCCACTTTCAAAACATTTCTTCAAAAATATACTGGTCGAAATGTTCCCGACGAATCCGCCTCACGCAAATATCATGTTTCTAAGTGCTTCACGAATGCATTAGAAGACATCTTTCAAATCAGTACTTATGGATAAGTGTCGACAAAACTGTCTGCATATTACTTGTGTAGCACATGCTCTTCACAGAATCTGTGAATATATCAGAGACACCTGTCCGGTTGATAGACCCGTGATCCGATTTTAAAAAAGTTTTCAGAAAAGCACCATTGAGAGTAGCTGTTTACAGGGAAAACTACCATTTTTGTTAAGTGATTGGAAGCTACTAGTTTTATGCAGAGCATTTCGATAGTTTACAAAATTTCGTTGCATGTTCAAATGACGATGCTCGAAGTATTTCTAAGTGCAAGGAACTAACACAAATTCGAAATTTAAAAAATCAGTCGTTATTCCTTCAGGAACACTTTACTCGACTTGAACTACAAAATGAACAAATAACGTATTTTGTATTTTACAGATCACCGCCCACTTGTTATCCAATTATATAAATAAAATTAAAACTCTTTAAAAATTTCATAGTGCGCCCATGGGCCATGAGTCATCGGCCGCTCGTTTTCGGTCTATAATTATAAGTAAAGCTGGGATTTTTATTTATGATATGTTTACCAAATTTCTTGCAGATCTGTACCAATCACGTAAACAGAAAGCATTTGCGACTACTTTTGTTTTGCATATCTTGCATATAAATACTGGTTTTAACATATTTCATATAAAATTGTATATTTGTTTATAATTTATAATTTATTTCTAAAGTGCACCGTAAAAATATATAAAACCATTTATTCGTAACATATCAAAATTACACTATACTAGAATCGTCGAAGAGATTCAGTAATATAAGTGCGTGATCACAACCTAATCACAACATGATGAAGGCATCCTATGCATAAAAACGGTCAGCGGCACCGATCGTTTACATTAGGCAATTAGGTAAACTGAAATACTATCACAGATCGCAGGTGTTTATTTACTTTTACGTTTCTGTATCCGTTAAATCTGTTTTGGCTGGATTTATTCTGTTTTCATTTGAATATGCACAATTTCTTATGTCAAATACTACGGCGATAACTATTTTGCAAACATTAATCCTTGAATGATTTTATGTGCCTGTGTGCATACGACTTTCGTGTGATAACGTGAACTCAACGTGATCACTGAATCTGTTCAGCGACTTAAGTTGTAACAGTCCGCATGAGCATTTCCGAAAAGCGGGTATTCCCAGATTTGTTTGTCAAGTCGGGGATGTTCCAGTGACTCTACGAGCAATGGGTATACCAGTCCAAGTCCAGTATTACCTTCAGGGCCTAATTTTGAATCGCCTGCATAGATTTCATTAATGTTCTTGAACATTTTCCCCATGTCACTATTTAGTAGCGTATTTTCGAGATGACATGGCCATGGTATATCATTAGTTTTGTCTTTTTACATAGTCCACTTGCTTTTATTTGTGGCGAACTTCTTTACAGCATAGTGGATGGCATAAATTTCTTTGAATTGGTCAGGTCAGCGTTGACTGTAACATGGCCAGACCACCGCAAGATACAAAATACTGCCAATTATTTAATAAAAACATTTAGATGCATAAAACTTCATCTCTAAGTAAAAAAAAAAAAATCTGCAATAAATGTTTGGAAAGGAAAATATCAATGAAGACTTTACATAAAGCACAGAAGAGTAGGTATGTAGATTAATTTATAATTATATAACACTTACCCTAAAAGACACTATTAAACCTCAACTATAATAGAAACAAAATTAACCTAATGCATGAAAGTATCATTAGTTATTAAAAATAGTCAAATAAAATAAACGAAAAGTTTCACTTAAATGCAACAAAATATTAAATAAATGAAAACTTATATATAGTCAAATCAACTACATCAATTAATTAAACAACAGATAAAGGCGGTAAAGTATTGGCAATTAATTTAGTGATCTGCAGATTTTATGACAACGTACTACGCAAAGACATCTGGTGAAGTTTTCAAGTACCAAAAATGTCGAACTTACGTTCTTTGATCATAGATGACGCAGGTAACAAACACATTTTCTATTTTGAATTCAATCATTTGGTATTTTATTTTGTACAAATAAAATTGAGTATGGTAAAAAAAGGAAGCCACGAACAAAATTCATACCAAAAGGGAGTTGCGCTTTAAAAAAATATGGGGGAACATTGTATCGGTTCTATTGATGCACTTAATTAAGACTATCCGTATTAACAGTTGTTTGCATCAAAGCGTAATTGTACGTTTTATAATCACTCTCACTAAGAAAGAATTGTAATTAACAGATGTTTTTCTTTCATTACAAAGGAAGTAGGGTAATGACTAGGATACTTATTTATAATAAAATTTGAGCATTCATCTGTATTTAATACCCAATATGTGAATAAACGAAAAGATACAAAAAATATTCAATGATTTTTATTAATTATAACGGCAAAGTAAGCAAGATATATACTGATATGGACCATATTATATCGTATGAAGAAATTGAGCTGACCACGGACAAGCTTTATACTATATTTTGATATAGTATTCAGTTTTAGCCTTGCATTTTTATGCTTGTAAATAATATAACTGAAATACAATACATGTTAACATTTTAAGTTGCCTATGTTTATATGAGAAGCAAAGACGTTTTTCATTTTTAGACTTTACTATGAGTTACTAACAGCGATTTTACCTCCTATTCTCCTATGCCCAATGCTTATATCCTTCCGTTTCAATAAACTAGCGGTTTAAAACCGCAAAACATTTCCGGTATATGCATTGTCGTGATTCAACGATCTTTTGAGGTTATAGAGTATTACATGTAGTACATCGTAAAGGTCACGTCATGTCAAATCATTTGATTGACTTTAACCTTTTCGTTAATTACGTCACTTTTAGAAAAGATGATTGACGGAGTAATAGTTAAAACGCGAAAAGAAAATATAAAATACATACACAATGGATTATTGATTTTATTACGTGGATGTTGGATATATATATATTACACTATACAACACCGTTCAAATGGAATGTACCAAAACATAAATTTGTAACAAATGTAAAGTAAAAATTTTCAAAACTATTTAAAAAAGTCATTTTGTTTCTTTTCCAGTTATTGCCTAGTATTGCTTGTTTATGTGTGCCTTTGCTTGGTAATATTTTGAGTACAGTGCTTTTTACACTTGTCACCGCGATTAGATTTTACTCCACGTTCTAAAATGCTTTTGTTTATTTTAGTTTGGTTACTTGTTGCTACAGATATTCATGCCTTATTCGTTTCCTAATATGTAGTTCCATGTTTTATCAAAGTCATTAATATGGTCTTGGCCAGTTAAGACTGTAGCTCTACTCAGTGGCGGCTGGTGAGTACCTTATCGGCGATATACTCCCAGATACCTAGCATATCGTAGGTACTTACCAGCCGCCACTGACTCTACTAATAAATAAAGAAATAAAATCATAAAACAAAAGTTCTAAAAAAGCCCTTTATGTCATTAAAATTGTTATTTGAACGCTCTTCTTCATTGCTTGTTATACAGGTGTTTGGTGCATCGTTTGCCAAATTAAATTGGCCGATAGAAGGGACCATTTGCTATATCTTAAGGCCCAATAATTCAATATTATTCTCACGGATTATTTTCGACTTTTCCATTTTTATTTTGCAAAATCCCAAAATTCAGCATCTAAACTAAAAAATTATAAGTGCAGCCTCCAAATTTAAGTTTAATTTTAATGTGTACTTGTGCGGTTTAACTCAGTCAAAATTACTTGCAAATAACATGTAGTTTTCATCTTACTATGTAAATGAAAAGTGTTAAATAAATACATAAATGCTACAACTAACATCAAGAGGTAATACTACCTTACTTTATACGCAAAGCATATAATTATCATTGTATTTAACTTTTTTGAAAAAAAGCCTAATATTTGCTTACATTTCAGTTAACGCCATCTACCGGTGACGGCAAAAGTCCGAGATACAAAAACACAAGTTCAGTTTGTAGAGCAAATAACGCTCTTTTAAATGAGACCAAACTTATTCAAACCGGTTAGCGAAACGGGAGTAATTCTAGTTTATTTAAAGAAAAATTTGAACTGCCCCACCACTTTATTTCACTAGATAGTAAAAAAATGTGAAAGACTAAAAGTACATATTAAGGAATGTGTAAGGAATAAAATTTGAAAATTTTCAATACAACTCAATTAGTAAAAATATGAAGAAATTCTAAATTTTAACATTGATCCTAATTATTACGCCCCCTTGCGGAACTCCAAAATAATTTCCAGCATTTTCTCTTGGGCACTTTTAGTTGAAATTTTTTTACCCGGAAGCAATATGACTACTGGTTTCTCAGATATAGCCGGCGGCCATTTCTAGTTGGCCACCCGGTACATTCCAATCGTATTGAAGATTTTCATTGGATTACATTAAAACAAGAACTTAATTAATTAATATTTCCGAAAATTATCTTTTTAGTGAGGTGTCATTATTAAAAAAATATATTGATAAGGAAAAGGTTAAATCTCGGGCATCAGCAAAAATCACAATAGAGAACAAATGTTTCATCATTTTGAAACAAACCATGTTCCATACAATAATGCACTAAAAATTGTGGAATACGCGCTGTCCTTACCAGGAAGTAATGATACGACTGAACGCGTTCTTTCTGGTAAATAAAGCGTGGATATCAGAAAAATCATAATTAATTGTTGAGACTTTGAAAGCCATTTTATGTGTGAAATATAATTGAAGAAATTCTTGTGAAAACTTTCATGACCTTTTAAATATATTACAATACTATTTTTCGTTCTATGAAAAGTTTTGCTGCTCGCTATAGACCAAATTTTTAATCAAGAAACCCCCCCCCCCCAACCCCCTGGTGTACCGCTTTACCAGTGTTACAATCTGGTCACCTTAACCAAACACCCCGCTATAAATGCCAGTGGGAAGATATAGTCAATATCTTTAACAGAATCATCATTATCTTTCAAATTCATCTTCTGAGTTGTCGTAATTAGTATTGTTATTGTTGTTAGACTTGGGATACCTGAAACCACTTGTAGGTGGTTGCTGTTCAATATTTTTAAGTTCATAATAATTATTTACATATTGCTGTGACCTTTAATTTAGGGTACAATATAAATGCCCTAATTTTTGAATATTTTCTTGAAATATTTGATTCATTTCAATTTTATTTTCTTCAAATTTTTGATTGAAGATAACTTTCATATCTTCCTTATGCTCAGCAAACTTGATGGATATGGTTGTCATCATCCAATCAAACTCGTGTCTCCAATTAACAACAAATTCGCCCTCTATACTAGTTTGAGGATTTGAAACTAATCCATCACTAGGTGATGCAGTAACTTGAGCTTTTTCCTGTGTTAGGCTGAGTTTTATTAACTTTGCTTGTTTTACCCTTGCCATCCATTTTTAATATAATTTGTAATGTACTTTTATTAAATTTCAATCAATTAAAACTCTGCCTTTTTAAATTAAGCAGCAAATTGAAAATGATTATTTTCTTTTAAAAGATAAGATAAACAAATGGAAACACTGCCCCTTTAAGTTGGGCGCCGAATAAACATATAAATCAAACATTTTGTACCTTTAATATTCTTTAGGATTCGCAATCGGTGTCAAACTGACTGCACAATTTTTTACATAATCATTTAGCAATGTTCATCACTTCTGTGTCACAATTACACAGTACCTATGCACTTTACAGAACTATTTTCTCTTTTATCTATATATCTATTACTAAACAATTGTAACTCTTTTACATTCTATTTAAACTTTTTCGAAACTAAAATATCATCATATCTAAACTGCTGCTTTCGTGCGAATCCAATTTTTAACAACTCTCTCGTATTTATCTATTACTTTTTAGTCATATCCTTTTTTATTAATATAGAAAAAGTATAAAACACATCTACAAGCAAAGCACATACATAAATTATGAGTATATATACATTTGCTTAAAGCATCGCCTATACGTCTATATAGGTATATATATAACTCGACGGATCATCGACAGATTCATTATTGTTTAAAGCAAGCTCTAAAATTATTTTCCTTATACTAGGTACACAGACTAAACAATCCAGACCGGCAACTTAATCCTAGATTTTATCCAGAGTACTCATCCTTGTTTAGCAAACGTAAATTTGAATACTCTAGCATCTCTGTCAATTTCAGTGAACTTGGAGATGAGATGGCGCTAGCGTCAATTGAAATGTTTGTTATGCTGTAGTTATATGTCATTCAAAACTACATTTCAAATTTGACACGTTTGACATATTTTTGCAATCCTTTCTCGTACATCGTATTAATTATATGTTGATACAAATAACCAGTCCAAGTGTTTAGTGTGCGGGTTTGGACAGGATGAAGTTAACAAAAAGCATAGGTTTAAGATAAGATTGGCATTTCCTTTGTTTAAGAAGCGCATTTTTGACATGCTCTTTGCCTTGCAGGTTTGATACCTTTTGATTTATGTATTAGTATTATTATTTGCATGCTGAATTTGTTCCTTTTGGTACATATTAGTGTTTTTATTTGTCATATTACACAAGATTTGTATTATTATTATTGTCTTCTCATTATTGGTTGTGTAATTTAATTTTATTATGTTTTATTGTATAAGTATATGTATCAATAAAAATTATTATTATTATATCCCTATGTTTTCCTTGACAGTTTTCACTTACTAGATTATTATATTTCTCTTAATCTTATATAGAGTAGTAGTTTATTGTGTCTAATAGGTCACCGTAAGAGGGATGTTATAATACATGTAAGTAAAAGATTAATATTTATATTTCGTATCACATATTTAATATGTAACACCACAAAATTACACATACGATGCTCAAACTATGGCTATAATTGTTACTGTAACTAATATTTATTACCATAGCTTTAGTAACTTTTGTGTATGTTTTTGTTACATAAATAACGTATTTAATAAGCGTATTCTAAAAACAAACTCATTTCAAATTTCGCGCCAATATGCTGCTAGCGCCATCTTCGTACCAAGTTCACTGATGTGTAACAAGGATAGAAGATCTTGGATATTTTTTTTCAAGTAGTTGCCGGTCTGAGTTGTTTAGTCTGTGCTAGGTAGAAACTAATGAAGGAGAACGAAGTAAGTGTCAAACATTTTAGGTTATGTTACATGCTTTATGGCATTTTCAACCCCTTGCACCACAACGAGTCGCCTCTGCTAATGAAAAATACTATATCATGCAGTATAATGTAGATAATACACTGTATACAGTAATAAAACTAAATACGCATAATCAAATCTATGAGAGTTAACATCTAAATACAAACCATCAATAAGTGATCAATAAGCACTGATAAAATTACTCATTTCAAATATACACAGAAAATGTAAACTACCAAAACAATATGGACTAAATTTGCTCAACTCTGAGTCCTCGAAAGCATAAGTGGCGATACACAATGAAAGTAAATAGAAATTTCTTATGGGTAGACTGTACCGGTCTGTAAGATCTTTGCAAAAAAAGACGGTCAGTTGTTTAGGTAGAAAATGACCTGCCATAAAAAGGGTTGAAATTTTAAAAAGTACAGCTTTCACACGCCATCCAAAACGCATGAAAGGGTCTAGTACATGTTCACGTATTTGATGTATTTACATTTTCGGTACTTTTATGACGCAGAGACGGTTTAAGTGATCATTTGTGGCATTTTTTGTCTGACAGGGATCGTTAATAAAAATATGAACAAAAAATAGGCCTATTGTTGGTAAATCTATACAGCATCCTTTACCGAGAACTGTAACTATATGAAATTATGTAACAAGAGCAACAAAATATCTAAGAGTGTATTAGAAAATAAGATTTGTTTAAGATGAATGTTTGTGTTCACTTTATATTAAACGTTTCAACTATAAGATCAATCAATCACTCACATCTTAGTTAACTTGCTTAATGAATTAGTGAGAAAGACGCGCGGAATTCCAGCACTCATTTGATTTTATTTGTAAATTGACAAAATTAATAGTTTGACATAACCTCAATAACATGTTGAATGCAGTATTATAAGTTGCAAATATTTATAAATTTGGTTATCCTTTAACATATTTTTGAATGGTCAAAGTAATTGGTGCTCATCCCTTTGATTTTATTGATTAATACAAACTATTCAATAAATAGAAAATAGTGTTTATAAAAAACACTACCTATAATAAAGCATTTTCTGTGTGCTTCATACATTTGGAATCATCCTAGGCTCTAGCATCTGTGAAATATATTTTTATATATGTATAAATAGGATATTTCAAAGGTAACTTTGGAGTTAATAATATATATCCTATAATTCCTATAAGCAATTTGTTGACCATGTCTTGGTCTAGTTACATTCTTCTACGCATGCCCATTTTCTTCACTTACGGATAAAGTAACTGATAAGCTGTCTTCAAGGTAAATATATCTGACAGATAACGTGCGTTTCAATTTCTTCACTACAACCTTTGGTTACTTATCCCTTAGATCGAAATCCCGTAGATAACAGAATCTTCAGAAACTGTAACCTAGCAAATAGTGGGTGTTCCTAACTTCAAGTGCATATGAATGCATTATTCGTTCTGATTTGTTTGACGTGTGAGGTTATGTTTTGTATTGTGTTCATAAACATAAACATACTGCGTTTGTATTATTTAATATTAACTATATTATTTGGTGAATTGTGTTTTACTTCAACCCTAAATATTATTTGGGCCTGTGACTTCTTCGGAGGTAAGATATACTCTAACACAATATCTGTGAAATATACTTATTGCATTTATGAAGATTTCTCCAGTACGCGGCGACCTTCTTGATTCAACTCTCACGTAAACCTAATTACATCTATAGTTACAGTTTCTCTTTTTAACCGAAATCTTGACTAAAAATCCATGTCGTCCAGTTCCACCATATAATTAGGACGACACTTTAATGTATGGCCTCCTGATCAACTGTACTATTTCGTCTTCCTCTTCATCAGAAAAAACGTTTACATCCAACATTAACAAATCCATAGCACAATTCTTTTTTTTTGAAAATGACAACTCTCACCATTTATACCACGTCAACAAAATGCGCGCACAACGAAATATCTGTGCGATATTTTTTATCGAGTACTTCAACTGCGTGACAAACTTTTCTTCAAAATACAGTCTATCTACAGGTGAAGAAATCTATTTTTGTCCGTTTCTAAGGGATATCTATCAGATAACTTTATCTAGAACTTATCTAGAAGTGAAGGAAATGGGCATCAGTGTGGTCAATCAGTTATATATAGGTATTCCAAACATTACTTTGTAGATTTTTTATTATGTACTTACATTATTAGTTTCAAACAGAGCAATTACTTACATATTTCAGAAATAGTGTCTTAAGTATTTGCAAACCCAAATGTTAATTTTGACATTTCAAGAGAAAAATTTAGTAGGTTGCTTGATTATCGTATTGTTTTCGCAGTATGACGGATCCTATAAAACAAGTTAGGATTGTTTATTTATCTTCTATCCATTTTTAACTACTATACAGTATATACATCGCATTTCAATACTTATTTATTACGCTAAATAGACAAATGTTTTTAATTTGTAGGTACATATTTTTATCCTTCTGCCTTTCATTTAAATTATATGAAATGGCATAGTCTTTTGAATTCATAGAGGTGATTTCACGTTTTCTGTACTGGTGGAGAACCCAGATCTCATCTCCCGTAATGGTTTTCTTCAAAAACTGTGGACCATTTCAGAAATAGCATCGGAGTAAGGCGAGGGACGACACGAAACGTAGACTTTTATGTTTTTCGTCTAATGAAGAGGAATCCAGTGTGCACACATTTTATTGTAACTTAGCTGATCATAAATACTTTGGAATACTTTGGATACACGTTACATCTTTCACGGCGGTCAATAAGAATCATTTCAATTATGAATTCTCGATTGTTGGTCGTGCTCATAGTTGCAGGACATCCATGACGTGGTTTGTGAATCAAGTTCTTCATTTTTCGAACAGTGGTACTATTTCCCGTGAGTAATGGATACGTTTTAATAAGTATTAATTTTTTTTATATAGGAAACAAAAAAAAAATTTGCCTAAAACTTCTATTATATTAAGATATTTTCAGAATATATCAACATTTATTAAATGAACTGATGTTATACATTTTATTACATTTTGACTTTTAATGAACTATTTTGTTAATATTATAGGTGTTAGTAATTATCGGATTGTTTAACTTTTAAGGCAAATTTATAAATTTATTTTTTTTCTATATTGACAGTAACTTCGATGTTATCATTTTGCCACTTCTGTTTTCAGTACTGCTAATGCCGCTAAGCTGGTGTCATTATACTTGTCATTTTTGTTAATTATTTACGTGCTTTCTATTCATATTCATAGTTATCAGTTCTTTTACGAACTAATTTTATATCTTCATATTATATTTCTTTGCAATTCATAAGGATCTATATAATTACAATAGACACATACGTTTCTTCTAGCCATAAATTTAAGCTTTCACTTTGACGTTTGAAACATACCTACATGAACATAATCTGCAGTATCTATGTACCAATTCAAATTAAGGCGGTCTATAATTGGCAACATTGCAAAAAATAACGTCATAAATTAGGTATGAGGTGCATAAACTCAAATAAACTGATTCCCCGGCTTCAGTATATCTTTTATAGTCCAATAAACAATTGAAAGTAATGCACGTATGGCACAATGCACAACGAAACTGTTATTCCCTGTGTTGGCTACATTCTTTTTTCTAATATACGCAGAAGTGTGTTTTAAAATAATTTAAAAATTTAACACTTTTCTCTTAAGCAAGGTTATCACGTCAAAATTTGCTTCATTGCAAGTAAAGCCTGAATTATATGTTTACCTAGTTTACAAGGTAAATATATAATTCAGACTTTACGTGAACTTTAACACTTTTATAGCTGTATGTACCTACTCTCGAAAATTTTATGAAATTAGAAAAAAATTTCAAAGTTTATGAACTACAAGCTCATTCTTAATTTTCAATTTCTGTCTAAGATTTTATCTTCCTGCAAAAATATATTGCCACCAAATTAAATACCGCTGAACTAATATACATGGTGAGTCATCTAAGCGGGTAAGGCCGATTATGCCTTTATGAGTAAAGATATTTCAAAGCGGGTTTTTCCTTGTGGTAGCTGTTCATTAGGAGCACATTTTAAAAGTATTTTGTTTTATACAGAGTGTTATATAACTTGGTGGCTAACCTTAGTTATAGTTTTTTAAATGGAACACCTATATATTATTGCATTTTTGTATTCCCCGTATAATTTTTAGTCAAAAAGTAATAAGATAGTATAAGCCTAAAGTATAAAGTTTTTGACTTATTCCCATTTTTCTGAAAAATTCAATGTTTGTATAAAATTATATTTCTCGAAAACGACGTATTGGATGGACAAAATTTTTTGCAGTATTGTGTACAATAAGAGGTCCTAATAGAAGCATGTTTTATTTTTTTACAGTTACTAACTGCATGTGCAGAAAGCTGGACTAAAATTACATCACACGTTTTAGAATAAAAGTCAATTTTTTTTAAATGGAACACCCTGTATATCAGTTCATTTTGAATTTTTTATTAAATTTCATGTCAGAAACATGTAAGACGTTAATACTTCAAATGTGACTATTACTGAGCTATTGTCGCTTTTTGATATAATTTTGTTAGATCAAAAAGAGACAATAGCTCAGTAATAGTCACTTTTAAAGTATTAACGTCTATTATTAAAGTATTAACATGTTTTTGATGTGAAATTTAATAAGAAATTCAAAAATGAAATAATATATAGGCTGTTCCATTAGAAAAAATTGACTTTTTTGCAAGAACTAACAAAAGCATATCAAAAAACGACAATAACTCTGTAATAATCAGTTTTAAAATGTTAACGTCTTACATGTTTTTGATGTGAAATTAAATAAGCAATTCAAAAATGAACTAATATACAGGCTGTTTCATTTGAAAATAATGACTTTTATACAAAAATGTGCCATGCAATTTTAATTCAGTTTTCTGCACATGCAGTTAGTAACTGTAAAAAAATAAAACATGCTTCTATTAGGACCTCTTATTGTAAACAATACTGCAAAAAATTTTGTCCATCTAATACGTCGTTTTCGAGAAATATAATTTTATACAAACATTAAATTTTTCAGAAAAATAGGAATAAGTCAAAAACTTTACACTTTAGGCCTATACTATCATTACTTTTTGACTAAAAATTAAACGGGAAATACATGCAATAATATGTAGGGTGTTCCATTTAAAAAACTATAACTACGGTTAGACACCAAGTTATGGAATACTCTGTATAATACAAAATATTTTTAAAATGTGCTCCTAATGAACAGCTATCATAAGGACAAACCGCTTCGAAATATCTTTACTCATAAAGGCATAATCGGCCTTACCCGCATAGATGACTCAGCCTGTATATTTCATTCTATACTCCATTCAGTCTAAGAATAAAGTAGATGGCGCTACAATATGAGCACAGTTTACACACGATGAACTTTGTATTTTGAAAACAAGTAAAACATATGTTTACTGTCAGATGGATAGCAGGGATATACATATCTGATATCATTATATTTTGACATTTACGTACATTTTTATACAAGTTGGTAACTCATTCCTCAAGAAAAAGGAATGCACATGTCGTCTAATTGTACTTTTTTGTGCTTCATCCAATTTATTGTAAGTATGACGATAATTTCTTTTTCTTGGAGGAGAAATTGGAACTCCATATAATTCCATTTCTTTAATAATGCAGTACATTGTATTCCTATTAATACCCACTTCCTCTGCTGTTTGATTGACTGCAGCTGTTTTAGACATATTGTTTTTATCCTTAATGTACACATTATAAGCCATTTGCCTTTGTCCAGATCTTATGTGTTTCCCTTTACGATTTTTTGAAGGACCTGGTAAAACTGCTTCCGCCATACTATAGAATATTAGCGATTACGAAAAGAAAGTTAACGAAATTGATAAAATACCTTAACAAATGAATATTTCACTTGCGAGTTCTAAGAAGAACTATTTTTTAAGAATATTAACAACAAATAACTATGTAAAATACGGAAATCGACAAAATCTTTGAACAAAACTGTCAGTAAACAAATTTTTGACAGAACGAGCTAAATGCGATTATTTTGCCGGTGTAAATGCACACTCGATTTCAACCAATCACAAACGTTTATTTTAAGCCCTATCTTTCCCAATGCTTTATTCTTAGACTGAATGGAGTATAGTTTATTATTATTATTTATTCTACTCTTATAACAGTACATTTTTTGATATCTATATATTCAGAAAAATTGCATATTTTAGTGATATCTACAATGCCTTTCATAATTAAAAATTAAGGTTGTTTTACGTATATGACGGTATATGATATAGGTATCTACTAATAGAAATAAACAATTAAAAACTGCTATTGTGACATCTGACAGGCTCATAAATAAACACAAAATAAACATTGAAACATGTCACTCTTTTCCATAAAATACAATGAAAAAGAAAACAACCTCAACACAACGACAAATTTGCATTTTAAGGGGTTGTACAACGTTACTTCGGCAAAAATCCGTCTCTGCCAAGGATTTCTCGGTAGTATTAGCAGTCACAGACGGATTTACTTCACCCTTCCCGCTCTTCATCCTCCTCCAGTACCATCTCTGCCAGCAATAACAATAACCTCACAATAGAGAAGTCAAGTTGTAAAATATGCCCGGTGAACGGTCCGAAAGCCAAACCACATTTTTGCAAGGGGTAAAAATCAGTTTTATTGTGCATATTTACTGGCCCCCTTCGGCATTAAAAATAGTAGAATTACCGTCGGAAAGTATATAGAGAGAGAGAGGGGGTGAACCTAAATAATATATTCATAAAGTTAATCTCTTGGAAGTTCTCTTGAAAATTAAGAAGGTCATAAAAGTGCGTAATTTACAAGACAGCAGCACGCCAGTTACTTTCTTTTCAAAAGAGTTGCCGTAAAGTGTCGTCAGTTCGAAAAGTTGGGTTCTGGCGGGGTCGAGAGGGGATGCGCACTGCACAAATTCGGATCGAAATTTGCGAAGCCGGCAACACAAAGACAATAGTTAGAAAGGTGTATATAAAAAGACGAAGGGCTTTAAAATAAAATTACGTATGTTAAAAATTCTACATAACATTAGGAAACATGTAAATTTCTTTTTTGATGTTGGCATAAACATAAATACATATAAGAAACTTATTATATGTCTTGTAAAGAGTTAAAATAGAATATTAAGATACAAGTTTCATAAGACACGATTTTTGCGCACGCGTTCAAGTTTAGAAAACGAGACGCT
The DNA here is from genome assembly GCA_963170755.1 of Amphimallon solstitiale. Lineage (NCBI taxonomy): Eukaryota > Metazoa > Arthropoda > Insecta > Coleoptera > Scarabaeidae > Amphimallon > Amphimallon solstitiale. The sequence continues at coordinate 142,867,774 of OY720679.1, forward strand.
AGGCGTGTTTTCTAAAGAACAAGTGCGCAAAAATGTCTTATGAAACGTGTATTTTATACAATTTTTTCTATTTCGATTATTGAAAGTTCAAAAAAGATTAAAATCAGAGACATGTTTTGTTCGAACATTTTAGAAATTTTGTTTTTTTGAAGTTGGTTACTCTGTTTTTTACTAAAACAATTTAAATATTTGAATATCGGCGGACTTGTCATTTTGTTTAAAATTTAGTCTGATTTATGCAATAAATTATTTCAAGTTATCAACAAAATGGAAGAAATAAATAACTGCACGCCTCCAGAGATTCGGAAAATAGCAGAAGACAATTTAGAAAATCTTTTGCCAACAAAGACTCGACATATTTATGAAAAGCAATACCAGCTCTTTTTAAGTTGGTATAAAGAAAATAATATTGTGAATATTACGGAAAATGTAGTAATTGCTTATTTTGACAAAGAAAGAAAGATAAAAAAGGCATCGTCCTTCTTGTGGTCTACATATTCAATGATACGTTGTTGTTTAAATATTTATAAAATTATAGATATCTCAAAATTTTCTAGGCTTCTTGCATTTTTAAAAAGTATATCTGAAGGCTACGAGCCTAAGAAATCCAAGATTTTAGAAATAGATTATATTAACCAGTTTATAATAGAAGCTGATAATAAAACATATTTAGCGATGAAAGTAAGTAATAAGAACATCATTGTAGTTGTATTTTACTAATTTTCTACATTATTTTGTTATAATAGTCATATTAATATTCTGTTAGATTATCCTTATAATGGGCTATAATGAAGCTTGTCGTCGTGAAGAAATAACGAACATGACTTTAGATGATATACAGTTTAAAAATGATGTCATAATGGTTGCAGTGCCAAAAACTAAAACTTATGTTCCAAGACAATTTATTATAACACAAAGATTATGGATTGAATTGGTTAAAAAATATTATTCACTTCGTCCCAGCCATGTTACACATAAACGCTTCGTCCTGCAATATAGAAATGGATCTTGCGTGAATTGTCCGATTGGTATTAATACCATAGGAAAAGTATCAAAAAATATTGCTACTTACTTAAATTTACCTAATCCTGAGCTCTTCACTGGACATTGCTTTAGACGTTCCAGTGTGACACACTTGGCTAATAGTGAAGGTGACTTATTAACAATTAAGCGCCATGGCGGATGGAAATCCTCAGCAGTGGCCGAAGGTTACATTGATAATTCCACCATGAAAAAAGTTGAGGTTGCTCAAATACTGTCTAGTGTACCTAATACATGCACTAAAATCATTCACAATCCATCGACTTCTGATACAGTTGGCAGTAATGTGTCAGTCAATATGAATCAACAGGAATGTACACAAAACATAGTGTGTTCGCAAAATCTGCCTGGAATCTCTATTAATGCACACGAATCTTCTAGTGTTACAGTAAACGTTTATAACAGTTGTACTATTCAACATGGGAAGTAAATTTCAATAGAAGCATCAAAAAATTTATCATCCCATTTATATTGTTAATTAGCGTAAATAAAATGTTCGTAACTGTGTTTTTTTATTCTCTGTACAACTTCTCACACATGTATGTTAGATTAAAGACTTATATTTTGACATTTAAATATGATTTGGTTCCATTTTTTTTTTGTTACCAACTTCAAAAAAAATAAAATTAGCGTGCGATAAAGTAATACTTTTTGCAACCAAAACGGGTGTCGTAAAGTGAACTTTTTGCAATTAGTACCGTAATCATACCATTTATTTCACTAGTGCTGTAATAGGGTCTATTACAGCACTAGTTGCGTAATAGAAATGGAACATTTAAACAGATTTATTTTAAGTTGGTCACATTGCAACAGAAATGGAGATGTCAATATGACATTTTGTAAGCAAGTTTGAGGTTTTTATATTGAAATTCATTGTAAGATTTGATATTTTTAATTAATCTTTGAAATAGTACAACTATTATAAACATTTATATTAACGTTTGAATTATCTTTCGAAGTGATAGTGATACCGTGTGCAGTAGAAACATTCTGTTGAAAATTATCAAAAATGTGTCAATTTTAAATTAACTTGTCAATTTAAATCTTGTGCCAAACCAAGGTGACAACCGCCACAAAATTTCCCTTGATTATCAAATTTTTCTCGTTTTGCTTTTACAAAAAGAGAAATTTTAAAACTAATTGCAAAAAATAGCATAAAAGACACGTTTCATTTGACATTAAAGCACTCATTCAGTTAAGAAACTCGTGGCTACGCCAGGGGGGGAAATGTTAAATTGAGATTGCGTAGACATCGTTTTACTTCTGCCTGCAGTTGGTAGGTGGCGCATGTGTTGACGAAATTTTAGGATCACATGTGATACTTCAGGGCTTAGCTGCTTGTAGGCTGTTGACTGTGTATGGTAACTATGGCAACTACATGTGGTATAGTTTTCAAATATTTCTGTTGACAGTTTTTAATTAATATGTATATGTATATGCTAATTATTAATCAGAGTTATAAAATATAAACTTATTTCTTAAAATTGCATGTACGTAAGTATTTATTCTGCATAATTCGAGTAATTTATTTATTTATTAGCACTTTTTTCTAGACTTCCAAGTAATTATGCCGACAAGAAAATGTTATGTGTCAAATTGTGACCAAAATGTAAAAGTTTTCCACATCCAAAATCAATTCGTTTTCATGAGTGGTAGGAAGTTACATGAGATCCTAATTTATTCAATGTCATAAGAGAAGATCGACGATTTCCATTTAAGGAATAAATAAGTTCAAATGTAAGAATAATTTAGAATGCTTTCTCCTTAATATTTTGAAATAGAAATAAATTTTCATATAAAAATAAAGCGTTACTAAAAAGATATGTTTCTAATTTATTACTAAGTTATTATAGCAATAAGTGTAGTTTATTTTTCTTTAAAATACATCTACTATTTTACTTCCGAACATTTAAAGTGAAGAATAAAAACTATTAAGGTAAATACAAAATGGAATAGAAATATGTAATATTTAAATTTCCCGGTTCATCGGTTTGATCCATTTTAGTACTGCCTGCAGTTGGCAGGCGGCGCTAAACATTGTCTAAACTTTTTACTATTAAGTTATACTATCTTCTAGTATAGTGATCTGTGGGCTACGCCACTCGTTTCTTAAACTCTGAATTCGTACTTTGAAACGTCAAAATGAAACTTGTCCTTTAATATACTATTATAGCACCGGAATAGAAAAATGAAATTACGTCAAAACTTTATTGTTTACTAAATGTTAAGATATTGATAATAATAAAAATAAAACACTGATTTTAAAGTTTCAAAATTTCAATATAGTAAACCACTACAACGGTGTTTCGTCTCACAGCTTCATCAGGTGGATGAATATTCATCCACCACTATACCTATTAAAATTTTGAAGCTTCAATCAGTGTTTTATTTTTATTATTATTTGTCATGGAGTTAAGATATTGTGTTATATTTGCATTATATACCCTGAATTATATTTGTATTATAGACGCAATAACTGGATTAATAAGTATTAATAACACTTATTATACTCTAATCTAATTTAGATTGTATCAGCCCGTGTTCTCTGTGCGTAATTGTATAGCAAAAGACAAGAAAAACCAAAAAAAAAAAAAACTAAACTACATAGTAAAAGAACTAGTAAGAAATTAAATAATTTCCAATTTATGTGAAACATTTTACATGGTGTAGCATATACAACGTGTTTCAAAAAGAACTTTATCTTAGTAGATAGTGAGTAACCAGTACTTGCAAATTATAATAAGCCACTTGCCTTTTATTTATAAGTATACACCGGACGTCCCAGGTTTAAATTACGCCGGAGTAAAGAAATAACATAAACAACACGCAGTTACTAAATAGCACTATTCATATGGTGAACTGCAACATATGTTGTTTACTCGAAAACGACAGCAAAAAAAGCCGATCAAGGAAGGAATTTAGGAGTAAATTCCTTTCTTCATCGGCGTAGGTAGAAGCGTGAGGAGCTCTTAAAATGTATTATATTTACCTTATATTTCGTAAGATAAATAAAGTTATATATGTATATACCTACCTATTTATACTTATGTTAGTTTCGTTTTTTCATTGTCTTGACTGTTAATTACATACTTCGTAATTTTTATAATAGCTTCTGTTTAATACCGTTTCATTGAATCTACTTCTCCTAATTATCTTGACGTAAGTGTGCACTGGATGTCGTTAAGTTTCAATAACTTACGCGTACATTTTTAGTTACCATTTATTTAGATCTAGAAACATTGTTTATGTTACTATGCTATGGAAGAACGTCGAGAATGGCATCGTGAAGCAATGGCGAGTTGGATTAAGGGTCATACTGATTGTATGTCCTCCATTGGCAGTGATTCTGAAATTTATTGCAAAGCCTGTAAAATATCGTTACAGAATTCCCAAAAAGCGCACGTACAACATCCCTTAGCATCGCTAAAACATACACAGAAACTGAACCCGTTGAAAGCTGACAATTTTTACGGAGAACTCTGTGAAGCGCTAATGGCGGCTAATATCCCATTAAATAAACTTGACAATCCCACTTTCAAAACATTTCTCCAAAAATATACTGGTCGAAATGTTCCTGATGAATCCAGCTTAAGCAAATATTATATTTCTAAGTGCTTCAGAGACATCTTTCAAATCGGATGCGGAAACACTTGCTAAAACCATTGACGAAAATTTGCACAAAATGCTTCATTCGGACGACAGGTACAAGGAAAAAATACTTTTATTTGTCAGTGACAGCGCCTGGAATATACGTCAAAAACAGACAGACTTTATGGAAACATCCTTATTTGCTGCATATTACTTGTGTAGCACATACTCTCCACAGAATCTGTGAATATATCAGAGACACCTATACGGAAGTAGATAGACTTGTATCAGCTTTTTAAAAAAGTTTTCAGAAAAGCACCATCGAGAGTAGCTCTTTACAGGGAAAAACTTCCATCTTTGTTACTGCCTCCCTCGCCAGTAATAACTAGATGGGGAACATGGTTGGAAGCTACAAGTTTTTATGCAGAGAATTTCGATAGTTTACAAAATTTCGTTACATGTTTAAATAACGGTGCTCGAAGTGTTTCTGAGTGCAAGCAACTAACACAAATCCCAAATTAAAAGAATCAGTTGTTATTCCTTCAGGAATACTTTGGAAATTTGCCTAAACTAATCACATATTTTGAAAATCGAAATTTCAAATTAAAAGATGGATTAACCACATTAGATGTGGCTATTAATAATTTCAAAAGTATCCAAGTGACTTCGGATGTGGCCTTCGGCAAAAGTTAGACGCAGTTTTTGAGAGAAATCCAGATTTAATAATATTGCGGCAATTGTGTATGGGGACAATGACACAAAATCTAACTGATAAATACACTGAAATAAAAGAATATTTCCAATACGCACCTATAACCAGTTGCGATGTAGAAAGGACGTTTTCTATCTACAAGGATGTGCTTCATTCAAAGTGAACAAATCTTACAGAAGAAAACCTTGAGAAAGTATTGCTAGTAAATATTAATACTCCTTTACTCGACTTGAACTACAAAATGAACAAATAATAAGGTATTTTGTATTTTATAGATCACCCCCACTTGTTATCCAATTATTTAAATAAAATTAAAATCTCTTTAAAAATACAACATTTCAATAGTGAATAGTGAATACAAGGAAAATAACTTTTTGTTTTGATTCGTAAGATAGGAAATTTAAATCTTCTTCAAAATGTAGATTTATTGTTCTACCTACCGCTAAAGATTTTCGTATTTTACTTAGATAAATATTCGACGAACCCTCTGTTAGATGTGTTCTTCTTTAATAGTTCAAGTTACACAAACTGTAGCTGGTAGTATGCACATTTGACGAAATTATTATAAAAACATGTCTTCCTATTCTTAATCGGTCAATAGCTGTAGCGTTTACCCTACCTATCGTTACATACAATCGAATCAAGTTGCTAAATAACTGAATGTTAATGTTAATACTTCATACTTCATACCACAGTCACTTGTGGATAATTTCCGACCTTGACACATACACAAAATTGATAAGAGTCTTTTAAAAGTAAACACAATTGTATGCCATCAACGAATTTTGTTAAGTTAGGTCGTGTTCCTACTAAATAAGAAAAAAAATATGATAAAGCTTATCACACTGTAAATGTTTGGGAGAGATAAACGCGGAAAAGAATCAACATTTGAACACTTTTTAACGGAAAGATTATATAGAAGGGGAATTTGCTTTATTCTTTGTTATGCTTATTACTATTCTTATGTATGTTCTTCCTAGTTCGCTTATTTTCTTCGATATGTTCTTCGTTCAATAATGTGCATAAAAATATCAGTGTCGTACGTGATGATTTTCATGACCCAAAATATATTTTGATCATAACCGTGCGTTCATAATTGATTGAAGATGTTTGAAATTCGCGCTGAGTAGATTATTTTGAAAAGTTGGTACTACATAGTATGCACTGCCTACCTACCTACAGTTTACCATGGGCTGTGGAAGGTGCATTTATAAGGAAAATATGAATGTTTATCTGAGTAATTTGCAATTTTCATCATAATTTATTCAAACAATATATTATTTTATTAAGTAATAATCTGTTCAAATTATATATTTTTTTTATTACACTGTTTCTCGAACATCTCTGGGTTTACAGTCGGTTGCCCAAAAATACTTTGTATCATGTGATCCAGTCCTAACAGTTTACTAGGATATGTCTGACAGTTTCTGCTTCCTTATTGCAGAGTCTGCAGCTAAGGTCTCCATCCTACAGACCTATCTTGTTGAGATGCACTTCAACCGGTGCATGACCAGTCAAAAGACCGGTTGTTAATCGCAGGTTTGCTTTACTTATTTGTAGTAGTTCTACAGCCTTTTGTTGCGTGGTTGGCCAATAAATTCCATACCATGATTTTGTCGTGGAATTGTTGCCCAGTGATGCTTATTGTTTGTCATATACCCAGTCTTTGGCGTGGCTTTGGGTCACACTTTTAGGTACCCCCAGAGTCAGTTCCAATAAACGTAAATGGATGCTACCTGTGATGCCATCCGTTATTGCTAAATTTTCGCTTGCGTAGAGTGGTAAACACTATTCTAAAACTTAAGAGAAATGAGAAAATAAAACAAAATGTAACAGAACGCAGAACTGTATAGCTATAGGCTACTTTTTTACAGTAATTCTACATAAACGCCTAAAACTATTTATTTTTATTGTTTATGAAATGCAAATATAGGAAAACGGTTCCACTTGGAGAAGAAAAACGTGTTATTCCACGACAACAATGCACCGGCACAATCGTCCTCGGTTGTCGCAGCAAAATTGGTGGAATTAGAGAAACTCAAGCCTATTTCGCAGTCGAGTTTAACAAATTCTATTTCGGAAATGAAAAGTGTAAACACATGGATGTGAAAACTAACATCAAGCAGTAAATAAATACTGTGACTTACATATATACATTTATACGTAAACCGTATACCGCATGTGTCAAATATCATTAGGTATAGGGATTCAATGTTTACGTGCGATCTATACGTATGAATATAATACATGGCAATGTGGTACCCTTACTGTCCGTCACCAATGCCGACATCACAACGATATTCTCCGATCCCGACCCAGATTTTGCATTCAATGTTTAGGTGGAAACACGTTGTGGTCCCTGCTTGCCGTCTTATTACTGGAACGGGTAACATCAAATGGCCTCCGCGATCTACTGATCTCTCTCCAAATGATTTTTTTCTGTGGGGATATTTACAAAATATTGTTTATACCCATGAAGCTGGTAGAACAGAAAACATAATTGAGGCTGCTAATTCAGTTAGAAAACGTAAGAGTAAATTTCTACGACCGCCTAGGGTAATGTCTTGCTGTGCAGGGAGGAATCCTTTTTTATTTATTTTATTAGGGTTATTTTTTAATTTTATTAGAATTACGCTTTTGTTTTTGTCATGCAGCGTGAACGTACCTTAATAATTATCTGCATTTACTGAAAAAGAAAAAAAGAAAAACAAAGCCTTGCAACTCGTAAATATTTTTTTCTGAACGCATTAGAAACACACGAGTCGGTGGTCCAATGGTTACTGCTAAGTCCTAACTTGTATTTCCGAGCATGTGTCGGTTGTCGCGTCGCTGGCATTGGAAAGGAAAGTAGGGGTGCCACGTTGCCACATATTGCATGGATTGATCGCCTATGGCTAATGAAAATTGACACATACGGTATGCATATATGCATGTGTTTGAGATACATACATACATTAAGTGCCATTGCCGCTTTTTCTGTGTCATTTTTTGGGTGTTAGATGTCACTGTGATACTCTCACTGCATTTAACACGCAAAAATGACATAAGCAGCGTTTTAAGTCTTAAAGCCACTGTCGACAGTCTCCACGTACACTGACGAGACCTCAAAGGTCGAAACACCGGTGTCTGTGCGTTCGATTGTCGGCAATGGCACTTAATGTATGTGTGTATCTCAAACACATGCATATATGCATATACGTTTTACGTATAAATGTATATATGTGTCACAGTATTTAAATTCTATTTCTGTTTAAAGAGGACAGTTCAAATATAAACCGATTTTTTCTTAAATTTATGCAATGCTTACGTGATAGCTTTGCATGTAATATTATGCCACTGATAAAAAAGACAATTAATCTAATCTAATCTTCGCGGGTTATTTGACAATTTCACCCTTTTTTCCTGATACCTCTGACTATATATTCGTATAATATAGACACATTTCTCACACACAGTAATACCTGACCGAAGGACCCAATTTGATTTCGGCAATACATCTGTCACATAGTAAATCTAAGGGTTACCACCCCCGCAATGAGTCACGGGCGGGGAAGAGGAGCGCGACGTTCGGGGGCGGCGGTGGCGATTTGGAAAGAGTGAGACCGGGAGCTATAGGGTGAGCGCGACACGAGAACAACCCTCGCTCGCATCATGCGGCCATTTTAGATTTTATTACAGTTCGATACTAAAACATATCGGGTAAAGTATAGAAGGAGAGACTGTCACTCGATATATATACCTATATATATATATATATATTGGAGGGTGGCCAACTTTGAATTATATGCCGGACAGCGACGACTCGTGTCCGTTCATAAGTTTTACGGCAAAATATGATTAATAAATTTATTTAAAATACGCGAACTGCAAATTTTTTTGTAGAAAATACTTAATCTAAAAACGTTTATATTGGACAGATAATACGGTTTATTCAAACTACATACTTATTGCAAAGGATGTATAGATGATAACTATACAATTTAGTAATAGGGTAAAATATTCTAGTAGTATACCACCATAACATTTTTTTTTAATTCCGGGTTTGTCAGAGAATTTTTTTGGCGTTTGGCAGCGCTGGTGATAATATTATCATCAGGGGGTGGGTGGGGGGCTAGCATCTTTGACGACCCCTGAAAATGTCTTGCATAAGGGCCTTCCCCCCACCATTCGTAAAAGCTACTGAGTCATCCTAAAATGTTGTTTTTTTTAAAATAATTTTAATTCTCAATACACATACATACAGAGTGTATATAAATGATTGAAAGGCGTTGGAATTTCCCGCTTTCTATTTTTTTCCTTTAAGTTGGTGCCAAGTACTAGTCACATCTCTGAGGCTGTAAATATTGTTCATCATAGGCGTAACATAAAAAAATGAGAAAGGAAACCATTCTAGTTAGTTTATTAAAAGATAATTACAATAAAATTGTTTTAAAATGTTGATATTTTAAATTGTACTCTATATTAATTTCAGATTAGACTAGTCCATGAAAATTATTGCAAAAGTAAAACACTTTTTTTTTGAAAATTACAACATTTGTTCAAAATGCTGCCCATGTAAATTTAAACACAAATTCACCGTTCTTTTCATATTGTCGAACACATTGTATAATATTTCTGGTCTAATGTCATTGACAGGTTCCGAAATTGTATGCTGTAATCCCTCCAATGTATGGACACGGTTAGAATGAACTTTATTCTTTAAATAACCAAACATGAAATAATCCAAAGGAGTCAAATCCGGTGACCGAGGAGGCCGGCGCTCTCTACTTATCAATCTGTCCCCGAAAAACTGTTCCAGATAATCCAATGTTCTCTGCCCAGTGTGGACTGTAGCACGATCCTGTTGGAAATAACCACGTCATCATTGTGAAGTTGTTCAATAAAAGGATTTAAAATTAGATTTTGATAGGTATTGGATTCACATGAATATAAGATAAATTTTCGATAAAGTAAAGCCAGACGTTGTGTGAATAAAATTAGTTTTTGATAAAGTATAATCAGACTTTGTTAAAAAGAAAGATTAATTTTTGGTAAAGGGAAACTAAGTTTCGTTGAAGTGAAACTAACTCTCATTAAATTAAAACTAAACTTGGCTACGTTGAAACCAATTATCATAAAGTAAAATTTGTTATTCTTCAATCCGCCGTAAAAGGTTATGTTCAAATGTTACATGTCATTTTCCGAATTGTATTTTTCTTTATTGGACAATTTTATACTTTGTAAATATATTTCTTTCGAAACCAGATGTGTGTTCAATGTTTGTAACTGTATAAATTGTGAGTATATATTTTACCTTTTCGCATTGTTAAATAAAGCTAGTTAAAATACACGTGTGTGTCTATTTTCAAAGCCAATAAGCAATGAGTTATTAAGAATGAATACTCACCTGTTAAGTAAGTTTTTCATTCTATCGCTGTAAAGCTACCCGTAATAAAGGTTTTCTTTTGGCACAATTAATAAGCACATCACCTTCACCGCTTCATTTCACAATCAGTAAAGAATTGAAGTTATCAGTCAAGTAAAATTCAAACACGTTCACCGTTCCGAACTCTGATGCGATCGACAGCAACTAGATGTGCGCCCAATTCCAAAAGCCAAGAGATATAATTCTTGTATGCGCTTGCTACCCGAATTAGTTATATAATTCATTAGAAGTATTTATTGCGGATTAGCCCGCTAATAAAAGCGGCAAGAGGGCATTAAACGGTCCAAAATCTATTGAGAGTGTTCTGATTTTATCGTTTATTTCAACTTGACTGATCATCAAGTTTGCTTAACACGGTAAATGTTAATGCTTCATATGAGGTACTACGTTATTGTACAAGGACATTGAAAACGTCACCATATTCTGTTGTGACAGACTCAGCTTCTTGGACTGCATTAATTCTTCATTTCCTGAAATATCCTCATTTGCATACTCAATTTGGGATGATTGTTATACATATATGTTGTTCTTCAGTTTTTTCAGACATGTCATTTTTGTTTATAATTATATATTATATACGTAGAATAAAAAGAAAGGATTGAGACTATATCTGGCGAAGACGCACACGTGGGCAAAATTCCAAGAACCCCAAGGATAAATAGCCGCAGAGGTTACAGAACCGTACAGAATAAAAACCCATTACTTTAACATAACAACTATGATAATTTTCCTGACAAAATATAAATATTTTTAATGACGTCGACTTTATATTAAATTTATAGCCTGCTTTAAAAGAATTTGTTTCAAGAAATCCACCTATTTATTTCATTTTAAACATATCCATTTCGTAATAGGTACACCAATGGCACATTGCGTCTATTGGTTATCAACCCCTTATCCAACGTCCCAACCCATTCCATATTTTTCCTCTTCTCTTTGTTTTTTGTTCCCTTTCAGATAGAAAATGGAATAACAAATAAATCATATTTTTATGGCGAAGTTTTTCGCGACATTTTTCCTTCTATATTTTCCCAGTTGATTTATTGCTGTTATTTTAGATATGACCGGTGAAATGTGATTAGTAGCTTTACTTCGACCGGAGCCGTTCCTTTCTATACACCCGCTGCCCGCCAGTGTCGAACCACCGCACCCCACCCACTCACGATATGCTTTTAATAAAGGACATTTATATCGGGACTTTCATTATATTGTGTATTTTTCCGAAACACTAAAAAAAAGAACCGTTCTCCTAAGTTTTTCTTTTATGCTATCGCTATCGTAAAATACGAAAAGCGTATTGAGTTATTAAGTTGTTATTTTCTCTCGTGTTTTATGTGCTATACCGGGTGATCGGTTTGATGATAATTGTGCGGATTTAATTTTTGTTTTGATGGATATTTTGTAAATATATATTTGTTTTGTTGTTTTTATGATGTAAAGATATATGTACTTATTGATATGTATTTATACAGGGTGTAACAAGATAAGTGTAAAACATTTCAGGGGGTGATTCCTTAGCGAAAAAGAGATAGGGTCTTTCATAAAAAAAAACTTCAATGGAGCATCCCTTGTTAAGATACAGCCCCATAAAGGGGGTACATAAAATTTGTTTTACAATTTTTCTCACAAACACTAAAAATGTAATTTATTTCCAATGTAACTTTTTGTCTGATTATTTGTTTACCATTTAACAAAATAAGTGTAAAACATTTCAGGGGGTGATTCCTTAGCGAAAAAGAGATAGGGTCTTTCATATAAAAAAACCCCCATAAAGGGGGTATATAAAATTTGTTTTACAATTTTTCTCACAAACACTAAAAATGTAATTTATTTCCAATGTAACTTTTTGTCTGATTATTTGTTTACCATTTAAAAATTTATTCCCAATAGCTTGTTTCATTCGAAACAAAAAATGTCTCTTGAATTTTTTGCCCAAAAGTAATTAGTTCGCAACAAAAAATTATTTTACGAACAACTACAGAGATACATCGTCATAAAACGAAAATGTAAAACTAATTTATTTAGTAGGCCGCTAGTAGTGGTATCACGCTGTCAGTTTGAAAATTTTTGAAATTGAATTAATACTTAATTGTGTGTCGTTGTTTTGTTCGTAATTTGTTAGTTTAATAATTCACTTATTATTAAAATGGCATACACAAATGAGGAAATGGCTGATATGCATTACGTTTACGGTCTGTCGCAGGGGAATGGGTTAGAAGCTTCTAGAAGATATGCTGAAATGTATCCTCAACGGCAGCTTCCTTCGCATAGAATATTTGCCCGACTTCATCAACGATTACGAGAATATCATTCGACAAAAGAACGCAGGATTGTGGTTGCCATCGAGAAGTTAGAACAACACATCTTGAAGAAGCAGTACTTAATTTGGTTGAAGAACAACCTACTAGCAGTACTAGAAAGATTGCTTTCGAGTTAAATGTTGATCATATGACGGTATTTCGAATTTTAAAGGAACAACTCTTATACCCTTGCCATCTGCAACGAGTACAGGCACTGTTACAGCGAGATTTTCCGAACCGTCTTGAATTTTCCAATTGGATGCTGGAAATGATTAGAAGAAATCCTGACTTTCTGAGGACGATCGAATTCACAGATGAATGTACTTTTTCTCGGGACAAGATAGTTAATTTTCATAATAACCACATATGGGCTGATGAAAACCCTCACGCTAGTGTACAAGCTAACCATCAAGAACACTTTTCTCTTAACGTGTGGCTCGGAGTTATTGGGGATTATTTAATTGGCCCTCATTTTCTACCTCCTCGATTAAATGGTGAGGCATACATCAATTTTTAAGAGAAGTGCATTCAGTACTGCTGGAGGAAGTTCCTTTGGGCATCAGAAGGGATATGTTTTTTATGCATGATGGGGCTCCCGCCCATTTTAGTCAAGCAGCACGTCAGCATTTAACCCAAACATATCCAAATCATTGGATAGGTCGAGGAGGACCACAGAATTGGCCCGCTCGATCCCCGGATCTCAATCCTCTCGATTTCTCTACTTGGGGCCATTTACAGACTTTGGTTTATCCTACTCCTGTTCGCGATGTAGAGGACTTAAGAAACCGCATCATCGATGCGTGCAGGGTAATTAGAGAGAATCCAGGAATATTTGAGCGAATACGTGGCTCAATGCGCCGACGTCTAGACGCATGTGTAATGACTGAAGGTGGACATATTGAACATTTACTATGATTTCTACATGTTTTATGTTTTGTTATTAATAAATTAGTTTTGTTTATTCATCTTTAATCATATGTATTTTGATGCAGGTAGTAACTACAAAATAACAATACTAATCCAGTTCGCATTTATGACGATGTATCTCTGTAGTTGTTCGTAAAATAATTTTTTGCTGCGAACTGATTAATTTTGGGCAAAAAATTCAAGAGACATTTTTTGTTTCGAATGAAACAAGGTATTGGAAATAGATTTTTAAATGGTAAACAAATAATCAGACAAAAAGTTACATTGGAAATAAATTACATTTTTAGTGTTTGTGAGAAAAATTGTAAAACAAATTTTATGTACCCCCTTTATGGGGCTGTATCTTAACAAGGGATGCTCCATTGAAGTTTTTTTATATGAAAGACCCTATCTCTTTTTCGCTAAGGAATCACCCACTGAAATGTTTTACACTTATTTTGTTACACCCTGTATACTGGGGGGGGGGGGTCTTTATTAAACATGCGACAAAAATTCACAAGAGGATTCCGTGGGCTATTTTAAGATTTCTTTCCTTACGATAATTTTTTTTTTATTTTGGGGAATGAAAAACAATTTTCTGGGCGATATAGTAAAACATTATATTTAGAATAATTAAATATTTTATTCGTTATATCGTACAATAATAAAACAAATAACATTATAATAGTAATTAGTCATTAATGTAATACGAATTTGGTGTTAGCCTCAGCCCTCGGCGTCAGAATTTTGAAGCTTCTGATTGAGTGAGTTAAGTGTTGGTGCTTATTTTTCTTAGATGTTTTAATAATGTAAGTAAAATGTTAATAAATCAATTTAATTAATATATTAAGGTTGCTCATTAGTGCGTCAAAGTCCAATATAGGCGATATTGAATAGTACTGATGAAATTTATTTTATAGAAAGTGGCACAGTAACAAAAAACACACATTTTGAAAATAATTTGAATTATACAGGGTGATGCGTTAAAATGGCACACATTTGAATTTTTTTTTTAAAATGAAACAACCTGTATATCTTTTGTTCATCTACTTTAAATGATGTTTTCATCGATATCTAAGGTTTTGGTTTTGAATGATGCATTGTTGAGTTATTAATGACAATTATAAAAAAATGGTTGCTACAATGTTTACCATAATATTTCTATGCGGTAGTATTACGATTATCTAAGACAAAATTATTTAGTAAGTATGCAGCCAAGGGATGTGTTGAACCTACAAAATAATCAAACATTCATTTTATTATAGAGGGTGTTTGTTACGATGCAATCAATTTGGATACTCTCTAAGAGCGCTTACTGATTTTTTCAAATGGAACACCCCGTATATTATTAAATTTTTGGAATGATGTGTTAATTGCGCTTAATTTTTGTTAATAATGTTCTGTACCCAAACCCAATAATTTCGGAGTTATTTTTAATTTTTTATTACAAACCGCTTAATTATTTGTTTTCGGTTCGATTTAGTGTACTGGGTAAACAATTTGACAAACAAAAACAAATAAACGTCAACAACCGTCGAAAATTAAAATCTTATTGTTGCTGTTAATTAGGTGTAATATTAGTGATTTCTTAAGTTTCTGCGTTTAATATTGTCATTGTGTTATTTATTGATTGGATTAGTGGGTAGGTACGTATTTTTCTTGTATATTTGTTGTTTGCCATATATTAATATTATGGTTTTTAGTTAAGTCAATATGCAGTTTGAAAGCAACGTATCCGTTGACATGATTTTCATTATGGGATCTGCCCAAAAGAATTGTCTATTAACCAAGCGAATTTATGCGCAAAGATATCCTGACAGAAGACAACCTTCAGTAACAAGTTTGGAAAGATTTAAGGAAAGATTCATTTGAACAGGAAATGTGAGTTATGAAAAGCTTGAAAGGACAAAGAGGACAAGTGACGAAGATAAATTGAAAGTTTTGTTATCAGTAATTGAGGAGCCCTCTACTAGTTCGACCAAAATATCAACAGAAACTAATATAAAACGATCTACTGTTAGCAAGATTTAAAAAAAAAAAATCTCATCACTACAGTATTTCCTTTCATCAAGAACTGTTGAGGCCTGTTTTAGAGACTAGAAGGATGTTTTGCGAATGTGGATTAGAAATTGAAAGGATAACACCTAACTTCTTTCAAAAGGTATTATTTACAGACAAATCAACCTTTACTCAGAGTGGTAGCCCAAACCGTCATAATCTTAATCAGTAAACGCTCTTTGACGATAGCCAAATTGTTTGCATCGTAACAAACACCCTGTATAATAAAATGAATGTTTGATTATTTTGTAGGTTCAACACATCCCTTGGCTGCATACGTACTAAATAATTTTGTCTTAGATAATCGTAATACTACCGCATAGAATTATTATGGTACACATTGTCGCGATCATTTTTTTCATAATTTTCATTAACAATTCAACAATGCGTCATCCAAAACCAAAACCCCCGATATCGATGAAAACACAAATTAAAGTAGATAACGAAAAACAAAAGATATACAGGCTGTTTCATTTAAAACAAAAATTTTAATATGTGTGGCATTTTAACGCATCACTCTGTATAAAACGATAACCTTAAAATACAATTTTAATTCGAACAATAATTTATATGTGTTATATGAGATTTTTAAGGAAAAATATTTAAGGTATAATAATGAAAAATATTAACGGTGATTAAAAACAAAGCGCAGGCGTTACAAGAAAAAAATAAAAGGAATAAAGTAATGAAAATATCAAAAATAGTTTTTTAATTTCACTCTTTCTTTTTAACGAAATAAGCATTACATGAAACTATGCCTGAAAAACCAAAATGTCGCCAATGTTTTATTGAATGTTTAAAATTTGATTTCATTGCTTCACGAACTAATGAGTAACCACATTAAGTGTGAAATTTCCTTTATATCTATTCCAGTCATTAAGAGATATTTTTGAAATGAGAAAGAGCTCTGTCTCTCAGCTTCATAAACATTATAAAATTTTTAGGAAGCATTTGATTTAGTTATCCTAACCTCCATTACTGGTGTATGAACATTAAACAAAATATTATTATTATTAATAATAATAATAATAATAATATACTTAATTTATTTCACAACAGGATACACCCAAGCACAGGGAAAGTACAAGAAATAGTAGATAAGTTGAACACAAACTAAATTAATTAATATTAAGAAATGCTTTGAAATTATAAAATATCATCTCCCCTGATCAAGGTAGTCCAAGAAAACATATGAAAATCATTTGAAAAGAATGTATAACAGTAGTTTTTGAAATTTCTGCATTGAATTAGTTCAGGAGCTGGTTTGACGAGCTTAGTTGATAATTTACAAAACGCCAATCTGTGATATGATATTATATGAGCCGAATAGTACTAATCGATATTATCAATTCAGACTTAGACACAAAAATTAGATCTAGAAGTGTACAAGATACTGCAGAGATTCTAGTTGCATGCTTGAACAAAGTCGTAAAATTCAAAACAGGCACGCAGAGAGTTATTTAAATCATATTGATTTACTTTGAAATCGCCAAGAGAAATAAATAATACATTTTCCTAAATTATTAATAGTCTTTATTATAAAAAACACGGTTTGTTATAGGATAATAATCATCCATCATCCACCCTTCAATTCTCATTAAGGTAATGTACCTACTTTAACATATATTGAAAACATCTTACTTTTGCGTGATAGGCAACATACCTATACGGCAGCAATGATAAAAAATAAATGTTTACATTTGAATTGGATTGATTTAAACTTCTAAACTTAAAGTTCTGAGAAGAAAATTTAAAATAGATAATAAAATTTAATACGAAACAATCACATTGAAGTACTGTATTTAAACATTATATATTCTATGTAACATACACTGCTTATATTATTCAAATAAAACTGCACTAAACCTAAGTATCGTTTTACCAATTCTTATGAAGCACCCCGTAAAACCTCCGTGTGACATTTTTTTAAGATGAATGCCTCTCAGCTGCAAAAGTTAACGTTTCCTCTTCGATTTCACAAAAAAGTAACACATGTTGGTCAGTTCATTCCGAGTGGAGATTTTTAAATGCCCCCGACACCCTCTTCCGCCCGCCGCTATAAGTCATAGATATATCCACCATCAGGATATATTGTCCACATACAGACGACACATTTTCAAACACAGAGAAAACGATAATGCGCGTCATTCACAAAGGATTTTTGCGTTCGAGGTCATTTGTAAAACGTTCCCGGTTCCTTTTTTTGTGTGCGTATCGTTTGGTCACTTAATCTTCCAAATGACACTGGTTTTTGGTTGAGGGTGTCTCCTTAAAAAAAAAAACCTTTTCAATTTGCGAGTCGTTCTTAGTACTGAATGACATGAAAACGAGGAATTATACGTGGTGCGATACGACTTTAAATAAACATGCGTTGCCATCGAATTGATCATATTAATTAGAATTAATAGATTTTTGTTGATGAATTAAAAACTATAATCTAAATGTTAGGTCGATAACGTTAAATAAGTCAGCCTGAATTGTTCTTCGAGTTGCAGTTAATTGCTCATATAAAAGATTTAGTTGATGTTTTCTTATTAAAAAGATTAATAAATTACGTATTCAATATCTTTGATTTCTTTCCAAAAAAAAATTAATTTGTTTGTCTAAAGCATAATTGGTAAAAAAGGAAGTTTAATTTAAAAACAATTTTAAAAAATAATATGGGAATTTATATAATTTAATAAAATTTATTACCATTTGAACTGAGCGTACTTTGGAACTCGTAAAGTATGCATCTTTTTACCATCCCCGTACTGCAACAGGCTTCAATTATTTGTCTTCAAACTGACATTATGCTCTCTCTATATACCTTACTTAGGGCCGGTTATGGAAGCAGTGTTTAACGACTTATTGTACAACGTTGGCAACATATTTGCTAGTGCATTCGATCTAAATTAGTATATTTTGTTCTAATAATATTGGCGCCAATTTATATGTAAATCATACATTGGCGCCCAAATCGTGGGGCAATAGAAAGTAATATTTTTTTATTTTGATCGATTTCTTATATGCATTATCATTGATCTCGAATGTACTAACATCCCTTATTATAGTATGTATGTGCTTTTGACTATGAGCCGATTTTTCCAATTCCGATTTAAATACTCAGTTAGCTAATACTCATTGATTATCATCTTTAACCGACGTTTTTCAATCTGAAAAAATACACCGGTTGTCTAAACAGTGTTTAAGTATTTTTCGTTTAAAGTTGGCAATATATTTGCTAATTTATTTGATCTAAATTAGTATATTTTGTTCTAATAATATTGACGCCATTTTCTACAGTTGAATTTGTTCTTTGTGCTTCTTTTTGCCCTTATTTTATTTTTGTAAGATTTTATTCTATATAATTAGAAATTTCGTTTTAGTAAATAAACTGTAGGCATTTATTTTGTGAATATACCCACCTGAGTATTTCTGTCTGCATAGCACACATTTAAAAATTTCTATTATTAAATAAATAACAAAGTGCAACAAACTTGAGTGATACTGAAGAAAAAATATAGATTGAGAAATACAAAAATATTGTGAAATCATAAAAAAATGCTCACATACAAACACACGCATATGAAAATATAACAGCTGTCAATAAAAATTTAAATTTTTGGGTTATGCGCATGTATAAGAAATCCTAATCACTGATTAATATATTTTATCAGGTGCTCGAAACAGCGGTTAAAATTTCTTCCATTAACGACGTTCTTAATCAATCATTATGGTAACCGGCGTTTTAATCGGAATTGGAAAAACTCTAAAATCCGCAAACCCATTTTAAAACACACCAAATAAATTAGTTATTTGAATTAATGAACAAACGTGATTTGGAATCACAAGCTTGCTTAACATTCTTTGGAATACATACATGATAATACAAGTATTGAGATATTTTAAAGCACGTAACTCTACTATACTTTTACTTTCTTATACGTAGTATAAGGAAGTATTGTGATGACGAAAATTTTCGACCTCGAGATTTTTGCAGATGTCCACGTTTTGAAGTCCCCTGATACCAAAATGTGGTTTTTAAAAAATGTCTGTGTGTCTGTATGTGTCTCTGTGTGTCTGTGACCACGATAGCGGTCAAACCGCTGTAGATATCTATCCCAAATTTTGTATTTGCGTGTATAATCTCCCTCTTGAGATCTGATTTGTTTTTCAGTAAAATCGGTAGACCAGAAGTGGTAGTTTACTTCAGTGAAAAAATCGAATTTTGCAAATATTTCGTCAATTACTAAGTTTAAACAAATTTATAAAGAATTCAAATGTACTCAAAATTAAATTTGAGACAAATTGCCTCAAAACAGTTTTTTGAAATCCAACCGGAAGTAGATCCTTTACTCTTATCGAAAATCAATTTTTTGCGAATATCTCGCAAGTTATGCTTTCTAGGCAGGTACATTACGAGTATAAAAGTATTTAAATTATAAGTTTAAATATCTTTCAAAATTCGGACCGGAAGTACCACTTTTACTCTTACCGAATAGCCATTTTTTCCAAATATGTCGTAAATTATGCATTCTATATATACATTTATTAAGAGTACAAAAGTATTTAGAGTTGGATTTGCAATATTTTTTGTATACTTGAAATTTAAAAATTCGGACCGGAATAAAAAAAAAGTAAAAGTGCTACTTTTACTCTTAGCGAATACCACTTTTTTTTCGAATATCTTGCAAAGTATGCATTCCTATAGCGATTTATTAAGAGAATGAAAGTACTTAGAATAGGATTGTGAATAAGTTTTGTATAAAAAGATTCTTAAAATTGTATAGTTTGAAACGCCCATACGTATAAGAAAGTCGTGTGGTGGCCACACCGCATTTTTTGAATTTTAATATGCACTTAAATAACTGTATGTAACGTGTACTAGCTTAAATACACAATGAAAAATGTATTTGATAGAAAAACGGCAATCGTAAGACCAGTCTTATTGTCATATCTTCCGTGCTGGCACTACGAGCGACGAAAAGTGTACTTAAGACAGAAATAATAACTCTTTAATCTTTCTGTGCGCCAGTATGACGCGACTAATATATATTCTCCCCAAGTTTTAGACAAAGTCTCATGTATTTTTTTTTGTGTTTTTCTCCTACGAACATTCCAAACTACATATATACGTATGTATATGTATTATACATGTTAGCAGATTTCTATTACTGCATTGTTCTCCCTTTAATTTAAAATGTGTTATTACATAAGAATTTATGTAACTTATACAAAAATATTCTTGGAAATGATATGGAAAAGAATGGATAATTTGAAATCGATTAGAAAGTGCCGACGTACCTACATATTTTATGTTATTTTAAAATAGCTTTCTTTTGTAAAAGCAAACAAAAATCGATAAAAGGTCTTAATTTCGTCTTAGCTTAATGTAATGTGCATTATTACTGTGGGAAGTCGCCTGGATTTTAAAGGATTAGAAGACTTCAAAATGATTTTTTAATGACGGAAATTTTAGAAATCCTTTTGTGCCAGAACTATATTTTCAACTTACTTAAAATAGGTTTTATTTTAGAGATCGTTAAAGACAACACTAAAAGGCGCTAAAAAGACATAAAAACGAGGTGTGGCCACCACACGACTTTCTTATACGTATGACCGTTTCAAATTATAGAATTTTTTTTTATATACAAAAATTATTCAAAATCCTATTATAAACACTTCTATTCTTTTTTTTTATGCAAAAGATATTTGAAATTATGTTTTAAATACTTTTATACTGGTAATGTACCTGCCTAGAAAGCATATATTAAGTATAAGAAAGTAAAAGGGATTTAAAATGCTATTTTCTGTTTTTTGGTGTCATCGCCACGATAGAATAACAGAGGAATGTCGAAATTTAACGCCACTGATCTTTGAAAATGTTAGAATTGCTTTTGAAATAGACTTTATTTATGTTTAAATGTAGACAGTGAACAATTTGAGCATTTAATTTAGCCAAAAGGTTATCAATTAATTTTGTTTTACCTAAGTATTTCCATGACTAACTTATGATTTTTCGGAGTTAATAATTCCTGGTATCTAAAACCTTTAACTTTAAATATCTCCTAAATTTTATATGTCAGGGCTGATTATCACATTGACATAATAATAATAATAATAATAATAATAATAATAATAATAATATCCTTATTGTCATAAATTCAAAAGAACATTGACATTGTCATTAAAAAAAATACACAGATCAGGTACAATATATAACACTTGTCAAACTATAAAATCGTTAATGCTGTAGAAGGCTCCTTCCAACAGATAAAGTTTTAATTGCTTCTTAAATGCACTGAGATTTGTACCGCTTAGCGATTTCAAATTAGCCGGCAATGCATTATAAACCTTTACCGCCATGTACCTCGGAGATCTTTCATAAAATTTGGAGTGATGTAGCGGGACAGAAAAGTCATTATTATGACGCGTCACCATAGTGTTGTAGATCTGATTATTGCGCTTGTATTTATCTGTATTTTTGAGCAAGAAGATAATCAATTCATAAATATATAACGAGGCAACCGTCATTATATTCATTTCCCGGAACAGAGGTCTGCAACTACTACGTGAGGAAACACCCCTCATGGCTCTTAACATACGTTTCTGAATAATGAAAATGTCGTTAAAGTATGTAGATGATCCCCAGAAAATGATCGCATATCTTAAACGTGACTCGATACAACCATAATAGAATAATCTCAGGCTCTCCAAAGAGACAACCCTACTCAGCATACCAATAGCATACAACATGGGATTCAATTTTTTAGATAGACCCACGCAATGCTCACCCCAACGCAGACACCTGTCCACCGTCAAACCCAGAAAGACGGACGACTCACTCTCCGTCAATGATTTGCCCCCCAAGCTCAAACACAAACTGTAATCCAAATTTTTAGTTTTGGAGAAGGTGACAATATTTGTCTTATCTGCATTAAGAATGAGACGGTTTTTTAATGACCAGGACTGCATATCAGCAATCACACGCGATGCCAACACAACGAGCTCCTCTTTACATTTAGCTGTTATTACACATGAAGTGTCGTCCGCGTACTGTGTAATAGTACAATAGCTCATGTGATTCTGTAAGTCACTGACATAAATTAAAAAAAAAGTAGGGCCGAGAATGGATCCCTGCGGTATGCCCCTACTCACAGACGCCAATTTGGAAACATTGCTCTTAATTGTGTCGCCCACCCTGCCAACAATTGCGGTAACGTGAGATCTACCACTGAGATAAGATCTGAATAAGTCGAGCGCCGCCCCCCTAACGCCATAGCGTTCCATTTTATACAACAGGATATCATGATCCAACAAATCGAATGCTTTAGTCAAATCAAAAAACATTCCCACCGCATAACAATCACTATCGACCGCACAATATAAAGAGTCTAATACATTATACATAGCGTCTTTCGTGGATTTTCCAGATATGAACCCAAACTGGGCCGAATTAATTATTTTACATTTGATCAAAAATGATTGCAGACGCAAGTTAATTACTTTCTCGAAGATCTTACTGAATGCTGGCAATAGAGATATAGGCCTGTAGCTAGCAACATCGCCACTAGATTTACCCTTCTTCAAACACGGTATCACCTTAGCGATTTTCAATCTGTTCGGAAATATTCCGTTGACTAGTGATAGGTTGATTAAATAAACCAAAGGTTCCACCATATGGTCAATGACCAGAGATAATAAACAGTATGGAATATCATCCACACCGCTAGACTTCTTAGCAGACATTTCACTAATAATCCTTCCAACTTCCAATGCATCAGTCGGTTCAAGAAAGCAACCGATAGCATTTGGCCCGACATCGATGGTTATGTTCAAATATTCTTCATATTTTTATATTATTCATCACATATCCTAGACATTTAAATGCATAAACATACGCAGAAAGAAAAAAAAGTAGGTTTGCCATTTATTGATATAAAACAAATGAAATTTCGAAATATAGTTTATTGACCCAAAAGGAAAGCACATGCATGTACTGTAATAGTTATTTATGTAACAAGTCAGTAAAGTGATACTTTATCGAACGAGTCTGATTTACGAGCCAAGCGAGTGAAGCGAGCGCGGCGAGTAACAGACGAGTTCGGTAAAGGTACTTTACTGACGTGGTGCATACAAAATTTTATCGCCAACCGTGAAAATTGTTAATTTAAGAAATAAAGTTATAATAATTTATGACAGTGACAAACGATTTATTTTTAAAGTCATCAGTCATGGCTACGCTGACAGATATCAGCGGCAGGTAAAGTACTTTATTGTACAGTACGATAAAGTATTTCTTTACCTCCGTAAAACGCTATGGTAACGCATCACTTTACTGACGGTTGGCGATAATAGTTATTTATGTAACAAGTCAGTAAAGTGATACTTTATCGAACGAGTCTGATTTTCGAGCCAAGCGAGTGAAGCGAGCGCGGCGAGTAACAGACGAGTTCGGTAAAGGTACTTTACTGACGTGGTGCATACAACATTTTATCGCCAACCGTGAAAATTGTTAATTTAAGAAATAAAGATATAATAACTTATGACAGTTGATGACAGTGACAAACGATTTATTTTTAAAGTCATCAGTCATGGCTACGCTGACAGATATTAGCGGCAGGTAAAGTACTTTTTCTACTCCCATACTTTAATTGTATTATTAGATATGCCGAACCTGTACTATAATGATGTTCATTACGATACAGATTTTCATTATGTTACAAGTTTATATCCAATAGGAATACAGATTTTTCATTACGATACAAGTTTATATCCAATAGGAATGCGACATTTCAATATTCAAACAATATTCAATATGGCGACTGCATATCTGACAGATATACAAATTAAATAAATGTGACAGTTCTCTGCAATTTACAAGTAAGTACTTAAAATTTGTGCTTTTTTGAAAATATAAACGGTAAAAATGAGGGATAATGACAGTGAAATGTAATAATTGACTCCACCAGAAAATATGGAACAAGCCTTAGTAGCCACGAACAATTTATTACCAGCCAAATTCACAAAAACGTACGGAAAATTTTAACCTCAATTTATGAAATGGATTGTTCAAAAAATATGTTTTATTATGGGGTCGTAGAAAAAATAGTGTATGCAACTCGCATTTAATGGCTATTAAGACACTCGTATTCATTACAATACTCGGCTTCGCCTCGTATTGTAATTCTCTTACTCGTGTCTTAATAGCTATCATTAAATGCTCATTGCATAATATACTATTATTGTACAGTACGATAAAGTGTTTCTTTACCTCCGTAAAACGCTATGGTAACGCATCACTTTACTGACGGTTGGCGATAAATATAATTATCAGACTAAAACAGATATATTTACATTGGAAGAGGTAATGATTATTTTCACACCTCAACTTAAAAAATGCAAATGTATAATATGATATTTGTATCTGAAACCCCGAAGACGAAAATGATTTGCCAACGTGGATGATAATTTGTTTGGGATTATCTAGCAATTCGTCCAGTTTCCACATGTTTGACGTAATTTTGTCAGTTTTGGATAGAAACATTTTCATATCCTTGCTGGATTAGCTTTGGCATTTCATTAACTTTAAATGCATTATTATGTTTTATATAATTTTTCACCTGCGGCCATACCATCTCGATAGGATTTAAAGCAATAATGTAATGGCAAGCGTAATATTGTGTGTCCCATCTGTGCTGCTGCCTCAAAGCGCACACTTATTATATCTGTTTTCCTTGAGATACTGTTTGTATTAAATCTCGTTTAAGTAATCCGTCTTCGATAGAAATACTTTTAGCGTTTAACCACTGTAAAATTTCTTCTTTTCTTGAAATTGTGGTAGTGGATTTGTTAGTAGTTCTCGATATATTTGGCATATTTTCTTCATTTCTTATTGCGTTCAGTATCATATCTAACGTGGGTGGAATGTTTTGCAATAAGAAACTGTGAACTTTACGTCTGATAAGTGCTTGCACATCTTCTTTTTATAACTGCAGCCAAATGTGGTTGGATTTGACCGTTTAACTCTTCTTTTCTTCCATAGGTAGTGATGGTTGGTTCTCCTTTTCCTTTGGCATATATTATACGCTTTCCACAACCAAGTGCTTTGCTGGTTTCTTCGACAACCTTGGAAACATTAATATTTTTCGAAAAAATTTAAAGGCATTCAAAATCTTTTCTCTCGTATGGAATAGCATTTACTTTGTCTATAGCGCCTGGTCTCAGAAGCTTCCACCTTAAAAATATAACATCGTAATTCCTGTCAGAGAGTGAATTATTTTTATTGTATTTACAATAGAGAACGCTTTCAACGATTGGTGTAGTTTTAAAAAAAAACTGTGTCACTAAACAAGAGATAGAAAAGTAGAGAAAACCACAAAATTACGAAAATACATCAAATTTTCCTGTGAAAATTACTTGACGTGACTTGACAACATTGTATATACCAAATAAGAATAGTTATAAGCGAATCATTATAAAAAAAGCAAAGAAGGGATATACTCCATAAGAGTCCGTTCTTCGACTCCTAGATTGAATAGACTATAGTTTTTTTCACTTAGGGATATCAGCAAAATTGTGTTTCTTCAAAATCAACAAAAAAAAAAATACAGGGTGCCATTTAAAATCTTGAAATCTTGGAGTGGGGTTGGCCTGCGACAACGGGTAACCAAATTGGGCGGTATAAAATACACTATTCTTTGTCCCTATATATCCTGAAGAATCAACCAAAATGTCAAATTTTTGTCTTCAAAAACGCCAGAAATAATTCAATATTAAGTTTTCGTGTGGACACCCGGTATACAGGGTGTTCCGCGACTCGACCGACAAATTTATCCCGTATATTCCGGCGATCATTACAATCAAAAAATGTTGTATGACCTATAAGAGAATTCCTCTAATTTAGTTAGCCTTGACGAACTGACATATATGCTATAGCTTTGTCTCAAATTAAAAATAATAATCTTATACTAACAGTAATTAATCAAAACAAAGTTAATACAAAGCAGCATAATATATAACAAATGCAGAGATTGCGTTGACATAAAAAAAACTATAAACATTTGTATTATTTTTGTGAGTTCTAGCAGTGTTTTCTCCTCTATTTGCCGACAACATTTCTTACTTAAATTAAATGGATAAAGTTACACAAAAAAAACTAAATCTCATAAAATATTTGTATTTTATTCAATACTAAGTAGCGTCGATAAATAAATTACTTTGCCACATGTGGTTGTAAAAGAGATTATCCTTTTACTTTCCAATCACAAAACAACAAAAATTTTTATATTTTTACATGTACGAAAAACACATCGCTTTATAAATGCGCATAACACATTGCTTTTTAAATATATCATATAGATTCTTAAAATAAAATATTACTCTTTGCTACGTTTAAATTTTCTAATATTGTATAGTTTCAAAGAAATAAATTTTTCCCTTTACGACGCAGAAATTTCATTTCAACAAAGACATTCATTCTCACGAAATGCCCCTGAAGATACAAAATCTCGCAGAGCAGAAAACACCTTGACAAGACTGTCACCAATCATCATATGCAAATATTTACACGTTGTACATACCACAAATTGGCTAATGTCCATCAAAATTGTTCTTACTTTTTACGTAATTAAATATACTTGAAATCCTTACTAAGATTTTATTTAATAACTTGTTAATAATGTATAGTTAACATTACTGACAAACATTCCCACGTTGTGCCATCAATGCCCTTTTAACATTATTAACAATACTCCCATGACTTGTTAAATTAATCTACTTATAGCAAAGTAAATAATATTTCTATTCAAATTATTAACAATGTTAATCGCTTTGCTAAAGATGAATATTTTCACATAGCATCTTTAACATAATTTATTTCAAGAAAAATTTACTTATAATGTTCATACATTTCATCAAAATCTTCTTGATATTGATCTACCATATTCATGATAATAAGAAAAAAATGAAATTAAACTAAATGACAATAAACTAATTATTATTTGATAAAGTACTTATTGAAAATCAAAAATAACTCAATACATTTACTACAAATGATTTCTGTGCACTGTATCTGTACGCCTGCAATCATCAAATAGAGCAATTTAAAAGATTAGTAACTTCTCCCGAAGATCAGCGACTTCTCCCATATCGGCAACTTCTCTCATCTTTCCGTCGTTCCCGGTCTTTTATTCGTTCTCAGTCATTGAGAAAAAACATTCTTCATCTGCAGCGCCGCAATCCACGCACTAATGTTTATGTTGGCATTGTCCTGCTCATATTTATTTTCTTCACGTTTTTCTTCTCTCTTCTTTTTTTCCATTAACGCCATCCCTTATTATGTTTATAGATGAATTCGTTACCACTTTCATCATTGTTTAAATACTTTCTTTTTCCATTGTTTAACACTATCCGTATTTTTCTTTTGCAGACATCTCCTTTAGTAATAATAGGAAATACATTGCATATGACTGGAATACTTCCTTCTTTAATTACATCGTTAGGAGCCTGGACCTTGACAACTCCATTCCTGTCTTCAAACCATCCTCTCTCGTCTTCGTGTAGGTTAATTTGTAAGCAGCTGTTAACAATATTAAACATTGTTTTTTCTTTGTAGATTTATTCAGATTAAACCAATTATATCCTGGTATTTCTGGAATTTTCCTGGAGCCTGGACCTTGACAACTCCATTCCTGTCTTCAAACCATCCTCTCTCGTCTTCGTGTAGGTTAATTTGTAAGCAGCTGTTAACAATATTAAACATTGTTTTTTCTTTGTAGATTTATTCAGATTAAACCAATTATATCCTGTTATTTCTGGAATTTTCCTGGATTAAACTGGATTTAACCTGCTATTACTGAAGTTTTTGCTTTATTACCTCGTGTCGAATAAAAAATATACCTTTTTACATATTCCTTTTTAAAATTATGCTTAGATACAAGTGTCAGGTATTTATCATATTGTTAAGTGTGACCATAGAATGTCTAACAAATAACAATCTTTAACTTATTTTATTTCTTACGTCTACTCATGATGAAAGATGTTTTCATGTCGTGAATGTCTAATTTCACCCTTTCATTACTCTCTCTCTCTCTCTGTTATTTATTTTTAACACATTATTAAGTTTGAATAGTGGTTTACTAAATATATTTAATGCCACTCCTACACAATGCATAAAATTTGGTTTGGCCTTTGTATACTGAAATTGCATCTTGTGCTCCTTGTTTCTATAAATATATAATACATACATTTTATTTTTGTGTTTGTTTTTGTACCTTTCAAATAAATTTTGTTTCAATTTTAATTATCATATACCTAACATAATAACATTACGCCGTTGCGGTTATGCAACTCATAATTCATTTATCAATAATTATGCTTACTACTAAAAATTGTTTCCTTATCCTATTACTTAATTATTTATTTATCTTATAATGCCTAACCAATATAGGGGTCACGGCAATATGTTTGACAAATTAATTGGTTCTGTGCTGTAATATTAATTTAAGCCATTATGCCGCGTTTTACTAATGCAGAATATGCCGATATGGTTTTTGCGATGTAAGTGGACGTCCTGCAGCTGTGGAGTACCTCAGGCGATACGTACCCACATCGCATTTTACCTCACCAGACAACATTTTCAAACGTTTTTCGCTGTTTAAGAGTGATAGGATCTTTTCCAAATCGTCGTGTAGAAAAAGATGGATTAGGGAACGCCGAAGTAGTTTAAAATGCAGTTGAACGAAGTCCTTCTACCAGTGTCCGTAGAATATCTCATACAACGGGAATTCCTCAAACCAATGTATGGAAAATTCTGCACCATAATGGGCTTTATCCCTATCATTTACAAAAAGTCCAGCATTTACGTCCTGGAGATTTAGAAAATCGAGTACGATATTGCCAGTGGCTACAAAATAATTTGGAGATTATTCCACGCATACTATTTACGGATGAGACCCAATTTACAAGGAATGGTATTAACAACACACGTAATTCTCACATCTGGGCGGATCAAAACCCACACGAGACAATCGTGGTTAATCATCAACATCGTTTTTCCGTCAACGTGTGGTGCAGCTTATTAAATAATCATATTATTTGGGCCTCATTTTTTTGAAGAACGTCTTAATGCAGAAAGTTACCTTCAATCTTTGCAAGAAGAATTGCCGAATGGAAGATATTCCTTTGGAAGCTCGTCGTGGCATTTGGTTCCAGCAAGATGGGGCACCACCACATTTTCGGAGACAAATGACGGTGTTTCTTAACGAAAATTTTCCGGAACGGTGGTAGGACGAGGTGGTCCTGTACATTGGCCACTTCGGTCACCTGATTTGTCTCCGTTAGATTTTTTTTATGGGGTTGCCTCAAATCTCGTGTGTACATTAATGGTAAACCAGATACACGCGAAGAGTTGACTTACCGTATAGTTGAAACTACTAATTCTATAAAGAATGAATTGGTAACAATTAACTTGCAGCATTCTATGACACAACGAATAGTTGCTTGTTTAGAAAATGGCGGTTCTCAATTTGAACAGTTACTGGAATTTTATGTTAATTATCTATCAATTTATAAATACATTTTTCTTTTTAATTAAACTCCTTCGGTCATATAACATTTTTTGATTGTAATGACCCCCGGAATATATGGGATAAGTTTGTCGGACGAGTCGCGGAACAAAAAATTAAAATATGTCCTTAAACTGTAAAATATTGTATTACATTTTAACATGATTTAAATCTGTGTAGGCGTAATAAAAATAAAATTGCATTAAATCCAAGACATATGGTTTTCTTCAAACGACGTAGACTGTACATCGTTTTAACTTCCCCCGTATGTACTGCTTATCCAACGAATTTTCTTATCTTCCGTCAGCTCGGATAATTTCCACATTTCCAACACCGTACATTAACGGGTATCACGTCCTGCTCATCGGGCGATATCTACAGTTCCAGTAATTTTGCGCGAACGAGCCACTGGCTACGAGACGTGCACGGGCAAAAAAGAAAACATCCGAGACGTCAAGTGCGAAAACGATCGTCGAATCAACACCGTGGTAACCGCGTGTCACTGACTTTGCCCGAGAGAAGCGCAGAAAAAAAAAACCTCATCCCCTGCAAGATGCCCCTCACCCACATGCGTCCCGCGGTAGGTTGATGAGCGGGGTTGGTGGTGTTTTTCACACGTGAAATGGAATGGAACTGCTGTGTGGTGTGGTTGCGAGAGTGTGGGTGTGTATTTTGGAGGAAGAGGATGTGCCTAACGGCGGACAGCACTTTTTCTTGTCTATCCGTGGGTCAGCTGAAATGTGATACCTTAACTGGAAGCTCTCTGAACAGCGAAAGAATCAACTTCCGATGAATTTACTTTATTTTTGGTCTTTCGAACAATATTGATGAAATATTATACATTTTTAGTGTCAAGGAAAGATTGTAAAATGAAATGTATTTTTGGTTCCATATTATTTAAATTCATTTATAAAAAATATAATTATTTAGAACTTAATTTTAAATAATTTTGGAAGTAACATTTTTACTGGTATGGAAAATCCGTTTCTTGGAAATTTCTGACAAATGATGACAGGCAAATCTAAAGTTATACCAGAAGATGCTGTTTTTTATATTTGTTGTTGTGATTGCGATTCTTTTGCTGTAGTAAAAATTCAAATGTTTTTTTTTTGCATTCTTCTTTGTGCCACTTTAATCCTTCATCTACATTCAATGGCAAAAAGGTCTTGTATTAGATATCTTGTTTTATCATTGTGCAGTTTAAGTTTATAGATAATTTAATGCATGTGTAAAAAACCCATAAATCAGAATCGTTTTGTCACTTTGACAGCGATAAAAGTTTACTTTAACTTTTATATCGGCAAAAAATTTGTTTACCTTTGGTTGACCTGACAACGACTTGTGTTTTCTCGTTATGTCATAAACTCAACGAACCCACTGTCAAAAAGAAAAATGAAAGTCGACGCAACCGTAAGCTTTGCGTACTATCTTTGGTTGATCCGACATCAATTTGCTTACTTTATCATCATAGTGTTCGTTGTAAAGTGTTGTTATGACAAAATTTGCAAACTCATTGTAAGTAATCTTCACAAAATGTATAAGAACTGTGTTTTTAATAACTCTATTTTTAAATAGTATGATTACTATCATACTATGTTATAAATTTTTCAATAATTGTTTACACATTTAGTAAATTATATTACCGAATAACATTCAAGCTTTCCTTTTATTTCCGAGTAAATTTTCCATTTTTAAACTCAAATTTAGTTGCTAAATGGTAACTGAACTCAACAAATTGCCTCTTCGATAAAACGACTCGTCCCTCGGACTTGTCGTTTTATCAGGCAATTTGTTTCGTACAGTTACCTAGCCACAAAAATTTTCGTTAAAAAGTGAAAATTTAACCGGAAAAAAGAAAGCTCTCATGTAATTATAAGTGAAAAAAAAAATTCTCTGTTTCGGTATTAGAACAACGTTATTCTCTTACTATTCTTCTTACAAAAGTCAACTGTCAAATATAAATCAGTGTCCGATCCAAACCTGATCTCTGTATATGTGACCACGATAGCGGTCAAACGGCTATAGATATCAATTCCAAATTTTTTATTTACGAGTATAATGCCCTCTCTTGCGGTCTGATTAGATTTTCAGTAAAATCGGCAATAGTAGCCTTACTTCAGTGAAAAAATCGAATTTTGCCAATATTTCGTCAACTACTAAGTTTAAACAAATTTATAAAGAATTCATATGTACTCAAAATTGAATATGAGAAGAACTTTATTATGAAAGTTTTTCGAAATTGATAGCGGAAGTAGGTCTTTTACACTTATGAAAAATCAGTCTTCTGCAAATAATTCGCAAGTCATGCTTTTTAGACAGGTACGCTACAAATATAAAAGTATTTGGAACTTAATTTTCAATATCTTTTGTATAAAAAAAAATTTCAAAATTCGGACCGGAAGTATCACTTTTACTCCCATCGAATAGCGATTTTTTGCCAATGTGTCGTAAATTATGCATTCTATAGAGATTTATTAAGAGAATGGAAGTACTTATAATATTAGAATTTTAAATAATTTTTGTATAAAAAGATTTTAAAACTCTATAATTTGAAACGCTCATACGTATAAGAAAGTCGTGTGGTGACCACACCTCATTTGTTTACAAGCAATAATATTAATTATTTGCGAAATCTCATTTCTGCTCATCTTAGTTTATGAGACATAGACATCAAGAAAAATGCATTGATTACGAATGTGCTATCACATACACTAAAGAAATCAAAATGCAGAGTAATTGTTTGTTTAAATTGTTGCTACTATATGGGTGTAAATAACGCTTTATAACGTTTTTATTTTCATGAATGGCTTAACCATTCTAAATTTAAAAAAAAAATAACAATAATAAAAATGATAGTCAATCCCAAAAATGTAATGCTGATCATGCTAAAACATTTATGCTTCAGTGTATATCTCGACACAGAATTAAATACAAGAACACAACAGGAATTTATTAGTTTCTAACATTGTTGATTGTGCAACATTATATTGAATAATGTACGTAGACAAATATAAAATAGATGTTGTTTTATTCTTACATATAGCCAAAATATTAAATACAGTAATTTTATTTGCATTTTTAAGCTTAAAAATACATAGCAAAACTATATGTTGAAATATAATATAATCTGGCATATATAAAACATACCTGAATATATATTCGATTGTGTATTTAAAACATTAATTTATGTGTTTTCTGCAAGTCAAAATGAAACAAGCAGTAGGTAGTTATATTCAATAATTTCATATGTATACACCAATAAGCACATACAAATCAATGTACACAAGATTTTCTGTTCAAAACCTTTTCAATAAGACGAAATGAAACGATCGGTATTTACATTTAATAATATAATTTCACATATTCCAGTAAGAACGTATAAATCAACGCAGAAGTTACAACTTCACAAGTCTTTCTGTTAATAATTCACTGGAATCAGTCTTGATATTGTTTATTTATTCTACATCGTATTTTCTGGGTAATTCAACAATTCATCGGTGACTAAACTTGCACAAAACTGAATTCAATAAAAAACTACTTTGCGTATGCTTTCAATAATATCATAGTTATAGATGTCAATTTAAATCAGAGGTTATATTTATGTTTTCTGTTTATCTGTCATTTCGTAAACGTCAAAATGTACATTTTGAGTTGACGCATGCGCAGAACAGGCAATGTGACCAATTCTATCTCTCTTAGTTGGGAAAAGGCGGTAAAAGCTAGGTTATGTTGTAGTTAGCGCCATCGGGGTTGATTTACTGCATATAGTACTCTACTAAATAGCTAAATAGTATACAAGAAGAACAGTTATTAAATGTCCATGTACCACATTTAAATGATAGAGTATTTGCACAAGCGGCCAAAAATAAAAGCGATGTATTGCACGAAATTTACCATTGTTAAGACAACTTCCTGATAGACAATAAATGCTATGAACTTTAATAATGCTCTGTCACAAAATGAATATTTATTGCAGTTGTAACAATAAACATATTAATTACTTAAAACAAACATTTTATTCTAAAATAATAGTCTTAGAGTATCAAGTCTCAACATTCACATTTTTCGAATCATTTGCTGGAATAAATCAAAAAATTTATCCTGCCGTTCCAACTCAAAATAATCAATTATATTATCTAATAATTTACCTAAGATCATCTAATGTGTTATAATAATTGTTCATACATCTACTGATCTTGTCAAAAACAAATAATTATAACAACCTAAAATGTAAAAACAATAAAACTTTACCCTCTGTTTGAAGAACGTAATTACCCCCAATCACGTCCTTCACAACTGCATCTAGGATAATACCGCTCATTTTGAATCTTGAATGTACTTCAGCAGGAGCAGCAGGTATTAGGTTATAAAAGTTATAGGCTGACGCGTTTTTTTTCAAATAAGTGAGGTTATGACAGAACATTTCTTCGCGCTCGATCTGGAAGCTGCGAGCGTATTGAGCTCATCTGGGAAATCTACAAATTACAATCACGAACGCTTTTGATTGCCAGAAAATGTCAATGAAAAACGCAAAAAACCTATCTAACCGCTCAAGCATGCTCAGATGTTTGTAAGTTTTGTGTGCCGTGGTGTAAACCATAATTGAAAAACTACAAAATGTCGGAGAGAAAATATAATGACAAATATTAATAACAGTAAAACACCTTATGTGTGATTCTGAACCCCTCTCGTAAGCTTCGATTATCGTAGTCTCTAGCAACGAAGTGACGATATATCACGATTTTCGGAATTTTTAGAGTTAGTGACGTAGAAGTGTCAAAACGTTCGTGAGTAAAGATTTTGTAGGTTATATTATTATTACATATACAATATATAATTATTGTTATTATATTGTTCCTGTTGTTATGTTTATAGTTTCTGTTAGTTTATTTGTTATATTTATTATTGTTTGTTTATATTTGCAAATATGAATGGCTTTATAGCATTATTATTAGATGAAGATCACAACAGGTAGGTAATCGACAATATAAAATATAATATAGAGTATACATAATATTCTCTATTTTCTTTATTTTAGTATTAGCTATTATGGTAATGTATAATATAAAGTGTGTTCCTTGCTTTGAAATATGTATAGAGTCGTAAATTGTTCTTTAATTAAAATTTATAAGATATATTTAAATGAGACTTTATAATTCTAGATTCATGAAAAACTATTATAAGGTGATTAGATATGTAAAATAAATTGATACTAAATACATTCTAATTTTCATCAACTATGCAAATGCTTTTGATTACAGGTTTTCATTTATATTTCTTTTCTAGGTATTTTTTATATTCACATACTGTAACTTTTTTCTAAATTTCAGCACTATACTTTTATGGTAAGGTAAATAAAAAAATATATTTGACAATAAAATGTGTTTTATTTTTCAATATTTATACAAACAATCTGTATTTGATTACCTATTATTCAAAGTTCACATTTCTAGTTCAGTATTATTATTTTTCATTTTAATCTTTATTGTTAATATTTAATAGTAAACATATAATTCATATCCAATATTAGTATAATTATCCGACTCAAATGTCTTCTATTGTTTTATTATACTTGCTGGTAAATTTATAAAACAATAATTTTTTACATTTTTTGAGTTGAAAAAGTGCAAATTTCAGCCTAATGAATATTACTCTCCTGTAAAAACTGCAATAAAGAGAACTTTCAATTACTATAATTTCAGAGGCTCAACAACAAAATCCCGCAATAATATCGAATGATTTGGTGTACTAAGTATAACAATACCTACATCACAGTATTGGTCGATTTTCTAAATACAAAATCATCTATATTCTTCAACCATTTATATACTTTGCCCTATACTATTAAAATTTGATGTTACCTTTTTGGAGCCTAAAACATTAATCGTTCAATATAGTTACATATTGATAAAATCTTTGCGGTTTGACTTACAAATAAAGAAAGTCATTGACTAAACAGGTAAATTTCCTCTTATCTTCTTCAACATAATATAATGTTTAACATCTTCTCAATTTGATGTAGTTTTATTATTAGAAAATCTTATGAAAAAGTCAACTTTAAAGTGTGAAGTTATTGTGAACACGATACCATGATAGACTTTTTCGAACATTTAGTTTGTGCACATTTCACATGCTTTATGTTGTATGGATATTGTCTGCTGGGTTTATGTATTTTTTTGTGTTTAGCTCTTGTAAGAAAAACAATGTCCTTTTTGGCTTCATAGAAAAAACACATTTCATCATCCATAGATGTGCCTGAAACATTTATCTGCAAATTCACTATACATACTACTGTGATACTACGTCCTTTGAAACTCTCCTAATGGTAATAGTTCTTGCTGAAATTTCCAAACTGCTTCGCGCTATCTTGGCAACTGGTACCAGTATAAACATATGTTTATACTATGTCTTGGCATTACAAAATTTTCCGTACATTTTCTTTCAAAAAAATGTTAGCAATCGCTATATTATATTTCACACAATTTTCTTATTAGTTAAAATTTTAAATTGAAATGTTTTGGTATATATTTACGAGATGATATGAATATGTCTATTTGCATGTTAAACATAAAGGTTATGTACAAAACATCGTAAATTGACACTTCTACGTCACTAACTCTAAAAATTTCGAAAATCGTCATATAACGTCACTTCGTTGCTAGGGACTACGACAACCGCAGCTTACGAGAGGGTTTCAGTACTCCATTATTAATGATATAACTTAAGACAGACGTTTTACATTCCATGGTAAACCTTTATCAATATAATTTTTGATCTCGCGGTATAATGTTCTATGAAAAATTACAGATTTAATCTTTGTACTTCTATTGACTTAGGATATTTCAGAATATGTCCTTCCGAATACGAATAATAACAAAACACGTAAAATCGTTAATTTATTCCTTTAAATTTCCACTTTTAAATACTGTATTGTCGCAATGTATACATGCACCAACCAATAAACGATGTGAAAAATCCGTTGACAGAAAATCGAACATTCCAGTGTCTCCGATTGTCATTGAAATTATACCAGCGTTTAACAGAAATAATAAAATAGAGAAGAAAGCCACACGGTCCGTATACTTTAACGGGAGGTAATGAAAAATTACCGATATGTTTATCTAACGTTACAATTACCGTCACGAGGGGGTCAAAAAGTTTAACCCTGGGGTCGCGACCGACAATGCCAAGTGAAGCGCACGAACAATACATCTGGGTGGACATTACATTTTGCATGATAAACTTTACGCTTCGAACTTTTGTTGTGAGTGACCGTGGGTCACTTTTTCAATAAAATGAGAGTCAAATAAATCAAGCATCGGCTTTTGTCGTGCGGTTGACTTTTGGCCTACATCTGTTCTTGCCCACTAAAGGTGATAAATCGGCCGTACGGGGCGATACACAGGGTTAACTTAATCTAGCAATAATTTATTCTTTTTGTTGGTGAGTTACGGTGTGAAACTGAAACGTATGTGCAAAACGACAACTCTCGGATGTTCGTTCATCCGTTGAGCTTCACACGAATGTGTTTTGTATCGATATTGAAATGATTTTAATTACTATACTTTCAATTTAGGCAAATAATTTTAATCTAAATTACATAAGGCAAAACTTATTGAAAGCTATAACTGAGAGAAATAAATTGGTTAATTCATTTAAGAATAAAATGATGTAACTTGATCGCAGGAGATGTAAAGGGGTATTAATAACTATATAGATATGGTAGAAAGCACCAAACAACCTTCATCATCAAAATCCATGATGTAATAATTGTAGTACGTCCATAATATTAGTATTGTGAACGACGAATAAAATTTACAATTTCTGAAGTCTACTTTGAGGTTATATTTACATCAAAATTTACCAAATTTTCTGAATGTAAATTAAGTACTTTTTGTTAAAGTAAATCAATGCTATTCTGTGAGTATAATGAAATAAAACTACATCTTGAACTCACCATTTCACTTAATGAATAGTAAAAATAAAAAATCAAACACTTCGTACTTTTTTTATTCTATGTAATTATTTCTTAATACTCAAGACTTAAACAATGGTTATACAGGGTTGCTCATTAGTGCGTCAAAGTCCAATAAAGGCGTTATTAAATAGTACTGAAGAAATTTATTTTATAAAAAGTGGCACAATAACAAAAAACACACATTTCGAAAATAATTCGAATTATACAGGGTGATGCGTTAAAATGGCAAACAGTCGATTTTTTTTTAAATGAAACACCCTGTATATCTTTTGTTTTTCCTTATCTACTTTAATTTGTGTTTTCATCGATATCTAACGTATAATACGTGCTTTTCAGACAGTTTCCATTGAGAAGATGCAACACGTAAATAGGTCCTTTCTGTCAAGGCTGCAAATGTGTTCTATTCAAAATGGGGGTCACTTTGAAAATTTATTATAAATATTGCTTGTAACAAAATTACAGTTTGATACTTTTAGTCATTTATTTGTTTTTGTTTGTTAAATCGTTTACCCAGTACACTAAATCGAACCGAAAACAAATAATTAAGCGGTTTGTAATGAAAAATTAAAAATAACTCCGAAATTATTGGGTTTGGGTATAGGACATTATTAACAAAAATTTAATAATATACGGGGTGTTCTATTTGAAAAAAATCAGAAAACGCTCTTTGACGATAGCCAAATTGATTGCATCGTAACAAACACCCTGTATAATAAAATGAATGTTTGATTATTTTGTAGGTTCAACACATCCCTTAGCTGCATACATAATAAATATTTTTTTGTCTTAGATAATCGTAATATGTCCGCATAGAATTATTATGGTAAACATTGTCGCGACCATTTTATTTATAATTTTCGTTAATAACTCAACAATGCGTCATCCAAAACCAAAAGCCCAGATATCGATGAAAACACAAATCAAAGCAGATAAGGAAAAACAAAAGATATGCAGGGTGTTTCATTTAAAAAAAAATTCGAATGTCACTTATCCAAATTTACAATAAATTATTAATGATAACACTCTTCAACTCAGAACATACACAAAAAGAAAGTTACAAATGTTACCGGCAAGTAATAAAATGCAGATATCTAGCCAATTTATTAAATCATATATTGTACATTTTCTCTTTATGTATTTATCTTATATATTTAATTAGAAGTAAAAATTAAATAAATTAATACATCTTTGAATTGAAACTAAATTCTCAAAGTTGTAATGAAAATAGACTCAAAGTATTTACATATTCGTATACATTTACATGACATATTATGAAATATGCCGTTCTCTGTCACATTAGCAAAGATAAGCACATAAAATAATAAAACTACTGGTAATATGAAACTTTTTCAATTTACAGTACAAAAATAAATATTAATTTGATATGTAACAGTTGATGCGGAAACAGTTGCTAAAACTATTGACGAGAATTTGCACAAAATGCTTCATTCGGACGACATTTACAAGGAAAAAATAATTTTATTTGTTAGTGACAGTGCCGCATATATGTTAAAAACAGGCAGACTATTAATGGGAACATATCCTTATATACTGCATATTACTTGTGTAGCACATACTCTCCACAGAATCTGTGAATATTCAGAGACACCTATCAGGAGGTTGATAAGACTTGTATCCGCTTTTAAAAGTTTTCAGAAAAGCACCATTGAGAGTAGCTCTTTACAATGAAAAATTTCCATCTTTGTCACTGCCTCCCTCGCCAGTAATATGGGTAACATGGTTGGCAGCTACTAGTTTATATGCAGAGAATTTATATGTTTACAAAATTTCGTTACATGTTTAAATGACGATGCTCGTAGTATTTCGGAGTGCAAGGAACTAAACACAATTCCCAAATTTAAAAAATCAGTTGTTATTCCTTCAGGAACACTGTGGAAATTTGCCTAAACGAATCACATATTTTGAAAATCGAAATTTCAAATTGAAAGATGGATTAACCATATTAGATGTGGCTATTAATAATTTCAAAAGTATTCCAAGTGACTCCGATGTGGCATTTGGCAAAAGTTAGAAGTGGTTTTTAATAGAAATCAAGATTTAATAACATTGCGGTAATTGTGGATAATGACACAAAATCTCACTGCTAAATACGCTGGAATAAAAGAATATTTCCAGTATGCACCTGCAACTAGTTGCGATGTAGAAGAGACGTTTTCGATCTACGAGAATGTACTTCATTCATAGAGAACAAACCTTACAGAAGAGAACCTTGAGAAAGTATTGCTATTAAATATTAATACTCCTTTACTCGATTTGAACTACAAAATGAACAAATAATAACGTATTGTAATGAAATAAGCCCACAAAAGAAAAGTAAACATCGGCGCGACGCACCGTAAATAAGTCACAAATCATCTACACACATGTACTGCGAAGCGACGGAAAGTCTGAAATTTCTCTGGTATGCTCCCGGGCTATCGAGAATAAAGCGAGAGGTTTCTGGTATATTTCTAGTGTCTTTATATGCCGATATAAAAAACGGCCGGTGCCCAGAAAGAATTCATTCATTCAGTAGTATTCGTACAGTGCAAATAAACATAAATACAGTGAATGGTGCAGGGTTATTATAGTTCAATAGTATATAATAGTTCAAATTTATTCGTAGTAGTTTTAAGTGCGTTACATTTATTTTATATTTTTATATTGTGATTAGTTTTAAGTGTGAAAATATATAGACTGTTCTAAAACAATTGCTAATTATATAAATAAAAGTGAAAGTCTTTAAAAATAGAAAATTTCAATAGTGCGCCCATGGGCAATGAGTCATCAACCGCTCGTGTCCGGTCTATAATTATAATATATTATTATATGAAACGGTCTTCTTAATGATTTCACTTATTTTATTACCCCTCGTCTCCTAGTAGTACCCATTTTAAGTGACAAACATGTTTTTTGCAGATGAAAACTATTACAGAATACTTGTCACATTGATAAATTTATTATTAAAGTCATATAACAACGAAGGTAAACAAAATGATAATTTTATTTTTTATCATAAACTGAGAACATTATGTGTGTTATATGAATTATATTGTCCATTAAATACGGAATGAAAATATTTGTTTCTGAGGCAATCTTTAAATGATGCTTGCCAATTTGTTGATGACGTAAACATGCTCGTAAACAAAGGAAGTTCGCTTATGAAAATAGAAACATATCGATATCACAGAGGAAAAAAATAAACACAGCGCACGTTTATTTTCGTACCCTCATATAGCATGAGTGCATTTAATTTAGAGGGTTACAATCGACAGCTTCGATTGTAAAACAAACAACAGAACCATCCCACCATATCTCCACGTTTATCCCATTTGCAAAATATCCATTCTCGTCATCCGCAATATGGGAAAAAAAGAGACGAGATAACAACCAACTGCCAACTAAAATAAATAAAATAATTGCCGAACCCCACAACGAGAACACTCCAACGCACGAAGATAGGGGTGGCTTTCGGTACAGGCGGGCCTCGGGCAATATCATTGGTCCGGGAAGCAATGACGATGATGTTTTTCGATAACAGTAACAACTCGATCAGATAAGATTCATATTTTGCGAAGATCCGACAGAATGAATATGTGTGAGAGAAGTGAATGTATCTTCGGAGAATTTACGCATAATATGTCAAAACACCCTCTTATAATCACCCTTAATAAGCTCTGCCTTCGAAGAATTTAAGCGTTTTTTGACACTTTCTAAATTAAAATTTATCGAAAGTTAATAAGGATAATGTCTGATGTTATTGTTCCCACATATATAAAGCTAGCTCCAGATATGTGAACGATAATATACTTCTAACACATTAATAATCGCCAAATAAACTTGCAATAAATAATTACTGAAAAAACAAATTTAATAGTTTTTGACAAGTTGAAGGTATACAATTTGGTACAATTTTTAGGTTAAGAATTACGAGCAATTTCGATTGATGAGCTATTTCAGAAAAAGTATTTTCAAAAATTCATAGAGATTTATATATTTTAAGTAAAACCCGTTGTGTTGTAGATACCTTAAAAATGATTTATTTTGCTAATGTTTAGTGTTTGATGACTTATGGTCTATTGCATATATACCGGGTGTCTGTTTAAGCCCGGCTACCGGCCATATCTCGGCAACCGTTTATCCTACAACCTGACGAAAAAAAATTTGGACCACGGAAGCTTCAACAAAAACATTTTTAAGTTTCCAAAATTATCGCAAGGGGGCGCAATTTCTCAAGATCAATTAAAAATTCGATAATTTTTCATTAAATTCTAGATAGATTAAATATTTTTGCTAGCAACATTTTCGAACGTTTTAATACAGTTTTTGTTTGAAACTTTTTGATTTAACTCCCACACGAAGGTGAGGGTGGAGGGGGGATATGTCTGTGTACAAAAGTAGGTATAATTTCAGTTTGCCTCTAGGGATTTTAGTGTTTGTGGGCTCAGATAAAAAATTTTACAAAGAATTGAAGGTATGTAGTACGAAATTACGTGGTTGTCAAAAAAAGTAACAGGTGGCGCTGTTCTCAATTTATGTATATTACTTGGTTTTTCTTTAAAATTTTAAATGGAACGATATATTTTTATTGTCGTAATATTGAAGCACATAAGAAACTGAAGAGAACGATGAAAAACGGAAGTTGCTTCCTTTTTTCTTGGAGAAGATACGAAGATATAGTCATAGGAAGACAATTTAGAAAAATAAAATTTATAAATGTGAATTTATTTATTTACGGTAAATAATAATTTTATTTTAATTTTAAGAGGGTCAAGTTTTCGCTTTCACTTGAATTTTCACCATAATCTTCTATAATAGTATTCATTTAAATCTTCTCACCGATTTTTTAATTCATTGCATGTGTTACGTTAGATTCTCTTTTTAAATGTTTTCAAAATCTTTAGCTATTTTTAAATTTCATGTCTTGTCTTTTCCAACATTGAAATAAAATAATAATAATAATAATATATCTAATTACAGGACAACAGCAAAAATAATTTCCATAATTCATGAACTAAGTATACAATAACGAGAAAAAAAATGAGGTGTGGCCACCACACGACTTTCTTATACGTATGAAAGTGTTACTTCCGGTCCGAATTTTGAAATTTCATTTATACAAAAAATATTCCATATCTAACTCTAAATACTTTTGTACTCTTGATAAATATATATAGAATGCATAACTTACGACATATTGCCGTGAACTCGCAAAATTTGTAGAATAAGAATAGCTTTAGAGATTAATTTAAGAATTAGTTTAAGCTTTGAAATAAAAAAATAAAAATAACAAAAATCCTATTTAAATATTATTGGGTAAAACTATGCAACAAGAACTACATGAAGGTATACAAAGTTGCATACTCATAGTCAATTTATAAAAGTGATTTTAAAAAACTATTATTATTCAAGTAAATAATGAGAAAATACAAA
Organism: Amphimallon solstitiale; assembly: GCA_963170755.1. Classification (NCBI taxonomy): domain Eukaryota; kingdom Metazoa; phylum Arthropoda; class Insecta; order Coleoptera; family Scarabaeidae; genus Amphimallon; species Amphimallon solstitiale. Next base: position 142,911,764 of record OY720679.1, read on the forward strand.
ATAAAGTTTATTAAATAAATATGAAACAAAAGATGTAGAATAAAAATTTATTAAATAAAAATATGAAATAAAGACAAAATAAATATAAGTAATATATTTCTTTTGTAAAAGAATACACAAGATGTATGGTTTATATATCATGAAAAAGATGAAATACGATATGCAAGAGATATAAATGAGTAAATTATTATGATTTATATGCATAAAGCAGTAAAAATCTTATGAAAGTGTTTATGAACTAAATTGTATTAAAAGATAAAATTTACCTTAGCTTACAACTAGACTAAGAAAGGATATAAAAATATATAAACGTAGAAACGATCAGCAATAACATTTTTGTATTTAAGGGTAGCTGACATCATAAATAAATAAAAAGTATATGTGTTTGTGATTTGTTTGCAACACAATGCTTCAGAGAGACTGGAAATAGACGTGTACGGTTCAATGACCTACAAAAGACAACAAAATATATAAAACTTGTGTAAAGTCTATTGCAGATTGATATATTACCAATAGAAAGATCTTGGATAGAGGATAGAGAGGCAGTGGAGAAACAGACGTGTCCTACAGGTACAGGCAGTGCGGGAAGAAAAATAATGGTTATCTCCAACATGTTTCCCATTTTGCCAAGTCGCAATCCGGCTAAAAGAAAAGTGAAATTGACATTAATAAATGGAAAGAAAAAATATGTATCGAACAATGAACAAGGCAATAGGTTCATTGACGAATACAAAGAAGGATGGTATTAGCGACAAGAATAAACCTACCGTTGGAAATGCTGTGCGAGGCAGAGGGGACCTTTGAATTGGAAAGTTGTGTTGACGTTTGGTAAATTGTGAACTGTCAGAACAATATGTGTATGTGTGCGTGTATCAAGACGGCAACATGCGGGCAGCGGTTCCACGGGAAAGTGTATTCCAGTACCAACCTAAATATGGACTAGAGGGCGCAATGGTCAACATAGAGTTTTTTTTGCCGCTATAAATACGAAGACAAGATTCGACAAGAGGACTTCTGATGACAATTCCGAGAAGGAGACTTCTCATAACACTTCCGAAAGGAAGATCTCTTAAAGAATAAGACGTTTTAGATTGTTACATTGTATTTTTCATTATTTCTTCATCACGTATAGTCATAGTAGTTTATTTTATTTAATACATTTGAATTCACTTGAAGCGTTCATAATGGACATTCAAAATAAATATTTTGATAGCAAGTAAGTTTATTTTTTTTGAAAAGGAAGTTATACAAATTGTTGGACAGACATTGGTTTTTACGTGCAAATGATCAATCAATGTATTGTTGGACAATATAGATAAGTAAATATTTTATCCTGTAAGGTTTGTTTTAAATTCATATAGTTGGAATTACAACCAAATAGGATTAATGGTGTTGGTCAGTTGGAGAGATGCTACGTGCAAATGAGCATTTTCTTCATCGTATTGTCTAGGCATCATTAATCTCTTTCAAGTTAAGCAAATAATTAATTAAAATTTCACAAGGCAAAGATTAAGAGCTAGATACAACACGTGCAAATGGTTGTCTAAAGCAATTAATTGAAGCCAATACATAAATATAATTACATCGATAAGTATATCCATAAATGTACAATAAAAGTTTACATTTGTTTATTTACAGGATAAATATTTATTTTGTTTAGCAGAATAAATAAATAAATAAAAGATTTACATACATTACAACCGGCATTAGGTATAAATGATATGAGCATTTTCAATTATGTATCTTGTTTAGAGCATAAAGGTGTGTATATAAAAATTATTTTTGAATCTATAAATTACAAAATAAAAGATATATGATTATGTTGTACAGACATACAGTTTTTCTTTGAACAAAACTATTACCTCTTCCCTATTATAAGCAAGAGAAAAATCATCAGCAAAGGAGAAGGAACCACATACATTGCCAGGACCCACAATAGTCATAAAGTACATGCTCCAACAATATAAGATAAAAAATACAAAAACCAATTATAAGTTCTTGGTGTATAAAGAATAATTTTAAGAGTACAGCATGTACAAAAGACTATACCCTACGTGTGGTAATACACACAAATATATGTTGTCACAGCATATAAATTATATGGCGATGCCCAACGTATGGCAATAACATTATTTAAAATAAATAAATATTTATATGCTACAGCAATATGTATTTGCAAAAAATCGCTATTCGATAAAAGTAAAAGTGGTACTTCCGGTCTGAATTTTGAAATTTTTTTTATATAAAAGATATTGAAAATGATGTTTTAAATACTTTTATACTCGTAACGTATTTGTCTTAAAAGCATGACTTGCGAGATATTCGCAAAAAACTGATTTTCGATAAGAGTAAAAGACCTACTTCCGGTTGGAATTTCGAAAAACTTTTTTAAGACAATTTGTTTCAAACTTAATTCTAAGTACATATGAATTCTTTATAAATTTGTTTAAGCTTAGTTTTTGACGAAATATTTGCAAATTTCGATTTTTTCACTGAAGTAAACTACTACTTCCGGTCTGCCGATTTTGCTCAAAATCTAATTAGTTCTCAAGAGGCAGATTATACACGTAAATACAAAATTTGGAATTGATATCTACAGCGGTTTGACCGCTATCGTGGTCACACACACAGAGACACAGACATTTTTTAAAAACCACTTTTTTGGTATCAGGGGACCTCAAAACGTGGACATCTGCAAAAATCTCGAGGTCGAAAATTTTCATCATCACAATACTTCCTTATACTACGTATAAGAAAGTAAAAACAATATAGTATAATTCATTAGGTATAACCAACTCTTTTACTCATTAGTAACGAAAAGGTATAAAAATTGACATCTAATTCATCCCCACCTATAACATGAAAGTAATTAAAAGAACCTATTATTATACCTAAACATAAATAAGAAAATATATTGACCGAGTAATATAAACGAAACAAACAATAAGAAAGTACAAAAAATAAAACAAACAAACTTCAACTTAACAAATGCTTAAAGTGTCCACCATTATTTTCAATACACATGTTTACTCGTCGATTAGTAGAGAGCACAGTTACTTCAATTTCGGAGGTGGCAATTGTTGTAATCGACTTTTAGTGATAAACTATGTCTTTTATTCTGCCCCATAACTAAAAATCTAGAACATATCGCAAGGCGAATAAAAACTCAATAATGTCTTCTTTCGGGATAATTTAGAGAATATTGCCGGGAAGCAAGAACTGCATTTTCAAATCATTGAAAATACATTCTGATCATGTTATAAGCTTCAACGTTAGAATATGACATTTTACAAACTTAATAATCATGTGCAGGTGTCCGAAAAGGCTTAATTTGCTAAATACGTACAACAAGTTTAACTACAAGTGACACTAATATTTATACATTTCGATTTTCATGGCTTACCTCGGAAATCTCATAATAATGTAATTCACTATCACGGTGCTTGCGATATTGTATGATGGAAATATAAAAAGAAAAGCAAACTGTACACAGTCTAGTTGCTCTCTTAAAATTAAAATTAAATTATTACCCCCAATAAATACATAAATTTATAGCAGTATATGTTGAGCATTTGTGAAATATTTCACAAGTGCTCAACATACACTACTAATATAATGTCGTCTTGGACAAGTGAGTTGAATCAGTTTGTTCGTCTAATGTCTAATCACGAGAATAAGAACAGGAGTGCATTTAGATATGAAATTTTTGTGTAAAGTCAAAACTGTTTCCCAAATTTAGTACACATCAAACTACATGGGGGAAAATGAAGAAGGTTATAGACAATACGAAGATAAGATTATTGCATGGTGAAATAAACCGACACTTTGCGTTAGATAACTTAAAAACATCAGCATACTACTTACATCTGAAACTAAGCAAACACCACAATATTTTTGAATAGGAAGAGTTTGAAAGAAAATTACATCGGATTGTGGAAGCAAAAGACTTGAAGAAAAAACGCATCCTAGACAAAAAATTATTGAACCTACAAAACAGTTTTCCAACACCGAGTGTAGACACGATCAGTCAGAACAATGTAATCGACAAATCTAAAGAAAAGTTTACAAAAGAAGAACTAGAAATGTTGAACAAAGGTTTAAAGTTCAGTGTTAACCAAAGAAATCTCAAGTGGAGAATTTAATCAACGACCTACACAATGCTACATATCCAAAAGAGGACATTCCGGCGTTCAACATAGAAGCAACCATGATTCTAGAACATAATATCAATAAAACAAAGGAAATCAAACCGAGTATGTACAACCAAATAGTCGCATCACTCAAAAAGAAAAAAGATCGTATTTTTACGAAGGCTGATAAAAGTAACGCTGTTGTAATTTTAGATAAAGTAGATTGCATTGTTGATGTAGAGCTAATGTTACAATCTGGTCCATATATTAAAATAGAGAAAGATCCATTAAATATATTCGTAAGAAACATTAATAGAACCTTAAATGATTGCACCTTACTGTTAGCAGGAACGCGTCAAGTATCTTCGGCGCCGTCTGCGAAATACTGATAGGCGCCTTTATCCTATACGTATTGAGCCAAAATTACCAGCCACCCTCCCACAGTTCAACATTAAAATTTATGACGAACTCTTTGGACTTGTTAGTACTGGTAGGTATTTTTTATTTGAGGCAAACAATAGGTTCACATACAAAAAAATATTATTAAAATTTTTATTGCACACTGAAACAACAGTAACAAAATAAAAAACAGTATTCCAAATTATTAAATAACAAAAGGTCAAATAAAATATTTTTAGAGTGCCCGTGTTTTTAAATAGATAAACGTGAAGGAAAACAACGGAAATGTCTTATAGAAATTGGACTTTTCTAGCTTTACTTTTGGCAAATTCATTAATAAGATTTTCAATATTCAGCTGCTTTAAAAAGTCAGACTCTATAGAGTCTGACTTTTTAAAGCAGCCCATTCTAGATCGTAAGTAATCCTTAATTAACTTTAATTTAGAAAATGATCTTTCGGCTGTAGCTACAGAAATTGGTATAGTTAACAATATACGTAATGCAATTGTAATGTTTGGGAATGAGTAGGTTAAGTTATTTATTGTAATGTAATTGAGTGTTTCTACTACAGACTTCACATTTTTGTCGCAATTTTGCAGAAATTGCAATTAATGTAAAAGTTCTGTTCCGTCTATATCTTTTTCGTTTCGATTTTTGTCAGTTAAAGCTTCTTCAAGTTTTTTACAAAAATTAAATTGTTCTTGGTCAGAATACTTGCCAAAATCCTCAATATTCCACAAAAATTTGAAAACATCAGAATGAGAGGATAGCAGTTCAAATCTTTCATTTACAGATGAAAGAGTAATGTCTAGCATTCCAAAAAAACAATTGACTTTGAATTTTAATTCTTGGTTTTCAATTGGCTGATCTTCACTTTCGTAGGAAAATTGTTTTTTTATTTTTCGTGGCCTTAAAATTTCTGAACATTTGAATATCGCATCTACTTCCAAGCAAGATGCTAATTCTTTGGCATCTACGAGCAAGTCACTGAAGCCTTTATCTGATCGATATTCCTTTAAAAAGGTATTTAGGATGTTCAAACTTTCGCAAGCCTGTGAAATATGGAATTTTTTAGTTTGCAAGATCTTGGTAAAAACATTAACTTTACTTAGTATCTTGTACCACAACACTAACATACATACAAACTCATAATTTTTAATTTTTTTAACTATAGAAATAGCCAGATGTTTTGTAGTGTTATCAAAATTATTTCCAGACAAAACTTCATAATAAGCATCGTAAATTTCGCCTAACTGGAATCTTAGAGGGGTTACTGCATCAATTCTGCTAGACCATCTGGTTTCTGATAAAGGTTTTAACGTTAAGTTTGAAATGTTACTTTTCAAAACAGACCACCGATTGGTTGAAGCAGAAAAAAAATTATATACCTCTTGAACAGTTGAGAAAAAATTTATACTAAACATATTGGATTTCACAGCGTCGTTTCTGACAAGGTTTAAACTGTGATTACAGCAAGGTACAAATATTGCTCGTGAATTAATGTCTAAAATTCTTTTTTGTACACCTTGATGTTTACCCTTCATATTCGCACCATTGTCGTATCCTTGTCGGCGTATGTTATAAATATCTAAACCATAATTTTCTAAAGTTTTCAGTAAAAAGTTGGTTAAACCTTCATCTGTTGTATCATTCACAGGACGGAATGTTAAAAAACGTTCTTCGACACTAAATTCATTGTTTTTTAAATTAACGTATCTTATGCAAACAGAAATTTGCCCCTGGTGGCTCACATCGGGAGTACAATCAAGTAATATAGAAAAATATTTGGCTTTTATCACCTATTAATTTAATCGTTTCGTTTTGAATTTTATCTCCAAGATAAAATGGCATATTTCTTTGAGATCTATTAATATGTACAGACATCACTGGGTCAAATTTTGCTATCATTTCTATACATTTCAAAAAATTTCCATTATTTCTTTGAAATAATTTATTATTAGGACCACGAAAAGCCAAGTTTTGTTCAGCCAAAAATTGAATTGTATAAATTATTCTTTCAATGACACTGCGCCAGTGTTTAGTTTCACATTTTAATAAATTTTGCATTTCGGAATCTACTGTTTGATTAGTTTTTAATCTTTCTAATAAATCTGACAAAGAACGTAAATTTTGAAAGTGAGATTTACTTTTTTCGTGAATTTTCAAATGTGCGCTTAAGTGATGGCAATCATTGAAACTGTCTTGGTTACTTAATCTTAATTTAGTATTTTTAGTCAATGGATTATTGGTGTCACTGAATATTTTACAACAAAAACAGAAAACTACATTTTTCTTAATAGAATATAGTAACCAATCTCGCTGAACCTTTTCACCACTTGACAAAATTCGAGTGAAATATATATCAGAAAACTTACGTTCATTTTTGTCTTTAGGATACATAGTTTTATTTTGATAATACATAGGACCTTTGTCGACTAGTTCTTGCACCTGGGTTGGAGATAATATACTAGGTCAAAGACTTGGATCGTTAGAGAGGGGCGAATACGCGTCTTCGGATGATTCGTCTTGCTTACTCGAACATGATGGTACCGACTGAAACGTATCAGAACCTGAATCTATCGGATCCTCATCCTAATTGGCTTGCTTCTCTAATTCTGATGGCAACTTTGATGTTGATGTAAATGGAAAACCACTGTTATCAGTAGAAGTACTGTCTTGAAAATGTGTGAGCTTCCGAAAAAAGTTGGTAACTTCTAAATTGCTCTTCTCCAAGTCTTCCTCCCGTTTTCGCTTGTTAAGCAAGTTTTGATAACCAGATAATTTCTTTTTTTCTTCTCTGGCCATCTAAATAAAATCACTTAGAATTAGGAAACATAAAATTTTATTTGTTTTATATAAAAAAATGTTCAAAAAAATTCGAAATTTTAAATTTTGTAATTACTGTAATGCCAAATTTCGTTAAGTTAAATATTTATAGAAATTAGGTGAATGTATAGTTAAAACTATGTAAGTTTTCTAAAGTTGAATAAAGCATTATTATAATTATTATTACTATATAAAGATGAATTCACTTAATCACTTATCTTGTTTTTTAATTATTTTTCACAATCACTATATTATCAAATCGGGGTACTACATACATATACGCTCATACGGCTCACGCGCCTACGACAACGATAAGTTAATAAACCTGCACTGACTGCGAAAGCGTTTAAATACACCCAAAATTTTGCAAGCTTAAACCTGCAGCCAGATTGTGTAAGCTCGATATCGACCATATTCGACCATATACATAATACCTACTAATATACGGCGCACTTGTTATATATGCAATGGTTCTTGAATGAAGCCGAAAAAAGTCTGTATTTATTTAATAAAATTATTATAGTATGATTATTAGCTTCTATTAAAATGCTTAAGATACCCCTTTCACCTTTTTTAATTATTAAATAATATTAATTAAGTTAAATTTATACAAAAAACAGTGTAGATGCAAATATCAAGTACACTCTTTCAAGTAACAATAAAATTATTGCTGTCAATGCTAAAATAATTGTAATAATTGTTTTATGTAAATCTGTTGAATTGTTGTAAACTTTCAAAAAATGTTTTTAATATTTTTAAAATTTAACTTATCACAAGTGGCCGTAGGCGCCTTTAAGGCCTTGGCGCCGTTGTGCGCTGCACGACCTTGCCCATATGGACGGCGGGTCCCTGACTGTTAGACAAAAGAAAAAGACTAAGAAGTTAAAAATCAGCAACCCAAAATTACCTCATTTATATTGCCTCCCAAAATCCACAAACCAGCTCAGAACATAAGCTCTCCCACATATGAAATTAGCAAATGGTTGGTTAAGAAATTTAGTAAATTCAAGTTTAAACATGACCTCTCCATTTTTACATCTGACCTCATTACAAAATTAAAGGACATAAATTTAGAGCCAAATGATGATAGACTTATTTCCTTTGACGTTGTGTCCCCGTTTCCGAGTGTTCCGATAGATACTACTCTAATTATGCTCAAAGATTTTCTAGAATTCAATTCGATCTCTACAGATTTAACAAATGAATACATAAAACTTACAACACTATGCATGGAACAAAACATTTTTCCTTTTAACAACAACTTCTATAAACAAACTCATGGCACAGCTATGGGCAATCCTCTATCACCTTTTTTAGCTAACCTATTTTTGAACAACCTTGAAAACAAAACTTAATCACATATTTAGGTCAAATTTCAGTCAAGATCGAAAATCTAATTAAAAAATCCAACAATGAATTAATATCATTTAAAACAAATAACTCGCTACAAAAATACATTAGGAATGACAGAGATAAAATAGAAAGAAAGTCGAAGTCAAGAGTCTATATGTTAACATGTGAATGTAACAAAGTGTACTTCGGTCAAACAGCACGTACCTTTGAACAAAGAATTAAGGAACACGAAAAAAGCTACAAGGAAAGAAAGACGGATTCAACATTTGCCAACCATTGCATAGAACTAAACCATAAATTTAATAAAAAATTTCAAATTTTACATGTACAAGATAAAGAAAAAAACTTAATTTATTTGAAGCTTTAGAAATTAATAGATATAAGAAAATAGGTCAGGCACTAAACGAACAAACAGATTTAAATCACTCCCCTCTACAGTCTTTCTAAATTCATAAAAACACCCCCTCTTTGAACCCCGACATTTATGTAAAATTAGTGTATATAACGCTGTAATGATTTTGTAAACATTATTCCGTCATCACCTGATGAAGCCAAAGTTTGACGAAACAATATTGTTGTGAGTGAAACAATAAAAATTATTTTAAACTATTTTTACGTTTATTATTTATATTTTTATAAATTAATCAAGTACGTAATTACAGAATATAGCGTAATTATGTTACACTGATTAGTGAGATGCTAAAGACTCTGTTATATCCATACATATGATTATTTTGACGACAGATTGCCAAACGTGGTTTTTATATTATTCGTTTTACACGTGCAAGTGACGTAATCGTGACAAGCACGTGCTACTGAGATCCCGGCTTTTAAGTGGTAGACAAGCTTGGACGAAGATCAATCGTCTTCGTCGGGGAACAGTTCTTACGAAACGGCTTCCTACGGATTCATTTCGTCGGTGGCAAAGCGATAGTAGAAGCGACATGAGATTAGCGATGTTAAATGTGGATCTCATTAGTTTGGGGCTGCGTTACTGTCCTAAACTATTTTACTTAAGTTTTTCCGTTTATGTTTTAAATGTTATGATAAGGAAGAAGATACTGAGAAATATATTATATGTAATTAATGTTCCATATTTATCTTAATATGCAAGATATAGAGTATAGTAACAGCAGAGAATTCAAATAAATGAAGTAAATAGACAAGTAATATTGTATACATATCAAATATATATTTTTGTTGTCTTCATTGCTTTTTCTGTGAAGAGAAGACAAGTACAGAAGAGGATGTGTGTAGTACAGTGGTTGTCTCTGGATTCTTAAAAATACTATGTAGTCAGATAAATATAAAAATACTCTTGAAAGGAAAAGTAATAAAATGTTTAAAGACCTGCAATCATGGTTTGAACAACATTGTATTCTTCTAAATCCAGAGAAAACAAAATACCTCGTTATACATACTTATCAAAACAGTGCCCCTACATTAAATTTACGAAGGAGTGATAGCAATTTTGATGAAGTAGATTCTAGTAAGTTCATGGGCTTTTACGGTTTGATCAATATTTATGTTAGAACCCTCATTATGTGAAATTAGTATTTAAGCTTGGTTCATTGGCATATTTATTTTTTTGTCTTGTGATCGGTAGTTCAAGTCGTACTATGGTGTTATCGAGACTAGAATTATAGATATGGTTTGGTGTTTTGGGGAAACACCAAATTCAGTACAGAACAGTACAGAAGAACGTTGAGAGAATAATTGCGGATAAGAATTTATTAGACTTTAGTTGTCGAAGTAAAGATTTTAAAAGTTTAACTTTAGGTGATCTATATATAGTGCGTTTCAAAAGTCTGGAACTATTAAAATAAAATTCCAACATACAGTTTTTGAGAAAAACGCTCGAACAGGTCAATTTTGGTTTTAAAAAACATCTTTTTGTATCAACTAAATTTTTCGATCGTCTTTTGTTTTTGATTTATGACGTCATAGATTTCTTTTTAATTGCAACCCATATTTTTTCAATGGATTTGGATAGCGCTTAAAATTCTGAATACAAAAATATGTACAAGTATGACCGCAGACCTTGATAGTTTCTGTAATAAGGGACCTTAAATCCTGAAAGAGGAAAAAATTGAGAAAGCTTTGAAATTTTTAATTACTATGCGAACTGTCACTTTTGACGCATTACTCTATTACCAAAATGGTACGAAACTTAAGTGAAAAGCAAAGACTAGAAATTTTAATGATGAAAGGATATGGAGACAGATGTAGAACTCAAGATGACGTTTGCGAGCTCTTTAACAATAAGTATCCAGAACTGGAACCAATTACAAGAACAGCCGTATCCAAGATTTTAAGAAAATTTGAAGATTTCGAGTATATAAGGGATCTTCCTAGATGTGGTCGACCAAAAATTTCCGAAGATGTTCAGTTAGATGTTCTACTGGACCTGCAAGAAAATCCCCATAAAGCCACACAAGAGGTGGCTGCAAATTATGAAATCAGTAAATCTTCGGTGTGGAGGACGTTGAAAAAGTATAAATGGCATCCCTACAAGGCAGTTTTAGTGCATGAACTTAATGAAGACGATCCGGATCGTCGTATGGAATTCTGCGAGGATATGATAGCTCGATGCACAACCCATCCCGAATTTGTCAGTCGAGTATTATTTTCGGACGAAGCCACGTTTTGCCTTAATGGAGCAGTAAATCGGCAGAACTGCCGATACTGGGCTCCCCAAAATCTTCATTGGATGATAGAGGTCCACATGCAGTTTCCACAAAAAGTTAATGTTTAGGCGGGGATTGTTGGAGATCGAATTTTGGAACCATTTTTGAAGGGACGTTCACGAGTGCTAAATATTTAGATTTTTTGAGGGATGACCTGACACCCGCTCTTGCAATCTTTTATCCCAATGAAGAAGATCCAGACTTGCCAAATAATAACTTATGGTATCAACAAGTTTTTCCCAATCGTTGGATTGGTAGAAGGGGGCCAATCGAGTGGCCTGCACGGTCCCCCGATGTTACCCCACTCGATTTCTTTTTGTGGGGCTACCTGAAAAGGAAGGTTTACTTCAATCGGCCAGTTACAGTTGACGATTTAAAGAACAGAATTCGGGCCAAAATTAGAGCAATTTGTCCAGAAACCCTTCGGAATGTTCTACAAGAGTTCGAATATCGTCTGGGATATTGCCAAGAAGCAAATGGGAGTCAGTGTGAACATCTCATTTAGTTTATTTATGATAATTAGATTGCTAACTTGCCCGTTTCTGCAGTAAAATAAAAAGAAGTTGTAAAAAAAATTATTTATTTATTTATTTATTTTTTATAAATGAGTTGCAATTTAAAAAAAAAGATGACGTCATAACTCGAAAACAAAAGGCGATCGAAGAATTTAATTGATACAAAATGATGTGTTTTTCAAAACTAAAGTCCGAAACGCACCGTATATATATATATATATATATATATGAGCTATGTATTTATGTTTTTAAAAGAACTCTAACAAAAGGGCGAAATTAATCGGTGAGAAAAGGACATATGCGAGCTGAACCACTAATGAAATTTAGCCGAAAAATCTTTAAAAATTAATCCCGAATTTTTTTTAAAAATATTAAAAGTGAAGGTTTTAATCATCAGTGCCGGAAAAGAGAATTTTATTTAGAAATAAAGAAGAAGAACCGTTACAATAACCCACAGATGGCACCAGAACACGAATCGAAAGAAAAAGTATTGATATATTCAAAACAAATAACAAATAGCTAAATAAATCACTCTTAGTGCTACAAAGATAGGAAGTAATTAAAATAATTAACAAACATTCTAGTTATGTAATTTACTAGAAATAAACTCGGACTAATTAAACGACAAAATATTAATAACAAAGAATAAAAGTAGTGTTAGACCTTGGCAAACTCAAGCGCTACTGATTTTTTTATAGTAACAATCCAGATAAGTGATATTAAAAAGCTCTCTTGTTTCTTCTAAGATTTTTGTCGATTTTCATACCTTTTCATCGCAAGGGAAGTTAAAAGTAATCCTTCACTAAAAGACAGTTTAAACTGATTGCTAATTTCAAAAGAAGATTTTAAATTTACAGTGTTTTAGATCTCTCTTACCGTCAAAATAGCTGATCTACCATTAGGTAGTCAATAACTTGCAATATATCATTGTTAATTTTTATTTCATCATACACCAGTTGTTTATTCACCTATAATTAGTAACTTATCTGTTTTGATGCAATGCAAGTGAAGTTGTTGGCCTATACATTGGCAACTTATTGTATGAGTCAGAATAATTTCGTGTCAACAACTCGATTTATGAAACAAATAAAATTATGTGATTCTTTAAAATCCTTTTTCAGTGGAATGAAATATTATTCTATTAATGCAAGAAATATGAAAGTTCGCTAAGAGTATGTTAAATTTCAATCTACAAATTTCTACATTTGGTCATCATGGGCTCAAAATCTATGGATAATTTATATTTATGTTGAACCGTCACTTTTAAGTTAAAGCTAGGACTGTTTTATGCAGCAAGTAACTATATTTAATTTGCTTTTACATAAACTCTTGAACTATGATCCTAATTACCGACATTCGGTAACATCAAATCCGTTTAGAGTTTCCGAAGACATACAAATAAAATGTATATAGTTACTTGTTGTTACGTGTATAATAACATTCCTGAGTTTTAAGGTAAGTGTTCTAATTCAAGATAAATTTAAATTCCTAATATATTTAAACTCTTGAAAATACCATTGCAATTAAATGAGCAAAAAGGAAGGAAACAACTGGAGACTGGAATGACTTCTTTTCCTGAATGCTCTATAGTACATCTGGTTAAATCTGGATATTTTGTGCACGCCGGCGCCGCGTTAGTACAATATTCAAAGATAGTTCAATCAAGGGAGTTTTAGAATTTCTAAGGTTAAAATAAAAACATGTTGATTCAAACGTATGGAGAAATTTAAATTTACAGATTATTTATTCACCTGAAATAATTTTAATTTGTCAAATATATTGAACATAGGATATGTTGAGCAGAATCATTCTTATTTGCATAATTTATTATTTTATTTAACTAGTAAAATTCAAATAAAATAGAAAGCTTCTTTGAAGAATAAGATGGAGTTGCTTGAATATATATTTAATTTTATTCAACAACAAAAAGTGGAGACCACATGCTTGTGTAGGACGTAAGTTAAACTGTTTAAAAAGGACGTTTTCATCAATCAATCAAAGAGTAGTTGTGTTATCTATAATACAATAAAAAGGATTGTTATTTTCGCAAATGTTGTTTGAACTTTAACACCAATATTTCTTAAAACACTAACTATAGGACATGCCATACATTTTGTATGAAATTTAATGCAAAATCATAAAACGCAACAACGACAACAAAAAACTGGCGTTCACGTTTAAAAAATATAGCGTTGGTTGGTTGTGATTATATGAGTGGCACTGTATATTCCAAAATATTTTTAAATTATAGATTATCACTACGTTTTCAAAATAATCAGCAGTTCTGGGTATTTTTTACACACCCTGTATATATCATTTTATTATTATTGTTCAAAATCTATAAATTTCTGCTGAACTAATGCATTATTGCTGTTCATGTTGTTTCATCTATAAACATCTACATGTATAGACAGGTACATATATTCTTGGATGATTTACAAACATCGCAAAACTGTCCGTACGATACACATCGCTTGTCCGAACCCCGGTAGCAGGAAGTGCATGTCCCGAAGGGCAATCGGGCCTTATTACCGACTGACACTGACGCTGGGTCACCAAGGCTTGCTGCTTGTTAACGTTCCACCTAAAGGTGTAGGAAACTAAAAGAATTTCTTCCTGGACCGGCGGTATTCGCGGCATCTTCTAAATACTTTTAATGATGTCTTAGTTCAGGCAAAAAATTGCAGATCATTTGGCTATGGATATATTCATTTATCTAGAAAGAATTAATAACATGATTGAATAATTTTACAAACAGTGTATTAAAGTGTTAGTCCGTTAAATATCTTTGACATTTTAATGTATTTTAATGGTAGACATATTTAAATATTAGTGTTTCCATATCTTTTTCACACTAAAAATAAATTTATGTTATTAGATTCTACCGGCGTATATTCTATGTTATTTATTCTATACAATTGATTTATTATTCCTATATTAATGGATTAATTAAGACATTTAAAAGAAAATATTTTAAACGGCAGTAACTCAAATAATTCATACGAGGAAGTATCGAGTTACCACAGTTTCCCAAGAAACTCTCGGACCTTTCAAGGGAATTACATTTTTTAAGACCACGTGTTTACCACATTAGCAAAAAAAAAGAGAACGCTGGAAGATACGCTCAACGATTTTTCGAAATAGATAAATGTGCTGAGGTCACGGTTTTCTGGAATCCTGTGAAGGAATGCTTTAGCGCAAAATTAAGGGTTTCGTCCATTGATTTATTTGCATACGGAAGGATCAAGTATCTTTCCGCAATTCTTTCGACAAAAAAAAGAACAGGACCTAACACTATATATTGAAATTTGTGCTGCTGTACTACTTACGACATATTTTTTATTTGTTTATTTGTCCAACAAAATTAAAAAGATGGGAACAATAGAATTTAAATTCTATTACTATAGTCTGTCTCAACCTTAGTATTCAGTATGTGTCTTATGGAGATAGACAATATAGTTGTCAGATCGACAATGACAAGTTAGGTTGGTAGCTCATTATAATGACACGACATTTTAAATACTTGTTGGTTAGGATATTATTCTATATTATTATATTATAATATTAATTTGACACTTGACAGGAAGGTTATGTTGTGATACTTACACCAACCTACAATACCAACAGTAAACATAATAAATCGAATTGACAACATTACCTTGAAATAAAAAAAGAGGGTTTATTACAAATTGCTTACGGTAATAAAAGAGGTATATATCCCATAAGAGACTGTACTAAATACTAAGGGTGAGACGGTCTATAGTATGTAATAATTGCTTTAAAGTGTAATGGAAAATGTCACATACATTGTTTACATTTATTGAAGTGTAAACTTCTTTAGGCGCGTTGCGCTGTTTGTAGGCAGTGAACAAGACTGACCTGGAACTCTCGGATATGTAACGCTCTTCGGGTAAAGTCGGCTAAGGGAACAAGATAAATAAATATATCATACAGATATTTAAAGATAAATTTAAATGAATAAATAAATTCATGTCCCAGAGCAGATGTGAACCGGAGCCGCCTGGGTGGGAGGCCAGCACTTAACTATTAGACCAAGGGCGGGAGTCGAAAGCCAGTATTTATATCGTCTATTTTTATATATATATATGCGTCCGAAAATCTCCTTAATAATGCTTGCGGCCGAGGCAAGACAATCTCGAGTACGTTAAAGTTTTTCGCGGACAAGATATACACACAATTTTTTGGGCAACCGTTAAAGTTTTCAATCGATTTAATTTAAATTGAGACACAATTTAATTTAATTTAGTTCTGAAGGTGCTAAATTAAAGTGGTTTACTTGCTTTACATGCGTTACTATGGAAACGAGACGAATATAATAAACTACAAATACTTGATAGTTGTCAAAATAAGTCGAGTAAAGAATAGAACAGGAGAGAGTCTCCTTAATAATAATATTTGTCCAAATTTGGTAACTAAATATGGCCGCCGCAATGCCTAGGCGTGCATAAATATTTTGTAGAGGGTATATGTACACTTCCTGTGTTCTCGATAATCATTTAGAATAGGTTGTTAGTCCAAAAATAATTAAAGAAATATCGTGAGTGTATTATGTTTTCAATTCTTTTCTTCTTTTTAATATATTATAAACGGGTTTAAATGAAATCTGCGTCAAAAATATGACAAATATTAAATGACTTGGATATATGTATATGTTACGACACTGAACACATAATCAGACATGTCAGATATATGACAATTTATTTAAAATACCTCTTTTTAAATTATTATTGCCTATGTTGAATGCCAATGAAATAACTTACCGATGAAGAGAAAAATTAATATTCTTTGTTCTTGCCGTTTTAGAACGACCACAAGCCACACAATTGACCATTATAGAAACACTAAAATGTCATTTTTGACATAACCGGACATAACTGACCTATCGAAAAGGGTAACTCCGTCTAAAAAATACCTATTTCCACACCACGTTATGCTCTCTCCTGTTCTATCTTTACTCGTAGACTTTAACGGCCGCTGCCATAGCAACGGCCGCGAAATTGTATTTCGCGAACTGTGTTGCGTTCGCGAATTGGTAACTTCGCGGACGATTATTTAAATGTAATATAGAACGAAAAAAAAAGTTGTATTTCGTATTATTAACCTCGCCTTGATGAAGTCTACACTTCTGCTGTGTGGTTTTAAGCACACCCATTTTCTTTTTTGGTATCAGGCGACTACAAAACGTGGACATCTGTAAAAATCTAGATGCCGAAAATTTGCATCAACCCAGTACTCCCTTGCCTACACACAACTTTCTTACATTCATATATATTTATATATATATGTACGTTTCAAATCATACAAAAGTTGTTCTAAGTTTACTTTTGTCTTCTTAAAAAAGTAAACCTGTAAATGTGTTACTTCACGAGCGATGAGTTTTTTTTTATACAAAAATTATTCAAAATTCTATTCTAAGTAAATTAAATAATCCAAACAATACCTTCTGCAGCGTTTGCATTAAAAAACAAAAATATTAATCAATAAATCTCATTTAGAACTATGCATACAAACGGTAAGTCAGAAATGTTTTGGCTGGTAATTCGGCCGAACAAATAGAAACAAAAACAAATTCTTTACCCAGCTTCTCTTTCTTCCAAAAACTAAAATGATGTTCTGTTATACTGATTGTTCTAAACACTGTTCCAAAATTTCAGACCCGTATCTCTTCTAGACAAAAGATATGGTAGAAAACGAAATTCGAAGTATGAATTCAGCAAATTGAAATTGTGACAGCTCGCAAGTAACTTCAAAAGTTACTGTTTCCGAAGGAGTTCAGCGACACTGTTGACAAATCAAGGAGGTGACTTGCTTTCAATTAAAATACATAGTGAATGGAAATCATCTAGGTATGGATGCAGAAAGATATGTCGAAAATTTTCTGCATTGCAGAATTCAATTGGTTAAAAAAATAATACTAAATTAATCAAGTTACAGTAAGTACCAACTTTATTTTCCGCACGAGTGCCTAAAATAGAATTTCCCACACCCATCTGAATGCGTAAAATTGTATCTTTCTATTATAACTGATGAAAGAATTAAGCAAAAAGCAAAGCTAATTTATTCACAAATCATAGAAAATTATATATAATTTACAACCAGTGTAGAAAGCTACAAGGCTTTAAAAAACGGTTTGGAATTCGCTTTTTGAACATTTCTAGGGGAAAAAATTGTCCTCTCAACCAGAACTTATGGATGCTTTTAAAATTCATTTAAAAATAAAATAGACGAGCTTGGTACTACATTGGAGCAACTGTATAATGCTGATGAGATAGGACCCTATTGGAAATTTTACCAATCTCTGCGGAAGAAAAATCTACTGGTTGTAGTGAAACAAAAGAAGTAGAGAGTAACAATTTTGGCATTCACTAAAGCTACTGGGTCTTATTAAGTAAAGCCATTGATTATTGGTAACACTGCGAACACAAAGTCATTTAAAAATTTCAAATGTCTTGTGAATCAACTTGCATGACTTGTAGTATTTTCAAACACCTCAGGTAAGTTCTAATTTTCTACTTCCTAGATCTTAAACTTTAGTAAATTTTTGTTTTAAGGTTTCTAAAGGATAAAGGTCTCCCGATAAAAGCTTTACTTCTATTGTACAACGCGCCATCGCATTCAAATGAAGATGAATTAAAAAGATAGGATGGATGAATTATAACAATGTTTCTCCAATAATACTTATACAAGTATAAGACCAAAATTTCAAAAGACAGTGTTATAAATGCTTTAAATTTATTAAATCAGTGGGCAGAGAAGACCCTATAGTTATAAAACAAATAGGAGAAAATACCATTAGGCAAAAAAAAAAACTACAGAAATAAACAAAAATTTCCGGACTTTTGAGCAAAAAATAATATTTTATTACTACTTGTTTTTATTTGTTGCTGTTTTTCAATTAGTATTGATATATTGTGTATGTTTCTTTTGTTAAATATCAATGTTTATTACGTATTAGATATAACTTTCGTTACCATGAATAAATCTAATGTGACAACCATTGTCTTTTCAAGTGTCAAGAAATAAATTTATGCCATACCCATATAATCTTGAAATAAAATTGCTATTCTTTTTATAAATAAAAATGCAAAGTTTGTTTATCATATTCAATTTTTTATGCATCCCCAAACGGCACTGATAGATTATATATTTTTCTAACACACTTCGATATTATATGTTATACATATTTCAATAGAAAAATACGTTTTTGAAATAAAAATCGGAGAAAGTTAACCGACACACTCGGGGATATTGCTTTCCCTGCTGACCTATTTTTGCACAAAATTATGCAAAAGTTGCCGACATAAAAAGCTGTAAAAATTTCACATTACGATCTTTCCTGGAAACACCATTCTTTGCTTTCGGAAAAAAAAGTGAAACTCAACAGCAACAAAGACAGTAAAAATCTCGGTTTTACAATACCGAAGTGATATATTAGGGGCTACTGGACACTACGGGTCGATTATAGACATAATGGCCAAACAATGATGTCGAATTTTTACACAAATTTCGGACGGACTATTTTTAGCCGATGCCAGGCGGAATTTTTATATTTTTTCTCTATTCACGAAAAGGAAATAGAAAGTTTGTGCAATATTGTAATGATGGTGATGTTTTGTGTATGTAGTGTTTTTTTATGGTGCCATAACTTTTCGAAATTAGTTAATATTATTGGAGCCCTCATAATTACGTCAAACGTACAAAAACGGTATTTTCGACATGAATGATACTAAAATTTGCAAGGGCAAATAGAAATAATTGAATTGTAGTATGTAAAAATGGGTCAAAGTGGTCGCTTTTGTATAACTATAGAGTTGGTTTTTTGTCTTTGGTTAAAAATAGTAATGAAACAAGACAAACTGTACTTTCAACCGTTTATGGGTTAATCATACATCAATTTCTGGTTTTGAAAAAATGGCGTAATTTTTTTTTAATTGGAGATATTTAAAAAAAAGTTAAGGACATTTTTAGTATATATTCCAATAAACAATTCACTATTATCATTACATTCTACTTAATTTTCACCATTTTTTAAATACAAGATATAGTCGTGTCTTCTGTAGTAATAATAATAATAATAAAAGGTATATTTCCATCAGGTACTGAATACAAGGAAATATAATACAAAATAATAAATTCTTTTATCAAAGCATCTAAGAAATTACATAAAATAAAAAAACCAGTACATTATTAATCTTTACAAATAGTTGTTGTTACTTATATGTTTAAATGTGGCTACATGAATGTCACATAAATGAAAAATTATTATATTTATTGTGGCGATAAAGTTTGGAATAAAATTTATAAAAGTTTTCTATATAGTTTTTAAAAAAATCGCTCGGACAGGTTTGTTTTTAAAATGTCGTCTTTCCACGAAATTTTCCTTTTAATAACGTCTTCGGTTTTTGCGCAATGACGTTATAATCATTTTTTTTAAATTCACTATATTTTCTGTTTTTAATACACCTTCTTATTGCTTAAACGGTGATGTAGAATGATTGGTACCTTACCAGTGGCGAATATAAGCCAATATGACGAAGTTTACCGATATTTGCGCTAGTTTTTTTTTAATTGATCATTCAGTGATTAGGGATGGTTTTCAAGGGATTTTAAAAAACGTGTTGGGACATGTTATATTAATATTATTACTAAGTATTAAAATTAATTAATAATTATTAATATTTTAAAAAGGAAATATTTAAAATCAATGAATGCATTATTGTATTATTAAGCCGCAATTAGTCATAGGTTTATTATGTATTTATGAGTAAGAAATGTCACGCCAAAAGTTTATATTAACGTGATAAACACTCCGAGAGTAATAAACATTCTCACAGCCAGTGGCGGCTGCTGCAGGGAGGGCAACGGGGCACTGCCCCCCTGTGACAAATTTCCCCATGACAAATTTCTTTTAACAGATAAATTAATTATAAATACCTAGTTTGTATGTAATTTTTCTGATTTGTTTGATAACAAATAATATGTTTTCGGAAGTAACAGTCCGTCTTTTCAGCGCGTTTAAAAATCGCAGTCTGACGTACGCTCCGGGGCATCACGCGCGACTGCCCCGTGAGGCCCCGTCTGTATTGGAAATCGAGCGATGAAACTGGCGCGGGTAGCTCGCAGATATACGTCAGCGGTGGTGCACTCATCTATGGTGCCGCGTGGCTGTCCAGTATGTAATATTGTGTACAGTGAGGACGCGCGGGTTGGAATAAATTCATTTAAAATTTTTGGTTTTGTTTTATGGAAAAATGCTCGGATAGGTCGATTTTTATTTTTAGCTGCGGTTTTTTTGATGGTAAATTGATGTACAAAGGCTGGTCCAAAAATAAGTTACGACCATCAATTTTTTTTTCAAATGGAAACATATGTTTTTTATTTAATTTGTTAATTCTAGATCGAATTCTAAGTATGTTTCATGTACCATGTCCTATACCCAAACTCAACAGTTATCGAGAAATTTACAATTGAACATATCAATAAGTGCACACTTGTTCTTATTGTTCTTAACTTAAACGCGTGCGCAAAAATCGTGTGTTATGAAACTTGTAGTTTAATATACTATTTTTTGTTATGTGTGCTTAATTAGGAATTCTCCACAAAGCGATCCTGTCTGGACTTCTAACGGTAGTAGGGATTTAAAACACTTTGGTGAGAAAGTAAAAAGACATAAAGTAAGTGAAGAACATCTTAGTAACATGATAGGATATTCAGTTTGGGAATGGTAAATACCTATAATGTGCCAGCTGAACACCGCATATAGATAGATTAAATATAATTCAGCACAATGAAAACGTCAGTAAAAACAGACATACTCTTGGAAAATTAATAGACTGCATTAAGTTTTGAGTCATGTTTGTAATCGCTTTAATGGGCCATGACGAAACACAGTGCGAATCCGGGGATCTTTCGTGGATTGGTTAATTTATTGGTATGAATTGACAGCACCCACAAGTCTAATAAGAGAGTTTTTATGGGTTTGTCAAAAACCATTCAAAATGAATTGCTTTACAGTATCTACGAAGTTTCTCGCACTTTGATTTTAGACGAAATTAACAAAGCCATTATATCGCTATACAAGCAGACGAGACGACAGATTCGGCTGTATTTTCCCAGTTAGCTTCTATAGTTCGATGCGAATTGGTAATTTTGTATAATAGACCAGATTTTGGAACTGCTTCATCTGCTCTAACATTACTGTAATGTTTCTATGAAAATAATTTAACAACTACATTTGCCGAATCTGTGAAGCTATTGAAAATAATTTGCACCATACCGATGACAACAGCTGAAAGTGAACAGTGTTTTTCTCCTTTGAAGAGAATAAAAACATTTTCTAGAAATACCATGCGGTAAAGCAGACTATGTGCCTTAGCAATGTGTTCCATTGAAAAACAATTACTAACATCAACACCAAACTTCAATGAATTAGTTATTAATCATTTTGCTGATCGTAAGGAACGGCGGATAGATTTCATTTTCAAACAAGTTAATTAAATAGCATATTGAGTTTATTTTTTGTCTGTACTTAATTTTTGATATTAAACACTCAGACCGCCCGGTGCCCTCCCGTCCCAAAAAATCACGAGCCGCCACTGCTCACAGCTAAAAGAACGTGTACGTGCGTGTGAATGTGAATGGAAACACTCGAACTTTGTAGAAAGCGGAGAACCCCAGACATTTTGATATAAAAGGGAAATACGCGTTCAAGAATGAGAGAGTCGAAGGCAAGATACGTTAAATGTTGTATAAAAAGGCTAACTCCCAACAATAGACTACTCATAAGAGTCATTGTTAATATAACTTATATAAATAATCGACTACTGAGATAATCGGCCACGGTCAGAAGAATCGTGGTTAATTGTAAAAAAAGTAATAAAATAGTGTTCAAAGTTGCACATAAGCAGTAAATGTGCAAAGTGTTAAGTGTATAAATATTGTGCGCTTCGCTTGGCAGAACAAGC
Source organism: Amphimallon solstitiale (assembly GCA_963170755.1). Lineage (NCBI taxonomy): Eukaryota > Metazoa > Arthropoda > Insecta > Coleoptera > Scarabaeidae > Amphimallon > Amphimallon solstitiale. Next base: position 142,934,659 of record OY720679.1, read on the forward strand.
AGATGATTCTGTTGAAGACAACTTAGAAATAAAGAAGATTTCGCTGATAATAAACAGCCCGAAGTTCCCGCTGAAAACAGTATAAAAAAAGAAGCTGAATAAGAAGAGTTATAATAAGGTATATTATTTAAATGATTATTGTTTGATGAATGTATATTTTTATAATAAAGAATGAAAGCTTGTAAAAATAAATTTCAAACAGAGAGTTGTTAAATAAATTTGTCTTCAAAATATATGTATAAAGTAACTTGATATGTTTTGCAAGTGTCTATATGTATATAAACACATATAATATAGTATGTACATTGTATGTAATAAATTCTGGCTTTTATTATTGACGTTTTAATATTGCAAAGAATCTACATAAATATTTGTGTCAGTTTAATATTTGTAAAAAAAACATATTGAAATTGTCTTTTAAATATATTTCGTTTCTTTTGTTGTTTGTAAAAATATATATACAAGATTAATTGATTTTCAATAAAAGTATTATTAAAATTTTAAATGGTATTTTTTTTTATTAATGTTCAGGAACCTTTTTACTTAATCATTTCTATTGACTCGAATAGCCCTGAGATAATCTGAGTTTAGCTGGCAAAACAAATAATTTTACATTTTATTTCCAAATTTTAACTTAATTTAGATATAGGGGTTTCTTTACATTATGTCGCCCAACTTGGGGGTTGTACCTTTACAAACTTTACGGGAACACTGAAAATTTCATCAAAATCGATTCACCGGTTTCGGAGTCTATAGGGAACATATACACCCACCCACCACATACATCCAGTTTTAATCTAACCACTGAATAATCACAGGTGATTCGATGTAAATAAGATCATTAGTGCAACTTCACGGGTAAGTACTAATCTAACCATGGGATAATCAGAGGTCATGATATCAGTAAGATTAAATGATGGAAAATGTATTTATTTTTAACACGCTCCAGACTATGCTAGAGTTTTTTTGAAAATTCCACAAAAATCGGTCCAGCGGTTTTGGAGTCTATAGGGAACATCGAAGAAGATACATTTGCTATCATTAACTGTTTAAAGTATTTTCTTGGGAATATTAACAAAGGCCGCACAGTTTTACCACTTGTACTTACTGCCAAAGCCATAGTTGCCCCCGTTCTTTCGAAGTGTTTGTCCAACTTGTTTCTGTTCCCTTTTTGGCAACGATTTTTGATGGTTTTTGAACTATGGTAAGCCCCGTTTCATCCATATAGTACAGATCATTGACTTTAAACTTGTGCCTGTTTTAAACGGAACTAATGTTGTCAAAAAACAAACCCACGTTGTAGCGGTTAAATGCTCGTAGCTTCTGATTTTCGAATCAATACAAATTTGGATGCTTCTTCAGAGACCAGTCATTCGATGCCATTTCAATGTTCCTCCATACGCCCTTAACATTAATGTTATTGGCAACAGCCAAATCGTATGCAAGCTTTCGTAGGTTCTTCGTTGTCAGACCATAATATAATTTTCCAGCTTCTTCAGCGTAGTTTGATAGTTCGATTTCTTGTTTCTCTGATAAAATTTTAAAGGGTGCAGCATAGACCACAGATACTCTATTACCATCAGGATGTTCATGTTTCTTTGTAAGATATCGATCATAAAATTAATTTTAAATCGATTTGCTGCTTCCGCAATAAATATATTTTTCTTTGACCACATACAATCTTTCCTATCCTTCTTGGTTTCTGGATTAAAACTACGTCGTCGTTTCTGCTTCTACTGCCGTCGTTTCGAGCACTATTCTAAGAGACATTGTCAGGGTTTCTACTACTGCGATAAACTAAAAACAGATCCTAAAGGACATCTTCAAGTCTTCTACTACTGCAATTCGCAGTATTAGAATCCCTGAATATATCTCTTAGGAAATGCACGAAACGTCGGCGGTAAAAGCATAGACAACGACTCAATTTCAACACAGAAACAACAGATGCCATTTCTAAATGTCAATGTGACGAATTGTTGTAGTATTAGATGACTTATTTATGCTCTCACGAATAATTGGCATTGACATTCATTTGATCTCCAGGCTTGGTGTATTTATGGGATTAGTTACTGTGGTCATATATGCCGCTTCTTTTATTTTCTTTCTGAAACTATGATCTTCTTTCATTAGAATTGTTCCCTCATTCCATTTGATTAGATGCTGTACTTCCAAACAAACGCAAACAACATATCAAATTATATGCCATTGTTAATAATTACACGACATGATTGCTAAAACCAAAACCTTAAGTTTCTTGATGTTTTTGTTGGTTCCTGCTTCAACAAGCCTTTGGCATCTTTATCCATCTTCAGTTCAAATTAATAGGAAGTTCACTATACTTAAAACAGCAAAACGATCAATTAATTAGTAAAAAAAATACTTGAAAGCTTGACGTATTATTGAATATTTCTTTTCAACCTTACACACAAATACATTCAAAAAAACTTATGAAGCAAAAATAAAAAATAATAAAGAACGTATTCTGTTATGCAATTTTACTCTAAAACCCTTGGCTATCTTGCGTTTCCTTTTGCGGTGGACACAATGGCTTATCTGCCATATGTTAACAATGTTTCATTGAAATGTAATGCTCCTCTTCTCCCCTTTTGCGTCGCTCTCAATACTTTTGAAAATTATCGCAAATTACTCCTGTAATTTTAGTAAAGGAAACGAATGAAAGAATATATCTATATCCCGTCGCATTGAGAACGAGATTTCTGTTTCAAATACTATATTTTATTATGGGAGAATTGTGTCCAGTGGCCGGACAATGGTATTGTCCAGTCGGGGGTGGTGCCCCTTGGTCATTATTCGAGATTAGTGAGGAGATGGGGTGTTTTGTTCGTCGATTTTATTATTTACTACTGCATCCAGGAGTTCGTACATGGAGCGTATGTCCGTTTGTTTTTATTACGGAATGTTTACTGGATTTGCTGTGTCCGAATATTTCGTGAGAAATAAGTTCCGGATGAAAAATATATTTTTCTTTCTTTATGTAACTGTATATAAGAGTACGTGTGAGAATTGTAGATCAATGAAAACCATATTCATTGATAACCAATTTTCGATAGATTTTCTTAATTATATTAATTGAATTTCACTAGTTTTATTTCTAAAATAAAACTAGTGAAATTGATCTAATAGTTAATTGATGAGGCTGATACATGTTGAAACTCCTGATGAAGCCAAAGTTTGGCGAAACAATATTGTAGTGATATTATTAAATAATTTTTGAAACTAAGTTTACGTGTTTTATTTATTCAGTGAAATTGATCTAACTTAAAACTCACTTAAAATTAACTTTAAATGTAATGATTACGGTACATACTTTATAAAAATTAAAAAAAATAAAAATTTCAGTTTTTGTTATTTTTTTAAGAACTGTTATAAAAACCCAAAAGATGAAAAACGAATCAATAAAAAGAAAATGTCAAGAAAGTGTTGAGGAACAATTTGAAGAAATACTGAAACGCTTTGGGAATGTTTTAAGAAAATATGTATAGACTCAGCTGAAGAAGTATGTGGTAAAATGAAAGTGTCAGACAGTAGGTATATAATGCGGATTCTAAAACAAAATCCCATGTTATTTCTTATGGAGGTTCATTTTACAAATTCGGTTTTTACCCCCACCATTTTTTGAGTTTGTCAGACCAACAGATTTAAACAGATATCAAACTGGTCTGAACAGCTTTCAAACAGGTGTACCTGTTCAGACCAACAGCTTTGAACAGATATCACACTGGTCTGAATTGCTTTCAAACAGGTGTACCTGTTCAGACCAACAGTTTTGAACAGATATCAAACTGGTCTGAACAGCTTTCAAACAGGTGCACCTGTTCAGAGCTGTTGGTCTGACAAACTCAAAAAATGGTAGGGGTAAAAACCGAATTTGTAAAATGAACCTCCACAAGAAATAACATGGGATTTTGTTTTAGAATCCGCATTATATACCTACTTCAGACAAAAGAAAGAAAACTGCATGGTGGTCAGAAGAAATACGAACTGAGGTAAAAAAGAAAAAGAAGTTATGGAAGAAACATTTGTCTAACAGAAATGACAAGGCATTTGATGAATATAAGAAAACAAAGAAATAGGTGAAGAAAAAATTGAAGAAGCAAAGAAATTAAAATGGGAGGAATTTGAAGGAAAATGGAGAAGGGTTTCAAGGAAAACCAAAAGCTTTTCTGTCATGTAATGAAATGATTGAGAAAAGGGCACAAGAATACAATAAAATATAAGAGAAATGAAGAAAGTAGACTAGTCACTAAGGAGGAAGAAATTATAAATATAAGTGTATGGCAAAATCCTTTTGAAACCATACTCTGAGGAGAAGGTAGAAGCGTGGAGAAAGAAAGAATAGCAAGAGAGGAAAGGGATAAGGTAACAGATGAAATATAAGTTTGGGAAGTCGAGAGAACTGTAGCTAGAGCAAAAATCGGTAAGGCTCCAGGAGAAGATGAATTGGAGCTAATGCAATACATAAGAGTAAAGTCTATGTGATTGGTGCATAGGATTTTTTCTGCAGCTTGGCTTAACGGACATATCCCCAGGGATTGGGAAATAGCCATAATTATTCCTATATACAAAGATTGAGATAATACTATATGCGAGAATTACAGAGGTATATCTTTGTTGAGACATCTGGGAAAGATATATGAAAGAATACTGAAAAGAAGATTGAGAGAAAAGATAGATGGAACATTGAATGAGAATCAATATGGATTTTGAGCGGGTAGAGGAACTCAAGACCTGATATTTTGCTTGCGTCAACTAACATTTAAGACTTTGGCGTAAAATATAAATCTCTATATGTGGCTTGTGGATTTGGAAAAAGCTTTCATGTCCTCACTTCATGGATGAATTACACGCAAGATGGAAATTGAACTGAAAGTCGGAGTGAGAAAATCAGAGCCAGTGATAATAAGAGAACTCATGTATGCTGACGACATGGTGTTAATGGTGGAAAATGAAGACACATTACAGACATTGATGAACGAGTGGAATAAAGTTTTTAAGGAAATCGGACTAAATGACAGATGTAATAATTATATCAAAAGAAAAAAGAATTAAATATCGACATCGATGAAAATAGGTTGAAACATATAGATACGTTTAAATATTTGGGATCAAAAACTAGCTATGAAGATAGCATAGCGTATGAAATTAATAGCCGTATAAGTAGTGCATTAAGGATTTATTGTGCATTAGGGAATTCTATATTCGGAAAGAAAGACATTTCAAAGGAAATAAAAGTGAGAGTTTTTAAGTCTGTAATAGTTCCCATTCTGACATACGAAAGTGAGGCATGGATACTCACTGAGCAGCTTAACTTGAAATTAGAATACTCAGAAGAATATAAGGTGTGACGCATAGGGGCTATATCAGAAATGAAGAAATTAGTAGACGTTTATCAGTAAAATCAGTAAATGAAACAATAGAAAATAATTTCTTGCGCTGGTTTGGTCACTTAGTACGTATGCTTAGAAATACCATAGTTAAGAACGTGGGAAGTAGGTGTTTGTGGGAAAAGATCACGAGGTTGTCCGAAAGTAACGTAGAATGCAAGTGTTGTTAAAATGTGCTAAATGACTTACCTAGAAGGCAGCAATACATGCAGACTTTGACAGGAAGAAATGGAGGAAGGTGCATGGAGCAGAGGAGTTATCTACTAGACTCCGGGCTTCGACATTCTGTAACCACCCTCTTATTGACTAGATGTTTTGGTCCAATAAAAAGGATGTCATTTTAATATGTCAATGAACTTGCTTAATAATTAAAGCAAAAATCAAAAACGATGCCCCTGTAACTCGTTAGCCGGTGCAAAAGATCATGGGTCGTCTATAAGCGCCACATGCTTTTTAAATACACAAAAACATGAAAACTAGGATTAGGACTTATAGCAATAACAATCAAACACACAAGATCTAATTTAACTGTATAATTAATAATAAAAATATGTATATGAATGAAAACACATCGACTGTATAATACACACACAAAGACTGTCAACAGGTAGTCAACTAATGAACTTTGTTCTCAATAATCTTAAATAAACACGATCTGATTCGTACAGCTGTTCGATATCCCTCTTTCGACTTATAAGAAACTCACATTAGGTGATATAATGCGCTTAATACTTAATACTAATACAATTAACTACAAAGCTTCCAAAATACAACCAAGCCCTATCTGACAACGATGCTAAAGATAGGTTATTTCAGAGTTCTTACAAAGAATCTCTGAACAACAAGGCTAAACGTTCTTAATTAGTTACAGTATCTTGGAGTCTTTGCATTCAATAAATAAACTACAGTAAAACTACTTAGCTTATACAATCTGCACAAGTGAAGGTCTCGTTGAATCATGTAGATTGAAGTCTTGCACGAGTAAACATTGGCCTCATAGAGGTGTTAAGGTATAATATTTCTTAGCTGCGCTTTGCCCCTCCGTTCGCTAACATATATAATTGTAGGGTTATAATATGTCTCAGCTACGCCTGGCCTCTCTAATCACTGTACAAACTGCACATCGTCGCACATATCGAGATGTTGTCGCCTATTTCATAATACATCATATGACTGCATCTTCCGTCTAACAGCTTGCCACTTTGTTTTTGAGAACACGATCCATAGAGTATTTCACTTCTATAGGTTCATTTGCCGGTTACATATATTCTGCTGATATCGTTACTTGCACTGCATTGTTTTAAATGGTATCAAGGATTTCCATACAACAAGGATCCTCCTTACAAGAATAATCTCCTTACAACAATTATCTTCTTACTAAAATAATCTCCATACCAAAATTGCCTATAACATGTCGAAGTAACAATCAACATGTGCTTTTGAGGTTACAAATACATGCGTTACAAATAACGCTTGTGAAGTTACAAAACAATAATCAACAGGTGCATTACTTACTATCATCACGAAGCATGATGATTTGAGATTATAAATGATATTATTAACAATTGAGCTTACCTTAGTGTCTTATTAGGCTTTACCATTTAAACAAGGACTAAAATTTGCCCGTTATCGTTTATATGTGCCTGTCAAACGACAAAAAGAAGCGCATGAATGTAGGCGATTCAAAACCTCGGGGATTGCACATGCTACTTGTCACATCCCAACAATGATTGTTACTGAATCATAATAACAGGTATTCATAACTGTTACAATTCTAAGGGGTTTTAGAGGTGAAAATTAATTAAGTAAGTAAGTAAGAAAGAAAGAATTATTTCGTAATCGAAGTTGATTGTCACGGAGACTCCTCTGATTTTCTGATAAGTTTTACACTGTGCCATCCTATAAAAATGTCTGTTCGAAATACAACCTATTCATTGGCGTGCTGTTGTAATATATTTTTTAGGTTACCGTACATATAAAATAGTTATTCTTTAGTATAATATATCAATTGGTAAACTTTTAATGTGATGTATAAATTAATAGTTAACGGTAAAGCTAATTCACTAGGGATGTTTATTATTGTCAATTCCAGAGAAGCATCGAGGACATCGTGAATCCCGATTTGCTCACCAAGTAACATTGAATACATCTTCTTAGGAAGCAATATTGCAGGGTTTTTAAAACACATCACCCATTCCGTCAACGTAAGTAGTTTTTGTCCCTTAAAAATATCATTGCAGGAATAAGATTTTCTCACACCAAAGACACTACGCATGTACGGCTTCTGAAGGATGGCCACCCTAGATGCATGAACCGATGTTCCCCACAACTTGATGCCATAACTAAGTCTTGATTGCACATAAGCATAATATGCCGACTGATTAACAGATCCTGCTATGAAACGTAATGCATAACTAAATGATGATCTTTGCCGCCAAGTGGTCAATGTGCTTCTTCCACTTCAATTGAGGCTCCATCCACAATCCCATGAACTTAACTGCCATATGTGTCATATTTAGCTGTTGATCTCCATAAATAATTTTTATTGGATCCTTCTTGAAATAGCCAAAGTTCAACACAATAGTTTCTTCAATATTCAGCTTCAGCTTGTTTCTGTCAAACCATGAACCACAGTCATCAGCAGTAGTCAGTATTTCATTATATATTGCATCCTTTTTAGTTCTTACAATTAGCGAAGTATCATCAGGGTAGAGTATCGTTTTATGTTTAGTCCTGCAAAGAAGATCATTCACATATATTAAAAAGAATAAAGGACCAAGGACAGAGCCCTGGGGCACTCCCCTTTTCAGCGTCCCCCAATCAGAAGTAGTACCCGCACCACTATCGAATACGCACTGCTTTCTGTTATCTAGATGGGACTGTATCAATTGCAAACAATGTCCCCTTATTCCAACTCTTTACAATTTTTCAAACAACACACAGTACTCAACACAGTCAAAGGCTTACTAAAGTTCCATGGAGATACCAATTGTACACACATCATGATTCAGACTGTCAATTATCTCATGTATGCCTTGATAAGCAGCTCTGATCGTAGATCTGCCTGTGATATAGCCATTCTGGTATTCACTGAATATATATATCATGTTCCAAAAGGAAATCCATTATACGTTTAAAAATAATTTTTTCAAATATTTTTGAGAAATGATATCGGTCTGTAGTTTTCTAGTTTTGTAATTTTACCTTTCTTGTATATTAATCTAATAATATATTTCTTCAATGCTTTTTGCCGTTTATAAGCGGAGCCAGCAATACGTGTTTTATGTATATTCGACGACACATGTTTTACTACCCATATTTTCACTTGCCACGACAGTAATACATTGCAAATTCTGCATAGGACTTGAATACGGTCAAATTTTTGTAATTTCGCAATTTCGAAATACATTATTCATTTATGCCCAGTCCTGGAAGTTTATTATCAAGGTCACTTGATGCCGTTTTATGTAAAGATAAGTTTACCATAATAGGTGGAGCCTTCAATGTAATTTCTTTTGAATACTCTACATCATTTAATCTTAACAGATATTGCGATCACAAATGATCAAAAGTTGACATTTTATATTTATGCGTTTAATAGCAAAAAAGGACTTGAATTCTGCGAAATCCCTCGAAATAAATCGACCATTACTTGCGGCATTTCCCCTATGTAGAAACGTTCCTCAACAAAAAAAAAGGAAGAAGCATAAAATAAGAAAGCAAAAAACCACATCAATCATTTTTTTTACAATATCATTATCATCTTGGGCCCATTCATTCAAATTTTTACCACACCCTCTCAATACCCATCCATTTCATTTTCAATTTGCAAAGAATTCACTGCATTTAGTCAGCTTTTTATTATGTTCATTTCGTTTCGTTTTTCTCGCGTTCTCTTCGTCTTTTCGCCTTGTATTTATATATCACCATCTGCGTCTAAATCGCAAAAAAATAACTACTTGAAAAAAATAAGGGGGAGGGTTTTTAAAGTTGGGGCGCGCAAGGTAGGGTCGTCGAAACGAAGTTGACCTGCTTTTTATGGGGGATTTTTTGCGGGATGTAAAACGTTTAGTATGCTACTTATTGATGTTAAGTTCTTTTTTAAAAAAGAAGTTACTGGTACCTCACGTAATATAATTTCCGTACAGTGTTGAGTTTGGTAAAAGGAAAATACGGCGTATGTTTACAGTAATTTCATCGTGAAACTAGGGGAGTTAAAAAATAGAATTTGTATTTTTTGTATGCTGTACCTGTTTAGAGAAAACAACGTGGATGTGACCGTGTTTTTTTTTCGCTTTAGTGCAAAATGTCAGGTGAATTTTTGCCCTATTATTACCACGGATGATAGATGATAACGAATTTTGTTTCGTAACAAATAAAAAGTTGCCGATTTTTTTTTTGTCGGATGCTAAAAATACAAATGATTGCTTATGTTAGTGTTATACAAGAAGTAAAACAGGATTTCTCACGTATCGGTTTCTTATCAGCGGTACCTTTTAAAGGCGAGAACGTACTAAGATCTTCTGAAGAAAAGCATCGCGATAAACATCTTGCTCCCACGCACAATTAATACGTTAGTTTAGAAATGCGATTGAAACTATCTGACGCGAAAATCTGAACCACACACGAAGACATTTGCCAGTGTAGTTAGAACATAGTAAGAATAAATTTAGTAAAAGTGAAATAAATTTTTTTTGGACAAAAATCGTTGATTTTATTTGATAAAATACACCTTTTTTGCATGATAGACAATTGTCGATGATTAATTTCTTTTTTTAAATAGCAAACCACCTATTTTTTCTTCTTTTTGAGGGATCTTTTCGTGTCAACTAGATCTCGCTATCGCTGTGCGATATAAGGCAGTCACATAATGAGATTTCTCTGATTCTGCGAACCTCAAAATATCGATCCTTAAGTAACGCCATCTATCCAAAACATTATCAACTACTTAGTAATCGCGAAGCAACTCTAAAATCACGTGCTAAAATATGCAATATGATTAGGATTATATCAATTTATTACTGTTATTGACATTTGATTGATTTCACATTATAGTTATAATGTAATAATCAGGGCAAATTAACAAATGAAGTAACTAAGGATAATAAGAAAGGTAAATGCAACATCAACTCTATGAATTGATATCTACCTATGTTAATCAGTTTTAGAGCTGACATTGTGGTAAACATTAATGTTAATTGAGCAATGATTACATTGCATAATTGTAATATTAGGAATTTCACTTCCTCCTCCAATAGAATGTGCTTAACTGGAGACTTCTTGAAAATCTTTACTTATTGACGCAAAAAATTTCTCATCCAAATATATTTTGGCCTGAAGAGGATCTTCTGTTCCTATGCCACAGAAGAAGATTTCCACCCTCCAAGTCGCTTAACGGATAGATCTCTGCCATGATTTGCTAATATCGTAGTTGAACTTCAGGTAATCAGTGATCTGTATATCTCAATGGAGTATCTAATTTTAAAAATTCGGCAATTTTTGATGGAATTTTCCCTACTGTGCTTATTCCTTTAGGCATATTTACACATTTACCATCGCGATAAGTTAAAAAAAAAGCGTTTTCGATTCTGTGCAAACTGCAGCCGTAAATTTTTGATCTCAAGAAGTAATTAAATCCAGTCTTTTTTAATTGTCACAAATTTTCCTGTAATATAGGTATGTCTTTGTTGCAGGTATAGTTGCAAATATAATAATATTTTTAAAAGTCAGTATCAGGAATCGAAATATTGCAAAGTTCTTATCTACGACATGCTCCGTATACTCCTATTATTAACACTGCCTGAAATTTGTTGTATTATATAACATTTTAATAAATGAGAAACCAGTGAATATACCTTCATTTAGAGAAATAGTGAGTCAGGAGCTTCTTCGATAAATTTATTTACTTCGTTATCCGAGAAAGCCTTTGATTTTTTTGGTTGTAAATATTCTGTTTGTATTTTAGTTTATTGTATTTTTATTATATCAATGTTATTATAAATTAATAAAGAAGAGTTCAACATTGTATAAATTGACTAAAGTGACTTTCTACGTGGTATTTTTTGAAAATATGCTAACAAAGAGTTTTCTGTATATACAGGCTGTCCCAAAAATAAAAAGACGGAGTAGCAGGTATGTAAAGTCCGAACAGAAATAGGCCCAAATATACCGCAATAACGAAGAAATTAAAAATTTAATTTTCTATGTTGTTTTTTAGATAAAAAAATTACATTACGGACCTGGCACAGAATGTATGTTTATAAATACACGTAAGAATGTTCATTTGTAAATAGAAACGAACACGCATTCATAGAAAAATACACTTTTATTTGTATAAAACAGGAAAAAATTGTTAAATCGTACTCATTCTTAAATTTTTTTGCCAGATGGGCAGACAATCAAAGATTGTATTTATTTTTAAAATGTTGTTGCTCTTTAATGTTTTTGTATTCGGGAACAGCTGATTATTATTATTTTGGAATATTCAATAAATCGTAGTTTTTCTAGGTTACAGTAAATATCAAGAATGTAATTATTTTTTTTTAGCAGGTGCAAAATTAAAGTAATTAATAGTTTGATATTTATTATGAAGTATCTATTCCTCCTCTCTTTTTTTAACACAAGTAATATGGTGGTCTTGAAAAGAACCGATTGTGAAAGTGAACAAGGTGGATATTTAGTCCAGGGTCGGCGTAAGGCCAATTGAATTTCTTATTATTTTTTTTCTGCCGTCTGCGCACGAATAAAGACTTGATATTTTAAGGGTACGTTTTTACACAATCTAGCTTCCGATTTAGGCTACTCTGTCTTTTTATTTTTGGGACACCCTGTATACTTATTTTTTTAATTTTGCACCAATCCATAAATTTTGTACAGCTATGTAACTTTGTACCTTTCTTTCGATTTAGCTGGTAGCAAATTACTTATTTCTCTGTTTGCAGCATCCCGTATTTCAGGAGGCGTATAAGCTAGAAAATCTTCATTTTTATCGCTTGATATTATTTTATTCAAATAATAACACAATATTTCAAAATTACTTCTGATTTACTATAAGAAAACAATAAATTGTAAACTTAAATTTTAAATTGTTTGAATTGTTTCAACATCCTAAATATTACTACCCCAAGAAAATAGTACTTACTTACGTAAATCTAATATCTATTTACTAAGTAAGTTGCATTTTTGCAAAAGTATATATGGAAATATTTTGCAGAAATATGTTAAAATACGTGTGCAAGTTATTTAATACACGTTGACATAATGCACCTGGCAGCAGTGCCTGACAGTTCGGTGTCGTACTTTCTTGCATTACTACACACAAAAAATGAGGTGTGGCCACCACAACTTCGTATCAGCGTTTAAAATTATAGAATGTTTAGATTTTTTTTATACAAAAATTATTCAAAATCCTATTCTGAGTACTTCTATTCTTCTATTAAATTTCTGTAGAATGCATACTTTGGAAGATATTTCAAAAAAAAGTGCTACTCGCTAAGAGTAAAAGCGATACTTCCGGTGCGAATTTTAAAATTTCATGTATACAACAAACATTGCAAATTCAGCTCTAAATACTTTTGTACTCTTGATAAATATATATAAAATGCATGATTTACGACATATTTGCAAAAGATAAGAGTAAAAGTGTTATTTCCGGTCCGAATTTTGAAATTTTTTTTATACAAAAGGTATAAAAAATTAAGTTCTAAATACTTTTATACTCGTAACGTACCTGTCTAAATAAAATAATTTGCAAAATATTCGCAAAAAACTGATTTTCGATAAGAGTAAAAAAACTATTTCCGGTAGGATTTTCAAAAATTTTTTTTTTAGAGAAAATTCTTCTCAATTTTAATTTTGAGTACACTTCAATTCTTTATAAATTTGTTTAAACATAGTAATTGACGAAATATTGGCAAAATTCAGTTTTTTCACTGAAGTAGACTATTACTTCCGGTCTACAAGAATAATATTCATATTTTGTTTATTATCGCTGTTTGGGAGAAAAGTTCGGTCAGGTCAGTTTTATTTTGTTCCTCCGGATTTTATGGTGTCAATTTTGACTTTCTTATACGTAGTATAAGGAAGTATTGTGATGACGAAAATTTTCGACCTCGAGATTTTTGCAGATGTCCACGTTTTGAAGTCCCGTGATACCAAAAAAGTGGTTTTTAAAAAATGTCTGTGTGTGTGTCTGTGTGTTTGTCTGTATGTGACCACGATAGCGGTCAAACCGCTGTAGATATCTATTCCAAATTTTGTATTTACGTATATAATCTCCCTCTTGAGATCTGATTAGTTTTTCAGTAAAATCGGTAGACCGGAAGTAGTAGTTTACTTCAGTAAAAAACCGAATTATGCAAATATTTTGTCAATTACTAAGTTTAAACAAATTTATAAAGAATTCAAATGTACTCAAAATTAAATTTGAGACAAATTCTCTTAAAAAAGTTTTTTAGTAGGTCTTTTACTCTTATCATAAATCAGATTTTTGCGAATATCTCGCAAGTCATGCTTTCTAGGCAGGTACATTACGAGTATAAAAGTATTCAAATGATAATTCTAAATATCTTTTGTATAAAAAGAATTTCAAAATTCGGACCTGAAGTACCACTTTTACTCTTACCGAATAGCGATTTTTTGCAAATATGTCGTAAATTATGCATTCTATATATATTTATTAAGAGTACAAAAGTATTTAGAGTTGGATTTGCAATATTTTTTGTATACAAAATTCGGACCGGAAGTAGCACTTTTGCTCTTAGCGAGTAGCACTTTTTTTTGAATAGCTTGCAAAGTATGCATTCTATAGCGATTTATTAAGAGAATGAAAGTACTTAGAATAGGATTTTGAATAGTTTTTGTATAAAAAATTCTTGAAATTGTATACTTTGAAATGCTCATACGTATAAGAAAGTCGTGTGGTGGCCACACCTCATTTTTTTTCTTTGGTTTACTACTCTGGGACCTATGATGTCATCGACTTCTTTTTCAAATGGAACCTCCTTATTTTTTTGCTAGAAATAAAAAGTATATTTTTTTCGGAATCAGCAATACCGCATATGTAGTATTTAAAATTAGTAATTTTAGAGATACGGAGGATCTTAGGCATTAAAATGACAACAATAATTAAGCTTGAAAATCAAAAGAGCAAATAGTAATAATTTATTCTTGGGACGATTAAAACAATAGAAATTTTACATTAATAAATGTTCAAATTGCCACCCATTTGTTTCTTGACAATGATAAAAAAGCCGGAGTTGAAATTCTTCCAAAACATTATCTCTCATTTCTTGGTCGATATTTCCGCACTCTGACATGTCAATTGTCATTATTAGCACGTTTAATGCTCTAAAACTACTAATTTTATACACCACATATGGGGTATTGCTGAATTCAGAAAAAAATATACTTTTTATTTCTAGCAAAAAAATAAGGAGGTTTCATTTGAAAAAGAAGTCCCAGAGTAGTAAACCAAAGAAAAGAAATTGACATCCATAAAATCCAGAGGAACAAAATAAAATTGACCTGTCCGAGCTTTTCTCCCAAACAACGATAATAAACAAAATATGAATATTATTCCTTACTTTATTTACACACTGTATATTAAATTAGTAAAAATTCAACAGTTTATTGTTATTTAGCAATTATCATAATATATACTTTATCAGTTCGCCTGCAATGAATATAAATCAAAAGCATTTAATTAAAAAAATATTCTTCCATAATTTGACAATGACAAGACGTAATTAAATACGGAAGTAAGAAGAAAACACTCAGTAAATAACAAATCTATAACAAATTGGAAATTGACTGAAGATTAAATATGTTTAGAGTGACTTGAAACAAGTTTCTTAATTTTAATTTAAAAAAAAAAAAGTATAGCTTTTAAAAAAATACGCATTATCAATATATTAAAGAAAACTCATGACGCATACCAACATTGGCATTTAATAAAATTCCGTTTAATTTATTGCAGATCTCATACGGAGAGGCTTATAGATTGGTAATTATGATGTCTTGCAACCAGAATTACGCATTCAATATGTCTGTACTGCTTTCAGGGAGTTACAAAAGCGACATTGAACGATTTCTGTTTATTGGTTCTTACTGGGAAATACCGGTAACTAATAAAATATTTAACTTTGTAACGGTACTACCTAGTGCCAAGTGAATACAAAAAAAAGCACTGTTTTTATTAGAAATTTTATTGCGGTACCGGGGGTAGCTTAAAGGCTTAAGAAAGGATTAGAAACTGGCTTGTTTGTTATGTAAAAATAGTTGTTTGAAGCCTGGTGCCGTTCTCGAACTTTTCAGAAGAGTTTGTAATTATTAAGTCATAAGAAATTGCAATAAGTAAAATATACCTACACCTAAACGGATTATTTTGGATTACAGAAAGGTTAGAAAATAAAGTATAGTAATTCTTTCAAATTGGTAAATAATGTTTTAACATTTGCAGGATTATTTTGTTTTTATTCTCAAAAATAATTAAAGAGAATTAAGCCCAAGATAATATAGTTTAAATTAACTGGAAATAAACACCTATAAACTGAGTTGGCTTCATGTATTATCTAGTTTATTAATGGGAAATTCAAGAAATAAAAGATACCAAAAATGCCTATTATTGTGACTTAAATCTCTAGCTAGGAATAGGCTAATTATTGCAATAAATATTATTCTAACTCTACTATTTAATTTAATAAGTTTTACATATTTAAACTAAGCAAACGTAGAGTTACTTGAATATTAAATTATTTTAAGTGTTGGGTGACTTTTGCAATAGGTTTATTCTTTTTTTAAAACATATCCCTTTATATCGCTACTAAAATTATGCTTATATACATTTATTTTTAAAATATTGAAAAACCTGGCTGAAATTGTTTAAAAATAATTCCCCAATTCTTTTGGATTTAATTTGTAGTTTTAGTTTGTGTCTTTTTTAATTATCTAATTTATTAATGGAAAATAAATAAATCTGCAGCTAGGAAAAGGCTGATTACTGCAATAAATCTTAATTTATGTGTACTATTTAATTTCAGAAGTTTTATGTATTTAAACTAAGAAAACGTACAGTTACGTGAATATTAAATAATTTTAAGTGATCAGTGGCTTTTACTTTCTTATATACGTAGTATAAGGAAGTGTGATAACGAACATTTTCGACCTCGAGATTTTTGCAGATGTCCACGTTTTGAAGTCCCCTGATACTAAAAAAGTGGTTTTAAAAAATTGTATGTGTGTGTGTCTCTGTGTGTGAATGTGTGTGTGACCACGATAGCGGTCAAACCGCTGTAGATATCAATTCCAAATTTTGTATTTACGTGTATAATCTCCCACTTGAGATCTGATTCGTTTTTCAGTAAAATCGGTAAACCGGAAGTAGTAGTTTACTTCAGTGAAAAAATTGAATTTTGTCAATATTTCGTCAACTACTAGGTTTAAACAAATTTATAAAGAATTCATATGTACTCGAAATTAAACTTGAGAACAATTTTATTGAAAAATTTTTCGAAATTCCTACCGGAAGTAGATCTTTTACTCTTATCGAAAATCAGTTTTTTGCGAATATTTTGCAAGCCATGCTTTTTCAACATGTACGTTCGGAGTATAAAAGTATTTAGAACTTAATTTCCAATACCTTTGTATAAAAAAAAATTCAAAATTCGGACCGGAAGTAACACTTTTCTCTTACCGCATAGCGATTTTTTTGAAAATATGTCGTAAATTATGCATTCTATATACATTAATCAAGAGTATAATAGTATTTAAAACTTAATTTTCAATATCTTTTGTATAAAAGAAATTCCAGAATTCGGACCAGAAGTAACACTTTTACTCTTATCGAATAGCGATTTTTGCAATTATCTCGTAAATTATGCATTCTATAAATATTTATCAAGAGTACAAATGTACGTAGAGCTACATTTGGAATATTTTTTGTATAAAATAAATTTCAAAATTCCGACAGGTAGTAACACTTTTCCTCTTAGCGAGTAGCACTTTCTTTCGAATATCTCGCCTAGTATGCATCCTATAGAGATTTATTAAGAGAATATGTATTACAGTAGGATTTTGTTTATTTTTTCAGAAGATAAATGTATTTAAATCTTAGTTTAGAACAACTTTTGTATAATTTGAAACGCATACACGTATAAGAAAGTCGTGTGGAGGCTACACCTCATTTTTTTAATAGGTTTGTTTCTTTTCGTATTCACATATAAAATTATACTTAAGTATACAATTAGGTAGATTTTTAATTTTAAAAATTACCGACGGCTGAGATTCGACTCCAAACCCGCCCGATCTCTAGTTGCTTGCGCTACCATTATGCTACCGCGGGTGTCCGAGTTCGACACTTTAAATCGTACTGAATTATATCAACAGATAGATTAATCTAGTGTCGGTAGACCAACGTATTACTAAATTTTAAATTACTTTAAGATTTAACATACTGACAATTATTTCAACCTATTTTTAAAATATTGAAAAGCTTGGCTGAAATTCTTTAAAATTTATTCGGTAATTCTTTTGAATTCACTCTAGTTTTAGTTTTTTTTTAGTAGAGAATTAAATTTGCAAGAAATTCTAAATAAATTCACAATTATCTGACACAATTACATAAACTTAATTATTTAGAATATAAATAAAATATAAATTAACTCGAAAAGTTTTTCGAATGTTTGTTATATATATTTTATATCTTGCAAACATGTTCAAACTTACTTTTGGAATTGATTGTATACGTTTTAATAAAAATTGAATTTTATAACTTGTCTGTAAGTTGTAAAATTGTAATTTTTAAATTTCTAATTTATTTTCACTTAATATTTCTATTCATTGTAACGATATCCTTCATTGACTGTACTTAATAACATATTTTCTAATTCCGTTGATAGTGGTTCTGAAAGTAATAATTTACAACATCGTTGTTATAACCAAAGAATGGATGTATGAAATTAACCAGAATTAAACTTTTAATAAATCACATATATTATTAAATAGTATTAAATACTAAAGTTAAACTTCTATATTATTCTATTTCCTTCTTCTTCAGGAATATCCTATTATCCTACGAATTAATTGTGGTATAAATTGAATTATTATTTTATCTTTATAAAGTTACCAATGTAATTTAGTCAAGTAACATAAGAAGAAAGTTAAAAAGCCTATTTAATTATTACATTATATCAAGAACGCGATTTTTTTCAAAGTTGTCTTAGGTTTAAACTACAAATTATATAGCAAAATTTATTTGATTCTAAGGGATGCAATTAAGAAATTGTTTATTGAACTAACATTAAGAACAAATTTTCTGTTTTGATAATATGATACCGACCCCCTAATGTTGCCTCTGAATTTCTATGTATAATGTAATTTATTTTTATGACAGTTTTTCCGATTTTGTTGTAAGCGATACCGTTATTTTACGCTGATGACGTTAAATGCAAGAACCGTTATCGAAAGGAAGTGTTTGTCTTTCCCAGTTTACCCAACTAATCGCTAGATTGTATTTCAGCGTATTAATCTATTTGTTTTCTATTTCAGGTCTTGTTTTTGAGAAAATCACGTGTGTACAGTCGTCAACAAAAGAATAGCGAATGACGCATTTTTAACAAGTAAGATGATAAAAATTAAGACAGTACATTTTAAAGAAGAAAATGCAATTAATATTTTGTTAGTTTTCATGTTGCTAATATTAACATATTCATATATAGTAAGGTAAGATTAACAAAGAGAAACAAACGAAAAACACACGTAATGAAGAAAGCAATTATGAATAGTATATTATGCAATGAGCATTTAATGATGGCTATTAAGACTACGAAAGTCTAATATCCATTAAATGCGAGTTGTATAAACTATTTTTTCTACGACCCCATAATAAAACATTATTTTTTAAACATTTATTTAATTGATAATAACATTAACAGTTATAATCAAAAATTATTAAATACAATTAAGAAATGTACAAAATATTGAGGAAATTTGTTTTTTCCTACGTTTTGTACGGAGCATTTTCCATTTATGTAATTGATAAAAGCAGACTGAGTTACATAGTTTTTTGGACGAAGGTATGTACTTTTTGCAAATTTCATAATATTTTCCTATAACTATAAATTTTCTTGTTGTTTTTGTTTTTGTATCTTTAATTGTAACTAACATAGTTGATGTAAAATCATTTACGTCATGTAATTCTAATTTGTGGAGTTAATTCCGTTTGCAAGCTCCCATGATACCAAAGATACATGCCACCTATTAAAAAACACCGTTTTTCATGTGCAATTTAACATTAAAAAACTAAAATTTACTTATTTTGGACCATAAATACTTAACGTATGGGGCTTCTGTAATAAATTTATTTAATTTATAGAATTTTTTGGGTTTATATCATTCAGATTTTATTTTTAATAACACCTGCAGCTTACAGTACTTGGATATGCCCATTTTATGTTTAATGGATAAAGTAGATTTAAAAATTGAAATAATGTGTCCATAAATATGCGGATTTTAATTTTTTAGACGACTCATGAAAATAAATAATTAAAATGTTTTCGGAAAAGCTGCTAACATGCTTATCGTTTCTCCAATTCATAAATTGAGAGTAACATTTTTTGTACGTTTTTGGCGATTTCGCTGGTAATAAATTGTTCGTGGGTATTAACAATTTCACGTCATGAGTTATTAAGGCTTGTTGCATAATATCTGGTGGAGTCAAATTTCCCATTTCAGTGTCAGTATCGCTCATTTTTACTGTTTATATTTTCAAAAAAACATAAATTTTAACTACTAACAAGTAAACTGCAGAGAACTGTCAATTTTAATTAGTTTTTAGATATGTCAGATAGGTTGTCATGGCCATATTGAATATTGATTGAATATTGGAATGTCGCATTCCTATAGGATATAAACTTGTATCTTAATGGACAACATTAAAGTACAGGTCCAGTATATCTAATAATACAGTTAAAGTATGGGAGTAGAAAATAGTATATTATGCAATGCGCATTTAATGATGGCTATAAAGACACGAGTATGAAAATTATGATACGAGCCGAAGGCGATTTTTAATTCAGTGCTACTGAAGATGACAACTTAGTTGTCGAAATACGTATTTAGCCTTTTTGTGCTTTAGTGTGGTGAAGGTGTTTAGTGTTTTTGTGTAATATTTGTCGGAC
This sequence comes from Amphimallon solstitiale, assembly GCA_963170755.1. Classification (NCBI taxonomy): domain Eukaryota; kingdom Metazoa; phylum Arthropoda; class Insecta; order Coleoptera; family Scarabaeidae; genus Amphimallon; species Amphimallon solstitiale. Next base: position 142,955,240 of record OY720679.1, read on the forward strand.
TTGTGTTATAGTAAATTGTTTAAGTAAAATCCACACTTAATTGCATTGCATTAGTATTTATATCACGAGTAAAAACAACTCTCTGTATAATCCACTCTTCAGTAGAATATACAGGTAGATATGTGAATATGGTGTGTACCTGATTGTGCATACTAAATTTAGTAGCAGTACGTAGTAGTAGTATTTTATTCGTCATAAACCTTACATGACATTTCTAAATTTCTAAATAAATAATAACAAGCAATATAAATACACATAACATATAAAATAGATGAAATCAGTTGTATAAATTTGGATCGATGTTAAATCGTTTTAGATTTTGCCAAGGCAATATGTGATAGGTTTTTTCTGGACTTTTTCCATCATTGTGAAGCTAATAATTAGTTCAGTGTTGCGAATGGCAAAATGACTGTAGGCTGTGCCTACAGTCATACATACAAATGTATTTTACAATGAAGCAGAGTATTGTTCTTATTTCTAGGAGTTATATACAAAATGGATATAGAATTGGAAACATAAATAAAGATAAATATTTTTTACCGTACAAAAAAAAGTATGTAATTGAACTTTGTTCATTGGTTTGATTCTTGAATCAAATACAAGATCAACATTCCTTTTTTACAAGAAATAATATTTGCAAAATTTCATTTTTACTAATTTTCTTGGAGTTTCAGACATAAACATCAGAAAAAAGGGTTGGAATTACACTATAGAAATTCAAGTGTATCAGAGTAATTTTTTGTATACATTATTTGCTAAAATATTGCCAATAACCACTTCTAAATAAATAATGAGGTGTGGGCACTACACGACTTTCTTAACCTTTGAAAACTTTTATTCTCAAAAAACTAAACCTGTGAGTAAATGTGTTATTTCAGATCCGAATTTTGAAATTTTTATTTACACAAACATATTTTTAAAATCCAATTTTAAGTACTTCTATTCTATTAATAAATCTCTACAGAATGCGAAATATTTGCATAAAAGTGCTACTCGATGAAAGTAAAAGTGTTACTTCCGGTCCGAATTTTGAAATTTCTTTTATACAAAAATTATTCCAAATCTAACTCTAAATAATTTTGTACTCTTGCTAAATCTATATAAAATGTGTAATTTACGAGATATTTGCAAAAAATCGTTATATGATAAAAGTGTTAATCTCGGTCGGAATTATGCATTTTTTTTTATACAAGAAGTCTTTAAAATCATGTTTTAAAAGCATTTAAATCTACTTCCGGTAGGAATTTCGAAGAAATTTTTTCAAATTCACTTTTGAGTATATTTAACTTAGTCGTTGACAAAATATTGGTGAAATTTGATTTTTTACTGAAGTAAACTACTACTTCCGGTCTACCGATTTTACTGAAAATCTAATCAGATCTCAAGAGGAAGATTATATTCAAAGATAATATAACGAGATCTTGACAAATAGTCGACTATTTCATTGTGATCAATTTTTCGAGTGTGCGCTACGGTCAATTTGACGAGACCAAAATTGGCATTAATAATTTGACTAGAGCACGAGAGCTTTAGCTCGAGGGCTTTAGTCTTTAATTATTAATGCCACTTTTGGTTAAGTCAAATTAGGAGGCACACGAGAAAAATTGAAACAATGTAATAGTCGACTACTTATCAAGCTCGAGCTATATTTGTTAAGATTATTTCCTAAACCAGTTGTCAAATTGATGTGATTATCAATAATTTCATCCGAAACATCGCTAAATTGCTTTTTGTCGGACATTTTCATCTATTTAACACGTTTGCCACTTAATGAAAAAATACATACTTGATTTGTTACCTACATTTGAATAGTCGATTTGTAATAGTCGCTAATATCAAGAACCGGTACCGTTCATTGGTTAATTTCAACTTCAGTTTTGATTGTGATTTGACAAAATTTAAATTTGACAGGTGAAGGAAATAATCGTAAATATAAAATTTGGAGTTGATATAGTCAGCCATTTGACCTCGCACACATACGTACACACACTGACACACTTTTTGGTTATTAGTGGACTCCAAAACGCGGAGAAAAGTAGACGCTGGGATCCTATATTTACAACACCCTGTAGGTATAAACTAAAAATATTTTTGACAGATGTATGTATTTATACAGAATAAAAGTCCGTTAAAACATTAAATATTAATGACTAAGACTTACTTTGTCGTATTAACGAGAAACCCGGTATCTATATGTATCTCCAATTTATCGTAAATATACAGGGTGTCTAGAAACTCTCTTGACAAACGAAGACCGGAGATTCTTCAGAAAATTTTAAGACAATTTAACCCAATTCACTCTAGTCCGAAAATGCTTCCTAAGGGAGCTAGAGCTCTTTGAAGATGGCGCCTTGTAATTATTTTTTTTAATATCTCCCGAAAAAAAATAAATAAATTGAATTTTAATGACGAAAAAACGAAAAATTTTCAAATCGATTTTTCTAAAAACGGTGTACCCTACCGACTTAAAGTAAGAGTACCTTTTAGTACTAGAATACCTGAAAATTTAATAATCTAGTGTCACAAATGCTTAAAAGTTAAAGACAAAAAAGTTATGCGTTAAAATAACCGTTAACCTACCCAAAACGGACGCCTATGACCGGTACTAGAAATTCGCAATTGATGAAATCGATTCATCTCTGGAGGATAAATAAGCATACCAGTTTTTGTTTTTCTAAATAGAAGCGTTCGGGAGATATTAAAAAAAAACTAATTACAAGGCACCATCTTCAAAGAGCTCTAGCTCCCTTAGGAAGCATTTTCGTACTAGGGTGAATTGGGTTAAATTGTCTTAAAATTATCTGAGGAATCTCCGGTCTTCGTTTGTCAGGAGAGTTTCTGGACACCCTGTATATTACTTTAAGTTTTGAATTTCGTATATTATCTCTTTATTAAGGTTATGTTAGCTTATGTCATGTCATATTATTTAGTTTTGACAGTTCACAGATAAATTCAAATCTTTATATGTTAAAAAAATAACAATCATATTTATACTAATTTCCCTTCATAATAACTTCCACACCAATACATCTCACATTTCTTCCTTAATTTTACGCCGTTTAGGATATATTTCCCACTCCTGCGTATCTGTCGATTGGATGCATGTGCTCTAAACATAATACATCTGCCAGTTTTCAATCATGCTGACAGTTTAGGAACCAATATTTCGGCGGTACACTTTCGGGAAAAGTCCAAAAATAACAAAAAAAGCAAATATATATTATGAGATGTATGGGATGTCTAGTTTCGTTTGCTATATACATACGGTAGGTAAAACTATTTCCTACTGTTCTTGTGCCCGCTCTAGACAAATGTGCTCGTAGGTGTTCCGTGTTTTTCTTGCAATTATATAAATGGTCTGAGAATGACTGGAAATTTTTCAAATTAAATTACGTAAAAATTAGGGTCTCAAACGGGAGTATTAAGTGTTGTTTGTTTTTCCTTCCTTAGTGCCTTGTTTTTGCTTTTTAATTTTGTTTAGTTTTTGAATGGGGTATTCACTCTATTGGTATTTAAATATAGTGCAGTTCCTTTACAGATAATATGATTCATGTCTTCTTGCATTATTGCATTAAAATTGTAATGATTAATTATATATATTAAAATTATTATCAACTATACAGAGTGTTTGAGAAAAGAAGTAGGCACATTTCAAAGTAATGTTTCTTAATGACATAATTTGAATTTTACAAATAAAATTAGAGAAAATAGAGTAAAATATGTATCCTATACTTAAAGTGTATTATTTTTGAAATATTATGAAATTTACAAAATCACATGATAAAATATAAAATTAGCGCTAACATTGGAAACAAACACAGTTGGTATTTAACATACAACAAAAGGGGTGGTTATTAGATGACCATAATTAACATGTATTGACTTTTTTTATGTGGGGTACATCAAAAATATTGTGTATACTATGCATAATAGACAACAAAAGGTCATGAAATAAAACTTAAGTCGCTCTTCAAACAATAATTCTATTGAATGTTTGAGTGACATCAATGGCAGAGTTCGATTCTGCATTGAGAGTTTCAAAGTATACAAAATCGTTCTAAATTGTTTTAAATACTTTTATTTCCTAGAAAAATAAGCCTGTGAGTAAGTCCAAATTTTAAGAATTTTTTTATACAAAAATTATTCAAAATCCTATTCTAAGTACTTCTATTCTCTTAATAAAATGCATTAAATACACTGCCTTCAGATATTTTTACGGTGTCAGCTATCTCACGCAACTTCAATTTACAATAGGTCAAAACAATTTTGTGGATGTTTTTTATGTTTTCTGGAATAACTGCCGAATTTGGACGACTGGAGCTTTCAGCATCATCGGTGCTTGTACAGCCGCGTTTAAAATGAGCAAACCACTTCTCTACCATTTAATTCGATGGAGCAGAATTCGAATAACACTTGTCAGCTATTGTTTTGCTTGAACGGTATTTTTCCATCAAAAAGCACTGCTTAATCAACATACGGAATACGGATTTTTCCGTTGTTATGAAAATTACAAAAGCAGGGTCACTAAAACCACTGTAACTTGTGCACTCTATCTCTATTGTGAAATAAATTTTATCGTGAAAAGAATTGAATTCATGTGAAATGTAGTCTATTTTATTTTTTAGGATGTGCATGCTATTATCTCATCGACTTATCTTTAATAGAAAATCACTTTGAAATCTAGTGTATTTAAAATTGTTTCTTCCACATGTTTCATTACTAAGTTAGCAATGGGTGCTGCTAGTGGCGAACCCAACGGCCAAAGATTTAAAAATAGAAAGAGTTTTTATATTCAAAATATGTATTATTAAGACAAAAATTTACGCCATTAATAAATTCTTTTTTTTTGTAAGGGGTGTATTTGGACTTATTTCGTACCATTTGTTGTCTATTATGTGCATGACATGGTCTGTTGGTGTAAAGATATTCTATGTTCAGTGATATAATAACATTCCCCAGTTGTATGATTTCTTTGTGTATAAATTCTTGAAAATGCCAGGAGTCCTTAGTATAATATTCGGAGGTCCTTAAAATGGTTGTAATGCTGTTATCCAAAAACTTTACCATGTCATAAGTGGGCGCTTGAATATTTGACACTGTTGGTCGAAGAGGGGTATTCTTTTTATGAATTTTCGATAGGCCGTATATAACTAGGGGCTGGCCGTTGAGAATGTTTACAATTTTTTGGTGTCTTTAATTATTAGACCCTGTCTGTACCATTTATTACAGAGGTTATCATTTTCCTTTTGTAATATTTCTGTTGGATTTTGTTTATGTAGCCGGGATTTTCTATTTTTTTTTTTTTATTTTGACCCACGAATTATCTAATCTGATGACCATTCCCAACCGTTTTCATCTGGGATGTCAATATCTTCTTCAGTACTTCCTAAAAATCATATGGATTTGTCAATTGTGACGCCATCTATATGTCATTCTACGAACTTATTGAGTTACGGATTATACAGTTTGGTTTATATAAATATAAATGTTAGCTATCTCAGAACACTGCTTTCAAGTTCAGGCAGTCTTTAAACACTCGGTATCGTTTTATGATCAAAATGTTTTCGCATGCTGCCAAATAATTGACAACTTCCCCGATAACCCTCGTAATCTGGAAATTAACCTTTTGCCAAATCGGTCAAGAACTGGCAATAAGTACTAAAAGGGCTTAATTGGTATTTACATGCAAATTAGGAAAACGTTCTACAACTCTGAATAACGCTAATCTTATAAACAACTGAAACACATAAATTAGTCGCAAGCATAAAATTGCTTCGGAGAGAAATGTTAAATTCAGACTATTGAAGTGTTGTATTTTTAAAGAGGTTTTAATTTTATTTATATAATTGGATAACAAGTGCAATGGCTGGTAATCTATAAAATACAAAATACCTTATTATTTGTTCATTTTCTCTTCTGTAAGACTTATTCTCTTTGAATTAAGGACATCCTTGTAGATAGAAAACGTCCTTTCTACATCGCAACTGGTTATAGGTGCGTACTTGAAATATTCTTTTATTTCAGCGTATTTAGCATACACAATTGCCGCAATTTTATTAAATCTGGACTTCTATTAAAAACTGCGTCTAACTTTTGCCGAAGGCCACATCCGAAGTCACTTGGAATACCTTTGAAATTAATAATAGTCCACCTCTAATGTGGTTATTCCATCTTTTAATTTGAGATTTCGATTTTCAAAATATGTGATTTGTTTGGGCAAATTTCCAAAGTGTTCCTGAAGGAATAACAACTGATTTTTTAAATTTGGGATTTGTGTTAGTTCCTTGCACTCATAAATACTTCGAGCATCGTCATTTAAACATGTAACGAAATTTTGTAAACTATCGAAATTCTCTGCATAAAAACTATTTCTGTATAAGTTTTAGCAAAGCTAAGTGACGAACGTGCGATATTTTGGCATTCTGTAACGATATTTTACAGACTTTGAATAAATTTCGGAATCACTGACAATTCATTTTTATATCAGAAAAAGTAATATAAACAACGTTCTACGTCTAAATAAATGATAACTAAATATGTACGCGCATATTATTGAAACTAAACGAAATCCAGTGCACACTTACGTCTAGATAATGGGAGAAGTCGATTCAATAAACCGGTATTAAACAGACTATTACAAAAATTACGAAGTACGTAATTAACAGTCAAAACAATGAAAAAACGAAAGTAACGTAAGTATGAATGAAAATTTTATTTCTCTTGCGAAATATAAGGTGAATATAATAAATTTTAAAAACCCCTCACGCTCCTAACATCCACTTTCTTGTTTATGTCATACTGAAGGAAAAAAATGCTAGAAACATATGTGTTTATGGCTGCCTTCCACCTAGTTTACATTTTCTTGTTTGATTTCCACAATTCTGCCTTATAATTGAAGACCTAAGTGGATAAAGGTGTTATGCAACATTTTGCTGAAAATTGAGATATTTGCGTGGATGAAGTTGTTAAGTCCAGATATACTACAGCATTTACCATTCATGACCATAAAAGCAAATTCTACGATTCTAGTAATATTATAGATGTAGGTGTTATGTGCCAAGCTGGCATCGCCATCTACAGCGAATGAAGGCGTTAAGTGCACTTAGCACCTACATCCATTTGCATCGTTCGGATTCATAACAGTGCCAACCGCACATAGCGCCTTCATCATCCATTACATTTTTGTTTTGTGATAAGTGTTGGCCTGTTTTTTGCTGCTGTTGTTTTGAGTGTTTTTTGTGGAGAAAATGAATTCAAGAGATATAAAAATGCGTGAAATAGCTTTAAAGCTATCAAGAGTTAGTACTGACAATAATTTTGTGCACTTAAACAACGGACATTCACCGAAATCATATCATAACCTCAAAAATGTTCCTTACCAAAGTCAACCTGAGAGAGCTTCAGTCGAAGTAGAAGTTGCCAATTTTATTGGTAAGTAGATAGTACTGTTCATAGTTTCCAAGTTCTGATATTGTGATCTTGTAAACAGTTTGTTCTTTATCATTATGCTTATTAATATGTTACAGTTTATCGAGAAAATGACCCCATGATGCCATGATAATTATTCAGCAACCAAGTACCCATATTAAGAGAACAATTTACTGGACTAGCTTTCACCATCATTAGTAAGTTTGGATAATAATGAAAATATAGAAATCGAATCAGATGAAAAGTTACTGATTCTATGCAGAGATCCTAAGAAGAAGAAAATTTCTCCTAAAAAGGAATATGTATCTAGGGAAGAGGAGTAGAAATACAGATATGTGGAAGCGATGTTCTGCGGCCATAGCTAGAGAAAAAGACCTTAGTTATGTATCTCAGTAAGGAAAATTCATGCCAGAGAAACATCCAAATGCTGGAACCCTTTGTAATGTAAACTGCCGATATAAATGCAATGAGCAATTCAACAATGATCAGAGACAAGAAATACTCTCAAGTTTTTATAACCTAGATGTCAACGCAAAAAATTCTTTACTATTCAAATCTATAGTCCTTAAAGATGTACATCGAATTAAAAAGGATGCGACGAAACATAGGAGTGCGACATACGAGTATTGTGTCACATACGATCGTAAGTCATGTAGGGCCTGTAACAAAGCCTTCTGTTCATTATACCAGATTGGTAGGAAGAAAGTTGAACACCTTCAAAGACGTTTGAATATTGGTGCTGCAGCTCTTCCCCCAGATATGAAAGGACATCATCAAAATAGACCCCATAAAATCAGCAACGAGGTATGTCAGTTTGTTAAGGATCACATTTAACTGTGTCATCTCTACTATCAGTTCAAAAAATGCATTCTTTGTATATTGAAACATGTGATCAGGGAAATAAGTCAGCAGAGTTTAAAATTACACTGTGCAAATATAGACGAATTTTTGAAACTGAATTTAATTTATCATTCGGGCACCCGCGAAGTGATACTTGCGGCATTGCGATGCAGGGGAAGGAAATGCGGAACACAAACAGAGGTATCACAAAGCCTTTGAACTCCAACGGAACGATAGAAAGAGCGCTGAAAGTAACACAATGTTGGTCTACTTGACTGTTGATTTACAACAAACCATGCCACTCCCAAGATTAATTACGTCTAAACCTTTCTACTTACGACAGATGGGGTTTTATAACCTTGGTATACACACGATCACCAGCAATCAAATTCTAGCCAACTTTTTCACCTGGACAGAAGACATTGCAAGCCGTGGAAGCACAGAAGTAGCAAGTTCATTGTTAACATTACTGGAATTTGATGGTAGTTTGAGGGAAAGAAGTCATATGCTAATTTGGTCGGACTCTTGCGCTAGTAAATAAAACCATGTTACTGATATGGAGCAACATTTCCGTGTTTTTAAAGACTTGCCAAACCAGCTCCAACTGGTTAATAGAACAACAAACACTAATAACGAAAAAGTCAACTTTAGGAACTCGGTAAAATGGATTAAGGTTGAAAAATTTGGATACTATTCTTACAAAGATACCTATGAAGAATCATCACGATTTAAAGAAGTGTGCCTATTGAAACGACACAATGCAGTAGACCCCTCAATTCGTCTCGCTCGAGCTGGAAAGCTGGGTCAACTTTCGGACGAGAAGATTGAGAATTTACGAGAGCAGATCCCTTTCGTTCTCAGGTATTTTTATGAGAGTGTTATATCAAAGGAGAGACCAAATGGAGAGAATATAGAGTCTAGAAAGAAAAAGAAAACAGGAAAAAGGGCAAAGAAATAAAAAAATTATGAAATTTTGTACTAACTGTAGTTATAATTTAATGGATGATGCATTTATATTAATTTCTTTCAAATTCAACTATGTTATGAATAAAGTTTTCGTATTTTTTCAATAAATGGTGAGTTTTCTTTAACATTTTATAGAAACACAAGAAACTAACACTATTGTTTTACTACTTATGATCTTTATCCATTATTAAAGATCTTTAAAAAGTATATGTTTATAATGAATAAAGGTGTTAAGTACAAATAATGTTTTTTTTATAATTCTTCTGAAAATATTTTTTTGTTTTTTTAATGAGGTATGCAGTCTTATTAGCATCCTTAATTGGACCGATCATATATTGATCTTAATAATTCAATAACTAAATAATTAAACGCAAATTCCTTTGTCACTTTTCAATGCCGTTTTTCTCTGAATCCCATTTTTGCGACTTGCCACCTTCATCCACTTAACACATGAGTTAGTATTATTTATTTGGTGAAATTAGATGTCGTGTATGATAAACCAGGACCTTCTGGTCAACCTACACGAATTCTAATATGTGACTGCTATGCGGCGAAATTTTTACATTCACATTTGCGTCGATATTATTTGTGTAGTGTAATGATATGGTGCTTTATACGAATATTAAATACACCAGTAACTGACTCCACTATTGGCGTATAAAAAACAAATATTCATGTCATTTTATAGCAAAATCAACGAATTATCTTTCCTGGAAATGTTCATGAGCATGTGATCCTTGTCCCTGTAAAGTTATAAAACGTTGTTTTTTATTAGTTCACTTTTAATTAGTCAATTTTATCAATCGGCGTTATATTTTCCCATGGGTAGTTTACAATAATAAATAAATAATTAGGAAATAATGTTTTCTAAAATTTTGCAAGATGTGTTACTATTATATAAAGAATCCCTAACGATTTTCGATGAATTTAAATGTTTCTACAGTTCGTTCTTGATGAATTTTGTTCCATACCATGTTCGCAGCTTATTCTGTAAGCAAAAAAAGAATATTTTTAAATATTAGTCCGTATATAAAAGAAATCTTTTCTCCGAAGATTTTTTCCCTAATTTTCGTGTGCACCGTCAATGCCCACGTTCAACCAACAATATAGATGTTTTCGAGTTTTTGCATGTAGACAGCTGCGAAGTGTAGGGTTACCTATACAAGCTACAGTAATATTATGTTCAACATCAAGCAAAAAGGGGTGATTGACCGTCCATCGTCAATATATTATATATATATATATATATATAGGAATATGTACGTCGAAAAAATATCTCGATATTTTGCTAAAGCCTCCTCTGACAGGGTTGGTGGGTTTCGCTCTATCTTCCACCCGTTGTTATTGTATTTTTCGTCCTCCGGTAACCCCTTTTTTGTGTAAAAGCCGCGGGTAAGTGCACGGACAGGGCGGACGCGTCGATATTTACTCAAACCCGAAAATATTTTTCGATTTTTTGTCTGACCGCTTATGCATAAAAACACTAATATATACCTGAAAGAAATATTCCTATTCAGTAATCCAATATCTCGGCGATCTTTTTTTCACAATGTATGACAGGAAAGGATGTTGCAGTTTTTGTATGTGCGCAACTGATGATTTGTTTGAAATACTCTTTTTTTGTGTACATGAAATTACTAGAAATGAAGACCAGGACCAAACAAGCTGTTATTTTGCGTGTTGCTTGGTTAAATTTCCAATTTACACATTCCCTAAAACATAAATAGTTTGTACACTATATTCGTTTTAGATAGATGGTTTAATTAATAATTTATTCTTTATTTTGTAAATAAACTTTTGTCAATTATATCTATATTTATAAAAATATAAGTATAAAGATATTAAAAATAGACGCACATAAAAAACTAAATTAATTAACACCAATTGATGAGAAAAAAAGGCATAGACTGATGATAATATAGTTTCTGAATACAAACGAGATGTAAAGCTTCGCTTCTGCAACTGACATGACAGGCACGGGGTTTTTAAAATAACCAAACAAAGATTTTAAAGTGTATTTTATCGGAAAGTTTTTGTTCAAACACATTTATCTGGCATCCGCATCCCTTAGATTACAGTATCTCGTATTATTATTTGCCCGGGCAAAACCAAAGGGCAATATAAAGAAAAAACAAGAAAATTGTTATTTTTAGATAGCATGGGCGGTTATTTGCTTAGTGCATTTATATTTGTGTGTTTTGTAAATTTTGTTTTTAGTTAAATTCGGCCCGACCAATTGTTTACAACTAGATATGTGTTTTCAAACTGTAACAAAGATAACAATGATGATGAGCATTCGACCAAAAGTCCCCTTATGCAAATAAATAAATAAATGGGAAAAAGATATTCTCTAATCTTATACATATAAATATACAGTGATGGGCAAATGTATGGAACCAAGTAAATATCTCAGGAGTTTCTAGAGATGTAGAAATTAAATTTGGTGTGTAGATATTACACTATATTTTGTATTTAGTTCGAATGTTTTTATCGCAATTCAACTTCCAGTTTAACCGGAAGTAATGTCAGCTTGAAATTTTTAAATAGAACACCCTGTATATTATTTTAGTTTTGAATAGAACACTTTATTGCAAGTACAAAAATAATGGGTTCGATATGTTTTATTTCATGGCCAACCGTGATATTAACAAAAAAAAAATATTTTTGAATGAAAATGTAATAATATCTGGTAGTCCATGTAATAATTGTAGCAGTGACAGTTATTGTCAAAATAAGTAGTATTTTAGTTTTAACGCAAAAATGGCTCATTTAAGCGAAAGAGAAAGAATTGAAATACTAATGATGATTGGATTTGGCGACAGAAGAAGAACGCATCAAGAAGTTTGTGACCTTTTTAACAATATTCATCCGAATAGGCAAATAACACGATCGATAGTTACAAAGACTTTGCAAAGGTACAATACAAATGGCACCGTCGGAAATTTAAGAAAAAGTGGACGTATAAATACTGCTACAAATGAAGAAGTAGCTCAAAATATTGCTATATCTTTAGAGGAAAATCATAATTTGTCTACTACTGAACTGGCCAATATGCACGAAATTAGCCGTCGTTCAGTAGGGAGGATATTAAAACGAGAAAGATATTACCCGTACAAAATTCGCCTTGTTCAAGAACTTTCCGACGACGACTTCAACAGACGGCTAGAATTTTGTGAATCAGTTATGGATATTTGTAACCGTGACGATAATTTTGTACAAAATGTAGTGTTTTCTGATGAAGCAACTTTTTGTTTGAACGGTACAGTTAATCGACACAACTGCCGTTACTGGTCCCAAAATAATCCTTACTGGGTACAAGAAGCTCATACGCAACACTCTCAAAAACTGAACGTTTGGGCCGGTATTTACAATAACAGAATTATTGGGCCTTTCTTTTTAGAAGGAAATTTGAACGGGAACATGTATTTAAAACTTTTGGATGCACAAATAATTCCGGCGCTGGAGGAAAATGGACAACTGCCAAATAATATCTGGTTTCAGCAAGATGGGGCACCACCTCATTACGCTCGCATTGTTCGAGATCGTTTAAACAGGACATTTCCTAATAGGTGGATTGGAAGAAGAGGTGCTATAGAATGGCCTCCTCGATCACCAGACCTTAATCCACTGGACTATTTTCTATGGGGTTTTTTGAAGTCCAAAGTTTATTTTAATCGACCAGATAATTTGCAAGAATTAGCTGAGAGAATAACTCAAGAGATTCAAAGAATTCCACCAGAAACAAAGGCCAATGTTACAATGGCATTTAAAAATAGACTGGCCTACTGTCAAGAGGTAAATGGTGCTCAGTTTGAACATTTAATACACTAACGGTATCCTAACGCTTTGTCGTAGTCATGTTTTATTTTACTATGTTTAGCGCCCTTTTCAGTAATTTAAGTACTGTTGTACTCAATTTCAGTTTTGGTATTTAATGTTATTGTTACATTTGTGATTTACACTCGCAAAATACTAGATCTTAGCATTGTAACAAAAATCACTCTTTTGTTAATATCACGGTTGGCCATGAAATAAAACATATCGAACCCATTATTTTTGTACTTGCAATAAAGTGTTCTATTCAAAACTAAAATAATATACAGGGTGTTCTATTTAAAAATTTCAAGCTGACATTACTTCCGGTTAAACTGGAAGTTGAATTGCGATAAAAACATTCGAACTAAATACAAAATATAGTGTAATATCTACCCACCAAATTTAATTTCTACATCTCTAGAAACTTCAGAGATATTTACTTGGTTCCATACATTTGCACATCACTGTATATATATTATACATAAATATATTTTAATACTGGGCCCTCCATTTTTTTTTTAATTTAAGTTAAATTAGAGGAAAATATTGCATCAACCTAACATAAAAAGTCCAAAATTTTTTTTAAGTATGTAATATATATGTACTCAAAAAAAGGAATTATCGCAGATACATAAAAAAAAAGAGTAAATAGAAGGATACTGGGTAAATTCCGCTGTAGAGCAACCGTAGACACGTGTTTCTGACTCATTGGTCATATTCAGTGCGGTGTAGCCAAGAAATAAGGTGGGATAACCTTGGAGATGTAAACAATTGCAATTATCTTCAATAGCTACGACACAGGCCGGACATGAAAGGTTGATGACTCATCGCCCATGGGCGCACTATTGAAATGCTATATTTTTAAAGAGGTTTTAATTTTATTTATACCGGGTGTCCACACGAAAACTTTATATTGAATTATTTCTGGTGTTTTTGAAGACAAAAACTTGAAATTTTGGGTGGTTGTTCAGGATATAGGGGGACAATGAATAGTGTATTTCATACCGCCCCATCGGGTCACCCGCCGCCGCCGGCCACCCCCACTCCAATATTTTAAATGACACCCTGTATTTTTTTTTGGTGGTTTTGAAAGAACACAATTTTCTTGATATTCCTATGTGAAAAAACTAGTAACACACATTATGACATTTATGAGATATTTAAATTTAACAGTTTCAGATATCAGAAATTATTAACTCCGAAAAATCATAAGTTAGTCATGGAAATAGTTTGCTTTAAATTAGAATTGTCAAAATTGTGACTTTTGTGTTTCATTAATAATAATACTTGTAAAATTGTTCTCAAAGTATCGGCTTTTTCGCTGAAATGGTTTATACTCTTGAAGAGAGAACTGAAATAGTGATTTTGTATGGGATTGCAAACAAAAATTATTTCCAAGCGGCGACGTTATTCAATGAAAACCATCCAAAGAGAAACGTATCTGTTGCTTATGTCAGAACGCTAATAGAAAAATTTTTGCAAACTGGATGTGTAAATAATAAAAAACGGAATACGAATAATTGTGGTGTATTAAATGAAGCTATGCAACTAGCAGTTCTTGGGCATATTAATTTAGACCCAGAGCTTTCGTTGAGAAAATTATCCGAAGTTTCGGGAGTGCCAAAATCAACCTACCATAAGATATTAAAATTAAACAAAATGCACCCTTATAACATTCAACTTCACCAAGAGTTGGGTGACGGTGATTTCGACAGAAGAGTCGAATTTTGTGAAATAATGACAGATATGATTCGGCAAAATGGAAATGTTTTGCGAAGTATTTGCTTTAGTGATGAAAGTTGCTTTTACTTAAATGGTCTTGTGAATAGACACAACTGTCGATATTGGAGCGACGTAAAACCCCATTTTTTCCGAGAAGGCAACACACAATATCCCCAAAAAATTAATGTATGGGCTGGAATTCTTAATAACCAAGTAATTGGCCCGATATTCTTCCAGGAAAATTTAAATGGACCTAAGTACTTACAATTTTTGGAAGAGCTAATACATCCTCTTATCATACAGTGTCTAGAAGAAAACTTGAATGAAATAGAGGAGGAGCAATTATATTTTCAACAAGATGGAGCTGGGCCACATTACATGGCCAGCTCGCTCCCCCGATTTAACTCCCCTAGATTTCTTTTTGTGGGGACATTTGAAGTCTGTTGGTTATAAGACACCGCCACAATCAATAGCTGATTTACGTAATAGAATAACAGAGGAATGTCGAAATTTAACGCCACAAGTGTTCGAAAATGTTAGAAATGCTTTTGAAAATAGACTTTATTTATGTTTAAATGTAAACGGTGAACAATTTGAGCATTTAATTTAACTAAAATGTTGTGAATAAATCTTGTTTTAAGTATTTCCATGACTAACTTATGATTTTTCGGAGTTAATAATTTCTGATATCTGAAACTTTTAAATTTAAATATCTCATAAATGTCATAATGTGTGTTACTAGTTTTTTCACATAGGAATATCAAGAAAATTGTGTTCTTTCAAAACCACAAAAAAAAATACAGGGTGTCATTTAAAATATTGGAGTGGGGGTGGCCGGCGGCGGCGGGTGACCCGATGGGGCGGTATGAAATACACTATTCATTGTCCCCCTATATCCTGAACAACCACCCAAAATTTCAAGTTTTTGTCGTCAAAAACACCAGAAATAATTCAATATAAAGTTTTCGTGTGGACACCCGGTATAATTGGAAAATAAGTGGGTGGTGATCTATAAAATACAAAATACGTTATTATTTGTTCATTTTGTAGTTAAAGTCGAGTAAAGGAGTGTTAATATTTACTAGCAATACTTTCTCAAGGTTCTCTTATGTAGGATTTATTCTCTTTGAAAGAGGTACATCCTTGTAAATAGAAAACGTCCTTTCTACATCGCAACTGGTTATAGGTGCGTACTGGAAATATTCTTTTATTTCAGTTTCAGTTAGATTTTGTGTCATTGTCCCCATACACAATTGCCGCAATGTTATTAAATCTGGATTTCTATTAGAAACTGCGTCTTACTTTTCGAAGTCACTTGGAATCTTTTAATTTGAGATTTCGATTTTCAAAATATGTGATTAGTTTAGGCAAATTTCCAAAGTGTTCCTGAAGGAATAACAATTGATTTTTTAAATTTGGGAGTTGTGTTAGTTCCTTGCACTCAGAAATACATCGAGCATCGTCATTTAAACATGGAACAAAATTTTGTATACTATCGAAATTCTCTGCATAAAAACTAGTAGCTTCCAACCATGTTCCCCATCTAGTTATTACTGGCGAGGGAGGCAGTTACAAAGATGGAAGTTTTTCCCTGTAAAGAGCTACTCTCGATGGTGCTTTTCTGAAAACTTTTTTAAAAGCGGATACAAGTCTATCAACTTCCGGATACCTGTCTCTGATATTTTCACAAATTCTGTGGAGAGCATGTGCTACACAAGTAATATGCAGCATATAAGGATATGTTGCCTTTAATAGTCTACCTGTTTTTAACATATATGCGGCACTGTCACTAACAAATAAAAGTATTTTTTCTCTGTACCTACCGTCCGAATGAAGCATATTGTGCAAATTCTCGTCAATGGTTTTAGCAACTGTTTCCGCATCAACTGTATTTATAACTTTAGATGCTATTGCATATGCTTTACATGGAATAGTTGGATATAGTACACCAGCTACAACATTTACCACACAGCGTCCTAATATATCAACAGTTTCGTCGGTACTTATTCATAGGTACTGATTTGAAAGATGTCTTCTAATGCATTCTACTGTTTTTGTGAAGCACTAAGGAACATAATATTTGCGTAACGTGGATTCATCAGGAACATTTCGACCAGTATATTTTTGGAGAAATGTTTTTAAAGTGGGATTGTAAAGTTTATTTAATGGGATATTAGCCCCCATTAAAGTTTCACAGAGTTCTTCTATAAAATTGTCAGCTTCCAACGGGTCCAATTTCGGTGTATATTTAGCGATGCTAATTGACGTTATACGTGCGATTTTTTGGGCATTCTGTAACGATATTTTACACACTTTGCAATAGATTTCGGAATCACTGACAGTGGACATACAATCAGCATGACCCTTAATCTAACTCGCCAATGTTTCACGATGCCATTCTCGACGTTCCTCCATATCAAATCTGAAAATGTAACATAAACAATGTTCTAGATCTAAATAAATGATAACTGAAAGTGTATGCGTACGTTATTGAAACTTAACGAAATCCAATGCACACTTACGTCAAGATAATTGGAGGAGTAGATTCAATAAACGGTATTTAACATAAATATGAATAGGTAAATATATACAGTATGTCCACGGATCGAGTTCCAAAGAGGAAAAACTTTTTTATTTTGCATTTTACAAGAAAAATGTATTCTTGATAAAAGTTTTTGCATGTCTCGAAACGGCCAAATCACTTTTAACCCTTTCAAAATTTCTTTTAGTTTAAGATAAAAATCGAAAAATTGGTCGTTTTATTTGAAAATTTTTTAAAGTCCCAGAAATTAAGTTGCGTTGTCATGGTAATTATCCATATTTAATTATCTAATTAACTATCAGTTAGAAAAATCAACCATAATAGTTGAAAATGTTGTCAAAAGACCAACGAATTTACCTAATTCAATGCTATGGCAAAGGTAATAAAGCGATCCGTCTAGTTGTCGAAGAATTTAATCAAAAGTTTCCGGATATTTACATCTCAAATAGAGGTGCACGAGCATTGGTCAAAAAATTCCTATCCACTGGTTCCATACTGGATGTAAAGAAAAAAAATATAGCACGCGATGATGACGACGCCGCCACTCTTCTTGTAATGGATTCAGTACGGAACTATCCCAAACTTTCTTTGCGGCGCAGATCAGTCCATCTGGGAATTAGTAAATCGCTCATTCAAAAGATTTTGAAACAAAGGAAGTTCCATCCCTACAAGCCCATTTTTAATCATGCATTAGAACCCGGAGATCCTGCGAAACGTTTGTATTTTTGTCTGTGGATGGGCGCTCAAATTATGGATAATCAATACTTTTACCGAAATATTATTTTTTCTGATGAGGCCACGTTTTCTACTAATGGTACTGTTGCATCTCAACATGTGAGATATTGGAGCGATTACAATTCGAATTTTCGCATGCCTCACAATCGACAATATTCGGCAAAAGTTAATGTGTGGTGTGCAATTTCTTACCATGGTATCATTGGACCATATTTTTTTGATAATACTGTCAATCAGCATACGTACTTGGATATGCTGCAAAATTTTGTTGATGAACGTTTGGACGATCTACCGATTAATTACCTCGCAAGGTGTTATTTCCAACAAGATGGTTGTCCGGCTCATTATGCTAGGATTGTTGTTGAATGGTTAAATCAGCAATTTGGACAGAATTGGATAGGTCGAAATGGTCCCGTGATATGGCCACCAAGGAGCCCTGATTTAACAATGGCTGATTTTTATCTTTGGGGTCGTTTGAAGCAAATAGTTTATGCAAATAATCTTCCTCCGAACGTAGAAGATTTAAAGGAGAGGATTAGAGACGCTGTGACGTCTTTAACTCTCGAAGAAATTCGAAGAAGTTATAGAGAATTGCGCCGACGGCTAGAATTGTGCGTTGAAAAGGGCGGTGAATGGATTGAGTAAAATAGTTATTAGTTATATCATTTTTGTTTTTGAGTTTATGAAAAAAATTTCAAATAAAACGACCAATTTTTCGATTTTTATCTTAAACTAAAAGAAATTTTGAAAAGGTTAAAACTGACTTGGCCGTTTCGAGACATCCAAAAACTTTTATCAAGAATACATTTTTCTTGTAAAATGCAAAATAAAAAAGTTTTTCCTCTTTGGAACTCGATCTGTGGACATACTGTATATAACTTTATTTATCTTACCAAATATAAGGTAAATATAATAAATTTTAAAAACTCGTCACTCTTCTACCTACGGCGATGAAGAAAGAAATTTAGGAGTAAAAATGGCCTTTTTTGTTGACGTTTCCCGTCAACAACAGATGTTGCAGTTCACCATATGAATAGTGCTATTCAGTAACTGTGTGTTGTTTACATTATTTCTTTGCTCGGTCGTAATTTAAACCTGGCACGTCCGGTGTATAGTTATGACTTAATAAAAATGCATATTTTTTTCTGATTTCATAGATGTAAGGTTTGGTATGGTAATTTTTTTATAAATTTTGTTACAGCGAGTGTAATTCACTTACCGTTGATTTTTGAAGGAATAATAAGCAAGTAGGTCATGAAAAACTAGTTTAATGCCAACTCCATATTAAAATAGTTTTTCAAAGCTTACTTGTATTACACTCGCTATAATAAAAATTTTAAATATATTACCTTTGTATCTATGAAATCAGAAAAAAATAAGCATTGTTATAAAGTCAAGGCCAACTATTGATTGCTATTTAAAAAAACATAAGTTTATGTTATATCTTGATAATTAAGTGTAATATAAATTTTAAACTAAGATTATTAAATTCTACGTAGAAATTACTATCAATTACTATTTTTATATTAGTTATATATATATTCATTAGTTACGAAGATATGTATAATTCAAAATTTCGGCAATTTTTAATTTTTTTGACAATAAATGTTAAATCTGGAAATACTATCATATACACCTCAAATTTCTTAACAACTTTGCTAATCTTGTATCTTCAATATTAAGATAGTTACCCATATAGGAAGATCGAAAATGGACACCAGTATATATACAATAATTATTAATAATTATATAATTATTAATAATTGATATTAACTTACAAATTGAGACGCTCGGTATATTCAAAATTTTTGCTGTTTACCTTTTCAAATTCTCATAAACATTAGTAGTATTTGATTAGATAAGCGAGTATGTTTTTTTTTAAAATGTGTTTTTAAATCTAAAAAAAATATATTGTTCTGACATAATAGTTCTTTTTTAATGTAAACATTGTAGATTAATAGTAATTAGTCTATAATTCCAAGCTAAAACAAATTATTCCATTAATTTATGCTGTAATGCTTTGAAGATGTGTGGAATATTTCTTAATGTTTTTTAATGTTTATTGCTATAGTATTATCTGTATTGTTATGTTGTATTTATCTAAGGCGGAATAAAAATAAATAATAATATGTAATTATTATTTTGAATTTAATGTTATTATAAATGTAAGGAATTATAATTAATACCTAAGAGTTTCCATAAAAGAAATTAATACTAAAAGAAAACAATGATTAATATTGATTTATTAATTATAAAAATATACAGTATGAGGAAATGTAACAGATATTTTAATAACATGTTTGTTGGACAATGTAAATGCATTTTGCCAATCTACTTGCTGGCATTATACATTCACGTTCCCATTTGCTTGCTTACTTCTGAAAATAATCGTCCGAAATTTTTAAAATAGGTCTAATTGTTGTTATTATAAAGTTATTGAATATTTAATAGTATATTAAAATACAAGTTTCATAAGACACGATTTTTGCGCATGCGTTCAAGTTTAGTTTAGTTTAGGGCGAGTTTTATAAAGAACAAGTGCGCAATATGTCTTATGACTCATTACGTGTAATTGTTGACGAGGGAGTATAATTTGAGTTGTTGTTTGGGCTATTTCCATCGTTTATGGAACATTGATGGTCCGACGTTTCGGCAGTCCGTCTACTGCCGTCATCAGGGTAGTCCTGAGAAGGACTATTTCTTGCCAGACTTGTCATTCTTTAGCGACTTTATCTGGCGGTATATGTCTTCCCTATTTTTTCTCAAATGTCCTGTGCTGGATTTGAACCCGGTCGATAATTTCCGAATATCAACGTACCATGCACTTTACCACTCGACTAATTAGGGGGACAGAAACTACTATTTTAAACCTATATTTAAGTTACAGGTATATGCGCAGTAGGTATGCGCAGTGTGCATATTTTTGTATATGCGCGGTGGGTATGCGCAATATTTCCTTATTATTTGTGTGGTAGTAGTAGTAGTAGTTGTTATCAGTCTGTCTCCGGTCTTGTGGCTGCCGGTCTTCGGCTAACACATTCTCTAATCATAGGGAGCCAGATATTCTTGATCTCCAAACTGGGCGTGCTGATTGTGTCAGGTGTTATCTTCATATATGCTGTTTCTGTAATTTTTCTTTTGTAGCCATGTTCTTGTTTGGCCAGGATTGTCGCCTCATTCCATGCAATGTTGTGATCTTCTTCCCAAGCATGTTCCGCCAGCTGCGATTTCTCTGTCTCCCCCAAGCTGACCATTCTTTGGTGTTCCTTGAGTCTGACTCTTAGGGGTCTGCTTGTTTCTCCAATGTATGGTCGTCCGCAAGACACAACCCAAGAGCAACAAGAAAAAGTACACACACGACATCACAACTCGTTATCGTAATCTCATTTCGCCACCGCTGAGCCGTACTTCCCTCTTCAAAAGATCTTTTTCGTACGACATTTATTCAAGTTACAATGACATACCTGATCATTATAAAACTTTATCAGTCGACTGTTTTCGGATGAGGCTGAAGCGTGACCTGCTTCTCAATGGCTAGGTATTGCTATTTACCTGTGTGTGGATGCATACATATGTATATATATTTATATTTATATGACACTTGCAGAATGTTACCTATTTTTAGGCATGATATAGTTCAAACTATAATATCTATTGTTCTATTTTTTTTTATCAGGGTTTAGGTAGAAAAACAGACATAGTCTGAACCTCACCCTGCGGTTCGCTTCTAATTATTATCTTCTTTATATTATATTGTTGTAAATTTTTCTACCAGCGAATAAAGATTACATTATTATTATTATTATTATTATTATTAAACAAGCAGACCCCTAAGAGTCAGACTCAAGGAACACCAAAGAAAGGTCAGCTTGGGGGAGACAGAGAAATCGCAGCTGGCGGAACATTCTTGGGAAGAAGATCACAACATTGCATGGAATGAGGCGACAATCCTGGCCAAAGAAGAACATGGCTACAAAAGAAAAATTACAGAAACAGCATATATGAAGATAACACCTGACACAATCAGCACGCCCAGTTTGGAGATCAAGAATATCTGGCTCCCTATGAGAATGTGTTAGCCGAAGACCGGCAGCCACAAGACCGGAGACAGACTGATAACAACTACTACTACTACTACTACTACCACACAAATAATAAGGAAATACTACGCATACCCACCGCGCATATACAAAAATATGCACACTGCGCATACCTACTGCGCATATACCTGTAACTTAAATATAGGTTTAAAATAGTAGTTTCTGTCCCCCTAATTAGTCGAGTGGTAAAGTGCATGGTACGTTGATATTCGGAAATTATCGACCGGGTTCAAATCCAGCACAGGACATTTGAGAGAAAATAGGGAAGACATATACCGCCAGATAAAGTCGCTAAAGAATGACAAGTCTGGCAAGAAACAGTCCTTCTCAGGACTACCCTGATGACGGCAGTAGACGGACTGCCGAAACGTCGGACCATCAATGTTCCATAAACAATGGAAATAGCCCAAACAACAACTCAAATGTCTTATGAAACGTGTATTTTATACCATTTTTTCTATTTCGGTTACTAAAAGTTCAAAAAAATGAGAGACATGTTTTCTTGGAATATTTTAGAAATTTTGTTATTTTGAAGTTGGTTACTGTGATTTTTAAGTAGAACATTTAAATATTTGAATATCGGCGGTATTATATGTAATTATGTTTAAAATTCAGACTGATTTATGCAATAAATTATTTCAAATTACCAACAAAACGGGCGAAATAAATAATTGTTCGCCCAAGAGATTCGCAAAATAACAGAAGACAATTTACAAAATCTTTCGCCAACAAACTCTCTACATATTTATCAAAACAAACTTTTACAAACAGTTGTACTAAACAATATGGTAAGTAAATGTTAATAGTAACATCAGAAAACTTATCATCCAACTCTTAATTAGTAAATAAAATGTTAGCATGTGTGTTTTTTATTGTTTGTACAATTCTATTGCGCATGTTTGTTACTTTAAATGCTTATATTTTAACATTTAAATACGATTTGGTTCCATTTTACTTTCTTATACGTAGTATAAGGAAGTACCACGCGATCATTTAAATTCTAAATTATAGCAGGCGGGATTTTTTTTATTAAGTTGTCCAGAATGTCAATTATTGATTAATTAACATTTTGAAACGTCACTTTGACAATTAGTACTTATATACCAACTTAATTTAAATTTCACAGCCTGCTCTAATTTAGAATTTAAATGATCGCGCGGTATTTTGATAATAATGGATATACAATAAATTTAATAAACAAAATTCTAACACAAAAACAAAGATCGCAAACTCTATTTCTAATTTATCCTAAATTTAATAAAGAATTTAAAATTTTACATGTACAAGATTAAGGAAGAAACTTAATTTATTTGAAGCTTTTGAAATTAATAGAGTCGCGACCAATAAATTCTGGTCGTCAATGCCATACAAAATTCTGTCATATTTTGACAAACTAGAAATTGCAGCTGGTTTTTTGTATCTTTTTTTTTGACAATATAACCAACAAGCTGTCAAATATACATTTTAATTTGACATGACAAGAAATTTTCTAAACATGTCACCAATTTCTTACTTTAATAAAGTTCGATCTGTTTCCTTAGTAGAAACAAAATATTCTGAAGCTGTAGCAGGTCAGTTAATAGAGATGGCAAAGAGTTCGGTAAATTTAATTAATTGGCGGTGCAGAGAGAGAGAGAGAGAGAGAATTTCTGGATAGACAAGTGAGTTCTGGACGACTTCGAGCATCAACTGCATTGGACGATCTTATATTGACCCAAAATAATAAAAATAACCCTTTCTAACAGCAACTTTCATCCCAACTTCCCCGCAACCGTTTTCACCGCACGACGTATTCCGGAAGCGAATTTAAAAATAACGCTAAAAAGATCAAACTTACAGCTAGACACAAAGAAGCCAGATTTGGAGTTGCATTACAGTACCTTGCGAAAGACAATAACTTTTGGAAAAACGTAATTTTTAGTGATGAAAATACCTTCCAGTCATATCCCTTTGGCCAAATTAGGGTATATAGATTAAGAAGTCGGCGGTATGATGCAAAATATACACAAAAGGTTGAAACCAGCGCCGATTTTCGGTAAATCTATGGGCATGGATTTCTGCAAAAATTCCTGGGACATTGCATTTATAAGAGTGTTTCATAAGTGACGTTTATATTAGGGTTTTGGAAGATGTGATGTTGCCCTCAGTGATGCAAGTATTTCCAGACGGCGACATTATATTTCACCAGGATAATTATTAAGTCCACACTGCTCATAAGGTAACAGAATGGTTCCAAAACCACAATATAAATGTGGTTGACTGGCCGAGTTTAAATCCTAATTTGAACTCTATAGAAAACATGTGGGGAAGTTGCTCAAAAGTATCCAAAACCAACGTTTACATTTTTAAAACAGTACGGAACTTGTGGTCGTTTTACATACAGCTTAGAATGATCTTCCACAAGACTATTTCAGAAATTTGTGCTTGGCTATGCCCAACGGCTTAAATAAAATTATTCAATTAAAATGCGAAATGATCAAGTACTAAGTTTATGTATTTATTTTTAGTCTAATAAACTCTGTTGAATTTATTATTTAATGTCTGTATTATTATAACCAATATTTATCATTTTGACAAGTATCTGACAAATGGAAAATAATGACAACGTGATAAAACCAGACATACACTAGAGCGCTGTCAACTGCATTAAGAATGACATTGACCACCAGAATTTAATGCTCGCCACAGTAGATAGAGAAAATTAGGTTTGACACTAAACGAACAAACAGATTTAAATCACTTATAAATTTGTAAAAACATCCCCTCTTTGAACCCCGACACTTATTTAAAATATTGTATTGGTTATGTGTGTAGATATGATTTATTACACTCTGTATACCAATATTTAATAATTTAATATTCTGCTCAATATCAATTTCATACTACTATTTTTATTTTATATAAAACCTCGGCTAATACTCAAATTAAATAAATATTAATTTTTATTTCTCCTTGTTTAATTTATTGAACTGGTAGGACTATATTATTTGAGACCTATACCAATACATAATAAAAATGGAAGGGATATTTCACATTAAATGTCAAGAAATTATAACCTAACTTATGAATCGTTTATTATCGATTAATTTGCAACGTGTTCTTTATAAAATACTTTTTATTTATCATCAGGGGTGTTTATGAAGTTCGCTGTGACTGATTATTCGCTTGTAAATTGTAGAACTACGACTATACATGTAAGTATTCCTTATTTTATTTGGTCTTTTTCAGGTTAAATTAATTTAATATTTTTATGATTTTAGTGTTACACAACTCTTGTAAATCAGTTGCTCTATTTAAGAAAATACATAGATAATGCTACAAATGAAAGAAAACAACCATCTCAGGCTAATAATGGTATAATAATGTGTTGATCAGATTCACAAATATAAATAAAGATTATTGAAAATTGTTTAACAACGATATACTTTCGTAGGTTAGAAAATATAAAAATAAACCATTAGGGACAATGATATAACTATAGCGAGTAGGTTTGTTGAACGACAACTGGTATATTTTCTACAACTGACAAATAATGTTTTTCAATTTTAGTTGTAAATATTCAATTGTTGATGAGATTTCCACTGGATGAAATTTGTAATACTTCTACAAATAAGGTATTGCCTTTCTTATATTATTCTCTAACTTGTATTTAAATTCAAATAGCTATAACTTTTTCCTTCAACGTTTTTGTGAATATTAAATTCAATACATTCTGGTGTAAAAATGAATAACTTTTTTAAATATTAATATAAAATATATGTTTTTTTAAATCGAATAGTACCAATATAATTTATATTACTTCAAATATTAATTTATATTTACTTGTAGGTGCTGCTGCTACTATAATATGACCTGGATTTGATATCTAGATGATATTCTCCGATGTCCTCCAATCTTCGACGTCCTTCTTGTACTCCTTTATTTTGGACTCCTTTGGATATACACGTTCTGACTCAGAAAAATTCTCTTCGAAGTTCTCTGCACAATATAGTACTGCAACTCTAGAAGAAATGATTCCTACTTGTTCGGTCTCCTTTGGAAATACACGTTCGGACTCAGAAAAATTCTCTTCGTAAGCCTATCCACGATAAAATACTGCAACTCTAGAAGAAATGATTCCTACTCGATCGGTCTCCTTTGGAAATACTAGGAACTTCGTCTATGGTTAATCTTGAAACTTCTCCGGGAATTATGTCCTTGGATGATCTTGAAAATTCACTAGAATCCTCGTCTTTGGATAATCTTGAAAATTTATTATGAACTTCGTCGATGGATAATCTTCGATATATGTAAGTACTTTTGCTAAATTATTATTAAACCTGTTTAAAAAATCCTTTCTTTATCTATAAATTGTTTTGCTATGATTTATAGACATATAATAAATTATGTAAGAAGCACTTTTCACTTTAATCTGTAATAATCTCTATGACTTCGTTTAAATTAATCACTATTAATGCTTTTTAGCACAAAATTCAATAAATTTGAGACGTTATCGATGAATTTATTTAAATTCAGCGACAAATACGACCGCGTCGTGTGAAAATTATTTTTTCCTTCTATCTATTCTTTTTTTTCCAAAACAATTTCCTTGGCAACCTTTTAAAACTTTTTCAAATTCTCCAATCAGAAATCTACACCTACCTTTATAATTCAAAATATCTCTTTACTATTTACTTTCGAATATTTACATCCCTATAATTTATTAATACGTATATTTATTATTCTTCTTACATTTTAAAAAAACCTAATTGCAAAGCATTTCACACAATTGTCATTCAATTTAAAAATTCTCATTACAGGAACTGTCAAAATTATTCTTTCATTTACACCTGTTCAAATAATGGCGGGAAATTTAATTCAAATTAGTTTATACTCTAAATCAATTATTTACGTCTACAATACTCGTCATATCATCGTTAATTAAACAATTTTGTACATAAAACATAATACATCATATTTGACAACAATAATAATATTTTTCATTTCTCTTCAACAGATTCTAAAAATACAAACATAGAAGAAAGAAAACCTTATTTTTCCTCTACGACAACCAGAACAACAAGAAAATCTCATCAACTAATAAATATTCATTTATAATTTTAAGAATTGAAAACAATTACAAACTA
Organism: Amphimallon solstitiale; assembly: GCA_963170755.1. NCBI lineage: Eukaryota > Metazoa > Arthropoda > Insecta > Coleoptera > Scarabaeidae > Amphimallon > Amphimallon solstitiale. Next base: position 142,982,515 of record OY720679.1, read on the forward strand.
AAAAAAAGCATGGTTATTTAAACCATGTCAATATATAACGCGGTAATCATTTTGAAAGCATTACTCCGTCATCACCTGATGAAGCCAAAGTTTGGCGAAACAATATTGTAGTGAGCAATAAAAATTATTTGATACAATTTTTACGATTATTATTTATTCTATAATTCTATTGATTTGTTTTCGTCTATGATGATACGATAAAGCTTTGAATATAACTGAAATCTCAGCGATTTAAACCATCTCGCCATCTATTATTATTCTTATTAATATTATGTTGAGCTGAGAACATTTTTTCGAAAACAAACTTTCAAAAGTATCATAGTTTTTGTCTTAGCTAAGGTCTAGGAGAAGCACACGAAGCCTCTGTAAGTCCCAAGAGTATTTCTAGAATATTATTTATAAAAAAAAACTTTGCTTAACTTTTTGACTCGTCATATATCTCAATACAAACATGTAAAAATCCATATATAACAATATATAATGTAAACATATACATATACGTACATACTAAACTGACAATTCGTCATCATAACTTTTTATCTGTGTTATTTCTCCTCTCTATACACTTCCTTCGTTCCGCCATCCTTTTATATTAAAACGTCTAGCCGTAGAAGTGCGTGGCGATATTCGGGCAAACATTTGAAGAGAGCGTACAGAAAGAATCGATGACGGTGCATTTTTTCTGCGAAAACAACAGAAAAAGGGAAAAGGGTAGCTCTTCGCCACTAACACACACACACACACACACACCTACGAAACGCAGCCACATCATACACGAACAGACACGCACGCACACATGCGAGAGATCGAGGGTGGCTTTAGTGTCCAGCGGGGACGGCCAATCATAGAGCGACGAGGGTGAATACCCATCCATTGAGTTTCGCAAGGGGTGAAAGGAAAACTCCGTCTCGGACATAAATTGCAAGGAAGGGAAAATGTATATATAAAAAAAGGAAAGTGAAGAGCAGATCCAAGCAAAATATTATGATGTCGCAAAAAATATTTTAATTTCATTTTTCGAGTGATTTTCTTTTTGTTATATTTGATCTATTGGAGGACAATTCAAATAATAGTGGACGCAAGCAATTTACTGAAGTAAAACATGTATACATATTAATGGTTGATATTTAGCGAGATAAATCTAAAATTGTTATTGATGAAATTGGTCTGCCAAAGGGATCTGTTTTGGGTCCTATATTATTACTAATTTTCAACTAAACGACTAAAGCTGTCAATACCAAATCGTATTTTTAAGATATGAGCTTCCTCGAGAGATTTGATTAGATTTTTGGCAAGTCGACAGACTGGAAACAATATAGTAGCACTTCAGTGCAAACATCAAAATTTTCCAACATGTCATTAGAAGAACCGGGGCCACTTTGTCACGCGGGGTTACTTTGCCATTGTATTGACCATATTTCAGTTTTCTTTTTCTTTTATTTTTTGATGTATAGGTTATGCTTTTTTTTCTTATCTTTCCAGTTTGATTAAAGAGTAGCTGCTGAAAATGGTGCGAAATTATAAAAGAAGTGTAGGGTCAAGATCCTATGCAAACTTCGGCCAGGAAAATTTGGCAAAAGCACTTGCTGACATTAGGAAGAGCGGAACCCAGTAGATGGCACAAAATTTCTCGTAGTACGCTTCGCAAATAGCTATTTGGCAAGCATCAGGGAGATCTAGGACATCCCACCACCTTATGTCCTGAAGATGAGCAGGCAATAACTGACGCACTCACTCTAGTTGTAAATTGGGGATTTCCACTTACTTCACATGATGTTGCCCAATTAGTGGCCAAATATGTCCAAATACAAGTCAGAACCGTTAAGGAATGGAAGAACAATCATCCTGGGCCGGACTTTGTAGCAAATTTTGTTGCCAGAAATAATTTAAGAAGTCAAGATCGAGTGTCGGTTGCGAAGACATGTCAGAATTTTTTTAAAGTGCTCAGGATGTATTAAAAGAGGCTGATCCACATCACGTGTTCAATTATGATGAGACCAACATCACAGATGATCCTGGAGCTAAGAAGGTCTTGGTCCCTTTTGGAACTAAAATAATGGTACAGGAACACTTCCGAGCAGCAGTGAGTATAATGGTGTGTGGATCGGCAGCCGGAATATTGTTGCCACCTATGGTTGTCTATAAAGCCTTCAACTTATACGAAAACTGGACCACAGGCGGGCCTGCTGGAACTATTTATAACCACAGCTCTAGTGGATGGTTCGACATGAACCTCTTCGAAAAATGATTTTTCAAAATTCTCTTGCCTCATGTCCAAAACATGAATTCAGATAAAGTAAAAAATTATCATTGGAGACAACCTAGCCAGCCACCTTTCACCTGCTGTTATCAAATTTTCTCAGGAAAATAACATCTACATGACACCACTTCCTCCCAATTCGACTCATATCATGCAACCACTTGACGTTTCAGTCTTTTCACCAACGAAGAGGAAATGGCGTCAAATTTTAGATGACTGGCGTAAGACAAGCAGAACTAAATGTACAATACCCAAGGAGAAATTTTCGTTGCTGCTCAACAGACTATGGACTGAAATCAACCTTACGGTTGACACAAACCTGAAGTCCGAATTCAGAACGACAGGAATACATCCTTTCAACCCCCAAGTCGTTCTTTCTAAGCTTCCCACAACATAAGCTACTAACACTTCTGAAGCAAATGCTCCATCACCAAGTGTTCTCAGTGACAGTGTACTGGAATATCTTCAAGAAGCCAGAGGAAGTGGTGTCAAGACCTCAAATAAAAAGCGGGGAAAGAAGATTGCACCTGGCATGCAAATGATGGATGATACCCAATCCACAAGCGATGTAGTACCTCCATCTTCTTCAAGAAGCTCTTCAACTGATTTTCTACCACAACAGAGGGACTTATCCAGCTTAGAAACAGGTTTAAACTCTACTTCTAAGAGTTTTATATCTCTAAAGAAAAAAAAATCATTGAAGAGAAAGGCTAAGGCTCCAAAAAGAAAGAAAAAAGCCCTTAGAATCTAGTGAAATCTCGTCACATGATCAGGAAAACAGTATTTTCAACACTTGCGCTGCAGAATGGGAGGGATATCAAGATGCAGATTGGATAAGATGTATTTTGTGAAAGAAATGGGTCTGTGGTGTGTGTAATAAGGGCAGCATTAACATACAATATAAGTGTGAAGAATGTGAAGACGATGATTAGACTTTAGAGTTTTTAGTGTTTGATTTAGAATTTTTTAACAGAACAGTTTTGTTTTTGAGTTGTTTTTTTTTTATTTATTCATGATTTTTATTTTTCTAGAAGTTAAAATTGAGTCTGATTATATTTTGTCTAATTACAAGAGTTTTCCTTAACAAATTTGTATAATTTATGTTAAAAACCTTTAAAATATTATCTCAAATATATGTTTTCATTAATAGTGCGTACTTTAATACTAGGGTTTCCGACTTTAAACTGACAAAGAAACTCCTACGAAATGGTTAAATAAGCTTTTCAATAAAAAGTGATCACTTGACAAAGTAGCCCCATTTCCTGGGACTATTTTGCCATGTCTTTTTTTAAATATATGTATGTTGTAGCCGCTATTTATCTCATTTTATTATATATACGTATTGACAAGACTTATATTGTCTTAACTATAGACAATCTTTTGTGAATATCATATTCCTGTAAAGAATTTTATCATAAAACGTTCAAAAACCTGTGCTAAATAGCCCCGATTTACGGTAGTTTTGAAAAAGAAATCAATATTATGATTGGAAGTAACACTATCACTCTTAGCGAAAAAAATATATATTTTTTTTTTTGCAAATATGTAGCAAATTATACACAGATTTATTAAGAAAATAATAGTATATTTAACATTATATTATGATATAAGTGCATAAGTAAGCCTTTAAACAAAAAAGAATAAGAATAGAAAAATTGGTTCATTTTACAAGGCAGCCTGTGGATCTAATTTTTAATAATTAACATAGAAACGGTTAGCAATTATTGTTGTTTAGTTGTTATGTTGTTGTAATGTACATTTTTCACAAATTTTCTGAATTTGCGTTGTACAAAATGAGTGAAGAGATTTCATGGGAAGTTGAACGATTAGCTGAGCAAGGCGATTTGAAATTAATTCTGCATATTATGTCTGAAAATGAGAAATTGTTAGCTTGGATGACAAAGAAGAACTACCACACTGTGGACGAAACATTGTTGCTTGCGCACATAAAGGAAGTGGTAGGTAACATTATTAAATTGAAAACAATTTTATTGTAATTATCTTTTAATAAATTAGTATATTTCACTAAAATTTTTCCCTTTCTTATTTAATTATGTTAAGCCTATGATATACAATATTTACAGCCTCAGAGATTTGACTAGTACTTGGCGCCAACTTAAAGCAAAAAAAAATAGAAAGCGGGAAATTCAAACGCCTTTAAATATAAAAAGTTGAAATAAATTAAATGCAGCCTATATACACATATACAAGGTGTGTATAAATTGGCGGACCCACTACACGTGACGACATTCTTGGTCAAATTTTGAGTTAAAAGTCCTAATCCTAAAACGATGTATCAGGCTTCCTTTGTCTTCAGAATGAATTTGGCAACATTGAACACGCATGTGCTAGTTATAATCTTCGGAACATTTTTACACGTCGTCATGTGAACCTTACATTTTAAATTTAAAAAAGAAACAAACGAAATAAAACTGGTTTCTTAGATTACATATTTATTACGAAAATATTACAAAGTTTAAAAATTTTTTGATAATATTGACTAATTTTTGTACATCTTCTTGATAGAAATCAATGTAATTATTACCTACATAATTGTTTGAATTGAAATCCATCAGTTTGTAGACATGGCTGCAATCTTTGTGGTATCGTTTGTACTATTCGCTCAAGTCTTTCTGATGTGATTTCTAATACTGCGGCTTCAATTCGGGCTCTAACTTCGTCAGCGTCCTGTGGAGGTGTAGCGTAAACTTTACCTTTAATGAAACCCCAAACAAAAAAATCTAACACGACCAATCCATCTGTCTGGGAAGTGTTCAGTTAACCAGTCTCTTATATTACGAGCAAAGTGCGCAGGAGCTCCATCATGCATGTAAATCATATTACGGCGTACGTTCAGCGGTATCTCATCAATAACTTGTTCTAAAACATTTAAATATTCACCGGCATCTAGGCGATTTGGTAAGTAAATTGGTCCAACTACCCTGTGGTTTATTATACCCAGCCAAGCGTTAACTAAAAACCTTCTTTGGTGACCGTATTCGCGAAATTCATGTGGATTTTCATCTGCCCAATGATGAAAATTATGAGTATTAAACACACCATCTCTGGTAAACATGCACTCATCACTCCAAAGAATACGTCTTAAAAAGTCAGCTTCTTCCTGAATTCTATTTAAGATTGTATTGCAATAATTGATTCGAAATAGGTTATCATTTCCGTAAAGAGGCTGAACTTTAGAAACATGGTATGGCTGAAGCAAGTTTTCTCGTAGAACCAAATGAACAGTCTTATTACTGGGAATATTTAGTGTAGAAGCTAATTGACGGGTACTCGCAGAGGGATCTTCCTGTATTGTGGCTAGAACTTGCTCTTCTAGTTGCACGGTACGCCTTTGCCTTGGTCGACCTGCGTTCGCATTTCTTGGAATAAACGAACCTGTTTCACGAAGTCGTTGGTCCAGCCTTCGAAATACATTTTTACTTGGATGCCTCCGATTTGGAAAACGCACTCGATATTCCTGCCCTGCCATGCTAGCCTTTCCACGACAGAAACCGTATATCATGTACATATCGGCATATTCGTTGAACGTAAAATTCATAATAAACAAACAGAACAACTAGTAAACACGAAAACCCGAAAACTGATTAAAACTATTCAAATAAACACGAAAAATAAGCAAGTTGAATGAAATAGGTAGATTACAAAGTGTCAAAATTTGACAGTAGTAATGTATTTGACTAAAATAACATTAGGCTGCCTACTTATTGTTTTACAATGTTGTCAGATGTGTTTTTCGTCAAAATAAGTTAATAAACAAATATTAAAAACAAACTTTAAAATCAAAAAGAAAACTTTAACGAAAGGATAATAACAACAATTCTTCTTTTTTCTAAATTGTAGCTTTTTCTGTCAATAAATATCAAGTAATAATGCTTATTTCAAGACTGAAAGTCCGAACTTTAGGAACCTCGTGCAAAGATATGGAGCATGGTACAACATTTTCGTATTAGGATTTTGGACTCCGAATTTAACGAAGAACATCGCCGCGTGTAGTGGGTCCGCCAATTTATACACACCTTGTATAAAAAAAATGTTAGAATCTAGAAAACTGAGTTTTTCGCCCAACAGTGTTGAAATGAACTAATAAATAAGCCAAACACAATTAAACTGTTTATTGGAATTCCACACTTTAAGAAAATCTAGAAATAAGTGCAAAAATTATTCATTGCTCTTTTAATTTATGCCGTACATATCATACGAATTTTGAACAAAATATTAGGTATGTCTGAAAATGAAATGCTGTTTGTTGGTATCACTTGCGAACAACTGGACTGATTTGGCTATTTTTTTTTAAATTTAGGAATTATCCGAATAAAGTTCTTGAGAAAAGAAAAATTTAAAACAGTTGCCTGGAAAATTGGAAAATTCGGGAAAAACTGAGTGCTAAAACTCAAGACTATAATTCACGATTCGACGATGGATATGCCCAATTTCTTTTTTTTTTTTGTTTTGTTCGTTATGGTCCTGGAAAAGTTTTGAGGCAAAAATCGGAATAATTACAAAGGGAAGTCGGAAAATTCGGACAAACTACAAAAATCATAATTTGTGTATCCACTCTCGGTCATAACTGATGGTAGGAACAACATATTTGGTTGAGTCTCTTTTCTTTCTCATACGTACACTGTAAAAAATTTTAGGAAAATTACGCAAATATTTACGTAAAAGTTACACAAAGAAACGTGTAAGTGCTCAAATGTGTAATTTTCATGAAAAGCTGATGCAAATATGCACATTCGATAGTAAAATTACGTTTATACTAAATTTTACTCTGTTTTTGTAAAAAAAATATTAAAACCTATGTAATACATATTACGAATCCCTACGTCATATATATATAAATCATTATGTAAAAATACAAACTTCAAATGGAATATCACAAATTAACTTTATTAAATTACACACTAGTGTGCAATTTTATATAGTGATGTAATTTTACATGATAATCCATGTGAAATAGTTTCCTATTATAGTATGTGTAATTTTACACAAAAAAAAATTACAGTGTAGTATAAGGAAGTATTGCAGTGTTGGGAAATTTCGGTGAAAGATTGGTTTGTTGTAAATTTCACTAAAATATTTTACTGAAACATTCACTGAAATATATTTTTTATTATACCCGATTACCTGAATCATAATCCTGATATCTCGACCGCATTTGGATGCTAAATCAGGCATTTCAAGCTCGACGTGTTTTAATGTGGCGCGTGCTTTAAATGCTTATTTATGCACATTGTAATATACTGATTGTGTTAAAATCTAGTGTTTTCAATAATATAATTATTAATACATAAAAAAGTAAAACGGTAAGCAGAACGAATTGTTAAAATTACTAAAAGTTTTGTTCAGAATTAGAAATTAAAATTATTAAAGCTAACAAACTTAAATTTATTATATTAAAAAATAATACACAAAAACAAATAAGGAGCATAGATAAACAAAAATCAAAAAAGGTAAAAAATAACAAAATCCGTATTCCCATTTTGATATTTTTATTCTTGTAATTCCTGTTCTTCATTGTCAAATTGTCACTATTACTTTCTTCATTATTTTCTCCATCGTTCTCCATAATAAGATTTATGTATACATAATCTTCTTCTTCTTCTTCATTATTATTTATTATATTCCTATATTGTCATAATTTTTTTCTTCATCATCTTCTGTTTCAATTATATCAAGATCATCTGTTTCAACTTCCTCAAAACCATCTACTTCAATGTTGTCCTAATCATTAATCTCTAGAGTTAAACCTTTAGTAGTGATATTAAATGTAATAAATGATAATTTTTCCAACCGTTCACAACGATAGCGGTGAAACAGCAATAGTTCTCCATTCCAAATTTTGTATTTACGTGTAAAATCTCCCTCTTGAGATCCGATTAGTTTTTCAGTAAAATCGGTAGACCGGATGTAGTAGTTTACTTACTACTACCGGAAATAGGCCTTTTACTCTTCTCGAAAATCAGCATTTTGCGAATATTTCGCAAGCCATGCTTTTTAGACATGTACGTTTCGAGTATAAAAGTATTTAGAACTTAATTTTCAATACTTTTTGTATAAAAAAAATTTCAAAATTCGGACCGGAAGTAACACTTTTATTCTTATCGAATAACGATTTTTTGCAAATACGTCGTAAATGATGCATTTTATATATATTTGTCAAGAGTACAAACGTATTTAGAGCTGGATTTGATATGTTTTTGGCAAACTTTAAATTTTAAAATTCGAACCGGAAGTATCACTTTTACTCTTAGCGAGTAGCACTTTTCTTCGAATATCTTGCAAAGTATGCATTCTATAGAAATTTATTAAGAGAATAGAAGTGCTTAGAATAGAGTTTTGAATAATTTTTGATTAAAAAAAATCTAATACGTATAAGAAAGTAATGTGGTGGCCACACCTCATTTTTTGGAATGCATATGACCTACACAGCTAAAACTTCGTTCAGCGAGCACAGAGGAAGAAAGAACAATAAGTATTTTGAGAACCACGCTATATAAAATACTTTTACTACAATAACCCTTCCATCAAATATATAGTTTTTAATTTTTAAGTTCTTCTTTTTTGATGAATCAGTCAGTATTTATGCATATTCGTCGCTTATAACAATATGCTCCAAAACAGTTCGAGAAGAAATTAAACTCCTTATGCAGTTAAGTTGATCCCCATCAGGTGACAACTGACATCATTAATGCACAATCAGTTTTTTATCCTTTTTTATTTTGTCAAACACAAAATAATAACATAACCTCAATTTGTATCTTTCACATCAAAACGAAACTTTTCAGAGAAAAGTGAAAATTTCACTTCGAGAGACACTCTCTGCGTTCCAACACTGAAGAATTGTGATGACGAAAATTTTCGACCTCGAGATTTTTGCAGATATTAACGTTTTGAAGTACCCTGATACCGAAAAAGTGGTTTTTAAAAAATGTCTCTCTGTGTGTGTGACCACGATAGCGGTCAAACCGCTGTAGATATTAATTCTAATTTTTTTATTTACGTGTGTAATCTCCCTCTTGAGATCTGATTAATTTTTCAGTAAAATCGATAGACCGTAAATAGTAGTTTACTTAAGAGAAATTATCGAATTTTGCCAATATTACGTCAATTACTAACTTTTTAACAAATGTATAATGAATTCAAATGTACTCAAAACTAAATTTGAGAAAAATTGTATTAAAAAAGTTTTTCGAAATTCCTACCGGAAGTAGGTCTTTTACTCTTATCGAAAATCAGATTTTTGCGAATATCTCGCAAGTCATAAAGCAGGTACATTACGAGTATAAAAGTGTTTAAAACGTAATTGTTAATACCTTTTGTATAAAAAAAAAATTAATTAGGACCGGAAGTAACTCTTTTACATTCATAATTATTATTATTATTTTATAATAAGCGAGATCCCCATGCTGGAAACGTCATCTGGGACACGCTGTATATGTACAGAATGTCTTAAATCAAACACTTACTTTGTTTAGTATCTGCATGTATTTCACATAATGTCTTCTAAAAAGTAATTCAATTAAGATTTTGTTCAATATGTTAGTAATGAAGATATATTGTACATTACCAGTAACATATTTTTACCAATTAATTTGATTTACATAAACAAAAGATAATATGTATTTGGCATTTAATTTTCTCAATCATTTAAATATAATTTCTATATGCAACTACATATATACAAAGAATATTTATTTTTGTGTTTATAAATATTTATTTCTCACAAGATACACTTTTAAAACTCTTTGTAACCATTTGTCATAATTATTTTTTTTTACAATATAAATTTATCAACAAGGCTTGCCTACCATACAAAATAGCCAAGTATTAAATAAAATATAGGTATTTTTTTTCTTTACCATTTACGCTATTTATATAACTTTCTTTCTTGCTTGGGTATGTGGTAAATATGTTTGAAATTAAAAATAATACGTTTTACATCTTAACGTTTTGATCTTTTTCAAAACCCACTTAAAATTAATTTTGTCAAAGCATTAAAATTTATCTTAAAATATTGCAAACAATTTTACATATTTTACATTAATTTTTAATGTTTTGACAAAATGAATTTTAAGTGGCTTTTCAAAAAGATGTTAAATACATCGAAACGTTAAGATGTACAACATAACATATTTACCACATACCCAAGAAAGAAAAAAAAGTTATTTAAAATATAGATATAGAAATTAAAGTAATATTCATTAACTTTCTTTATTACATTCAATTTGTACCTGGCAATACTATCTTTTAAGTGGTAATTAAAACGTACTAGCGTTGATTGTATTCTAATTGTTTTAATAATGAAATCTTGAAAATGCAGTCAAAAATAAACATATCAGGAGTATTAAATAATTAACTGTCTCTATCTCTGTCATTTGCAGTTGAAATTAAAAATGATTGTAGGATATTGTAAGTAAATCATTATCTAAACCCTTTTTTTTGTACATATTTGATGAACTTTTTTTTCCATTTTTGGCGCAATTATAATTAGTGCCAAAATGGAAAAGCCTCTCTAAACTTGTTCGAACTAGCTGTTACATACGATAAATTTCATATCCTTTATATACCGATTGATATATCTACCATAGATAACTTTTCATTTATCATAACGCATTTTATACAAGATTTTTTTCCCTTAATTAATTTTAATTCATATATTATACACCTAAAGTATAAAGTTAACTGTCCTAGAGGGACATTTAAAATATATATTCACTTAATCGCAATTCATTACCAGTTTATCCGTTTATAAACATTAATAAAACGTTTGATAATTAAAAAATAATTATTTATCCCTCCAGTTCCTGGAATATCCAATTAACTCCAAATGAAATCAACACTGAATCCCACATTATCCATATTATTACGCCCAAAAATTCACCAAAATAAATCAAGCCCTGTTTTCTCTTTACACAAGGGGTATAATATGTGAAAACGGGTGACAAAATATAGTGGAAGTTAGTGGTGGGGAGGTTATTATGCCCGGACCTTCCTGAACATATGAAAACCCCGTGTCACTACTCAAAAGAACTAAATACTGTTTTGGTTTTGCAGTGAAAACATCAGCAGTTTTTAGCGAAAAAAAATAACTTGTGTGTTACGATTTTTTTGGATTTTTCTCAGTGTGAAGTGAAATAAAAGTTAAGGCGATATTCTATAAAATATAAGAAAATTTTTGTGTGGTAAGTACATTTTGTATTACTCCTTATTAGTGATCGGCAGTCTGAAGTACATTAAAATGTTCTAAATTTTACAATATTTAAGGAGCTATTTTTTTATTTTAATTATTGTACCACCGACTGCCGATTCCTACTTATTATATTGAGTGTGTATAGGTGTTCAAAAACAAACAAAAAATTTATTCAAATGATATATTTACGTTAAAAATAATAAAATTTAATTTTTATAATTATACATAAAATATTTACTAAATGTATACTAAAACTAAAATAATTTTATTGATTTGAGAATGGAAGTATAAATACAAGGTAATATTTCTTTCTACAAATCTATATTTTCCATTTATTGGACGGGAAATAAATCAAAATAAAACAGAAACTTTTGCCGAATTCTTCATAGAAATGCCCTTAGAGTAGGGTCGAAAAATATGGTGGGGGTAAATTACAAGGGTGGGAGTAGAACTGGACATTCCCGATTTTGGCGTGGTCAGATATTTTAGTCTTTTCCGTATTATTACAGTTCGACTGCCCAAGTTGAGGAGTTAGTGGCAGGGGTTGAATAATTCTAATATTTGTAAAATTATAAAACAACCCCAAGTATTTTTTTAAATATATATATTTAGTCGTGCGTGTTTTGGTTTTATTCGTGCTGACAACATGCAGAAAATACTTTGGATATAACGACGTTATTAAAGAAAGAAAAAGGTAATATAGAATTAACACCACGTTCTCATCTGTCAATTCAAAAACCGTGATTAAAAACATGTATATTTTTATATTTCATGTGCTAGTTGATTCGTCATATTATCATTATTTGATTATAAAACAATTTTTTTATCTTAAAATTGTGTGTATTTTAGTTAAATTTTTTATGAACTTGTTGTCTTTCAGACAGTACGTACTAAACAAATTATTTACACAAGTATTTTTAACTCGTTTTTAACATTAAAAGAATGAGGTTATGTCTGCGTTTATTTTCAATTTTAAATCGTGATATCTGTTGCGTTGAAATAATTATTCATGTTTCTTTATTGTACACATTTATGTTGGATGTTATCGTTCTGTTGCAGTGTTTGTATTATAATCGCGTTTAAATGCTTGAAATGCGTGGTGGCGCCTGCTGGAATATGAGTTCGGCTGTAGTACAACAAGGTGGCTTACCCAGACCTTTAGGTGGTTATCAGCCTAATTTGATTGTGGAACCGAGATCTCCGGCTACTCCGTGGCACATGCATCACACAGTGGTAAGTTTGTTTTAATTTCATGTTTGATTTGCTAGTGTTTGTGCGGCAATTTAAAAACGATTGTAGTTCACGTCAAAGTAAACAGATAAATATTTTTTCGTTAATCGTTTGATTTTATTACGATATAATGATAGCTAATAGAGTCAGTCGTATTATTATATTCAAAAGTAAAATAAAACATTGCAGAGCAAAGTAATATGAGAAAAAAAAACGTGTAGATAGGTATGAATTTATAATCTAACCAACAAAATTAATATAATTCAAAGTCTGGCAGAATAAAGTAAAATTAGAAGAATATTTCTGTAATCATATTAAAATAACCAAAAATATGTAACGATTCCTTTATTTGCTTTTTTTGGCCTTTACTATAATAAAAAAAATGGTATGGAAAATTGTTATTTACATGTAGATATGTTTTTCCCATTTTCAACAGTTGCCGAAATTTTAAAAATACGAAAGCTTCACATAAATATAATCGAGATAAAGGAGAATATAAATCTACAAGTTTAGGTTAAAAAAAATGATCCATATATTATAAACAGTATGAATCATAGGTCGAAAACCAAAGAGAGAAACAATGAATTTTATTTTAATGATAAATCACATGACGGCCTTTTCAGAAAATGAACTTCATTTATGAATGTTATATGTATAGGGAACGGATTTATCAAAAATAACTTAGATCTTAAGCGCATACATGTATTAAAGCAGCTGTTTATGAAAGATTTGCTTATTTTGTTATAAACGTATATTTGGGTTTTTTTGGAAAACCTGTCCATTCGATTATCCGATAGTAACCCATAACGGAGTACCCCTGGACTGAATTAAGACGTTTACGGACAAAATTGTAATAATTTAGTAAAAAGTATTCAAATGAGGTGTGTGCACCACGCGGCTTTCTTATACATGGATGCGGTCACCGATTTTTATACAGATGCTGTTCTTGTTTTAAATACTAATGTGCAAGATATTTCTGGAAAAAAGATGCGGCTTTATTAATAAGAGTGAATGTGTTACTTCCGATCCGAACTTTGAAAATGTTGGTATACAAAACGTTAATTCTAACTACTTTTAAACTCTTAGCAAGAAAAAAATGAGGGGTGGCCACCACACGACTTTCTTATACGTATGAGCGTTTCAAATTATAGAATTTTAAGAATTTTTTTTTACAAAAATTATTCAAAATCCTATTCTAAGTACTTCTATTCTCTTAATAAATCTCTATAGAATGCATACTTTGCAAGATATTAAAAAAGTGCTATTCGCTAAGTGTAAAAGTGCTACTTCCGGTCCGAATTTTGAAATTTCATATATACAAAAAATATTGCAAATCCAGTTCTAAATACTTTTGTACTCTTGATAAACATATATAGAATGCATAACTTACGACATATTTGCAAAAAATCGTTATTCGATAAGAGTCTGAATTTTGAAATTTATTTTATACAAAAGATATTGAAAATTATGTTTTAAATACTTTTATACCCGTAACGTACTTGTCTAAAAAGCATGACTTGCGAAATATTCGCAAAAAAATGATTTTCGATAAGAGTAAAAGACCTACTTCCGGTAGGAATTTCGAAAAACTTTTTAAATAAAATTATTTTCAATTTCAATTTTAAGTATATATGAATTCTCTATAAATTTGTTTAAACTTAGTAGTTGACGAAATATTGTCAAAATTCGATTTTTTCGCTGAAGTAAACTGCTACTTCCGGTCTACCGATTTTACTGAAAAACTAATCGGATCTCAAGAGGGAGATTATACACGTAAATACAAAATTTGGAATTGATATCTACAGCGGTTTGACCGCTATCGTGGTCACACAGAGAGAGAGAGAGAGACACACAGACATTTTTTAAAAACCACTTTTTTGGTATCAGGGGACTTCAAAACGTGGACATCTGCAAAAATCTTTGAGGTCGAAAATTTTCATCATCACAATACTTCCTTATACTACGTATAAGAAAGTAAAATGCTGTTCGAAGAGTAAAAAAAGTGCCGATTTTGAATTTTGAGAAAACACAAACTGTTCCAAAACAAGTTGCAAATAGGTTTATACTTTTAATAAAGCATAGAATGTATAATTTCCGACATATTAGCGAAAAACTGCTTTTCGATAAGAATAGAAGTGCTACTTCGTCTGTATTTTTAAAATATTTGTATATTATAAAGGTTTTTCAAAATTTAGTTTTAAATGTTTTCATACTGTTAGTAAATATGTGCTAAATGTGTGATTTGTGAGATATTCACGGGAAATTGCTTTTCGACAAAAATCAAAGTGTTACTTCCGGTGGGAATTTCGAAAGTAGTAGTAGTAGAAGATATTGATAAAATTTCATTTTTCCGTTCTACCGATTTGACTCATATTGATTGCTTTAATCGTTTGGCCGCTGCCTTGCTCACAAATAGATAAATAGATACACAGGCAGACATGTTTGCAAAAGTCTCGAGGTAGAAAATTCATCGTAATATAAATTAAAATAATATTTCCTTTTCACTAAGATTTAGATTAAATTGAATGAGCTACGTGATTGAGCTCTTTTATATAATACCAGTTTAAAATACGTTTGGGTGGTGGGGGATTCAAAATAATATCGTTTCTAAAATTGCTGCAAGAACAACGGGCAATACAAATTTACTGCTTCTAGTTTTTCGAAGAGAAAAACTAACCTCATCATTTTCCGAAGAGTAAATTACATACTACTTCATCTACATAATATGTGTACGTTTTTTTCCGTTGTAACTTGCACCATATTCAATAACAGTTATTAATACAAATTTTAAAAAATGTTTCAATGTGGAGTTAAACATTTTTCTATTTTTTTCGTGCTTTTACATTTTTTAACAAATTCTGTGGAATAGTCTCTCTCTGTTTGCTGATGTCTTTTCTCTCTTTTTTGTTTCGTTTTTCACTTTATTTTTCATTAGTTACTATAAGTTAGATTCATTCGTTTTAGAGAATTATATAGTTTTCCTTTACCCTTCTTTAATTGTTTAAGAGTTTTTTACCCATGCTTATATCCCCAATATTCCTTTTCATAAGCTTCTATTTAAAATCGCGACAGAATTTGTCGGTATTACTGACTACTAGGTAAGCCTCTTTTGAAATGAAAATACTTTGATCCAGAATCGTTGTCTTCTTTCGACGCTTTTGTCAAGAATTTATCTTCCATTCCAGAGTCATCTAGAGTTTGATGAATTTGACTACATAATACTAAAAATGTTGCCTCGATGCTTTTATCTAGACTTAAATTTTAAACAACCAACAGGTGATATTTTTATGTAAATATTTTTTTGCTTAGATATATATTTAAACACTCCTTAAGAGAAATTAATGTGAGTCAATTTACATGTTAAGTTTAAATAATTTATTTTGTAAGGAGACTACATTTAATTTAGAAATTTCTGACAATTTTGTTTTTAAATTAGATTTAAGTTTTTTCTTTATTCGAATTTACTAGAATTGTAGATATCTTAAATTCCAATCAAGGAATAAATTTATTATTCCTTGGGTGTGATGCATTTTAAATGAAAACTTATTATTCATTGACCAAAAATTTTAGATGTAATGCTACTGACTTTCTATTTCATTATGCTAAATTGAAATAAAATGTAAACACTTAGTTTCCTAAAACGTTTGTCGAGTAAGATAAAGTGAGTAATTATGTGTGTGTGTATAATATTAGTCATATTTTCTTGAGCTATAGTCATTGATATTGCTTGCATTTATATTTTAAATTTTTGCTTGCTTTCACTCACTGAATTGGAGAATTATTTATATATTCTGCCACTATGTGAAACGTCAAATTATAATTTAAAATACATATAAAGATTAATGTAAAAAAATAGCAAACTATAACAAAGAGAATAACTGAATTTGTATAATACCCCTTCAAGAAGAAGTAAGTTTTACTTTCTTATACGTAGTATAAGGAAGTCTTGTGATGATGAAAATTTTCGACCTCGAGATTTTTGCAGATGTCCACGTTTTGAAGTCCCCTGATACCAAAAAAGTGGTTTTTAAAAAATGTCTGTGTGTCTGTGTGTGTGTCTCTCTCTCTCTGTGTGTGTGTGACCACGATAGCGATCAAACCGCTGTAGATATCAATTCCAAATTTTGTATTTACGTGTATAATCTCCCTCTTGAGATCTGTTTAGTTTTTCAGTAAAATCTGTAGACCGGAAGTCGCAGTTTACTTCAGCGAAAAAATCGAATTTTGACAATATTTCGTCAACTACTAAGTTTAAACAAATTTATAAAGAATTCATATATACTTAAAATTGAAATTGAAAATAATTTTATTTAAAAAGTTTTTCGAAATTCCTACCGGAAGTAGGTCTTTTACTCTTATCGAAAATCAGTTTTTTGCGAATATTTCGCAAGTCATGCTTTTTAGACAAGTACGTTACGGGTATAAAAGTATTTAAAACATAATTTTCAATATCTTTTGTATGAAAGAAATTTCAAAATTCAGACCGGAAGTACCACTTTTACTCTTATCGAATAACGATTTTTTGCAAATATGTCGTAAGTTATGCATTCTATATATATTTATCAAGAGTACAAAAGTATTTAGAACTGGATTTTCAATATTTTTTGTATATATGAAATTTCAAAATTCGGACCGGAAGTAGCACTTTTACTCTTAGCGAATAGCACTTTTTTGATATCTTGCAAAGTATGCATTATATAGAGATTTATTAAGAGAATAGAAGTACTTAGAATAGGATTTTGAATAATTTTTGTATAAAAAAATTCTTAAAATTCTATAATTTGAAACGCTCATACGTATAAGAAAGTCGTGTGGTGGCCACACCTCATTTTTTAATACTGCATACATTGCATTTTTAATCTTAACACCTGTGACTGACTCATCATTAAGTCACTTCCTCGTCTAGGGTTATTGCTATGCGCAGCACCTATCATGGACAAATTATTTCTATTCAAAAATAGATAGGCATTGCAGAAATTTCTAAGTGTAAATCTATAGGGATTACACAGATTCCGCGACCCTATCAGTTGGCTATACATTCAATATTTTTGCATTATAAAAGTCAAAGCGAGTTCCAATCATCCATCTGTTGTCCATATAAGAAGTTTGGCGGCGTATATATTTATCGTATTTTTAAGATACAATTAAGTTACATACACAAAATTTGAGAATTAAGTACTTACTCTACATAAAGCATAAAAGCTTTTTCGATTGAACTAATAGAAGACGAGATAATTGTTAGAAATACTTTTCAATAGCAGATAACTTTTGCTGGTTATTTTAAAACACTTGGCAACGTTTTGGGGTTCAACACCAAAGTGTTGCGAGGTTTTTAACAGTAACTTCTGATTCATGACAGTTATCGAAAAATGTTTTTATTAAAAGTTGTAGCGAATATTTTTTGATAAAATGTTATTTTGAAAAGCTTGGCAACGTTTTGAGGTTGAAAACAATTATATAAACACTTTTCAAACCCATAGCGTTGTCATGTTTGTCACAATAACTTTGATCTATCACAGTTATCGAAAAATGTTTTTATCAAAAGTTACGGGGAATATTTTTTGATTGAATGTTATTTTGAAAAACTTGGCAACATTTTGAGATTGAAAAGTGTTTATATATAATTATATAAACACTTTTCAAACCCAAAGCGTTGCCAGGTTTTTCACGATAGCTTCTGATCCACGACACTTATCGAAAAATGTTTGAATTCTAAGTTATAGGGAATATTTTTTGTTAATTTGAAAAACTTGGCAGAGTTTTGAGGTTGAAAAGTATTTAAAACAATTATATAAAGACCTTTCAAACCTAAAGCTTTACGAAATTTTTCTCAATAACTTTTGATCTATCACAATTACCGAAATATGCTTCGATTAGAAGTTCTAGAGAATGTTTTTTCGAGCAAAAGTTCTCTACTATTGAATTATGTCTAGCACATGACTTTTAAAGGCTTTCCTCGTATATCTCGTCTATAGCTTATTGGTCGAGCACAAGTCCCCAGCTAGCTTAAGAGTGTGGGTTCGAATCGTACCAAAGGCGAAATTTTTAATTAAAATTTGCTAAATTATACTATCAATGCTAATCAAAAGATTATAGTTTTTCTGTACAAGATATATCCTTTCTTTATGGCCACAATGCTTTTGATGCCACGCCTGTAGTACAAAAAAAAACAACGATCAACTAGGAGCGACAAAGATATTTAATACGCGTCTCTGTTTCTTTGGTAGGCGTGCAAACGTGGTTATCTGCGCAGTCGTCTGTCTAGACGAGATGTTGTTTGTAATGAAAATGTTTTATTCTTTCAAATACACAAACAGGGAGTTCGGAGTTTAAATTAAGACTAAAAGACACTCATCTAATGTGTATATAAATGGATTTCACTTAGAAAAGATTATATTATATAAAGATATTAATTATCATTATGTAAATTTAACAGCAGAAGCAGAAAACTGTTTCCGTCATTTGTTTTTGTTATTATCGAAAATTTATGTAATTTTTTGTATTGAATAAAGTGTAATTTACCTACACTATTGATAATTTCAGATAATCTACAGAAGCACCCCACATGATTTGACAGATATTGCTAAATACTATATAAAAAACGATTACAATACTTCCGCATTCCTTCGTATATATTAGGAAGCACATAAGAGATACATTTTAAGTGTAGATATATAATATACATTTTTTATAGTTTTCGCTAATTAAAATTATTACAACAATTGGTTTTGTGTATTTTACCATTTGCCCACGTATTACAGAATTATATAAACAACATTATCCGCAATTCTTTCAGTGTAAATATAAATACGACGTTTATTTAGGGTACTTGGTGGTTGTTTATCACTCAAACACGATGAGGCGAAAGTGGGACACGAAACATCAAAGGATCCGACTATACTGTCGCTTCTTCTTGATCGTTATTGTAGTACTATGTAAAGGTGATGATTCTATCTAAAATCCCATTTAAAAAAACCCAACATATTGCATAGTAAAATATGCGAGTGTTTAATAAACAATTGTAAAATTGGCAAAAATGAACAAAGGCATAGATTTTGTACAACTGCAAGACTGAATTATATAATATGAATAGAATATATTCGTTTTTCAATATTTCCATACATCAACATTTTAGATACAAAACTGGCTATAGTGATATCTTAAAAGCAAAACCGGTTAAATCTAAACTTCCTTAATGTTTTTTCTCACACGACTCAGTAAACTTGACATCATTATCAAGAATTTTTAAACCGACCAGGAAAGCAGATAATCGTGAAAAATAAATTTTTAAGGTTATGGAATATTTTCTAAGTAAATGAAAGTGGCGGATGATAATTACTTTCTTACATGTAATCTAAGGAAATATTGTGATGATGAAAATTTTCGACCACGAGATTTTTGCAGATGTCCACGTTTTGAACTCGCCTGATACCGAAAAAGTGGTTTTTAAAAAGTCTCATTCTCTGTGTGTGACCACGATAGCGGTCAAACGGCTATAGATATCAATTCCAAATTTTGTATTTACGAGTATAATCTCCCTTGCGATCTGATTAGATTTTCAGTAAAATCCGCAGACCGGAAGTAGTAGTTTACTTCGGTCAAAAAAATCTAATTTGGCCAATATTTCGTCAACTACTATTTAAACAAATTTATAAAGAATAGAAATGCACTCAGAATTGAATTTGAGGAAAATTATATTAATATAGTTTTTCGAAATTCCTACCAGAAGTAGGTCTTTTACTCTTATCGAAAATAGTTTTTTTGCGAATATCTCACAAGTTATGGTTTCTAGGCAGGTGCATTACGAATATAAAAGTATTTAAAACATCATTTTCAATACCTTTCGTATAAAAGAAATTTCAAAATTCGTACCGGAAATAACACTTTTACTGTTATCGAATAGCGATTTTTTGCAAATATGTCGTAAATTATGCATTCTATATATATTTATTTATATATATTTATTATATTTAGAGCTGAATTTGCCATATTTTTTGTATAAATAAAATTTCAAAATTGGAACCGGAAGTAACACTTTTACTCTTAGCGAGTAGCACTTTTTTTCGAATATCTTGCAAAGTATGCTTTCTGTAGAGATTTATTAAGAGAATAGAAGTACTTAAAATGGGATTTTGAATATTTGGATAATATAAGTAATAAATTTTTGGATAATTTTTTTTTTAATTCTATAATTTGATATGCTCATACCTACGTATAAGAAAGTCGTGTGGAGGTCACACCTATTTTTTTTATTTTCTTAGTGCATTTTGTTAATTCACGCATCCCCCCCCTATTTTACTTCATCACTCGGCGGTAATGTGTTTTATATTTTGTGTATTATAATTTTAATTATTCTTGCTAATTTCTGTTATTAATTTGGTTAATAGGTACGTTCTAAAGTAGTTTGAGCTAGATACAATTATGACATAAGACATTACCGATTATATGTCACACAGATATTTTTTTATATAAAAAAAAACAAATACATACATACTTTCACTTTTTCTCTTGTAAAATGGAAATATTTTACATTGATAAAAATTATATTATTAAAATAATTTAAATTGTCATGAAGTGGTTATTTTCCTTTGATAACTAATTGATATGACAGTGAGTAAATTTATGTTAAATGCTAATATAATATTATTGTAATCTTTAATATTAGTGCATTTATTGTTGTCTATTGTTTGCTTTTGGCAGATAATGAAGTTAGATGACACTTAGATTTTAATACTAGATGATGTACGGAAACAATCCAAATTGGGCGTTATATTTTAATTCATTTATAATTTTGAAAACTAAAATCGTTTTACCTGGCTAGCTCATGTTTTTATCCCAGGTAGAGAGATATCAGGTAATAATCTTAGGGCATTAATTGGTACAATTAAATAAAACAAAGTTATTCTAATTTAAATAAAATCTGTATTAGAAACCAACATTTTGCAAATATTAGTACGAATACAAAGAGCATATACAAAATAATATCAACTTTAGTTAAAATAAACACACTATTCAAATAATTTCAGAAGTTATTTAATATTGAAAGATTAGTCGCAACTATTTAAAATGTTATTTTCTCTGCAAAATAAGATAAATATGTTTTTTAATCTTAGATAATAATATTATTTAATTAAGTCTCTAAATTAAAACAGATTTTAATATTTTTGTTTACTTGGCACTTGTACAATAATAACTTTTAAATACCTTTTTTTTATTAATGTCTTCTTTTCTTCTTTTTTCACTGAAGAAAAGATCTTGTCGTTGTCGGTTTACTTTGTGAAAGTCCTCTTCCGACAGTAGAGACATCAGGAACTTCGTTAACTACTGTAGGCCCCTTATCAGTCACCGGTTCCTTTAAGTATATGTGACCTTGCAATTATTTAATTTCTTATATTAAACTTTACACATTTAACACTTATTTGTTGGTCGACCTCTTTGTATAAATAAAGAACCTCTTATATTATTTATGAGGTTCAAAACGACAATCTAATACGCTGTCGACCAAAACGTTTGAGTCGACTTACTTATATATCTATATATATAGGGACTCTTCTGCAGTTCAGGGCAGTCTAATACTGCTGTCAACCGCTATCTTCGAAGGTCCCTTGTCGACTTGCTTTCTTGAAGGTTCTTGGTCGACTTCCTCATCAATCGGGCTTCATTCTTCGGGACGCACATGCCATCCTTCTTCTCTCTTCACGTTTATAGTCGTTATAATTCCCACACATATTGGCACGTACCAGACGGTGATAAACACAAACTTCGGCGTCACAAGTTTTACAAACCTTTTCTTATCTAAATAGTGCTTAACTTATACATAGATATACATTTAGAATAAACAGTTTAAAGAAATTTATAGTCGATTTCTAACACATACGCTTTGAAAAATAATTAATATTCATATTTAAAATTATAAAATCTTTCAATTTGGCTGTACCGTTACAACGATTGTGACCCTTAATATCATTCATTACATGTAATTCGAAAAGAATGTTAATCAAGAATTTTCGTTCTTTGCAGAAACAAGAACCTGCCGATGAAGAACGTAATGATTCCGGTATCACGTCGGGAGGAAGCGATCTACAATCATCACCGGGAAGCGAAAACAGTCAAGACCTCAACACGCAAAATTACCCAGCATCCACCGGCATTATCCATCATCAGCAAAACGTAAATCCTTACTATTCAACACCAATAATGCCGCGCGCGTTGGGAACTTTCGAAAACAACACGACCAATCCAACGACACCCAACGTGGTTTCCCCCAAAAAGCAGCATTTATACCAACACCTAATGAGGAACGATGATGAAGCGAAAGAGGCCACTTCTCCGACACCCAGAGCATCGCCGACCAATTTGTTTAAAGATGATAGTGAAGAACGCCAAGACGAAACAGATCCTTTGAGGAGATTGCAGATGAGTTTAGAAAAGAACGGCCTATTATCGGCACTATCGCCCAAGATGAGTGAGACATCAATCGACGGTGATAATAAATCTGACATTGACTTGGATGAATATGACGAGCAGGGATTACGAATGCCTAAAGTTAATTCCCACGGGAAAGTGAAGACTTTTAAATGCAAACAATGCGATTTCATCGCCATAACGAAGCTTGATTTTTGGGAACATTCCAAGAGTCATATTAAGACAGATAAACTGCTGACTTGTCCCAAGTGTCCTTTCGTCACTGAGTACAAGCATCATCTGGAATACCATTTGCGAAATCACTTCGGTTCAAAGCCGTTTAAGTGCAACAAATGCAGTTATTCCTGCGTCAATAAGTCAATGCTGAATTCTCACATGAAATCCCATTCTAACGTCTACCAATATCGCTGTTCCGATTGCAGTTACGCCACAAAATACTGTCATTCTTTAAAATTACATTTAAGGAAGTACTCTCACAAGCCGGCGATGGTACTGAATGCTGACGGATCACCGAATCCCCTGCCAATTATCGATGTTTACGGGACGAGAAGAGGACCAAAACAGAAGATGCATTTCAAACAAGACGAAGTGGAAAATCCATCTTCGCAAATGATTCAAAATTCTCTGACGCAATTCATGTTGAATCCACAATTACCCTTGCCGTTTCCCTATCCGTTCTTGGGAGGTTTCGCTGGTGCTTTGGGCAATCCTCTGCTATTCCAACAGAACCTCGTGCAGATGGCACAGAGGCGATTGGGCCAAGAACAGGAGAGAAGTGAAGAAGATCAGGAACGTCCCGATAGTCCAGAAGAAGAAAAAGTGACTGGTAGCTGTGGAGTATTGGACTTGAGCAAGCAAGAACAGGACAAAACTTCGGAAGGGGAACAACCAATGAAGAGTCGTCGCAAGGGAGTCGCGTGTAAATTAGATATAAATGCAGAAAGATCAGAAGACGAAGAGGAAGATGACAATGATGATGGCGCGGAAGAAAATGAAGAAGATGAAGCACCCAGAAATCCTCATTCGAACCAGGTCAACGATGATTTGTGTAGCAATTCTTCGATTGAAGAAAAGATGGACACTGGAGAACAACCCCCTAATAAAGAAGAAGTGACAAACAATAACAAACCGAATAATTATAGCTGTCAGTTCTGCTGCATCAGTTTTGGTGACGTAGTGTTGTATACAATGCATATGGGTTACCATGGTTACAAAGATCCCTTTACTTGCAACATGTGCGGTGAACAATGCAATGATAAAGTTTCATTTTTCCTCCACATAGCGCGCACGTCGCATTCTTAGTAAACAAACGTCATTTATATTAAAAATAAAAATTAATAGTAAGAAAAAGTATTTTAGATTTTAAAATCTAGTCAGTGAATATAAATATTAGCTTGATTTTATTTCTTTTTATTTTACGCTTGAAAAAGTGCAATTTCTTAGTTTTTAATTTCCTTTCATTTACGTTGTCTTTTTGTTTTTACCTTGTGTCTACATTATTCATATTTCGGAACAAAAACGGGTAAACGACATATTTTAACAAAATATATCTTTCGATTCATGTAAATAATTATAAATAATTTTGTAATTTATTTAATGTTACATTTTCTTTGTACGACACTGTAATCGAATATACAGCTATAATCCAAAAGTTTCGACACGAACGGTATTTTTTTAAATTTGTTTGTGTATGTATATTTTGTATTAAATTTATATATATTTGTATTATTTTTCGCCAGTTTATATAATATATTTTTTTAATATTAAAAAAAATTTATATTTTATCGAAATATTTACGAAAATTTTTAGCGCTTGTGTATCAGTTAAATATGATGAAAATTCTTCGCTTTTTATGTTAATTAACTTATTTTTCGTTTAAAATAACTTTATGATTATGACTGTTGATGATTTCATAGTTGGCGAAACGTCACGAAACTGAGCAAGTGGCATACAATGATAACATGTATTATATTTGGTTACCAGACTTTGTTTATATATTAAACAATTAAAAAAATAATCTAATCTTTACAAATTAAAGAAGAAGCTAAAATGCATGTAATTACTATTGTAAGTTTTTAATATTTTTTTTTAATTTTGATTTTCGTTTTTATAATGTTTATTCCAGGGGGGGCCATGACCTAAGACTGATGTAAATAATTTCATGTCTATAGTGTGTAAGTTCTGTATGTTCATATTTCATTCTGAGCAAAAGAATCAAAAGATAATTATAACTACTACCGTTTTCTATAATTGGGGATAATATATTATATATAGATGTTTCCTGTGCGTTAGTCATTATTTTTAGTATTTTTAAGAAGCTGTGTTTAATACCAAAATCCCTAATAATAATAAAAAAAATTCGAATTTATTTTTATATTTTATTGACCCCTTGCCCCTTACCTTTAAAATATTAATTATTAAATATTTAAACTTTGTGCATATCTAAAACTTATTTTGTAATATACAGGGTGTTACAGGGTGTGTTAGTATACATAACAAAATTCAATATTTTTAAATGAAGTGGTTTATATTTCCTGCCATTTTTAGATTCTACATTCACTATGCCTAAAACCCATAGCTTTTGAGATGTTTTTAGAAAGAATCAGATACTGCGTTTGACTATATGTTACAGTTAGATAATTCTATTTCATAAAAATCGTTTGAAATTTTAAGCACAAAGCAAAATTTTCTAAAGGAAATTTTACAAAGTTCAACTAAAAAGTCAAAAAGTCACTCGTATATAAATCGCATTTAAATTAAAAAATCAAAAATAGATGTTTGTTTGAAACAGCGTTAAAATAACGTGTATTGTATGTAATAGGACGATAGAAAAATCTAAACATTGAGAGTGCCCTGAAATTTAATTTATAAATGACATTTATCGTTTGATTTTCCAATATATTAGACATATTATAGTGTTAATTTTTTACAACTACATATTTTAAATCTGTAAAAATTAATATAACAGAATTAGGTATCAACAGTCGGAGGTATGTACGTTGCGAGGCTAGGCTTAAATAAATAATATATTTCGAAATTCACCACAGTAATAACAATAATACCTAACAAGCTGTCCATTATGTATGTGATATTCTGCTGTACATATTATACGAATTTTTCCAACTCGGGTTCGTCAGCGCGACGCAGCTAGCTGCCCCCTCCTTGCCTTCAATAACAATGTTTACAAGTTACGATATGTATGTATTTGCATTCATAACAACGAATATAAGCACGTTGAAGGGCGGGCTTTTACGCCAAAAGTATTTTAGTTAAATCGTAAGCGCTGTGTGTCGCATGCCGATCTATTGTTTCCTTTTATTAGTTACATTTGTTCTATTACGTAAATATGTGCCGTCTACATCCGTGTTGTCGGACACATAAAGTACGTATTGCTGGCTCTGCAACTGCTTATGAATGGCAGAAAGCATTTAAATCGGACCTTATTAATGTGCTTGTAGCGTGTAACATTCCATGGAATACGGTGTACTTATTTTATACAAAATTGTGTTAACGGTATATATAGTGCCTGCGGAATTCACCATGAGTAAATATTTGTCACCGATGTACAATGAAATCAAGACTTCAATTGTCAATGGCATAAACAGTAAACATATTTGGGTGTCAATAGATGAGACCACTGATATTAAAAGACGCAATATTGCAAATGCTTTGGTTGGGATGATGACCATGGACACGGCAATGTCTACACATCTGGTCGCATCTAAGACGCTCGAAAGAACTAATGCGGAATACATATCACATAACGTAAGTTCGTGTTTGAAATCGCTATGAAATTAAGATTATTTAAACTTAGAAATATTTTTATTAAATTTAATAAAAACAGGAGGAAATTTGAAAATGAACTTTACATCATTCAAATGAGAAAAAAATCTCTTTTTACTTAAATTGCAGCCAACTAGGAAATCTATATGTATATAAAATTATATATAACTTTATATCATAGCTCCAATTTCTATTCACTCTTATCAAAAACGTGGAAATTGTTTTTCAATATTTTGTCCAAAAAAAAAATGAGGTGTGGCCACCACACGACTTTCTTATACGTATGAAAGTGTTACTTCCGGTCCGAATTTTGAAATTTCATTTATACAAAAAATATTCCAAATCCAACTCTAAATACTTTGTACTCTTCATAAATATATATAGAATGTATAATTTACCACATATTTGCAAAAAATCGTTATTCGGTAAGAGTAAAAGTGATACAACCGGCCCGAATTTTGTAATTTTTTTTATACAAATGATATTGGAAATTAAATTCTAAATACTTTTATATTCGTAGCGTACCTGTCTAAAAAGCATGACTTGCAAAATATTTGCAAGAAACTGATTTTCGATAAGAGTAAAAGACCTACTTCCGGCAGGAATTTCGAAAAACTTTTTTAATAAAATTGTCCACAATTTCAATTCTAAGTACATATGAATTCTTTATAAATTTGTTTAAACTTAGTAATTGACGAAATATTTGCAAAATTCGATTTTTTCACTGAAATAAATTACTACTTCCGGTCTGCTGATTTTGCTCAAAATCTAATCAGTTCTCAAGAGGGAGATTATATTCGTAAATACAAAATTTGGAACTGATATCTGTAGCGGTTTGACCGCTATCGTAGTCACAGACAGACAGACACAGACATTTTTGGTATCAGGGGACCTCAAAACGTGGACATCTGCAAAAATCTCGAGGTCGAAAATTTTCATCATCACAATACTTCCTTACTAACAATTTTCGTAATTCTGTTCGATTATCACCCGTAATTATTGAAGTATAATATCATCAGCAAACAGTGTGACAACAACTGATTCACAAACTGGCAAATCATTAATATAAATCAATAATAATAGAGGTCCTAAAGAGAACGCCGTGGCACACCAATTTGATTATTATATAAGTATATATTTAAAACAAAATTGAAAAAAAAAACATTTTTAATTTTGCTTAAAAAACTAGTTTAGATATTTATGCATTAATATGGACAAAAAAACATACGACATATAAAGTGTTGCATAAATATCATTTTTAAAACAATTCCCAAGCGTGAATATTTATACAAAAATGCAGTTATATGTTTTCCAATTTTTAAAAAATTAAAAAAATACTAAATTAATTATGTCTTAAAAATTTCTGTCATAAAAATACTAAAGAACACGACTGCCTCTAAAACATACAGTTTTTGTTAAATAAATACCTTCATATACTCAAAACTAGTCACAACAGATGATTAAAATGGATATGTTTTGTGTTATCCACTTATGTATGTATGTATATACCTAATACACGAGACATTTTAGGGGTGTGTTCGTGAACATATAGAAAGCGGGAAACGCCGCTCATCGTTGTTGTAATACGTCCACGTGCTAGCAGGGTCAAATGTCAGCACTTCTCTTGAAGACGGAAGCTGCTAATGGTACTGATAGACACTTTTTTTTAAAACTTTAGGTAGATGTCAAGTATCCAGGGATATATTTAGTTTCGTCTTTGAAAGGGAAAATATGTTTTTTTCATTATTTTTATACATTACATTTACAAGCATTTAAAAAGTTATTATAATTTAGAAATTAAATTAATTTCCCAACCCCAATACTATAAACAAATAATAAAGATAATACATTTGTGAAATATTAATACCAACAACAATTCAGAGAAATAGGAAAAGTTATTTGTCTTAATGATCAATTTTAGTAATTAAGTACAGTGGAACCCCTCTAACTCCTTATTTAACACTAAATAATCCATAAATCGAAGTTTAAATAATATTCGTAAGTAATTTTTCTATTTCTCGACTCTTACTCCTGGTTGAACTAATATTTTACATCTAGTCAAACATAACTCGAATATTTCAGGGAATTGCTGCGGGTGTGTGAAGTTAGCCCTCTTTTTTTCGAAAATCGGAAATCTGACAGTTGTTTCAGGTTGTTCCAAAGTATTTCAAAGAAAAAATCAAAATCAGACGAGAAAATGGGGAAAAACGAACGCCGAAAGTATGAAGTCAAACCCAATTTTTGCAAACATTAAAATTTTGACGGTTGTCCTAGGGTCTCATATATCAAACGATATTGCAAAAAAACTATATCCAAAGGTGTGACGTTAGCCCCCCTTTTTTCGAAAATCTAAATTCTGACGGTTGTTCTAGGTTTGTTCTCAATTGTTCCAAAGTATTTCAAAAAATAAATCATAATCTGCCGAAAAATTACAAAAAAACAATTTTTCGCCAGCGCCCCTTTTTTCGAAAATTGAAATTCTGACGATTGTTCTAGGTTTGTTTCAAATTGTTCCAAGGTATTTCAAAGAAAAAATTATAATTGGCCGAGATAATAGGAAAAAACGATTTCTACACAGCCCCCCTTTTTGCAAAAACGGAAATTCTGAAGGTTGTTCTTTATCACAGAGTGCCTAGAAGAAAACTTGAATGAAATAGAGGAGGAGCAATTATACTTCCAACAAGATGGAGCTGGGCTACATTATTGTTTAGAAGTTAGGAATGATTTTGATATTGCTTTTCCAGGACATTGGACAGAACATAGGGGCTCTATTGAATGGTCAGTTTTCTCCCCCGATTTAACTCTCCTTGATTTCTTTTTGTGGCGACATTTGAAATCTGCTGTTTATAAGATACCGCCACAATAGACTATAACAGAGGAATGTCGAAATTTAACGCCACTAGTGTTCGAGAATGTTAGAAATGCTCTTGAAAATACACTTTGCTGTGAATAAATCTTGTTTTAAGTATTTCCATGACTAACTTACGTTTTTTCGGAGTTAAAATTCCTGATATCTGAAACCATTAACTTTAAATATCTCATAAATTTCATGATGTCTTTTAACATAGGAATATCAAGAAATTGTGTTCTTTCAGAATCAACAAAAAAAAATTGAAGGTGCTATTTAAAATGTTGGAGTGGGGGTAACCGGTGGTGGCGGGCGACCCGATGGGGCGGTATAAAATACACTGATCATTGCCCCCTACATCCTGAATAACCACCCAAAATTTCAAGTTTGTTTTCGGTATACTAAAAAGTATGAAATGAAAATAGTATTAAAACGTTTGAATATGTCGATAATTTTAATATATATTTAACTTAAATTTAATGGAAACTATAATATTTTTATTCAACTTTCCTTGTTCACTTTTACAATCAAGTTTTTTCCGCAATGTTATACGATGAAAGCTTGCCGAAATATGGCGAGTGGCCAAGGTTAAGCGGACACCCGTTATATCAAAACAATTGATTTTATGTAATTTTTACCTCGACATTGTAGGCGGTATTTTTGCTTATTAGACCTTTCTTCCATCTCACTTAATAAAAGGAATATATATGTTGTTATATGTGTGGGCAAGCAAAATTAATCCGACTGTATACTATAGTGGTATATCCGTAGCCGTACCTGCTGTCATTTATTTTGATTGATAGATATGTAAGCTGCAGAGCACGTGGCATTTGTTACACCGCACAGGACTACTAGATCACCCGATGCTCTATAATTATCGAATTACACCGCTCCAACCAACTGGCTTTGTTTTAATTCGGCCAATAAGATGACCGCCGCATATTATCTACTAATTGCCTGTTTTTTTTTTTGGTACGTTTTCGATATTGATAGATGTTTTTGTCAAGACGAACTTAGATTTGGAATTTTTCTATTTTTAAATTTTACAGAATTCACACTTTAATAATGTTATATAAAGATGTACCTACCTATATTTATACATAATATAAATTATGATATTTTAATGTCAAATGTGGTACGGTAAAGATAATGTGAGCAATGAATTAGAAAATTTTGAAAATCCGCTGTGCATTAAACTATACAGGGTGTCCCAGCTAATACTTTCGGGTCATATATCTCCATTATTGTAGAACGAATTTTTTTGAAATTTAAAATGTAGATACTTTATTGAATAAGGATTGTTCTGTTACTTTTGAAATTAGTGAAAGTTAAAAAATGTAATTTTCACTCATCGTTCTTTTTTTCAAATTCCACGAAAATATCTTTAGATGGTTAAGCACCAAAGATCAAGCCTCTACAGATAAAATGAAGTAAAACAAAATTTTGGTTTCAGAGAAAAATTTTAATTATTAAGACAATTACTGCATAGATAACTTTGGGAACAATTGAATAACGTTGCCGGGATTTAATTTGTACATTTCTCATAATTTTTAAAAAAGTCAAATGTTATTGTTGACAGTTCAGTAAAAAGTGTTAGTTTTGATTATTTATACATGATAAATTGATAAATTCGTTCAACAATAATGGAGATATATGACCCGAAAATTTTAGCTGGGACACGCTGTATATAAATACAAAATATTAGTTGTTTCAATTTTTTGAGTCAGAAACAAAATTCTGAGTAAAAAATCAGATATTATAAACTGTTATCTACTGTTATTGTTCCAACACTAAATTACTTTTGACATATTTAAGTTTTCTATAAAGTATTGGCCAAATTATTACTATTAAAAAGCTTCAACATCTTAAATATAAATGACTGGGAGATGTAGGTAATAATAATAATAATTATTATTATTATTACAGACAACAAAACAAACGTCATATACAAAAATGGTAATGGTTAACGCAAAAAGTCTTCCAGTGAGATTCGAATACAAAACTTCTCGATCTCTAGTCAGTTGTCTTATCCACCAGGCCACCGAGGGTGTGTGATTTCGAATCTTTAAATGGTACCTACTGAATCACATCAAGTAACAATTATTAAGAGAAGAACAGGGTTGGCTCAACTGATAAAATGGGCTTTGAAGAAGAACTAACAAATACACGCTTTTTGTCTAGTACCTAGATATAAATGATTATATCTTAATTCTTAGAGAATCAAACCTAACACTCCTGTTTCTAGAAAAAAGCGCGAATAAAATCTATTTCAGTAGCGTATCTGTGACATTTAACCATCACAATTGCCGCATAAACTGCGTGAAACAAAAATGCTTTATTAGTTATATGTCGATTTAGTCATTCGCATCTTCATTGGTGGTTTCAAAATCAATGCATAAGCGGCTTTACCATATTTAATAGTATATAGCGGAGGCGTTGTTAAAAAAAATTATAATTAAGGTTCATTTGTTATGTTAAGAGTTTGCAAACTGTAAAGTCACTAGATACCAGTATTAAAATAAAAAAGCCTTTTGTTCCAAAATTTTGAAACCACTTAAGTTCTGAAAAAAAGGTAGTTAAAAATTTTTTTTTGAAAATCCTGAAAACTCAAGATTTGAAGCAAGACATACCCACAATTTTTAAATGTAAGCTAATATCTCCATAATAAATGATTTTCTCCAATAAATAAAATAATAAAACACGTAAATAAAAATTGAATGATTACCCATCCAAGATATTGAACTTTTAATGTGTGGTAGATTAATAACACATTTGTTGTTCCTTCCTAGTTTATACTACTGGGAGTGTGTGAAGTTAGCCCCCCTTTTTTCGAATATCGGAAATCTGACGGTTGTTCCAGGTTGTTCTAGGTTTGTTCTAAATTGTTCCAAAGTATTTCAAAAAAAAAGTCAAAATTGGCCGAGATAATTGAAAAAAACGACTTTTTCACCCAGCCCCCCTTTTTTCGAAAATTGAAATTCTGAAGGTTGTTCCAGGTTGTTCTAGTTGTTCTAAACATTGTTCCAAAGAATCTCGAAAAAAAATCAAAATTGGCCGAGATAATCGGAAAAAACGAGTTTTTGCCAGCCCCCCTTTTCTTGAAAATTGTAATTCTGATGATTGTTCTAGGTTGCTCTAGGTTTGTTCTAAATTGTTCCAAAGTATTTCATAGAAAAAATCAAAATCAGACGAGAAAATGGGAAAAAACCAAAGCCAAAAGTATGAAGTCGGACCCAGTTTTTGCAAAAATTAAAATTTTGACGGTTGTTCTAGGTTGTTCTAGGTTTGTTCTAAACATTGTTCGAATACGTCAAAACCGTATCTCTTATATATCAAAAGATATGGCAAAAAAACCAAATCCAAAAGTGTGAAGTTAGCCCCCCTTTTATCGAAAATCTAACTTCTGACGGTTGTTCCAGGTTGCTCTAAGTGTGTTCTCAATTGTTCCAAAGTATTTCAAAAAATAAATCATAATTGGCCGAAAAAACGGCAAAAAACTTTTTTTTTCTGGCGGCCCATTTTTCGAAAATCGAAATTCTGACGGTTGTTCTGGGTTGTTCTAAGTTTGTTTTAAATTGTTCCAAAGGATCTCAAAGAAAAAATCATAATTGGCCGAGATAATAGAAAAAAACGATTTTCCCACGGACCCCCTTTTTGCGAAAATTCAAATTCTGAGGGTTGTTCCAGGTTGTTCTAGATTTGTTCTAAACATTATTCTTATACATCAGAACCGTATCTCTTATATTTCAAAAGATATTGCAAAAAAACGTTTTTAAAAAAAGTGTGAAGTTAGCCCCCCTTTTTTCGAAAATCTAACTTCTGACGGTTGTTCCAGGTTGCTCTAGGTGTGTTCTCAATTGTTCCAAAGTATTTCAAAAAATAAATCATAATTGGCCGAAAAAACGGCAAAAAACTTTTTTTTTCTGGCGGCCCATTTTTCGAAAATCGAAATTCTGACGGTTGTTCTGGGTTGTTCTAAGTTTGTTTTAAATTGTTCCAAAGGATCTCAAAGAAAAAATCATAATTGGCCGAGATAATAGAAAAAAACGATTTTCCCACGGACCCCCTTTTTGCGAAAATTCAAATTCTGAGGGTTGTTCCAGGTTGTTCTAGATTTGTTCTAAACATTATTCTTATACATCAGAACCGTATCTCTTATATTTCAAAAGATATTGCAAAAAAAACGTTTTTAAAAAAGTGTGAAGTTAGCCCCCCTTTTTTCGAAAATCTAACTTCTGACGGTTGTTCCAGGTTACTCTAGGTGTGTTCTCAATTGTTCCAAAGTATTTCAAAAAATAAATCATAATTGGCCGAAAAAACGGCAAAAAAGTTTTTTTTTCTGGCGGCCCATTTTTCGAAAATCGAAATTCTGACGGTTGTTCTGGGTTGTTCTAAGTTTGTTTTAAATTGTTCCAAAGAATCTCAAAGAAAAAACCATAATTGGCCGAGATAATAGAAAAAAACGATTTTCCCACGGACCCCCTTTTTGCGAAAATTCAAATTCTGAGGGTTGTTCCAGGTTGTTCTAGATTTGTTCTAAACATTATTCTTATACATCAGAACCGTATCTCTTATATTTCAAAAGATATTGCAAAAAAACGTTTTTAAAAATGTGTGAAGTTAGCCCCCCTTTTTTCGAAAATCTAACTTCTGACGGTTGTTCCAGGTTGCTCTAGGTGTGTTCTCAATTGTTCCAAAGTATTTCAAAAAATAAATCATAATTGTCCGAAAAAACGGCAAAAACCTTTTTTTTTCTGGCGGCCCTTTTTTCGAAAATCGAAATTCTGACGGTTGTTCTAGGTTGTTCTAAGTTCGTTTAAAATTGTTCCAAAGGATTTCAAAGAAAAATCATAATTGGCCGAGATAATAGAAAAAAATGATTTTCCCACGGACCCCCTCTTTGCGAAAATTGAAATTCTGAGGGTTGTTCCAGGTTGTTCTAGATTTGTTCTAAACATTATTCTTATACATCAGAACCGTATCTCTTATATTTCAAAAGATATTGCAAAAAACTTTTTTCAAAAAGTGTGAAGTTATCCCCCCTTTTTTCGAAAATCTAACTTCTGACGGTTTTTCCAGGTTGCTCTAAGTGTGTTCTCAATTGTTCCAAAGTATTTCAAAAAATAAATCATAATTGGCGGAGATAATAGGAAAAAACGATTTTACAATGGGCGGAATGCACTTTCCGAACATTACTGTGTTGAAGGAAGTTTTTGTATGATGCAGTTCTATTTAAAGAAATAAACATCTAATATAGCAATAAATATATATTTTCGCAAGAAATATAATGTTCATTTATTACAAAACGATATTGTTACCAAATGCTGATGAACTATTTCAAAGAAAAAATCAAAACCGGTTATGAAAAAACGATATTTTTCCCCAGTCCCTATTTCTTAAAAATCGAAATTCTTACAGTTTCAAAGTATTTCAAAAAAAAAAAAGCGCCGGATATGGGTACCCAACTAAAATCAAAGAAAATGGGGAAGTCTATCAGGCTCCCTTTGTTATTTTATTTTGTCTAGTAATAATAAAAATAAAATACTGATTTTGAAGTTTGAAAATTTTAATTATAGTAAACCACTACAACGTTATTTTGTCTAGCCGTGGTCTGGCCACTTTTTTCATGGTTTTTGCTCCGGGAATGCAAGCACGTGTAGACATTCCTATCAAGTATGCTTATTTTTTGTAGCCCCTCTTCGTAAACATGTTGAAATATGCTGTCTAATTTTCTCACTAAAACGATTCAAAGGCTACTATTACTTTATTTGGAAAAAATATTATATAGGTACCTATTTAGATAATATAAGATAGTATATCCGTCAAAGAGTAGCCGATTTGGGAAAGGCTGTTTTACAATACCAAATTGATAAAAAAATATATTATTTATGTCAATGTTATCAAATAATATAATAATATCAATAAATAAATTTTACAGAAAAAATATATATTTTAGATTTTAGGGATAAACTAAAGCATGAACTCTAATAAAAATAAACAAAGAAACATCAACCTAGCAGCTCATGAGAAAAACACTAATCTTTTTATGAGCAAGGTATAATCATTCTCAATATGTTAAAGAGGTAGTTTTTAATCTACATTAATAATGTAACTAACGTCACTGTTCTAATATTATTTTATGTTAGGAGCATCAGCATTTAGTAAGAATATTGTTTTCAAACAAATGAATTATATTACTTGGGAAAATATATGTATATTTACTGCTTCTGCTTTATTCTGAATCACAAATGAGTATTATTATTCATTTTAAAATATAGATAATAGGTAAAATCGATTTACCTATTATCTTGGGCAATTTCGATTTTTTCTTTGTAATCCTTTGGAACAATTTAGAACAACCTAGAACAACCGTCAAAATTTCGATTTTCGAAAAAAGGGGCGCCAGAAAAAAATTGTTTTTTGCCGTTTTTTCGGCCAATTATGATTTATTTTTTGAAATCCTTTGGAACAATTTAAAACAAACTTAGAACAACCCAGAACAACCGTCAGAATTTCGATTTTCGAAAAATGGGCCGCCAGAAAAAAAAACTTTTTTGCCGTTTTTTCGGCCAATTATGATTTATTTTTTGAAATACTTTGGAACAATTGAGAACACACCTAGAGTAACCTGGAACAACCATCAGAAGTTAGATTTTCGAAAAAAGGGGGGCTAACTTCACACTTTTTTAAAAACGTTTTTTTGCAATATCTTTTGAAATATAAGAGATACGGTTCTGATGTATAAGAATAATGTTTAGAACAAATCTAGAACAACCTGGAACAACCCTCAGAATTTGAATTTTCGCAAAAAGGGGGTCCGTGGGAAAATCGTTTTTTTCTATTATCTCGGCCAATTATGATTATTTCTTTGAGATCCTTTGGAACAATTTAAAACAAACTTAGAACAACCCAGAACAACCGTCAGAATTTCGATTTTCGAAAAATGGGCCGCCAGAAAAAAAAAGTTTTTTGCCGTTTTTTCGGCCAATTATGATTTATTTTTTGAAATACTTTGGAACAATTGAGAACACACCTAGAGCAACCTGGAACAACCGTCAGAAGTTAGATTTTCGAAAAAAGGGGGGCTAACTTCACACTTTTTTTAAAAACGTTTTTTTGCAATATCTTTTGAAATATAAGAGATACGGTTCTGATGTATAAGAATAATGTTTAGAACAAATCTAGAACAACCTGGAACAACCCTCAGAATTTGAATTTTCGCAAAAAGGGGGTCCGTGGGAAAATCGTTTTTTTCTATTATCTCGGCCAATTATGATTTTTTCTTTGAGATCCTTTGGAACAATTTAAAACAAACTTAGAACAACCCAGAACAACCGTCAGAATTTCGATTTTCGAAAAATGGGCCGCCAGAAAAAAAAAGTTTTTTGCCGTTTTTTCGGCCAATTATGATTTATTTTTTGAAATACTTTGGAACAATTGAGAACACACCTAGAGCAACCTGGAACAACCGTCAGAAGTTAGATTTTCGATAAAAGGGGGGCTAACTTCACACTTTTGGATTTGGGTTTTTTGCCATATCTTTTGATATATAAGAGATACGGTTTTGACGTATTCGAACAATGTTTAGAACAAACCTAGAACAACCTAGAACAACCGTCAAAATTTTAATTTTTGCAAAAACTGGGTCCGACTTCATACTTTTAGCTTTGGTTTTTTCCCATTTTCTCGTCTGATTTTGATTTTTTCTATGAAATACTTTGGAACAATTTAGAACAAACCTAGAGCAACCTAGAACAATCATCAGAATTACAATTTTCAAGAAAAGGGGGGCTGGCAAAAACTCGTTTTTTCCGATTATCTCGGCCAATTTTGATTTTTTTTTCGAGATTCTTTGGAACAATGTTTAGAACAACTAGAACAACCTGGAACAACCTTCAGAATTTCAATTTTCGAAAAAAGGGGGGCTGAGTGAAAAAGTCGTTTTTTTCAATTATCTCGGCCAATTTTGACTTTTTTTTTGAAATACTTTGGAACAATTTAGAACAAACCTAGAACAACCTGGAACAACCGTCAGATTTCCGATATTCGAAAAAAGGGGGGCTAACTTCACACACTCTACTACTGGGTAATTAGTGTAACACCCAATGCTTTAGTATAACTACTTGCATCATAGTGGTTCGCAAATATCAACCACAACAGCGAAATTACTGCCTAAAACACTTAAAGACATTGTTAGTATCTAAAAAGTTTTTTTACACTTTCTTGTAACCTAAACTGTTTTATAATCTGCGCAACTGTACAAATATGATAAAATTGTCGTATAATTTGCGCCCATTTTGGTCACAAGGTAGTTGTACTACAATTGGATAGTCTCTTTTGAAGTCTAATTATAAAACCTTAACTGTTATTAAAAAGCCGCGTATAATTGTTCTCAAAGCATTTATATAAGCAAATTTGCTACTAGCAGGGCATACCTACAACCAGTCACGGCTGCTGCAGAGAGGGCAACGGGGCACTGCCCCCCGTGACAAATTTCTTTTAACAGATAAATTAATTATAAATACCTAATTTGTATGTCATTTTTCTGATTTGTTTGATAACAAATAATATCCCTAGCAGCAAAATCACTATATGCACACTTGTCCTACATTAGCAAATATATATTTTTATCCTTCTCTAAAATTGTGATTTTGCTGCTTGGGATTTTTTCGGAAGTAACAGTCCGTCTCTTCAGCGCGATTGAAAATCACAGTCTGACGTAGGCTCCGGGGCATCTCACGCGAGTGCACCGTTTGTATTAGAAATCGAGTGGATAAAAAGTGGCGCGGGGCGAGAGCGGTATATGTCAGCGAAGGGCACTAGACTGTGATGCCGGTTGGCAATCCAGTATGTAATATCACAGAATAACAGAAGTGACAAAAGCCCCACTTGCATAATTCCGATATTCGTGCGCAAAATCAAACAAAATTGCGTGTTTTGTTTTTGTTGTGTACTTGTATAAATATAACCTTTCTTAATTTTATAACTTATAATTTACGAAAAAATAATAAGTAAAGGTGCCAGTTAAATTGTTGTTGATATAAATAATGGAAACTGTACGAAAGAAGAAATCCGGCAAACGTAGATGTTATATTTTTACTTGTAAAAATGTTCAGCAACAAAGTATATTCTACAATTTCTTTTCGTTTCCTAAAGAAGAAAATCGGCAAATTATAGTTATTGAGTAACAGATAATTTGTAATAATTCATCTTTGTAGTAAACACTTTGAATGAAACTTTTTATATAGTGAAGGAACCTCCTTCGAAAATAAGAATTATTAGAGAACATCGTTATCTCTCACAGCCATGACCATAATGAAAAGAAACCAATTCAAACCTCACTGGTTAAGAAACTATCTAAAGGTAAATGTTTATTATAAAATATTATTTTATAAGAACTAAGTATTATTTGAAATTTTAGAAGCATACTAATTTCAAAATGTATTTTAAAATGTGTGAAAACTATAAATGTTCCTAGGCCAAGTGATATTGGATCCCAAAATTTAGCAGAAAGTGAACCACCTATAGCTAGTATAAAGTAGAATAATTTAGAACTTTTCAGTTACAAACATACAATTAATTTGTTTTAACGAAGTGTATAATTTTTTAATTGTATTTTAGCAGTTATAGAAATTCCTACCCTATGTTGGGGTTCAAACAGAAAAAATCTCTCTGCCCATATACCCAGAAAAGAAAGACAGAAAATCTCTAAAACAGCATCGAGTTATAGCTACTAAATCTAAAATGAAATCCTATCCTAAACAGGAGAATTTACAATATTTTCTAGGGCTTTGTGACAGATATTTCTCAAATGAACTGGCAACTGTTGTTAAATTTAATGCAGTTAATAAAAATAAGAATATTGCAAGATACAGCATACAGTACAAACAATTTGCTTTTTAATATCTATTTTTTGGGATCAAGAGTTTATAAATACTTAAGTAAAATACTTCAATTGGCAAGCGTAAGAACATTACAAAGATTAACACAGAATTGGAATATAACTCCACGAGTGTTGATTTTGTGTATTCTGCAATTGAAATGAAAACTGACACGTGAATGCATTCTATGCATTGATGAAATGTGACTAAAAGCTAATTTATTTTTTAACTAAAGACGAAATTGTAGAATTTCATAAAATAAATGGTCAAACAACATATAAACCAGCAAAATTTGCTATGGTTCTCTTTGCTAAGGGCATTCATATGAATTGGAAACAACCAGTTGGTTAAGTATTAGTCAGCAGCACATGTAGTGGTTAAGCTTTAGAGGAGACTGTAGATAATACAATACTAAAGTTATTTGCAGTTGGGCAAAAAAGGGAAAAAGGAGTTACTCCAGATTCACCATACTTTTACTTAGAACATAAAATATTTAATGTTTTTGATGTACCACATCTTGTTAAAGCAACTAGGTAGGAACAAATTTTTTTAAATATACAATACAATTTGACAATTTTACAGCAAACAAAACATTTCTCGATGAATTTTATAATAAAGATAAATTCATGAACACCAAACTTCAATGAATTAGTTATTAATCATTTTGCTAATCGTAAGGAACGGCGAATGGATTTTATTTTCAAACAAATTAATTAAATAACATATTGAGTTTATTTTTTTGTTTGTACTTAATTTTTTATATTAAACACGCAGACCCCCCCCCCCGTGCCCTCCCGTCCCAAAAAATCACGGGCCGCCACTGCCTACAACCACTTGTATATAGACACCCATATGGTATATAATATTGAAATATAGTTCTTATAGAATATATTAGCAAAAATTTCAATTCCCATATTTCTTCTAACGTAATTATTCGGACAAATCCAATTTTGAACGATTTCGCGATAACATTTTGAACAATAGCGCATATAACACCCAGCATTTGATTAATACCCACGCACAGCAATAATGATTGATTCTCAATTTGCACACAACATACAGTACAATACTGAATTCGAAATTGTTCTAACCTACGGCGATCGCAATTATTCATCCCGGCCCTCTTTTGTTAGCTGACCATCGGTCAGCGAGAATGACTCACGAAGCCATTTCTTTCCTATCTTGCATTTGTACGTGTATAGTACATACAACGCATGAACCATACGCGCAAAAATTCCTCCTTCATTTTGACGCTGCCTACATGTACTGCGTGCAGTTTTGGTTTTCTTTGTTTCTTTTTCCCTCTCCCATAAGGGCCCTTATGTTGCTTTTACCGTTACGATTTCCTCAAAACCGATTCAATCGAAACGAAACACGAAAAATATATATATGGACGCAACGGAGATGCTGGGATTGATGATGTAAAGATAAATTAGACGTTATTTATCGGTGGTGGTGGTGATGGTGATGCTGTGGTTATATTCTAAATCTTCTGCGTTGCTTTCGAATAAAATCTCTCAGTTTAAATGGGAAAATAAACCATTAAATATATATAGCGCCTTTTGCGTGGGGCTTGTTTTCATATTCCCAGAATGAGCACAATTTTCTGAATATTATACAATATATGTTTCACCGTTTTTTTTTTTTAATGGCACAAACACATATTTTATTACCTTTTATTCCAATTCACAACAATTGTTCCATTAAATGTAGCTTACAGAAACTGAGAGTCCACTATTAGCACACAAATTATTTTAGTATATACCTACCTACCTTATCATCGCGCAATATGCTCAGTGAAGTATATCTACTTCAATGGTGCTTACATAGCCCATTATTTAATAACCTATCTAATAATAATTACTTTTGCAATTTAAAAATACTTTCATTTCTACAGAGTGTTTAAGAAAGACAATCCATCATTATTTTTTGGTATGCTATGCGTTTTATTACATTTTATGATAGACCT
Organism: Amphimallon solstitiale; assembly: GCA_963170755.1. Classification (NCBI taxonomy): domain Eukaryota; kingdom Metazoa; phylum Arthropoda; class Insecta; order Coleoptera; family Scarabaeidae; genus Amphimallon; species Amphimallon solstitiale. The sequence goes on from OY720679.1 coordinate 143,024,122, forward strand.
CTAAGAGTTCATTAAATTAACGTGAACATTTATTAGTATTTATTATTATTTTCAATTGTTTCTGAGATATGACGATTCCGTTATTCATATTTTCTATTTACAAATAAGTATCTAAGTAATTTTCATTAAAATATTAAAATCCGTGAAGTTTGAAAATCCAAAAATTAGTAAGAATATTTAGTTATAAGCAATTGTTTAATTCATTGAGCCGTTCATAAAGAATAGCAGAGTCTGCAATACGTGCGTGTATCTGACGACACATGTTATATTACGCGGGTTTTCACTTGCCACGGCAGTATTACATTGAAAATTTTGCATCGGAGTTGAATGCCGTCCACTTCTAGCGCAGGCAAATCTCTTATCCAGCGTTCAACAGTATCTCGCAAGGAATGTGGACGGGGCCATATTGACGCAATAAGACACATGTAACTAATAAAAGTAAACAATACATAGGCCTGCTACACATATCGTTTATGATTTGACTAAAATACTTACGGCGCAAAATCCCGCCCTTTAACGTCGTACGTATTGTAACTTGTAAACATCGGTATTGAAGGCAAGGAGGGAGAAGCCAACTGAGTCCCGTTGACGAGCCCCATGCAGTTGGATAAATTCATGTAATGTGTACATTATAGAACATTAGGTACATACATAATGTTTATCAATTATTAAGTATGCTCAATTTCGAATACAATATTCATTTAAGTTCAGTCATGCAAAGTACTCCTGACTGCAGATGCCTAGTCATTATATATCTACAAGTATTTAAATTTACTTTACTGATAAAGTTCATCATTGAAAGAATCAGAGTTAGAAGAAATCATCTAACAAAGTAAGGAAAAAACGTAAAATACGAAAATCATAAATAATATTAGTTTCGTTCATTACCTACTATACACGTACCTTATACATAATTTAGTATTTGGAATATATAATACATAAACAAATACACATTTAAAATCAAGAATAATAAACAACTCTTAATAAAAACTATTCCAATATCTCGCATTTCTCGTCGGTACAATTTTGAAGTCGAGTTTCAAATGACTTCAATTTTATAATTATTATAGTAAAAATCGCTTACCTATATGCCTGTAGCTATATTATTTTTACTCGTAAACAATTTGAATCACTTACCTTCCAAACATAAACCTACATTGTAATTATAATTTACCTATGCTTGACAGTAATAAAATTTAACTAATAACAATTTTCTCATGAGTGAGATTTGAATTTCTATCTTCCCGATCTCTAGTCAGATGCTTTATCCGCCAGGCCACGAATAGTGTGTTTTCGAATCTTTAAATGGTAGGTACTGAATCGCATCAAGTTCTTAACAGAAAAGCTGCCAGCCAGATGTATTTACCTAATTTTAAACGATAATTTAATTAGGCATAAAATTACAATTGAAACAAAACAAAAAACATTTTTTTTAATAAACCGACATATTTATTAATTTCAATTTTAAATACAAAATTTGATCATAAATTATATTCCTGTAGGTAGATAGGTATATTTATAAAGAAAATTTTTTGCTTCAACAAAAGCTATAAATGTAATTTTGACGTTTTAACATTTTTTTTGACTCACAGTATCTCCTATATATTCAAACTATTGCTAATTCGTGTATTTTCTAGCTGATCGGTTATACCTATAGATAAGCAGGTCGATTTAGTACATATAATTTTGTTTAGAAATTTTAAATTAAAGGAATGGTACCTATGTAGGTGTATAAGTACCTCTAAAGAACATGGGTTGAAATGTTAAAACAAACACTAAATTCAAGTAGCGGAATATCTTTGCTAATTGATCCCATGACAGGAATTTTTCAGTTAAGTATTCAAAATTAGCATATCTCAAAAATAGTTGAAAATCGGCTATACCTAATATAAATTCATATTATTCGATTAACTCTATCATAAAATATATAGCGTTTCCGTGTAAAATATATATGTTTGTATTCGTTTGGTATTTTCGATCTCTGTGTGTAGGTATATAAAAATATATTTTTTAAATTGTACCGCTCTTGATTATTTACAATTTTTGTATTGGAAATTTTTCCATGTCCATATTATTAGATATAGGTATATGAACTTTGTCGGTTTTGAGACAACCGGTATATGCGTTTAAAATTTATTTTGCGACGTCTTTATGACATTGTAAATGTATCCCAGTCATTTCAAAAGGACAACTTAAAACTCGCACCTCCATTTTATAAAACATGAATAGGCGGAGCTAAAAAACATAAAAAACCTGGCTCCCGGCTTATATAAATACCGACTTCTATATAGATTCACCCTATCCATATAGCGTTCACGGTTCCTTTTTTTACTTTCACTTTGCAGCACCATTTTATTCAACATCTCAGTCACTTGTAAACATCCACACATATATACCTATGATATGGGGGGTTTATATAAAAAGACACGCCCCGAAAACATACTGTTTTATGTATCTTATATATATTTTTTTATAATGCATTCTTTCCCATCAATCCCCTGCCACTCGAGCGGTATAAAAAATCGACCGCAGGGTGCGATGTAATCTTAAGCGACCCCCCTAATTGATATGTCGTTGTATAAAGAACATGCGAGAAGTGTGCGGCATAGGGCGCATTTGGTGATGGAGAACTTTAAAAAAATATCAGAGAGGGAAACTCGCGCACGTGTCTATTTTTTCCCTGTTTTATTTCTTCTTAATTTCAGAGCACGCGATCAGGTATTTTTATTTATTCGAATTTTTTTTCTTATAAGGGGAAATCGTACCCTAATTTTTATTTTGTTGGTAAATAATACGCGTAGAAAAATGCTAATATTACATATAATTGACTATTAAAAATGTGTTTATGTACAAAAAAATAAGAGGAACATGTGTGCCGGTCCTCATAATAGTGTAGCGGGGTGGGTGGTTAACTATATACAGGCTGTTTTTAATAACATGCTAATATTTAAGGGGGTTATTCTCGGGTCCATTTTATGAAAAAAACTTCATATGAACATATGTCCTAAATGTCTTAACTTTTGAACTGTAGGGTGTTAAAGTTTAAAAAAAATTCGATCATGTGCATCTCGCTAGGCGACTTATGAGAAGAAACTATTTATGTAACTTTGAACAACAATTTATTTAAGAGAATATCATCATATACATACATTTTGAAATGGTAACAGCAAATTATCCTGAACGCACAAAGATATAAATTAAATCAGATGTTGGAAATGACCACCTCGTGCTAATATGCATGCCTCTGCTCTTTTTCTCATGGACGCACGCAGTCTTTGGAAAATGCCGGGAATGCTTCTAATTGTTTCGCAAGAAACTATGATGCGATTTCTCAACTGCTCTTCAGTATGAATTGGTGTGCTGTAAACAAATGTTTTCAGATGACCCCACAGGAAAAAATCTAAACTATTGAGATCCGGGGACCTAGGTGGCCATACCTGTGGTCCGCCGCGACCTATCCAGCGATTATTGTAATTTTGGTTTAAATATTCGCGCGCCAGAACACTGAAGTGTTCTGGCGCCCCGTCGTGAATAAACCATAGTCGATTTCTTACTAAAATAGGAACATCCTCCATCAAAGATGGCAGTTCTTCTTTGAGAAACTGCTGGTAATTATGCCCATTCAACCTACTATGAAGGAAGTGTGGTCCAATTAAATATAATACCGCATATTCCAGCGCACACGTTAACGGAAAACTGCTCCTGGTGACGGGATTCCAAGATTTAATGTGGATTTTCTTCAGCCCAATAATGATTGCTGTGGAAGTTTTGGATGACGTTTCTGGAGAAATTGGCTTCATCGATGTATAAAACTTCAGTGTGAAATAATGGATTTTCAATCAATTTATAAAGATACCAAAATGAAACGAAAATTAATAAGGTAATAATAGGATTGAAATATGCAGGACAATTTGACAACGTCAAAATGACATTAATAAGCAATTTTGATTTCGATATTTTTTTTGCGTTAAAGTGGTTTAAATGTAAATGCAGGACAACGTTGCCATAAGTTTTTTCAGGAAAAATAAGCGTAAAATGATTTTCTGGAAATGGTATAATTAGAAGAATGATCAATAGAGACTGGAAAATATGCACTAAAAAGTTTGCCAAATATGCATGCAATATGCACTTACAATATGCAATATGCACTTATGATGTGCATTTATTTATTATGTTTTAGGAAATTAAAATTCATTTGTCGTATTTACAAATTGTATATATATTTATTACAATAAATTGTCGTATTTACAAATTAGATATTTATTTATTACAATAATTAACCATATATATCTTGAAATTTTCCATAGTTAAATTATGTCTACGATCTGTAAGTATATGTTTATATTGGGAAAATGTTCTTTCAACATCGCAAGATGTGATCGGTGCATTCTTAAAACTAGGCATTAATGAGGGGCTTATATTAATGTCTTCATTAAAATTGCCATTAATTACATTATTTATAGATTTTAATGTAACAAAACCTCCATTTTTGCTTAGAATTGCGGCTAATTTTTCTTTAATTTATTTTTTCAGTCAATCCGTTGCCTTTTCTAATTTTCTCTTCAATATCATTTACAATGCCAACACCATCATTTAAAGATAAATTTCTATCTTCTAATCTAGTAATTGCCTGCTCCATTATCGCAAAATTAGATTTAATATATGATAGCTGATTTTGTATTGTCGAATTATTGAAAATTACGTTACACTTTTCTATGGCAAGACTGGTTGCTGAATCAAATTGAGTTACAACATTTTTGATGCCTTCGTAATTATCGGAAAGAAACACAGCACATTTAAGCCATGTTCCCCATCTTGTTAAGATAGGTTCTGGTGGCAATGGAATGCCAGGAAGCATTTCGTTATATAATTGCACTCGTAAGGGCGCTTTTAAAAATACTTTTTTGATATTACTAATTAAATTATTTACATCTGGAAACTCTAATCTAACTTTTTCAGCAATCCTATTTAAACCATGAGCCAAACAAGTACAATGGATTAAATTCGGAAAAAAAATTTCAGACTTTGAGCTGATTTTAACATATACGAAGCGGCGTCAGTTACCATTAACAGAAATTTTTCAAAAGGTACTTTGTCGGGTAAAAAGAAATTCGCTAAGGACTCATTAATAAACCTGGCTATGGTAACATGATTTGTTTTGTCTAAATTACCTACATTAATAAAATGTCTTTTAGATTGAGTTGAACCATTTAAGGTTCCAATAATCAAATTAGCAACCTGACGGCCCTTCGTGTCGGTAGTTTCATCAACAGAGAGCCAAAGATTTTGGTTTTTCAACTCCTTTCTAATACCATCGGTAACATCTTCATAAATTTCGTTGATGTATTTCTTGCGTAAAGCTGAGGATCTGGGTACATAAATGGGTTTATCATCGACTTTGCAATAAGTTTTCAGGAATTCTTGAAATATCGGATTGTCCAATTTATGTAAAGGAATATTACAACCCACAAAAAGATTATACAAATCTTTGGAAAATGCTTCTTGTGGATTCTTCGAATTATTGAGAAAACTTTCCTCCAAAAGTTGCTGCCGCGGTTTATTCAAATTTTCAGAAACCCTGTTCTTATGAAATGTTGTGTTCAAATGTTGCACTACTTGAAATTTCTTCTGGCAGGTAATCTGTGTAACAAATATATATTTTTAACATTCAGTTATAATAATTATTATTAATTACTATATTACTACAAAAACTAGAAAAATAAATTGTCTGGTTTTGTAAAGTTCTCCAGTTGTTTAAATTTGATTGATTTTGGTTATTTTGGTGTTTATGACAAAGAAATATTACAAAGATATATTAGCTTTAAAGAACATAAAATTAAACATATCTAATAATAATTTATTATGAAATTGTTTCATTATATTTATGGACACAAAAAAAAATTCTCATGATTGTAGAACTTGTTATTGACAAAATATTTCAAAATTCAACTTACCCTTTTGTCGCACAGTGTGCTCAAAACACTTTCTTCGTCAATAATTTTTAGTGCACTGCAATCACTTATCCAATTTTTTATTAGAGATGACTTCGCTTTAGCTATCTTCGGCATCTTCAAAACTTTTTAATTCACTTTTGTTTCACCAAATAGCACAGACCTTAACACGTTTACGAATGAACAAACTATGAAAGAAATTATTTCTTTTTCTTATATTGATATTAGTCGTACGGTATAATATACCTGCATTAATACCTACATTTCTGAAAAGGATTTCTTACGTAAGTTCTAATTGCCCTGTAAACCGATTATCAGTAGAGTTAAATCCTATTTTTGGGAAAGTCCATCTCATTATTAATGAGATGGACTTTTAATGAGTCATTAATGCAAAGTTGAAGGAATGCAATCCCTTCACGTTTACACAAACAAAGTAAATATCTTTAAATATCAGATTTTATTATGGTTCTTATGAAAATGGCGAATATATGCATAAATATGCAAAATAATTATGAAATATGTACGTGCATATGCAGTTATGGTAAAGTGTTCAAATATGCATTTATATGCACTAAGAAAATGGTAAGAAACGTATTCTGAGGGTAGAAAATGGATAAGTACACAGTATAGAAGGGATATACCAAAAAACAACAAATATGCATTTTGCATAAAATCCAGTCTCTAGTGATCAATTACAAACCTGGTTATAGTTTTTCAAAATTGTTATCCCATTGACCATAGCAAAACCAATCTTTAAAATGTTTTACAGTAATTTAGACAAACGACATCAAAAGTGTTAACTTTGAATATTAATTTCCATGAAATTAACAGCGATGGAATTTTTTCCATATTTTTCTCATGATCCTTGGTCCTCACATAATAGCGTATACCAGTCAGGTGTTTCGTGAATTTTGGCACACGTCGTATATGTTATAGGAAATCAATAGTAGAACATTTTGAAATTATGAATTTGATGACAAGAGTCGAAATATTTTCTTTCGTACTAATTATTTACAAATTATTCAGTGACACTTTGTATACGTGTAAAAAGAAAACGAGTGCCTATGAATAATATTAGATACATCAAATACAGCATTGGAAAGGATGTCATAAGGAGAACAATACGTTCGAAAGCACGAACACAATAGTCCAAGTTGGGGTGGATTCGGACATTTCCTATTTTACACATTTATCACCGGACACAACTGTAAATAAACTCTCCCACCGTTTATATTGAATTTAAAGAAACTACATTTATTCCTCTCATATAAGCCCGGATTACACATTTAATATTCTGATAATTGTCACCGGGGCATCTCTTTTCTCTAACGCTCCGAATGATGCTTTCTGTATTATATACGGAACGCCAATTGTAAAAATTCTTCGGTTCCGTATATGCGGTCGACAGACGTTTCTGCTAACTGGCTGGACATGTGTAAAATTTTCTCGCATTGTCGCGTGAGTGTGCGTGGGATGAATGTTACTGTTACGATTGTCCGAGAGATTTATACAATTATTCTGGATCTGGTGCTGTTGTGACCATTCGGTTCTAATCCATAATTATGGGAAATTCTTATTCAACATATGTGAGAATGATTTATTTTACGTTACGGGGGTTCAATATTCACTACAATGGACAACAATAATAAAAGGACAATTGGAAAATTTATACTCTACTATATATATACAGGGTGTCCAGAAACTCTCCTGACAAACGAAGACCGGAGATTCCTCAGATAATTTTAAGACAATTTAACCCAATTCACCCTAGTCCGAAAATGCTTCCTAAGGGAGCTAGAGCTCTTTGAAGATGGCGCCTTGTAATTATTTTTTTATAATATCTCCCGAAAAAAAAATAATAAATTGAATTTTAATGACGAAAAAATGAAAAATTTTCAAATCGATTTTTCTAGAAAACGGTGTACCCTACCGACTTAAAGTAAGAGTACCTTTTGGCACTAGAATACCTGAAAATTTAATAATCTAGTGTCACAAATGCTTAAAAGTTAAAGACAAAAAAGTTATGCGTTAAAATAACCGTTAACCTACCCAAAACGAACGCCTATGACCGATACTAGAAATTCACAATTGATGGAATCGATTCATCTCTGGAGGATAAATAAGCATACCAGTTTTTGTTTTTCTAAATAGAAGCGTTCGGGAAATATTAAAAAAAAACTAATTACAAGACGCCATCTTCAAAGAGCTCTAGCTCCCTTAGGAAGCATTTTCGGACTAGGGCGAATTGGGTTAAATTGTCTTAAAATTATCTGAGGAATCTCCGGTCTTCGTTTGTCAGGAGAGTTTCTGGACACCCTGTATATATATATATAAGAATTTGACAAAATTCAGTTTCAAACTGATGGTGTATGTTACTATTAGTTAATTAACAAATTTTTTTGTTTTTCATCCCGAAGGAACGTAATACGGGTTTGGAATATCTTTAAATAAAAGAAACCTTATCTAGCTTTGTGACATTTTGGTTGTTATTTCCAACCTTCTTGAGACTCTCGCTAGTGTTATGTAACTTGACTATTTTGATACATTGTATAAGAGAGAGATAGACTTTCTTTTATTTAAAGATATTCCAAACCCTTATCCTGTTCCTTTGGGATGGTAAACAAAATTTGTTATATATTAAAATTCTTATCCAAATATACAAGAAATTCAATTAATCTGTCGTCATGACGTAGTGGCTATATTGATTAAATAATAATTATATAAAACAAAAATGACAATAGGAAAGCAAGCTGCCATCGAAACAGTTTCATTAAAAATAAAATCATTGGAAAATCTTTGATTTATTAAAAAGGACATCCAAAAAGATGTCATGGAAACAGAGTTGACCTATATGTTTAATGACAAACACAGAAAGATGGTAACGTGAGTTGTGTAAGTAAAAGTAAAAATGCAAACAATTAAGCTTAGTACATCCGCTACTATCTATGCAGTTTGAGTAAAAAGTCTAGACAATCATAGACGTGCATTTAATTTCACTACACAAATAATATCCACGCGATATAATTAGAAACAAAATAAAAAAAAAGTTTAGTACTAGAGCAGTCGCATACCATTCATGTAGATTAACCAGAAGATCTAGATTTATCTGGATCTTTTGATGAAACTACATAAATAATAGTGGCTGTACTATGTTTAAATATTTACATTTTCAGTTTTAATTACACATTTCACGTTTGTATCTTTCTTTGTTTGTCATTAAATTCATTGCATGATTAATGATATCCAACAACATTACAAAGCAATAATGCCTACCATTATTGCCTTGTAATGTTGTTGGATATCACTTTTGACAAATTAAAATTTTCCAATATTTCTACTTATTTAATTTACTTCCCTAATGATCATTTTTATTATTACTTGTTTTTTTTTTGAATCAATATTAACTACAATTACACTGTTTTAATCACTATAGCCGCTATGTCAATATGACAGATGAGTTTAAATACAGTTCTTATAAATTCGGTTAAAAATTTTAATATATTTAATATACAGGGTCGGGCAAAAAGAGCGGAACACCGAATTTATGGCTTAACTAGCACTTTTTCGAAAATTTAACCTAAATTAAAGTTTTTGTATACTTTATGTATTATTTATTGGTGTTTGCAGATTTTTCGTTTTTGTCACATTTTTGGAGATATGATGTCACCGGATAGTATTTTAAATGAATCATCCTGTATTTATATTTTTTTGAGTAGATATTTTTTTCCTGAATTCACTAATACCAGGTTTAGTGGGTCTCTGACTTATGGTTTCATAAGAAAAAAATAAAATGTAATGGCACCTAAATATTTATTTAATAAAAAACGAACGACAATAACTAAAGATTCTAAAAAAAGTTAATGCTGCATTAAAAGTTCATGTCACCTTTAAGCGAGAAATGAATTTCATAATCATTTGTTAAAGTTAATGGACGTTAATGAATATAATCTTTAGTTATTGTCGTTCGTTTTTTATTAAATAAATATTTAGGTGCCATTACATTTTATTTTTTTCTTATGAAACCATAAGTCAGAGACCCACTAAACCTGGTATTAGTGAATTCAGGAAAAAAATATCTACTCAAAAAAAAATATAAATACAGGGTGATTCATTTAAAATACTATCCGGTGACATCATATCTTCAAAAATGTGACAAAAACGGAAAATCTGCAAACACCAATAAATAATACATAAAGTATACAAAAACTTTAATTTAGGGTAAATTTTCGAAAAAGTGCTAGTTAAGCCATAAATTCGGTGTTCCGCTCTTTTTGCCCGACCCTGTATATATAAGTAATGTATTAAAAGTAATTAGCGGCATGTAATGACAATTAATGATAAAATGACAATTTGACTGCAAGCTGTCATCTAAAAAGATTCATCGACTGACAAGATATTCATATATTATATCTTGTAAGTCAATGAAACTTATTTGATAACAGCTTGCAAGCAAATTGTCATTATGTATATATGTATATTACAATTTAATTTAAATATTGTATAATATGTATATAGGACATAAGATGTATACCTGTATCAAGAAACCATGCCATGAGATTCATAATAATGAACGTATGAATACAAATACAGCTTCTATCTATTGAAGACTACAAAACCGTATGTTTTTCTTGTATGTGTGTCTAAATAATGGAAGTGGAAACATCAAACCACCTTTTTATGGACCTATTAAGTCAGTTCATCCATAGTCCAAACAGCTCGCATATCCTAGAGGTACCATTCATAAAAAAAAACGCAGGCACAGGTCAAAAAGAATAAAACGTGGTGGGATTACGTCTATACCTTTCATACGTTGTGTATAGGTAGTAGATATATCTTTTTTAATGTTTGTATATCATTCTATGGTATATTACACGTGTAAAATCGATTTCTTATAGATATTTATATCTAAAATCACTTCGAAAAATATTTATTTTGATGTTTATATAAGATTATCTGGCTTTAAATTCGGAGAAAGTGTGTACTAATTCTGAAAAATGTGTGGATATAAGTTCAAATTAAATTCAATATTATCGAATTATGAACTGGCAATACAGACGGAGTAAAAAAGGATCAGTAAATATTCAAAATTGTCTTTGTGTAAAAAGATACAGAGATACATTACAAACCTACGTCCCTACAATTCTAAATTTATAAATGATTTGAAGTTAGGTTAGAATTTTGATTATCTATTAGCGAAAATTAACAATCAAGATTTCTGTCACAAAATAATCACAGTTATCTAGAATCTGCAGATATTAGTCATAAGAAAGAACAAATTTTAATAAAATTGATAGGTGCAGTATATTTAAAAATCATTTATAGCAATACACCTTTGAACAAATAACATTCCCCCGAAGTTTCGTTATCGTTGTTCTAGTAGTTTATAAATAATGATTTCGCCAATTAGAGCCAGTTTTTCCAACTTCGATTAAAATGCCGGTTAGCACAAAATTGCCTTTTTTTAACACCGTTAAGCGTTAACCATTGATTAAGAACGTCGCGTTGTTAATAGAAGAAATATTAACCTGTGTATCGGGTACCTGATAAAATATTAAACATGATTAGGACTACTTAAACTTGGGTATAGCCTAGGAAAGTGGAATTTTTGATATTATGGATAGAAGTTATGTTTTTATGTGCATTTGTTTTACTGTATGAAAATATTTTTTGAAATTAATTAATAATTATTTTCCTCAGAGATTTAGTAGTTGTATTGTTTGATTTATAAATGAAATAAACAGTACAACTAAAATTATAAATAACATAATATTGAATATGTGTAACTTTTAGCTTACTAAAGAAATATAATTAATTGATAACTACGAATGCATTATCTTTTCTGACAGGGACGATTCAGTTTTGAGAGTTTTTTAATTCTGGGAATTTATCTCAATTCGTGACCATCCCAAATATTTTGTTGCAATTTAAGCTTGCGTTTACTGTTTTCCTCTTTGTAAATGTATATAAAAAATCATTTTAGTCGAACATACTTTGGACTCATTCATTTACCTGTTAAACTATATTGAAAAATTACATTTGAGATTTGAAACATGGAAGAAATTCTATAGAAGCTGGCAGGTTCACTTTAAGTTGCTTAGGCAGACAGTTTTGAGTACTTTTGGCTGAAGTGGGTTTTGATGAATAGTGTAGATGCTTGTAAAATTGTCGTGCAGTTAATATCTGCACTAATAATTATTACTGTCACTGTAAAACTCGCTCTGATTCCTCCAGATCATAAAATTTTTTAAGCTGAAATTATGTAAACCAATTTGGAAAAAAAGTTTCTCAATCTTCTTTGATCAAAGGACATAAAATTAGTTAGAATATATTGTTTTTAATAAACAACTGATGTATGATCTTTCAGTAAAAGTATTTGGATTTATTCATCCTATATAAATTTGGTGCAAGTTAAATTGTCGCAAATATGGCAACGAAAAGTGCAAAATCTTATAAAATTAGAATGTGATTGATAATAAAGCTTAAGACCTTAAATGCAGACTATTCTATTTCAACAAACTATTCATACGTTTATTATTTTGTTACATGTCATATATTTTGGGCATGTAGGTATGTATATTATATTGGTTTTTTCATTTTTTACAATATTTTTGTATTTCTCAATAGCAATAAGTAATCAATAAATTTGTTTCAGTATCACTCAAGTTTGTTGAACACTGCTATTTATTTCATAATATAAATTTTAAATATGTGCTATGCAGAAAGAAATCCTTAGATGGTATATTCACAAAATAAATCATTCAAATGTAGAAAATGGCGCTAATTTGTGCACTAACAAATATGTTGCCAACTTTGAACAATAAATTCTTTTACACTGTTTAGATAACCGATGTATTTCTTCGCACTGACGAACGCCGGTTAGAGATAATCAATGATTAGTTCAACGAGTATTTTAATCGTACTTGGAAAACTCGACCCTTAGTCAATAAATACATACATGCTGAAATGCCCCCATTACATCCCCATGTTTGTAAATTTTGAGATCAATGATAATACATGTTAGAAAGCGAATTAAAGTAAAAAAATATTTCTCTATATTGCCCCACGATTTGGGCACCAATTTATTACTTACATATAAATTGGCGCCCAAATCGTGGAGCAATATATTTATATGTAAGTTTTCACGATTTTTTGGTTTTTATTTTATATGTAGAAGTATATGAATTAAGTTAATAGTATTTAATTTACCTTGTAATAAGTTTGTTTCAGTATCAATCAATTTTGCTACACTTTGATATTAATTTCATAATAGAAAATTTAAATATGTGCTATGTACACAAAAATCCTCAGATGCTATATTTTCACAAAATAAATGCCTACAGTTTATTTACTAAAATAAAATTTCTAATTATACACCATAGAATCCTAAAAAAATAAAATAATAGCAAAAAGCATAAATAACTAACTCAAATGTAAAAAATGACACCAATATTACTAGAGCAAAATATACTAATTTAGATCAAATAAACTAACAAATATGTTGCCAACTTTGAACAATAAATTCTTTTACACTCACTGTAAAAAAAAATATGGGGAATTTTACTCCGATAATCGGATGCAACTTTTCTACCTCCGATATCCGGGTAAATTTCCTGAGCTGAGTGATTTTACCATCCATGTGTAAAATTCAAAAGTAAGAAGGGAAAATTGCAAGTGGTAAAGTAAACTTACATGGGAAAGTTACCATGCAAAGGCAATTTTGTTGCGCGGAGGTGAAATTTAATGCTTAATTTTACCATCAAGGGGTAAATTTACTTCTCACAATTTAACCTTTTATAGGGGAATTTTAACCACAGAAAGTAAAATCTGTCCTGCTGTAGTAATTTTATCCTCATACTAGTAGTAATAAAGTTGCATCCGATTCTAGTAATAAAATTACCCTGTTTTACTGTTCACTTATACTGCATGCATTCACTGTAAGTAGTGATATGTAATGCACTTACAAGCCGACCTTGCACATTCTTTCATTGTCCTAAATCCAATCATAAATGAATAGAAGTCTACACTCTCTACTGGAAATTATTTTAAATCAACCGCGCATAAGGTTTTTATAAGAACTCCGAATATATAATTATACTGCATAGAATTAATTGACATTTGTTATTCTACTATTCACTCTATTGATGTCGTGAGCAATTAACGAAAGGTGGCTGGTATGCTCAGCTTTCATACTTGATGTCGGTACTGTGTGGGATATGACAATATTTTTCCGAAATGGTGATACATTTCCTTCAAGACGAATTACAATACTTTGGTAATAATTTGCAAATACGTTAGAAGTCGATGATAAACACTAGAAAAGTCAGTCATTAATAAATAGATTAAAGTCAAATGATAAAATTTCACTGCGGCCAGAGTTGGGCATTATATATATGGGTAATTCCACGAAACTCTTAAATTGCCACAAAAATCTGAAAGAATAAGATTGACCTTTTGGTTGCATCAGTTACGTTTAAGTACAGCTCTTATTGCAGTGCGTCATTTACACTATAATTATATAATTTGGTGAGTGTTACATAATTTACATTTTGCCCAATTCTGACTGAAGTAGGTTTTTTTAATTTTTAAAACTATAAGTAGAGGAACACCTTCAACTTCATTCAACATCGTTTTATTTCTTGTTATACATATTTACATTAAACATTATTTCTTAAATAATTCAGTAAGTTTACTACTTTTGCTTGTGTTTTCTTTTTGTTTTTAATGCCTGAAACAGAATTTATTTTCATACAATAATATTGAAAAAATAACATTGTGTGTGATATATCTTTTGGATATTCCAGGTTAAACATAAAATATATAGCAAATAATTGATTTAATTCCTCTCTTAAATATGGGGTGCCTTGGTTCAGGTGCTGCTGTTCCATTTTTATGACATAACGATGAATATTTTCATTGTCATCTGAAAACAGAAATATAAATAATTCAATATCACCTACATATTTGTATTTTACCTTTCCTACATAAAATGTATGGTGAACTATTATCTAGAAGTGCTTTTCGTCCTGGAAGTAATTCAACCTTAAATATTGTTCGGCATTTTATAGTGTCTTAAGGGTTAGCAAAGCAATTTTACGGGAACAAAGGTCTATAAGAGGTGATGGATGATAGCAAATTAGCAACGTTTAAAATATATAAAGAACGTACATGATATTTGTAATGAAAATTGAGTATTTGAAAAAAATGGGTACCAATTTCTTGTGTTTATCACTGGTTATCTCCACTTACTGCAGATCCTTAAGTTAAAATTAAATTTAACTATCTACATGTTGTAATTTACATACTTACATTGATTTTACAAATAATGAGCTTAACATTCTCTCCAAAATATCTGCATATAACTTTAATTACACATCGTAAAACTCCGTCTTCATCACTAGGAATAGATGATATATATATTTTTTCCCCAAATTCTAAAATTTTAGAAGCTTTGCTTATCATTGCTTCAGAAAATATTTCCGCTTTGTGGTTCATGAGTTTTTCATAGTGCCAATAAGTTCCTGACTGACTCAATAAAATTGGCTACTGTTCTTTAATTTCACATAGAGCAGGATAATTCGTGTTTAGAAAGTCTCTTTGCTTTGCATAAGTTTTGTTTAACAATTTTATAACGGTTTAATCAAAAACATCGTTGTTAACGTCTTAGTTTCTCCTGATCATTGTCAGTGTCTTCGTTATTTTCTAGTGGTGGTTGCGAATTGTGACAACCGGATTTTGCATTCTCTTCTTTTTTATTTTACTTGGTGCAGTGTTGCTGTCGTTGGACGGTGTCCTTTTTCTGTTCAGTAATGATTTTAGGTATTTTGCTCGTTCTTATTCGTAACTGTAACATTATCCTCATTGATTGAACTTACATCGCGCTTAATTTTATAAAAATGATATCGATAAAAATGTGTTTTAAAACTACTAACACTTTGAAATAATCCTCTTTTGTTACATAATGGACACTCAATTATTTTTCCATCCCTGTGAAATTACATACAAGTCAAGAAAATGCTGGTGGTTTGACTTTTGGCAACACACTTCTATGTGTACGGTAGATGTGCATGTTGAAACGTTTGCATTTACTGTATTCCATAAAGCATTCGGGATATTTGCAGTAATACCGAATGTTTCGTACATTTCGATGTTTGTATTCATGTTGGTTATAATCTGATATTATTCGAAGCCTTGAATTACAAACAGTGCATTCATAGTTATTATCCATCTTATTTCTACAACAAATAAGTATGTAAATCAATCTATTAATTAGCAGTTATTTTCTTGTATTATTTAGAGAACATGCACAATTATTTGAAATAGATATGGATATCTTAACATGGCTGCTAAATTTATAACGCAAAAGCACACATACAATAAATATATTTTCTTTTTAAACCAGCTTTATATCAACAATGGACTTTTGTATATATACGTGAGGAACATCGATGCTTCGAAATACTATCAAAAATGTAAAATATCTGTACATAGGCTAATAAAATAATGTACTTAACCCTCCAAACATATCACGTACACACATGAACAAAGCAGGTACTGTTGTTTTGATCTTTTCATTACAGAACATAGTAACTCATATACTAATCTACACTTTCTTAATTAAAAAGATTTTCACATAAACATTATTATTAATACTCACCTATCGTAGAAATCGGCAACACAAACAAAGTTAACAAAACATGCAAGAGCATACAATAGATTATAGAATGTGTAACGCGACTGTCTTTGAGAGCATGCGTAATAGGTATGGTTTACTTGCAATTCTTTACTCATATTCCACACAACTAAGTATATTTATTATATGTTCCAGTGATATAAAAATATTAGTACCTATACCACTTCAAATTCTTTAGTCGCACAAAAAACGTTTGCTATGATTTGTGCCTCCGATATATGTAATTCAGTTCAATGAGTGAGATCAGTTATAATGTGCATACTACTTTAGATAAAGCGAAATAGACGACTCGCTTGTAAATTTCAATACCACATATTTTCACTTATCAGTAAATAATATTACTTTTTGCAGACTGTTTTCCTTGCTATAGATAGGGATACTCCATGCATTCGGGAATACTACTTTTCTTGGAGTAAATTTACTTCATAAAGTGAGTAAATACCCAACTTAGAGCTAAAATTCACTAACTCCTGACAATTTTCCCCATAAATTAATTTAACCTTAAAAACGGCAAAAATTGTTCTGTTTTTCGAGGGATTTACGAGGAAAATTACCCTCATTTTTTACAGTGGCTGTTTAGATAACCGATGTATTATTGCTTCACACTGACGAACGACGGTTAGAGATAATCAATGATTAGTTCAACGAGTATTTTAATCGTACTTGGAAAAATTGACCCTTAATCAATAAATATATACATGCTGAAATGCCCCCATTACATCCCCATGTTAGTAAATTTTGAGATCAATGATAATACATATTAGAAAGCGAATTAAAGTAAAAAAATATTTCTCTATATTGCCCCACGATTTGGGCACCAATTTATTACTTACATAAATTGGCGCCCAAATCGTGGAGCAATATATTTATATGTAAGTTTTCACGATTTTTTGGTTTTTACTTTATATGTAGAAGTATATGAATTAAGTTAATAGTATTTAATTTACCTTGTAATAAGTTTGTTTCAGTATCAATCAACTTTGTTGCACTTTGGTATTTATTTCATAATAGAAAATTTAAATATGTGCTATGTACACAAAAATCCTCAGATGCTATATTTTCACAAAATAAATGCCTACAGTTTATTTACTAAAATAAAATTTCTAATTATACACCATATAACCTTAAAAAAATTAATAGCAGAAAGCATAAATAATGTGTTTGTTATACTTTCTGTTTTAATCGGCGCTAACTAACCATGCACTATAATAAATCACCACCGTATATAAGAGAATTGTGTTAATTACTAAATTAAAATTAAAATTAAGTATTCCTGGGCTATGATAGATTTTACTCAATTCTTTAATATTCCTTTGAAACGCTTGTTTAAACTAATTCATATTAAATAATATATTAAAACAATAACAACAAACTTAATTTAATCGTTTAACTACATACATAGAAAATTTCAAGTATCTATACTTATATACAATACCAAACAAGAAAAAATACAGCACGGTTGGGGTGCTTACACAAAAATGCGTGCTCAGTGCATTTCAGTTTTCTTAAGGTATTTTAACGGTTTCGTTATATTCACTAAGCCAACGTATGTGCATACGTATAAGAAGGAATATAACAAGCAAGGTATATG
The DNA here is from genome assembly GCA_963170755.1 of Amphimallon solstitiale. Classification (NCBI taxonomy): domain Eukaryota; kingdom Metazoa; phylum Arthropoda; class Insecta; order Coleoptera; family Scarabaeidae; genus Amphimallon; species Amphimallon solstitiale. The sequence goes on from OY720679.1 coordinate 143,042,354, forward strand.
GATACTTACCCAGTGGCAACAGCTGTCTCGCAAGCAAGAAAGCAAGAAAAAAAAGCGACGTCTGCGGTCAATAAAACTAAATCTCTGACAGTCCTCCATATTTCAGGAGTTTGTTTCCGTGTTTTGCTATTTTCGTTCATGATGGGGACCATGCATACATATAGGAGCACGCAAAAGAAGAGCAGACTATTAAGGAAAATAGTCGAGGTTGAAAGTGAAAGAATAATGATGCCTTAACGAAAGAATAGTCGGGTTGTGTTTTAATGAAGTTCAATGGAAACTAAATATGTTAGGCCAGTGTTTCTCAACCTCTTGCGAATCATCGCCCCCATCAATAAAAAAAGTTACGTAGTATCGGTCCCTTCACTTCGAAAAAAATTTGTTGAGTTTATTAGTTTATTTGATAATTAAGTAATTTTGTAAAAAATTAAAAATAAAAAATCAAATATTTATTTACTCAGAATATATATTACATTTTGATATAATTAACAAAATTAAAAACAATTCAACGAATATTATCACTTATAAAGCTTTTTGTTGAATATAAAATATTTAACTTTGTTGGAAAACAAAATCCCTTATCTGCAGTCTCGAGCTAGACCAGAGTTCCCCAAACTTTTTTGTCTTGTAGTCCACTTGCCATGTTTTTTGGTTTTGGGTAGACCCCCTGCTTACCCGATATTGTTTTCACATTCTAAGAGAATAATATATTGCACTTTCCAATGTCGTGCCTGCAATGATTAGGTTGTACCATACTTCTGTAGGATGAATAAAGCTTTTACTGAAAGATCATATTAACTGGTGTTTATTAAAAATAATACATTCTAAAAAATATTATTCCCAAATTCCTTTAATCAAAGAAGGTTTATTGAAAAAACCGTTTTTTCCCAATTGGTTTACATTATTTAAACATAAATAATGTTATGTTTTGATGGAGGAATATTGGAGTTAGCTTGACAGTGCTAGTAATAATTACACTAGTCGAAGCGATTTTTATAACAGTCTAAAATTTTAGTAATTTGCATTGTTTTAAACATAAAAACTGTATTCTAACATAGAGGTTATGTTACAAAATCGAAAAAGAAGCCTTTAAGCGAATTAATTCAAAGATGTTATGAACAATATTTTGGCTTCAATATTAAAAATCAAGACAAAACATGGGTACCACATGTATGCTGTATTTCGTGTTATGTCAAATTAACTCAGTGGAACAAAAACAGGAATTCTTCTGAAGTCCTGTCAGAAGAACCAATGATTTGGCGTAAACCAGCAGATTACGTCACTGACTGTTATTCCGTCTTGTAAAAATTGAAGGAGTTTCATAGAGAAATAAACCCAAAGTACTACAGTACTTACAGATGGAATGTCTAGAGACATAACTTTGCTTACGCAAACCGTTGTAATGAACTGATTGTGAGCTTCCAACTCGAATGCATTCAAATTCTTTCACAAATTCCACGGACGAGGAAGATATAAACGATGTTTTGAATGTGTCATTTTCAAGTGATATGACGTATGTTCCTTCTGACGAACCACATCTCTTTACTCAATCAGATCAGAATGATGATTTGATAGGGGACTTGGGTTTAACCAAAAAAATCACAAATTTTGGTATCTCGATTAAAAGAATGATTTTTTTTACATTCCACTACAAGAATCTCTGTATTGAAGAATCGTTACGAAAAATTCAGTTTATTTTACAAAGTTGAAAGAAATTTCTGTTACTGTGTATACTTATAGAAGTCGAATTAAAATAAAAAATATTTCTCTATATTGCCCCACGATTTGGGCGCCAATTTATTACTTACATATAAATTGGCGCCCAAATCGTGGAGCAATATATTCATATGTAAGTCTTCACGATTTTTGGGTTTTATTTTATATGTAGAAGTATATGAATTAAGTTAATAGTATTTAATTTACCTTGTAATAAGTTTGTTTCAGTATCAATCAACTTTGCTACACTTTTATATTAATTTCATAATGTGCTATGTATACAAACATCCTCAGATGCTATATTTTCACAAAATAAATGCCTACAGTTTATTTACTAAAATAAAATTTCTAATTATACACCATATAATATTAAAAAAATAAATTAATAACAAAAGGCATAAATAACTAACTCAAATGTATAAAATGGCGCCAATATTATTAGAGCAAAATATACTAATTTAGGTCAAATGACAAATGCAATTTTCTAAATACAATATTATTGTTTATCTACTTGTGGAGTATGATTATAATTCTAAAAATAGACGTGGTGAAAAGAGTTTTTGGTTATGCCTTATGTTAAAGACTGTAAGAACTGTACACCCATGTTTATAACAGTTATTAAAAAAAAATTAAAATTGCATATCAACTTTACAAGCATGTACATTATTCATTAATTTTTGCTGTTTTTCATATTTTTAATAAATAATAATTTAAAAAATGTTTAGTTAGTTTTCAAAATGAAATTATAATAGCCTTCTTACATTTACATTTACCATATACATCCTAAAATTATAAAAAGCACAAACGTCCTTACAGTCTCGAGTCTATTGTGTACATGTTCCACTCTCCAGAAAAATATATGGGTTAAATTTTTACCGAGACCCATTGTCAGTTCGAAAAATCTCTTAGTATTCTTTACCGAAGGTACTTACCGATGATCATGAATGAAATGGTCGGGCCACTGAAGTAGGCGATGCACATTTTTGCGAGCCACAAAAGACGAGAGTAAAAAAAAGATGGTAAAGAATGTATTTAAGAAATTCCACTGCACCGCCGGTGTGGTAACGTATGTATTTAAAAATGACGAATGTAGTTACCAAGAAATTTACGCATTGTTGTTTCTTGGTAGAAAATGCCTATGCCTGTGTCTGTACATATTACTCTAGCTGCGATAGTCGATTTTAGATATTCCGCCAGTTTTAACTTCGGAGATCTAAAAGGAGATACATTTAAATTCTTACGCTGATTTTTAACTGTCAGTCTGTAATCAAAATTTTATGCTGAAGTGAACATGTCTTTTTTTTTAATTTAGTAACATATACTTTACTGATGTAAAATTTACTTTACTATTGATTGAATTATTATTTCATTAATAATAATAATAATAATATATTTACTGCCATACAATTCCAAAAAGGACATCGACATTGTCATTACACACTCCACAATAATTGTAAAAAAAGTCAACAAAAAACAGTGACAAAAAAAGTTAAAAAAATGATTTAATGGAGAGCGTGTGCTCCATCGTGTCAAAGATCCGCATCCAAATATTCCTGAACGGAGTAGAATTCTCTCTCCATCAGCAGTTTGCGCAGCACTATTTTTGCCTTTGAGAATTGCAAACCGTTGATCTTATGGTGCACTTTATTATAAATTTTAATGGCTGCATAGTTCGTGCTTCCTTGTGCGCATTTTACTCGATGATGTGGCAATGACAAATTGTTTTTGTTTCTGGTGTTGTATGTGTGGAAATCACTGTGCTCACTATAAACACCACGATTCTCCATCACATGCTTTACACAGGTAAGTATGTATACGCATGGAAGGGTAAGTATTCCATGCTGCCCAAAAAGTCCCCTGCAACTTGTTTGCTGATCGCCAATTTTACTTAATATTCTTATCGCTCTCTTTTGTTTCAGGAATACTTTACTAGCCGAGACGGATCCACCCCAAAGTAAAATCCCGTAGGTAGCCACGCTGTGGAAATGACTAAAGTAGGTGACACGCGCCGCTTCGTAGGTAGCCACCTGACCTATCCTTCTAAGTGCAAACAAAGCCGATGACAACTTCCCGCACAGCATGTCGACATGGTGGCACCACCTCAGGCCACCGTCCATACAAAAACCGAGTAGGGTTGCAGTTTGGTGCCCATCTCTTGTCGAAAATAGTATTCTCTGAGACTTTTCTTCATTTAATTTGAGTTTCATGCAGTCGAACCAGTCCTTCCCACAATCTAACGAATTACTGGATTTCGTGTTTAAAGTTGATTTGCACTTGTCCCTATTCAATAACGTTGTGTCATCCGCAAACAAGGTTACACTATCTGACGTTATGTTTACTGGAAGGTCATTAACGTATATAACAAACAAAATTGGCCCCATCACTGATCCCTGAGGCACTCCACACGTCACCGTATACTCCCTAGAGTAGTCCCCATTCCAATACACCGTCTGTTTTCTATTCTGCAAGTAACTTTTACACAGTTGGAAAGGTACACCTCTAACTCCGTAATACCATAGTTTATCTAAAAGAATTTGATGATCGACTGTATCGAAGGCTTTACTTAGATCTAACATTGTTATTTCTGTGTATTCCTGTTCATCAAAAGATGTTAGTATGCTCTCGACAATGTCGACAATTGCTGTTGTTGTGGATTTCTTCTGCCTATACCCATGTTGGTTTTCGTTGAAAAATTTGTTCTTCTCGAAGTATTCCACCAAACGCTGTTTTAAGGCTGTTTCCAATACTTTCGAAAACACTGGCAGGATCGAAATGGGTCTGTAATTTTCATATTCATCTCTTTTGCCCTTCTTGAAGATCGGTACAACCTTGGCCAGTTTCAGTGCATCTGGGAAGACCCCCTCCATAAAACACAGATTTATAACATGTGCCAATGGCTCCATTATGTCCACTGCAACCTCCCTCAACAGAGCTGTAGAAAACCCATATATATCCTGAGAGCTTTTACTTTTTAAGGACTTTATAATTGCTAGTATTTCTTGTGGTGTCACCGGGCTCAAATAAAACGAGTTGGTGTTATTTATTTTCATGTTCCTAAGATACACATCAGGCGCTCGCTCAGATCTACCAATGGTCCCAAGTATTTGCTGTCCAACAGAACTAAAATTTCTCTGAAAAGAGTTACAATCAAGTTGTTTTTCGATCATCTCAGTGTTTTCTGATTTTTGAACCTCTCTATTGACAACCTCCCATATCGCTTTCTGTCTATTGCCCGATAATACTACGTGTTTTGTGTTCATTTCTCTTCTACTCATTTGTATCTTTCTTCTATACTCCCTCCTGACAATATTGAATGCATTTTTTGAATCTCTATCGCCTCGCACCATCATCACTACTCTCAGAGCGTCCATTGTGTTTCTTATTTTGCCTATGTCGGTATTTATCCAAACTTTTGTTTTATCTCGTGGCTTCACTGTGATTTCCCTCATGGGAATAGATTCGTCAAGATGACTCATTATAGTGCCATGCAACCATGAGAATGCTTCTAAAGCACTTTTGTTTCGAAGCGCTTCAATGTTCAAATTTTGCAACTTCTTCCTAAAATTAAATATATTTATATCCTTCATTGACCGTTTTTTAATTGTTTTTATTTCAGGTAACCCAGAATTCGGAACTTTAGTTAAAGTAAGCACCTGTGCAAGGTGGTCCGATAGGTGGGGCTCTATCGTTTGTTTTGAATATTTTTCACTCATTATATTAGTGTACATGTTATCAATGCAAGTCGCTGATCTGGAGGTAACTCTCGACGGTTCCTCAAACACATTTTGTAAATTATACGATGCCAATAAATTTATTAGTTGTGACTTGTTGTTCATTTCTGATAATATGTTTACATTAAAATCACCAACTAATATAATATTTGTTGATGTGTATCTGCTAGTTACTTTCGATAACACCCCATCCAACTGTTCCATAAAAATAGCACAACTCGCAGCTGGAGCCCTGTATATACAAAGTACGATTAACTTCAATACCGGAACTTCTATACCGGTTATCTCAAATGTTTTCTCAATTGATTCATTCATACATATCTTTTTAAAGGCGATTGCTTTTTTAATCATTATCAACACACCTCCTCTTATATAAGTACTCCTACAAAAATGGTTACCTATTTTAAAATTATCTATATTTATTCGTTGCACAACATCGTCAGTCAACCACGTTTCGGTTATACAAGCTATATCTATATTATCAGTATTTAAGTACACAGCCAGTTCATCTATTTTATTGACTAGACCCTGTATATTAATGTTCAAGAGCTTTACTTTATTCTGATGCGATTGTACATTACTATAAATTATTTTTTGACTACTCACTTTGTTTAAGTGTTCATCTCTTTCCTCCGGGCTATGTGCCATAAAAAATTTGTCACGCATGTTCCAGCTGGCCATAATTCCGGATTCTTAATGTCATTTATTTGGTCCATTGGAACTCCTATTTTGAATGAGGAATACTCCTCAGGGTGTTTTGATTTCATTTTGGTACACTTTACTTCCCTAAAATTTTGTGATTCCAGGTAGTCAATTAGTGAGGCCTCCTGCACTCCTGGGTCAAGTCTATAAACATGTATGTAGCTATACTTTGGAGCGGCTTGGATCGCACACTCCTTAGAGCTGGAGCCAATGACAATATTTCTTGGTTTCCTTGTCCTTCTCCTCACTTCCACAAAGTCACCTCCCTCAGACTCACTCTGTTTAACTGGACCACTACCAGTGAGATCCTTCTCGTTTGCTGCTTTATCCAGCCTCTCTGTGTTCACCACACCGACCAAAACTGTCCCCACTGTTTTATTTTTCGTCTCTTTCTGACTGATAACCGCTTCATTCTGGTTAGCTTCCCCTGCATCTCTAATTCCGTTTGATATTGTCAACTGTGCATTGGTATCTGTGACCGTACTGGATTTCCATTTTTCCAGTTCTTCCTCCAGTCTGTCGTGTTTCACGCGCTTGTTTGCGTCCTCTGCAAGTATGTGTATTATTTGTTTGAGGAGTACTTCGTTTCTCCCATTTGCCTCGCAAAGTTCTCTCTTTAACTGTCCTATTTCATCCCTCTGCTCTGAAATACACTTTATTAGGGCATCAATTTTTGTTTCAATGTTCTGTAGATTGCTACTTGGCGATTTCAAACCTGTCGGATTATCCTTTTCGCTATCCTCGCCCTGTTTCGAGAACATAACCTCACTTTTGCCACGTGCTCCGCAGCACTGCACCTGTTCATCGGAGTTTACGACTCCTGCCTGAAACGCACAACTTCTATGATATTTATTCGCGCAATCCATGCAGTCCATAGATGTCACGACCTTTTTCTTGCAATGTTTACACAATTTATCTTCTAAAATTGGTTTACCGGTGGGCGCCATGATCGATGATATTATTTAATAATAAAAAGTTATGCTTCATTACCCAGCAGTTGTTCTTAAATAGTGAAGATAGAGGCGATATGCTGGAAAAAATTATATTATTATCATAGTATAGTAACACTTTTGAAATGTGGCTAATAAAAATGCAAATTTTAAAAGTAATCGATACTGTATATGGAATTAAATTGGTTAAATTTGTTCACTAGAATGTACTTAATTAGATTAACATATACTTTTAACTTGATGAAATTACCATTTATCCTGTTCTGTCATTGATGAAACAATACCGATTTTCTTAAAAATAAACAATAGCTAAAGATAATTTCATTAGCGTTTGAAGGGAAGGTGCCGTCGAAAACCCCAAAAGCTATGATTTCAAATTTAGATTGACTTGTATTAATAGGGCGCGGACATGACCGGTTTAAACTACGACGGAGTTACAACGGAGCAAAGAAATAATGTAAACAACACACGCTTACTGAATAGCACTAATTCATATGGTGAAATGCAACATCTGTTTACGCCCGAGAATGAGAGCAAAAAATGCCCATAAAATAAGGAATTTATGAGTAAAATCCTTTTTTCATCGACGTAGATAGTAGCGTGAGGGGTTTTTAAATTTTATTATATTTGCCTTATATTTCTCAAGAGAAATAAAATTTTCATTCATACTTACGTTAGTTTCGTTTTTTCATTGTTTTGACTGTTAATTACGTACTTCGTAATTTGTGTAATAGTCTGTTTAATACCGGTTTATTGAATCGACTTCTCCCAATTATCTAGACGTAAGTGTGCACTGGATTTCGTTCAGTTTCAATAACATACGCGTACATTTTTATTTATCATTCATTTAGATCTAGAACGTTGTTTATGTTACTTGTTCTGATATGAAAATGAATTGTCAGTGATTCCGAAATTTATTACAAAGTCTATAAAATATCGTTACAGAATGCCAAAATATCGCACGTTCGTCACTTAGCTTTGCTAAAACATACACAGAAATAGTTTTCATGCAGAGAATTTCGATAGTTAACAAAATTTCGTTACATGTTTAAATGACGATGCTCGAAGTATTTCTGAGTGCAAGGAACTAACACAAATCCCAAATTTAAAAAAACAGTTGTTATTCCTTCAGGAACACTTTGGAAATGTGCCTAAACTAATCACATATTTTGAAAATCGAAATCTCAAATTAAAAGATGGATTAACCACATTAGATGTGGCTATTAATAATTTCAAAAGTATTCCAAGTGACTTCGGATGTGGCCTTCGGTCAAAGTTAGACGCAGTTTTTAATAGAAATCCAAATTTAATAACATTGCGGCAATTGTGTATGCTAAATACGCTGAAATAAAAGAATATTTCCAGTACGCACCTATAACCAGTTGCGATGTACAAAGGACGTTTTCTATCTACAAGAATGTACTTAATTCAAAGAGAACAAGTCTAGCAGAAGAGAAAATGAACAAATAATAAGGTATTTTGTATTTTATAGATCACCAGCCACTTGTTATCCAATTATATAAATAAAATTAAAACCTCTTTAAATATACAACATTTTAATAGTACGCCCATGGGCGATGAGTCATCAACTGTTCGTGTCCGCACCCTATATATTACTTCTGACTACTTTACAGTCTATTTTCAATTGCGTACATTTACATAATTTTAATCCTGTGTACTTGTGGTATTTTTACGTTTTCTATTGTTATATTTTTGTATTGCATGTGAGATTTGACATTGTAAATATCTGGAAATCCTATCTACCACAATAAAGAATATTGTTATTATTATTATACGGACATTTGTAAATACAATTTCGGCTTCATATTAATCTTTCATTTTAACCCTTTTACGACACACAGTTTCGTTTTTCTATAGTTAGGCCGTTATGCAGGCAAAAAATATTGATTTGAAAGTTTGAAAGATCTTGCAGGTACAAATGCCGTTACGGTATTGTAAAAGTTTTTAGCGTTATACGTTATAAAAAAAAAGAAACAGTTAATATTTATAGGGTTATAAAATCATTTGGTGAGTATCTACACATTACAGTACTTTTTGATGTTTTCATGTCTTTTTTTTTTTGGATATTTTTATACGTTAACGGGAGAATGTTACCAGTTTCGCCCTTTTTTCAGTTATAGAGTATTATATTGTGGTGTTTTGATTTGTATAATATGTAGAATAATAATTGTAACACCGTAACTTATTGATGGTAGAAATACATAATAATATTATATACAACGTGTCCCAAATAAAATTTCCCGCATGGGGATCTCGCTTATTATAAGAGATACAAATTTGGTTACATTAGATGAATTATTCCTAAGAATTAGTAAAATCATACGATAATCTCCAATTTTCAAATTTCAATGTATTTCATGACTTATAGCAAGAATGTAATAACTTTTTTTGTTTTAGTAGACACATAATTTTTATTTGCACTTTCTTGAGGCACTTTTTATGCAAAATTTAAATATCGACTTGGATTTTTTACACTTTCCATTTTTTTATTTCTAACACTTAACTTTAATTTTTCTTATAGGACGTCAAGTCAGCTTTGAAAGAATTGAAAATGTTTTTTTATTCTCTACTATTGAAATTACTTACATAAACTAAGAATAAACATTTTGTAAACAAAACTCTATGTGTTCTTTTTTTTAACCACAGCTCATTAGAAACTTTCGTATCCTAAATGAACTGTGGTGGATATAAAACCCACAATAAAAAAAGAGAAAGTGACTTCTACAAGTAAAAATGTTCTGCCCTATAAAGAGTTAAATAAGAAAAGAAGAATGTCATTGAATGCAAGTAGAATGAACGTTTTACAGTTTTTTGACCATTTCGTTGAAAAAAACCAATACCGTGTTAGCACTGCAAACGCTGAACTTTACTAGTATTTTCCATCAAATATTAATCCAAAAAGGTAGATATACCGGGTGTAGAATGGATTTTCGTACATAGGGATTTTACATGCAAAACTAATAATTTGCGAATATTCCCTCCCCTAATTTTTTTATAGGAAAATGTTAAACACAAAAGTTGTAGATAAAAAAATGTATCTAAATTCTTTGATATTTATTTTCTAACACCTTCTGGTCCTGCTAGACTTGAAGAAAAAGTATTAGGATTGAACCGATTAGTACTAACCATGAATCCTGTCAGCAATAAATGTCACGTTTTGACAATCAAAATAAGTTTGCTGATTCTTAAAATGAATTGCTATAGCCAAGAAGAGAAAGTCAACTTTATTAAATGGTACTACTCTGGATTGTCTTTTAGGGACATACAAGCAACTTTTGCTGGATTCTACCCGGAGCGACCAATTCTAAATTTGAACACCCTGAATAGAATTGTCAGGCACTTTGAGACCAACGGCACTGTTAATAAGAAATGTAAGTGCCAGAATGTAACAGCTGGTGCAAGTAGAGAGAAGGTAGATGCCGTTCTCTTGAGCGTTGTAGAGAACAAAAATGTCTCCTTAAGACAAATAGGTAATAATTTGGGGATTCATTTTACTACTGCTCAGAAAATTTTAAAGAGTCAAGATCCGCGGTTTCGGTCTTATAAATACGAAAAGCACCAAAAAATATTCGAGGAGGATAAAGAAAAAAGAATGCAGTTTTGTGAAATAATGATGGAGATGGCCAATGATGACCGAAACTTTTTATCTAGGATTTTATTCAGCGATGAGTGTCGATTTCAGTTAACTGGTGAACCAAATCAACAAAATTATCGCTACTGGAGCACACAAAATGAACATTTAATGTTGCAGACTCATACGCAATACCGGGGTAGTGTCAATGTTTGGGCTGGCATACTAGGTCCTCACATAATTGGACCGTTCTTTATTGCAGACCGCTTAACTGGTGCTGCGTATTTAAATTTTTTGCAAGAAGAAGTCGGGCGCCAGCTATCGACGAATTGGGAATTAATTACGAATTTTGGTACCAACATGATGGATGTCCGGCGCATTACCAGTGCGATGTTTTAGAGTACTTAAATCATGTATTCCCAAATCGCACAATGGTTCTGTTTTACGATCCTCTATCGAAAAGGGAGTCCATGGAATGGCGGCGACCTGAAGAATCTCGTCCCAGAAAGGTGAAAGTCGTTCAATCAACGAAAAAGGTGATGGCCATAATATTCTGGAATTGTGAGGGCATTTTGCTAATTGACTTTAAAGAGCGCAATACAAGTGTGAATGGCACATATTATGCGTCTTTATTATATAAATTAAGGGACAGTACTCGTGCAAAACGTCGTGGAAAATTGACAAAATGTATGCGATTATTGCACGACAATGCTCCCGTCCATACTGCCGCCATTTCACAAGCTGCCATCCGCGAATGCGACTTTCAAGAATTGGAACATCCACCGTATAGTCCGGATATGGTCCTTGTGATTTTTTGGTTTGTTTTCTAATTTAAAAAAAGACCTTAGGGGACGTAGGTTTAAGGACGACAGTGAGTTGCAAGCAGCTGGTATAGAACATTTTGACGGAAAAACTTCAGATTATTTTTACAAGGGTGTCGAATTATTAATTAATCGTTGTAATAAATGTATATAAGTTAGGGGAGATTACATTGAAAAATAAAAATTCTTATATTGTTCCAAGTTTCTTTTTTGTATATCAGGCCGAGAATGTATGGCGCCTACCTCGTATATTATATGTGTATATTTCAATAGAAAAATACGTTTTTGAAATAAAACGCGCCGGTTAACTTTTTCCGATTTTTATTTGTGTGCCACTTGAGGATATTCCTTTCCCTGCTGACCTATTTTCACGCAAAATTATGCAAAAGTTGCAGACATATAAAGCTGTAAAAATTTCACGTTATAATCTTTCCTGGAAACAGCATTCTCTGCTTTCGGAAAAAAAAATGAAATCCATTGAAAAATACAAATTCTTATATTGTTCCAAGTTTCTTTTTTGTATATCAGGCCGAGAATTCATGGCGCCTACCTCGTATGTACCCCTGTACATATGTGGTGTTATGACCAAGTGTTTTACAGTTTTTGCCAAATGTTTGGACATTTTCTCACATACATTGCGTTTGACAAATTAATACATCATATGTAGGTAGTACTTTATGTATTTAAATAGTATATTAAAATACAAGTTTCATAAGACACGATTTTTGCGCACGCGTTCAAGTTTAGAAAACGAGTCGCTAGGCGAGTTTTCTAAAGAACAAGTGCGCAAAATGTCTTATGAAACGTGTATTTTATACTATTTTTTCTATTTCGCTTATTAAAAGTTCAAAAAAGCTTAAAATAAGAGACATGTTTTGTTCGAATATTTTAGAAATTTTGCTTTTTTGAAGTTGGTTACTCTGATTTTTAAGTAGAACGTTTTAAATATTTGAATATCGGTGGTGCTATATGTAATTGTGTTTAAAATTCAGACTGATTTATACAATAAATTATTTCAAATTATCAACAAAAAGGACGAAATAAATAACTGTACGCCCCCAGAGATTCGCAAAATAGCACAAGACAATTTACAAAATCGTTCGTCCACAAACTCTCTACATATTTATCAAAACAAACTTTTATAACAGTTGTACTATTCAACATGGTAAGTAAATGTCAATAGTAGCATCCGAAAACTTATCATCCAACTCTGCTTAACAATTTATATTGCTAATTAGTAAGTGAAATGTTAGCAAGTGTGCTTTTTATTCTTGGTACAACTTTATTGCACATTTTTGTTACTTTAAAGGCTTATATTTTGACATTTAAATACGATTTGGTTCCATTTTTTTTGTTACCAACTTCAAAAAACTAAAATTAGCGTGCGATAAAGTAATACTTTATGCAACCAAAACGGGTGTCGTAAAGTGAACTTTATAGCACCGGAATAGAAAAAAACTTTTTTGTACTCGCTTATCAAAACCTGTCATTTCACAATTCGATTTGCGTGCGTAAAAAGTCACTTTAAACACGAGTGCGTAAAAGTAAAGTTGGTACTTCCTAGAACTTGATTAATTTAGTGACATTTTAAAATCATAAATTCCTAACCTTAATAATATGCTACCCAGTTCGTTGTTTTTCTATGAAAATAAAAGGAAATGAAATAGAATTTTTTGAATTTGATAATTTTAAATTAAATGTCACTTCAAATAATCAATACTGCCAATTCAATTTTTTTTAATTAATATCAAGAGATTAGTAGTGTGTCATAAACGATAACGTATTTAACAATATGTATTATTATTATAGTTCTCGTACAAAAAATATTGTACAAACTTCGTGCGTGAAACATTTTGCGAATTCGTGTCCATAAAGCGCTCGCCTTTCGGCTCGCGCTTTAAACTGGTCACTCATTCGCGAAATATGATTTCACGCACTTGGTTCGTAAATAACTATTTTGTACTCGCTTATCAAAACCTGTCATTTCACGATTCGATTTGCGTGCGTAAAAAGTCACTTTAAACACGAGTGCGTAAAAGTAAAGTTGGTACTTCCTAGAACTTGATTAATTTAGTGACATTTTAAAATCATAAATCCCTAACCTTAATAATATGCTACCCAGTTCGTTGTTTTTCTATGAAAATAAAAGGAAATGAAATAGAAATTGTTATATTTGGAAGGTATGTAATTCAATGTCAGAACAGCAACAAATATTATATAAATTACCATTATTCATTCTTTTCAGAAATTGAAACTGAACAATTATTAAAAATTTTGATTGGACAATTTTGACAACCAGAGATTGATACCCCAGGGATTAACTGGTTTGTTTAAATTGATCTTGATTGCGAAGGTAGAGTAACGTTGATTGTATTATTACATATATCTTGTATTTCAGATGTCGAACAAGTTGCAGGCGGAGTCGATATCTCTAACGGGGTCATTGTTTTAGCCAATTTAATTCTACTATGCAGAGAATTTTCGATATATCCTTCTGCAACCGTAGATGATTTCCATCCACCATGCCTTTTAATTGAAAGCAAGTCACCTCCTTGGTTTGCCAAGAATGTCGCTGAACTCCTTCGGAAACAGTGACCTGTGAAGTTACTTGCGCTATCAAGCTGAAGGTACTCAGCTATTTGCATTGGAATTTTGCCAATTGTATTAAGACCAACAGGTGAACAAACACACTTGCCATTGCGATATTTTAAAAAGAATCGCTGCTGGCTGTCCGGTCTTAAATTTGCATATTGCCGAATTAATGCAATCCAGTCGGGCTTAATGATTGCAAATGTACGGCTGTTACCTGTTTTAGTTTCTGGAATTGTTACGATAATTAAATTCGATTTAAATTCTATGTCTCGCAATGACATTTTGCAAAGTTCTTCACGTCGACACGCTCCAGAAATACCCAATATTAATACAGCCTATAAATACATATAGTGTTGTATGGAATTTAAATATACGGAAATTACTTTACCTTCATTAGTAGGAACAAAGAATTTGGTGCTTCAACAATAAATTTAGTAATTTGTTCTTCGGTTAATACTGCTGATTTTTTAGGGTGATGTTGCTTCGTTATCTGTTTTAAATACGCTATGAGTTTTGCATATTTAGATATATCCGTATTATCATATATTATTAAGCATGATTTTAACATAGAATAAGTGGACCATAATGATTTATTTGATTGTAAATTTTGAAAATAAACTAATAAACAATTTTCGGAGTATTTTTGTATATTTTTAGATCTAGCCCAAGTTACGAATTTAGTATACGTTTTTTGATTTTATGGGTAATAAATTATCCACTGCAATATTGGCAGCTTCGCGAATTTCAGGCGTTATACATTGCATTTCATTATCAGAATTCATGTTGTTGGTGAGCTTTTTATTTTGTATGGAATTTTTTGAATTTGATAATTTTAAATTAAATGTCACTTCAAATAATCAATACTGCCAACTCAAATTTTTTTAATTAATATCAAGAGATTAGTAGTGTGTCATAAACGATAACGTATTTAACAATATGTATTATTATTATAGTTCTCGTACAAAAAATATTGTAGGTACAAACTTCGTGCGTGAAACATTTCGCGAATTCGCGAAATATGATTTAACGCACTTGGTTCGTAAATAACTATTTTTATCGCTTTCTGAACAATTTAGAAATTGCAGTTGACCGGTTTTTGCACCGAGCCCTTCAATTAGAATTTGATATTTTAATATATCTTCAACCGTATCATTACGTTGGGTTACAAGAAGAAGCCATTAAAAAATACAATATTTGCATTAAGATGTAACATACATCGGCGTCGAAAGAAAAAACCTGTAATAAAATACAAATCTGACGAACAAACAACCGAAACCTAATTCTCCACAAATAATCACCTATAATAATAGGAGATCAGGGGGCCTTAATCTTGAGTAAGTAAGTACCGTGAAACGTCTATATTATTTACTTTTAGAAAAATACTCATCGTACTGCCGCACACCACCAAACGCAACAAAAAAAAGAAGACACTGCGGAAAAAGAGATCGACAATCACGATAGGGCCGGTAGAATAGAAAAATAGAAAGGAAGTGGCTCCATACCCATATATAATTGCAGTACCATATGCTGAAGGACGCAACAGAAAAAAGCGGTTAACTTACTCCACCGATGTTATTTAAAAATGACCGTGCTGCACAAAAATAGAGTATAATACTTAAAAAAGAAGAATAGTATTTGCGTTAGCGATAGAATCTTGCTATATACCAAGAAAGGAGAGCTCAAAGATCACGCTCTAAGAAAAATATCGGAGGCGGACAGTTCTTTGATGGATAGGTTAGACACATTTCGTCATGATTTAAACGCAGTTTCCTTTTAATCTTAAAGCATGGACGTTTTTGCAGTGCAGCAGTGTAAACGATACGTGGTAGTGATTGTCCACACTAAACGGAAGGACAAAATTGTGAATAATGAGCAGAAAAGATATGAGAATGGAACGTGTAAGTCAATAACAATGCACATGAAAGAACGAGTGACGTGGTTCGACGGGACGGACGATGTTTTGATGTGTTTTTGACGGTTTTTTTCTTGGTTGAAGGAGGAAGAGTGGTAGACATTTCGATTAAAAATAAATTTGTTTTTAGGGCACTGAATCGCATTTATAATAAATTTAAGTTATCGGTACCACGCAAGATGTTCTGCATCCCCAGTATGGCATACTTCTAACATTTTTCTTAGGA
The DNA here is from genome assembly GCA_963170755.1 of Amphimallon solstitiale. Taxonomy (NCBI): domain Eukaryota; kingdom Metazoa; phylum Arthropoda; class Insecta; order Coleoptera; family Scarabaeidae; genus Amphimallon; species Amphimallon solstitiale. Next base: position 143,058,596 of record OY720679.1, read on the forward strand.
AGACGAAGAATAAAAATTGAAAATAGTTGATATAATATATAAATATTTAGATAAATAAATTATCTATTATTAGGTATAAGACATTATCACTGTTAATTTAAATAAATATAACACAAAGTGGATTTCTTATACATAGCGTTGCAAAAACAAAGCATTGAAAACACTAACTTAGATGAATGCATTGATATTCTGAGTAAGTTTTAAATAAAAAGCGTAAAAACGAAATTAATGACGAAAGTTAGAATTGTCTAAAGTAAGTACAAAAAAGACATTAAGCTTTTGAAATTATCTATTGTCATTTGATTTAAAAATACAATAAAACAACAAGCCTTGCTAGTATTCTAGATTTTATTAATAAATAAGGGCGAAATTAAAGCAAGTGTTTAAATTGTCGTCTATTATTTTTAATTCCCAAGTTTATACATCTTCTCATGCTGTTTAAGGCATTTTGCAAGGTGATCTACCGATACGTGATTTATGGCCCACAGAACCAGTCTCGCGAAGAACACCAACACAACTTGCAAGGCGATTATAAACATTTTTGGGAATTAGAGCTAACTCTGGGAAGTGCTCTCTGAAATCATCCAAACATGCACGCTGGCTGTACACCCAAATTCCATCAATTCGCATTCCAGTTCAAAAATAGGCGTCAATCATGTACGTTTTTGCATCGTATTGCAAACCATTTTCGAATTTTTTAAAACTCCATGTCCAAACTTGCTTTCAGCAGTCATTAACTGATGACAGTCAATGTCAAAGTCAAAACAATTTTCAAAACCGTTTAATTATAATAACTATCTGAATACATTTGAATTCTTTATAAATTTGTTTAAACTTAGTAGTTGACGAAATATTGGTAAAATTCCAATTTTTCACTGTAGTAAACTACTATTGCCGGTATGCCGATTTTACTGAAAATCTAATCAGATCTCAAGAGGAAGATTATACTTGTAAATATAAAGTTTGGTATTGACAGTTTAAAGCGGGATTTATAAACTCATACGCAACAGTAACTGTAGCAGTTACTGTAGTAGCGCCTGTAACCGCAGCAGTAGTAAAACGAAAGCTAAATTTATAAACAAAAATATATTGCCGCGGAACAGCTGCGGTTTGACAGTGACAGTTTGTTAACCTCAATTTAATTTACCGTTTTATTTTCTCAACCACGTTTGACGTTTAATTGTTTAACGTGGGCAAAACTCGAGGGTGGCTACCACTACTTCCTTAAGATGAAAGCTGCAGATCCTGAACAATTCTTTTAAGTTCACAAGAATGACAGTGCCAGTTTTTGAACATTTGTTAAACTTAGTAGAAAGCAAAATTTCACGTGGAGCAAGATCTGATGGAATATGTGCAGAGGAAAGACTAGCCATCACTTTGCAGTATGTATCCTGTTGAAAATAGTATTCATTTATAAGGTTACCAATATTACTTTAAATTTTAGATATTTATCCCAAGGAGGAAGTATGCAGAGTCTAGCATGGACTTTTCATGTTGGGATTACAACTGTTCATCAAATCATTCATGAGACAAATGAAATTATTTGGGAAGTTCTTTCACCAACTTACTTAAAGACGCCTTCAAGTGCAAATGAATGGCAAATGATCGCTAGTGATTTCTACAGTATCTGGAATTTTCCTAATTGTATAGGAGCACTTGACGGAAAACACATAAGTATACTAGCTCCCTCTCACTCTGCCTCCATGTTTTTTAACTACAAGAAGCATTTTAGCATTGTTTTGTTGGCCACATGTACTGCTAAATATGTGTTTACAATGGTTGACATTGGAGCTCTTGGCTCCCAAAGCGATGGAGGTGTGTTTAGAGACAGTATCTTTGGCACAAGATTGGAAGAGAACACGTTAAGTGTTCCTGAACCCTCGTGTATTCCAAACACTCATATCCTTGTGCCTTATATGTTGACAGCTGATGAAGCTTTCCCATTGAAACATTACATTATGCGACCCTATGCTGGCAAGAATCTTTCAATAGAACAGCGAACGCTTAATTATCGTCTTTCCCGGGCTCGCCGGACTATAGAAAATACTTTTGGAATTTTAGTGGCCAGACGGTGTGTCTTAAAACAAACGATTTGTGCCAATGTTGAAAATATAGATGGCATGGTGAAGGCTACAGTGGTGTTGCATAATTATTGTGTTACTATGTTGGATAATAGTCAACAAGGTAACATTTATTGTCCCCCGGGATATGCTGACGTCGGTGATGGTGTTAATAGACTGTGGAGATCCGAGGTAGAACCCTTACCATCTGTTGGCAGATCATCAAGTAACAATGCCACTAGGATGAACTATACAATTCGCAACAACCTTGCGAATTACTTTGTAAGTGCAGAGGGTTCAGTACCATGGCAGAACGAAAGAATTTTCAGAGGAACCATTGCATGATGTAAAACATGAAACATAAAGAACAGTATATGTATATTGACAAAATACATGTTACATTATAAATCATTTATTGATTCTGGGACAATAAACAGTTTCCTCCGCATCTCTTTTGCTTCATTTTCAGGGAGTTCATTCAGTTTATTTGCTATATATGTGCCAAAAGCTTCATTGACATTTGTTGTGGTCACTTGTGACGAAATCTTTCTAACAATCTCCATTATTTCCCTTACATCGTCGTTCTTCTTTTTCTTGGTTTTTGGTGTTTCATTTGGCAGTGGTTCGCCTACCACAGTTTTTCGTGATTTTTGCACTGTGTAATTTTCTGGAGTACTTTCCAGTGGTGGTGGTGGTGGTGGTGATGGTGATCGTGACAGTGCATGCGATGTGTTTGGTTGTGTTTGGCTGTGCTCGTCTTCTTGTAAATCCATTAATTCCTGCGCTGGTGATTCAGGCGAAAAGGGTAAAATCAAACTGCTATTCGAGCATGATGATGTTGACCTGCTGTCCCCATCCTTTTTATTTACAACGCCGCGTAACGTTGCGGACACTGTTTTTCTTCTAATGCAGTGATTGTCATAGAACAACATTTTGTTGTAGTAGATCCATTCTGATTCTTTTTGTGAATCACCTGATTTCAGTCGTTTTTCTTTGCGGAACCAATCACGCAAATTCTTCCAGAGACGTTTACACTCATCTATCGGTATGTTCATTACGATTCCTATTTCGGTCCATGTATTTTCCTTCATTTCACTGTCCTTGTAGTTCTTGCTTTTTAAATCGTACAAATGTGGATGAGAAGCAATAAGGTGAATTAGCAATCCCAGATCCACATCTACAAAAGGTATTTTTGCATACAACATACATTATTATAGTTATAAACCTGTGTTACCTGTCATTTTTGCACCAGTAAATAACAACGATACCCCAATTTGTTTATACTGTCCGATTTTAGGTCCGAGAGGTTACTGCAGGTGGAATGACATTTGATGGAATGTCGACAATACCTGTTTCTATTTTACCGACACAATCTGGGACATCTGATTGGCCGACCGTTGCGGAGTCCGCAACGATATCAGCAAAAGATGGACTTCGTCATCTCGGAGCGTTACAGTTACGGCACGAAACTGAAACCGCTGCTCCTACGGACTTTTATAAACAGCAATATTGATTTTGAATACTTTATTTTCCCACCGTTGCGTCAGCGGCAACTGCTGCTGCTGCGGATAAGTTTATAAATCCAGCTTAAGCCGTTTGGATGCTACCGTCGACACCAGGAGTAGTGCACTTCATTTACTACACCTTATCAGTGTTTTGATTAAGTGAGAGTTTCTTAGAGGGCAGCACTTTATACAGGATCGATAACATAACTCTCTGCGTTGGTGAATTTTGTTAGAGTTGTTGTTGTCATGTGATTTTTCTCCGCCATTTGCAGTATTGTGAGTAACTGTCATTCTTAAATACGTTAGTTCATCTCCACAAGTGCGTTTCGTAACATCAAACCGATGATACTACTTTAGAAAATATAGATATACAGGCGTTACCGTCCACCTCACAAGCAAGTTCCAGTGAAAGATCAGAAATTCAGTATGTGTCGTGTATTTGTAAGTGTCATTTATATTGGGCGCAGGTTACTTTGGGTGTACCACAGGGGTCTGTGTTGGGTCCAATGCTCTTTCTTTTATATGTCAACGATCTTCCCGATATCACTGGAGATCTAACAATTCTATATGCCGATGATACAACATCAGTAATTTGTGATGAAAATATCGATGCTGTTGCAGAGCGTTAAATATGGAGAAACCCGTCTTCGGTGGGAAGGACAGGAATTTCCAAGTGGATTATGAGGGACAAGCACTTACCTGTTCGGACTGTGCTACTTTTCTAGGCATGAAGATTGATCCATCGTTGTCCTGTAAACGGCATATTGATGGGTTGGCCAAATGACTGTGTCAGTGCAATTATACTTTGCGAATTATTGTGCGCAATGTCAGTTTATTACGCGTACGTTTATTCACCGCTTCGATACGGCGTCTTGTTTTGGGGCAATGCAGTGGGAGTAGAAAGACTCTTCCTTCTACAAAAAGCCTGTATAAAAACGTTATTCAATCTACATCCTAGAGACTCTTGTAAAAACATATTTATAAAGAACGGACTACTTACTTTGTCATCTATATTTGTTTTAGAGAGTGCACTACTTGTGAAATTGCACTACAATGAGTTTTTTAAAAAATATGAAATTAATCATACTCATGAAGCAAGAGGGTTAAAAAATGACATTTTAATGCCACCTAAAATGCACTCCACTAAATTACAAAAAAAATTTATATACCAATGTGTCAAAATTTATAATCACATTCCATTCACAATCAGAGATTTAGGTTTTAATCAATATAGACATAAACTAAAACAATACCTAATAGGTGAAGCTTTGTATAATGTTAAAGATTTTTTTTTCAAAACCGGTGCAGCTTAATTTGGTGCATTAAAACAATTGTTTGTTATTTTGTTTTGAGTTTGTTACTTGTTAGTATTATTAATATTTTATATATACATTACATTCATGTTTGTATTTGTATGTTGACGTGTTCTACGCTTCGCATAATGGAATAAAAAATCTATCTATCTATTATTAAAAAATGTAACAGTTCCTTAATCATATTAAATATATACTATAGCAGTTATAACGTATAATGTTATTTTTTGTATATGATTTAGGTACTAAATATATAATACTTATAGATAAAAATACATTTGTTTTAATCAGTAGCACTTAGATATAGAAAAAATTTTACAATACTTCACTATCATTACGAACTAATTTGTCTTTCATGTAAAATTAGCATCAAATATTTTGACGTTTAATGTTGCAGACACATGTTAATGGTCCAGCAAATATAACGCCAAAAAATATTTATGCAAATTTTCACATGAATTTCATATTTTAATAATTTGCAATCAAGAAATTTCAAAGTTCCCGCTCATTAGAGAGTTATCATTCTCTATACAGATTCCTACGATTAATTCTACCAAAAGTACCAGGGAGGGAATTACAGATGGTGCTGATGTTTGGTTTACTTATTAGTGAGAGAGTAGGCCATTTATACCCTCTCTTTTATCTATGGTCGACACAGAGAGAAAATATCCAGGTGTCCAGAAACTCTCCTGACAAACGAAGACCGGAGATTCCTCAGATAATTTTAAGACAATTTAACCCAATTCACCCTAATCCGAAAATGCTTCCTAAGGGAGCTAGAGCTCTTTGAAGATGGCGCCTTGTAATTAGTTTTTTTTTAAATATCTCCCGAACGCTTCTATTTAGAAAAACATAAACTGGTACGCTTATTTATCCTCCAGAGATGAATCGATTCCATCAATTGCGAATTTCTAGTACCGGTCATAGGCGTCCGTTTTGGGTAGGTAAACGGTTATTTTAACGCATAACTTTTTTGTCTTTAACTTTTAAGTATTTGTGACACTAGATTATTAAATTTTCAGGTATTCTAGTACTAAAAGGTACTCTTACTTTAAGTCGGTAGGATACACCGTTTTCTAGAAAAACTGATTTGAAAATTTTTCGTTTTTTCGTCATTTCATCTTTCGTCACTTCAACTTCGCGAACTGACAACAATTTGACAATTAAAAACGTAGGTTTTATTTCTGTTGGCAGTTCAGAGCGAACTAGTGCAAAAAATAATAAATTGAATTTTAATGACGAAAAAACGAAAAATTTTCAAATCGATTTTTCTAGAAAACGGTGTATCCTACCGACTTAAAGTAAGAGTACCTTTTAGTACTAGAATACCTGAACATTTAATAATCTAGTGTCACAAATGCTTAAAAGTTAAAGACAAAAAAATTATGCGTTAAAATAACCGTTTACCTACCCAAAACGGACGCCTATGACCTTAGGAAGCATTTTCGGACTAGGGTGAATTGGATTAAATTGTCTTAAAATTATCTGAGGAATCTCCGGTCTTCGTTTGTCAGGAGAGTTTCTGGACAGCCTGTATAATTTTACTAGGCCACTTATTTTACAGTGTGTCTTACGAAAAACGCACCACGCTATAACTCTGTTATTAATAATCCGATTTCAGTAATTCAAAAACCACATAATACAGGTGTTTAAATACTACAAAACAGTATAATTTTTATTTTCTTTAATGTGTAATTTTTGACAAGCGATAGTCAATTTTTACTTACTTATACGTATAGTCAGTTTTTTGCGAATTTTTCGCAAATCATGCTTCCTAGACAGGTACGTTACGAGTATAAAAGTATTTAAAATATAATTTTCAATACCTTTTGTATAATTAAATCGTACATCCCACAAAAAGTACAAGCATTGTATGAAATCGATCCAAATCGACGATACCAATTTTGTGTTTTCTATTTAAACATGTTACGTCAAGATGGGCTGCTCTAAAGAAATGTGAATTGGTCTGATGAGTGCACTTTTAGCAATAATGGCGTTTTCAACAGAAATATCCCCCCTCCCCCGAGAATGAGCATGTTTTAAGATAGGGAATTATTCATACTTGTCGAGAGATACCTATTATTTTAATGTTGAATGCTATACAGGGTTATGATAAAGTAACGCACAAAATTCATAAAACGTACAATGTTCATTTTTGAAAAAAATGCAAAAACACGTCAAACAGTTTATTTTATTCCGCGTCTTTTAACATAAGTCAAAAAAATAAAACGTCAAATTTGTCAAAGTTATGACGTCATCAATATTTTTTTTAAATATGAAGCTTGGTTTTTTTTTTACTTTATTTGATAAAGCTTGTTTTTCTGCATTATAAAGAAATAATTGAAGTAGGGGTCACATAAGAAAAAACTGAGAGAATTAATAAAAGACAAAATAAACTTTATTAAAGTAATAACATTTAAATTAACTAAACCGTCTATTAAACCAAAACGATTTCTTACAGGAATTGTTCAAACTGTGTCCCGTTCAGTATCTGACATAGGCCAAGACGATGGTAGACCTGATTTACAGAGTCTTCGATCATCTGCGGAGTTATACGAGTCTTTTCATGTCTAATTCGTTCCATTAAGTCCTCTAAATTGTCTGGTCGGTTAACGTAGACCCGACTTTTTAAATGTCCCCACAGAAAGAAATCAAGGGGGTGAGATCAGGTGACCTAGGTGGCCACTCCATTGGTCCATGTCTTCCAATTCACCTTCCTTCAAACTGGTTATCCAGAAACCTTCGAACATTAAGACCATATTGTGGTGGTGCACCATCTTGTTGGAACCAAATACTGTGATCCAAGTTTTCCCTATTATTTGGATCCGGAAATGCCGCAATTAGATCCGGAAGCACTGCCATACGAAGATGTTCCAAATATCGCTCAGCTGTTAAATTCCCACGAAAGTAATAAGGACCAATAAATTTTCCCCTGACGATTCCTACCCATACATTAATATTTTGGGGGCGCTGGGTGTGCTTTGTCTGAATCCAGTTGGGATTTTCCCGAGCCCAGTAGCGACAATTGTGTCGATTTACTGTACCACTTAAATAAAACGTTGCCTCGTCTGAAAATACTACACTAAAAAGCAAATTTGGATTTTCGTCACAATGCCTCATGAAGATTTCACAAAATTACAAACGTCTGTCCGGATCATCTTCTGAGAGTTCGTGAACAAGTTGAACTTTGTATGGGTGCAGTTTTTCTTTTTTTAAAAACTTTACTACAAACGACTGACTAACATCTTGTTGTAAGGCAATTTCTGCTGTAGTTGCGTGAGGGTTGTCTTCTAATGACAGCAAAATATCTAACTTTGCATCGTCGCTTATTCCCGGTCTTCCAGATTTTGGAGCATCACTTACGCTTCCTGTTTCATTAAATTTTGCAACAATTCTGCTTACTGTGCTTCTAGCAATTGGAGGTCTTTCAAAATGTGTTTCGTTAAATAAAACACATGCTTCTTCATGACTTCGAAGTCTATCGCCGTAACCTACCATCATTAGAATTTCTATCCTTTCTCTTTCCGTTAAAGGAGCCATCATAATAAAATTGGTATGACACACAAGTTTTAATTCTTTTAATATTTAGTTTATTTCATATTCATTCAATTCAAAAACTAGTTTATTTTGGTTTTTATTAATCCTCTCAGTTTTTTCTTATGTGACCCCTACTTCAATTATTTCTTTATATTGCAGAAAAACAAGCTTTATCAAATAAAGTAAAAAAAAACCAAGCTTCATATTTAAAAAAAATATTGATGACGTCATAACTTTGACAAATTTGACGTTTTATTTTTTTGACTTATGTTAAAAGACGCGGAATAAAATAAACTGTTTGACGTGTTTTTGCATTTTTTTCAAAAATGAACATTGTATGTTTTATGAATTTTGTGCGTTACTTCATCATAACCCTGTATATGGGGTAACTACATGGTGTCAGCTTTTGTATTCAGCAGGGTGGGAGGCAAAATATCTCTACCAAACTGCAAAAAAAATAAAGTGTTGCTATTTAAAAAAAACAATTGACTATCGCTTGTCAAAAATTATTAAAATTATACACAGACCTTGTATTTATCACACAAGGAATCTTTAATTAACTGACATTGAAAATTTCTGCTTCGAATTCTTTTTCTTCGATTTATAAAGCTAATAAAATCTATTCGAGTTCCCTTTTTTTTCAAAAGTCAATAAATAATATCGGAAGACCTATTGGACGTATTGGTCAATGGCATAACCCCTAAGTAGCTCGCTCCAGCATCTCAACACCTGCCTTTCGTGACCGTATGCGGACGACACAGTTCAAAAACGGTTTTTACAAAAAAAAAAAAAGAAGAAAAGAAACAGCAAACGAGGGGTGACCACTAATCCTCCGATCAGCAAATTTTACTCGGACTTTTAAACTGACAAGAAAAGAAATAAAGCAACATCGACACACAGACGAAAGTATCACCGAAATGAATTGAAAACCGTAAAATTACCAATTATGATATAACGTTTCCCCACTTTTATCGCAAGAAAATCGGACGTAAAAAGCGAATCTTTTTTTACCTTTCTTCCGTTCATATTGTTTGAATGAATTAGACGCAGGGCGATGGTTGGTGTAATAGTGAATGACCATCGTTTTATGTATTTTCGAGCACGAGGATAACTATTATACGAACGTTTTCTACATGAGTCGTATATAAACGTTACTGCATATATATATATATATATATATATATAGGTATGTGTACAAAAAGGCGCTATAAGAGGAGAAAATCAAATGCGGTAGCACCTGGCGAAAGCTGCAGTTTCATGCACATGCGTGCGTCCGAGATGAACACAAAAGCATCATATTATAAAGAACGAACTTTGCCGAATTGTCACTGATATGTTATTTATTGAAGGTCCCCCCTTCTGATGGTGGACACGAGCGATGCACTATATCGTCTTTTCGTACCCTCAAATGAGGTACATTTTTATACCGGCAAAGAAATCGGGGAAAGAAATAATAATATATGTATGTACTTTGATGGATGAGTCGATAACTTTCGTTATGTTTAGTTAGTAGTATTTCTTTCTGCATGAAAATGATAATACGTCGCCTTCATTTTGTATAATCTCCCTGTTTTTTTGAAACTTTTTCTGTAGTATTTCAAATTAAAATAGCATATTTATATTTCTTGCAAATATGATCTTTGTTCTTGCGCCAGTGCACGAAATACATATAATCAATGATTATAAATAGGGGGCGGACATGACCGGTTTTAACTACGACGAAGTTACAACGGAGCAAAGAAATAATGTAAACAACACCCACTTACTGAATAGCACTAATTTATATGGTGAACTGCGACATCTGTTTACGTCCGAGAAGTGCCCGAGAATGAGAGCAAAAAATGCCCATAAAATAAGGAATTTATGAGTAAAGTCCATTCTACATCGGCGTAGATAGGAGCGTGAGGGGTTTTAAAAATTTATAATATTTACCTTATATTTCGCAAGAGAATGTAAATATGTATATACTTACTGTTATTTAGTTTCAATAACACACGCGTACATTTTTAGTTATTGTGTATGCTAAATACGCTGAAATAAAAGAATATTTCCAGTACGCACCTATAATCAGTTGCGATGTAGTAAGGACGTTTTCTACCTACAAGGATGTACTTAATTCAAAGAGAACAAGTCTTACAGAAGAGAAAATGAACAAATAATAAGTTATCTTGTTATCCAGTTATTTAAATTAAATTAAAACCTCTTTAAAAATGCAACATTTCAATAGTGCGCCCATGGGCGATGAGTCATCAGAATTGCAACGTCGCGTACTGTATCCCCGCTCTCGATATGTTTAGCGGTGAAGCATCGACTAGAAATATCACAGTTACCTCTACCCTCTCCTGTCTATCGTCGCGCCTCCAGTACGGCCAGAGAGAATACGACGTTGCATTGTATACTTGGTAATATCAAGTGTTTCATTACACAACCAGTATATCGTTTGGCTTAGTTCCTGTTATATTGTATTATGTATGTTTAGTATTTTAAGGTTGGCAGGAACAGAAAGCAGCGCTAACTTATCAACAGTAAGAAGTGTCAGACAGACAAGACACAACAATGAGAGAAAGCAAAGCTTTTTGTTGTTAGCTAGCTTAGAGTTGTTAACTTTAATTTAATAAAGTTATAAAAACAATAATTGGTTGTCTTGTTGAAACATGGTGTCAGAAGTGTTGGGAAGTAAGTGATACTTACTGCAAGAAAACCTATTTGATACTTAGGGCAAGAAAGCGTGTTTAACAAAATGGAGAGTACAGAATTTCAGGATTTTTTAAAGGCACAGGTAGATGCTATGAGTAAATTAACGGAGCAGTTACAGAATATGCAAACGCAAGTAAATACTTTATCGGTTGTAAATAATAATGCAAGCAATGTTCCATGGCCAAAACCACTAGATGTAAGTGATAGTAATATTGGTGAAAATTTAGATCTATTCTTAACAAATTGGAATACATACTTGAAAGCTACAGGAATGGACAAATGGTCAGCAGACAAGGAAGCACAAAAGGTTAATATACTATTAACAATTATCGGAGATGCAGCAAAAATGAAATACAACAATTTTGGTTTATCCGAAGCAGACAAATTGAGTGTAGATAATGTAATCAAAGTAATTAAGGAGAAAATAGTGATGAGGAAACATGCAATGTATGAAAGATATTTATTTTATTCTTGTAATCAGCTAGAAAATGAAACTTTCGATGAATACTATGTTAGATTATCGAAATTATTGGAAAAATGTGAGTTTGAAAAGATTGATACAGATACTATAAAAAGTATTATGTTACGAGACAGATTAGCCTTTGGTATTAAAGACCAGGAACTCGAAAAGAAATTTTTACGAGAAGATCCAGAAAAAATTACGTTAGAACATGTTGTAAATAGCTGTAAAATAAGTGAAGTGACAGAAGATAGAGTTAAATTATTTAAAGAAGAGAAAACGATAAATGCAGTTAAAAATAAAACAAATACGAGTTGGATTAAATGCAAATTTTGCAACAAAAAACATGAATTTAAACCTAAGGTCTGTCCAGCAATACATCACACATGCACAAAATGCAAAAAAAGAGGACATTTTGAAGTATGTTGTTACACCAATCAAAAAGAGAAGAAACGTAATAAGAGTAAGAAGATATATAAAATAAATATAAACGATGAAGAAGAAGACAATATGAACAATGACGAGGAAGACAAAACAAGTTCAGGTTCAGAAGATTTTGCCTGTATATCCAAAATAGTTGATAGCAAGAAAGGTATAAATGTTAGTGCAAATTTAGAATTAAAATTTGGTAAAAAGTAGCACACAGTTAGTTGTGAATTGGATACAGGTGCAACAGTATGTTTGATGGGGTATAAATTTCTATGCAAAATGTTGGAAAAGCAAGAGATGCAGTTGGAAAAATCAAGCTATGTTTTGAAAAGCTTTGGTGGAACAGAAATAGAAGTGTTAGGACAAATGGAAATACCATGCAAAAGAAAAAATGGAAGATGGAAAATACTTTTTCAGATAGTGACTGTTGATCATGGACCACTTTTATCAGCTAATGCTTGTAAAAAACTGAAATTAATTAAATATTGTAATAGTGTTTCAGTATCAAGTGAAGAGATAGAGAGAGCTAAATTGGAAACCTATCGATATGAAGCTGAGAAGTTGGTTAACCAACACCAAGATGTATTTCAAGGATATGGATGTTTGCCAGGTAAAGTAGAACTGGAAGTGGATGCAAATGTAAAACCAGTGATACAGCCGGCTAGAAGAATTCCACTGAACTTACGAGGTAAGCTAAGAGATGAACTGGATAGATTGGTTCACAAAGGTATCATTATTAGAGAAGATAATCATACAGAATGGGTGAGCAATATTTTATTAGTTAAAAAACCCAATTCCTTTAGAATATGCTTAGATCCTATACCTTTAAACAAAGCCTTAAAACGACCAAATTGTCAATTTACGACTTTAGATGAAATCTTACCTGAATTAGGCAAAGCTAAAATCTTTTCGACAGTAGATGCTACAAAAGGTTTTTGGCAAGTACAGTTAACAGAAGAGAGTAGTAAACTAACTACTTTCTGGACCCCATATGGTAGGTTTAGGTGGCTCAGATTACCCTTTGGCATTTAGCCAGCTCCTGAAATTTTTTCAATGAGAATGCATGAATTAATTCAAGGGTTAAGTGGCATTGAATGCATGGCAGATGATATACTGATTGTGGGTCAAGGAAATACTTTAGAGGAAGCATTGCAAAATCATAATGATAATTTTAAAGCTTTACTTGAAAGGTGCAGACAGTATAATTGTAAATTAAATAAGTCAAAGCTTCAATTATGTAAAACATCAGTAAATTTTTATGGACATATTTTAACTAGTGAAGGTTTGAAACCTGATATTTCTAAAATTGAAGCAATTCAGAAAATACGATCTCCTACCAACAAGACAGAATTATTACGATTTTTAGGGATAATTACATATTTAAGCCGTTTCATTAAAAATTTAAGTTCAGTGTCAGCATATTTACGAAAATTGACATTAAATGATACTAAATGGGTTTGGACTGAAAACGAGGAAAATGAATTTTTAAAATTAAAGAATATTGTTAGTCATATTGGAACTTTAAAGTACTATGAATGTAATGAACCATTAATTATAGAATGCGACGCTAGTTCAACAGGTTTAGGAGCAGTAGTGTTACAGAAAAGCCAGGTAGTTGCCTATGCTTCTCGTACTCTTACGAAAGCAGAACGCAATTATGCAATGATAGAAAAAGAGCTATTAAGTATTGTCTTTGGGTGTGTACGATTTGATCAGTTGATAGTCGGTAATCCAAGTGTAACTATACGCACGGATCATAAACCGCTAATTAATATTTTTAAGAAACCATTACTTAAAGCCCCTAAAAGGTTACAATTAATGCTAATGACTCTGCAGAGATATCCTATAAATTTAGAATATGTAAAGAACAAACAAAATATAATAGCAGATTTTTTATCTAGAACAGCTCTTAACAATACAGAAAAAGATTTAGTAAATGAAAGTAATAAATCAACCGTCTATAGGATATCTAGATATGAACGCAAAACATTTAGAGCAATAGAAAACATCAATCTTTGTCATACAATTAAAGTAACTGACGAAAGAATGGAGTCGATTAAAAATGCAGTTCGACAAGATGAGACTATGCAAAAACTTATGATGATAATTACCGAAGGTTGGCCCAAATATATTAAAGATATACCTGAGGAAATTAAAATATATTTTCAATACCGAAATGATTTATCTGTACAAAATGGATTAATATTCAAGAACGATAGAATCCTTATCGCACACAGTTTGCGAAATTTAATGATCCAAAAGGTACATACTGCGCACACAGGAATTGAGAATACATTAAGATTAGCAAGACAAAGCATTTTTTGGCCTGGGATGACCAAACAGATTACTGAAGTAGTTAAGGAGTGTGAAGCATGTCAAAAATATTCAGAAAGCCAAGCTAGACTACCTATGATGTCTCATGAATGCCCAAGCTACCCATGGCAAATAGTATCAATGGATGTATGCTTTGCACAATATAAAGATAAACAAGTAAAAATATTAGTATTAGTCGATCATTATTCAGATTTTATTGAAATTTCGTTTTTAAAGGATTTAACTCCTAAGTCAGTAATACTAACCTTGAAAGAAAACTTTAGTAGATATGGAATACCCGAAGTTGTATGTTCAGACAATGGAACACACTTTATTAATTCGGAAATGATAAAATTTTCAAGTAAATATAATTTTAAACATGTTACATCAGCACCGTATCACCAACAAGGAAACGGTAAAGCAGAATCAGCTGTTAAAATAATAAAGAAAATGATAAAAAAGAGCAATTGCAATGGAGAAGATTTATATTTTATGCTACTACATTGGAGAAATACACCTAATAAAACCGGATATAGTCCAGCACTAAGATTATTATCACGTCATACAAGAAATAGCTTACCAGCAATTGAAGATCATTATAAACCTAAACCACTTGACAATATTTCTGAGAAGATTGTAAATAGAAAACAAACAGCAAAATTCTATTATGACCGGGATACACGAAGGTTACCAGACTTGGACATAGGGCAAGGTGTGTGGGTTCAATTAAGACCTGATACGGAGAAGTCATGGCAGAAAGGTTTTATAACCAATCAGCTTAGTCCGCGGCAATACGAAATAGAGACTAATGGTATTGCATATAGAAGAGACAGGTCGCACATTAAGGAAAGAAAAGTAGAAGAGGAAAAGAGGAAAATACAAGAAGAAACAAGAGAACCAGTAGAATATGAAGAAACAAGAGAACCAACAGAAAATGGTGTAAAAGAAACTAGGGAAGAGAATCAGCTACAAGAAACCGAAACCGGCATTCAGAGTAGTGAAGCCATACAAAAAGAGGACAAGACAGAAGAAAGAAAAGTTACAACGTCCGTAGATCCAGAGATAAGAGATAGGCCGAAGAGAAAGATAAAAAAACCCATAAGGCTAGACGACTATGTGTGTAATTAGTGTTAAAATTAAACGTGAAACATTACATTTATAAAGAGAGAAGGATGTTATATTGTATTATGTATGTTTAGTATTTTAAGGTTGGCAGGAACAGAAAGCAGCGCTAACTTATCAACAGTAAGAAGTGTCAGACAGACAAGACACAACAATGAGAGAAAGCAAAGCTTTTTGTTGTTAGCTAGCTTAGAGTTGTTAACTTTAATTTAATAAAGTTATAAAAACAATAATTGGTTGTCTTGTTGAAACAGTTCCATTTGGTGAAAAGAAGTTTCATTTTTAATTAAAATATATCCGCGATATCATATTTCTATGAATTGTCACTCCTGCCTCGTTGTGACGGTTGATTGTGGTCCTCAGAATTGAAGATCTTCTAACAGAAACTATAAAGGATGATCAGTCTTTTACTTTCGTATACTAGTATAATGAAGTATTGTGATGGCAAACATTTTCGACCATGACATTTTTGCAGATGTCCACGTTTTGATGTCTCCGAATACTGATAAAGTCTCTCTCTCTTTCCCCCTTTCTCTCTCGCGCTCTTTCTCTCTCTCTGTGTGTGTGTATGGCTTTTTAATCAAATTTGAAACCAATGTTTACTCTATTGAGAATAAGAAATACCAAAAAAGTTTGAAGAAAGGGTTTAGTATTTTTGACGTATCGGTGAATTACGAAATCTTAATGTAGAACCCTGCACGGGCCAAGGTTTCTAGGCCCGGGCCTGCCCGAATCTTCTCTTTAACCTAACCTGTGTTATGTTTTTTTACATTAGATCGAACTCTGTATTTATGTGTGCAATTTTCTTTTTCTATTTCGGTGCTATAAAGTTCACTTTACGACACACGTTTTGGTTGCATAAAGTACTACTTTATTGCACGCTAATTTTATTTTGTTAAGGTTGGTAACACACAAAAATGGAAACAAATCATATTTAAATGTCTTTTGTGTTTGAAATTTGCATTTCCATCATATGCAAGTGCTCTTTTAAGATTTTGATTTGAGTGGTTTTCCATCTCGTTATAGAAACTGAGCGCTCTTTCATTGATGTAGTCAATAATGGTTGGGGTATTTGTTTCATTCATTATTTGATTATTTCTCATATACCATGGAGCATTTAGTATCATTCTAAGACTGGTGTTTTGTATTATTTGCAATTTTTTGATGTTGGTCTTGCACATATGTATATACCCATATTGGGCATGCATATGTGAATATTGGACGTAATACTTGTTTGTAAAGTAGAATTTTGTTGTTCGTGTTCAGCTGGCTTTTTCTGCCTATAAGAGGCCATAGTTGACATCTTGTTTGTTTGGTTTTGGTTATCGTTTTTGCTATGTGTGTGTTATAATTGAGCTTTATATCCAGGTATATTCCCAGGTATTTAATTTCTCTACTCCATGGTATAGTGTTGTTGTTGATGGTTATTTCGTTGTCTGTTGTTTTCCGATTCCTTTGAAAGATTATTGCTTGGGATTTGACTTTGTTTATTGTTGTCCTCCATTGTTTGAACCATTTTATCGTGTTGTCTAGGTGCGTTTGGAGTTCCTGTACCGCGTTCGTCGGACTTCTTGATGTTGAGAGCAGTGCAGTATCATCTGCAAAGGTGGCCGTACTTAAATATCTTGTAGGATTTGATACTGGTATGTCGGCTGTAAATATTGTATATAGGTGAGGTGACAGGCATGAGCCCTGGGGGACTCCCGCTGTTGGATGTTTTATTGAGGAAAGTGTGTTCTGGATGCTAACTTGAAAGCAGCGTCCTTGGAGAAAACTGTTCGTGATTTTTATGATGTGTGTTGGGTAATTGTGTATTATCATTTTATATATGAGTCCCTGCCTCCAGACTTTATCAAATGCCTTTGCTATGTCGAGAAATACAGCTGCTGTCACTTGATTTTTGTTGAATCCTTCTTGGATAATCTCAGTGACTCTTGAAAGTTGTGTTATCGTTGAATGTTCTTCTCTAAACCCATGCTGATCTTCTGGTATTATGTCTTGATTGTCAGAGTGGTACTTTATCTTCTGTAGGATTATTTTTTCTATCACTTTGCTAATGGATGGTGACAGGCTTATGGGCCTGTAGCTGCTTGGTATTGTTTTTGGTTTTCCTGGTTTAGGTATAACTATTACTTTGGCATGTTTCCATATCTTTGGGAATGTTTGGAGTCTGATAACGGAGTTTGCTATTGCTAGAATTGACATTATTGCTTTTGGTGGGAGGTTTTGTAGTGATCTGTTGGTGATGTTGTCTATACCAGGAGCTTTTTTGGGATTTAATGCTTTAAGGATTGCTTTTCGGTTGTCGGCTGTGACTGGGTCATTGCTAGGGGAGTGGGGTTCACGTATTTTTCTGCTTACTACTTTGTGAATCTGCACTACGTGTTGCATGTCTACTTCATCCCAGTTGGGAGTGAATTGCTCTTCTAGTGATTCCGCTAGAGCTTCTGCTTTTTCTTCTGCTGTGACTTGTGTGGCGTTATTGAATTGAAGTGCATGGTGGGATTTGTATTTGTTCTCTTTTGATTGCCTTGATTATTTTCCATGTCTTAGAGGGGTCTGCACCTATTTCTTCGAGTGTTCCTTGCCATTCTACATTTTTCAGTTCCAGTAATTCCTTATGTACTTGATGTTGAAGGTTGTTTAGTATAGTTTTGTCTTGTGGTGCTAGTGTACGATTATGTCTTCTCCTAGCTCTGTTCTTTTCCTTTATTAGTTCTTTAATATGATGTGGTAGACTACCTGATTTATATATCCTTTCTATTTTGATGGTGTTATTTTTAACAGCGTTTGTTATTTTATCTTGTAGTGATTTTATGTTCTGTTCTAATTCTGCAGTATTTTGTATTTTAGGAACTGCAGTGATGGTTTGTTCTAGTTCTGTTTTGTAGCCGGCCCAGTCTGTCTTGAAGGTGTGATATGTTCTTTCGGTTATGTCTTCGCTCCAAGTTATTATAATTGGATTGTGATCAGAGCTCATGACACTCTCAGTTTCTATCTCTATGGTTTTGTTAATGTTTTTACTGATTGCTAAGTCTAAGGTAGAAGGGAAGATTCCTGTTCTAAAGAAGGTTGGTGAATCCGGAGCATGTATGGTTATTCCTCTGTTTTCATGGTATTTAAGGAGGTTTCTTCCGTGTTGATTGTTTGTGTCACATCCCCAGGTTGTGTGTTTAGAATTTAAATCTCCCGCCGAAATGATGTGGTTGTTATTATTGAAGATCATGCCATAATCTGCCTCTTCTCGAATTGCTGGAGTAGGAAGGTATCCTGCATAGATATGTAGATCATAGTTTTTGACATGTAGAATTATGCCATTTGTTTCAAGTGCTGTAGTAGTTGGAATTGGTAATTCTATGTGCTTGATGCCGTTTTTTACTAGTGCTGTGCCTCCTCCTAGAACTCCTCTATCTCTTCGGTAGACCTTATAGTTTCTGATTTTGAGTCTGCAAAAGATTTTGTAAATTGTCTTCTGCCATTTTGCGAATCTCTGGGGACGTGCAATTGTTTATTTCGTGCTTTTTGTTGATAATTTGAAATAATTTATTGCATAAATCAGTCTAAATATTAAACAAAATTATATATAAAACCGCCGATATTCAAATATTTAAAATGTTCTACTTAAAAATCAGAGTAACCAACTTCAAAAAAACAAAATTTCTAAAATATTCGAACAAAACAAGTCTCTCATTTGAAGTTTTATGGACTTTTAATACCCGAAATAGAAAAAATAAAATAAAAAACACGTTTCATAAGACATTTTGCGAATTTGTTCCTTAGAAAGCTCGCCTCGCATGTCTTATGAAACTTGTATTTTAATATACCTACTATTATATAAATTGACAAAAGTGTGAATTATAATTGCTTTTTCTCTAAATATTAAAGGTGGCGAAGTTATATTGGTATTAGATGTTAGTCAGTATTGAAATGCAAGACATTTCCTAAATTATTTTCTTTAAAAAAGATGCCTATAAACCGATTAATCATTTTAACAAAAACGTCAGCTCTCGTATCGGCACGTTTCATTTACTGCACGCGTGATATTCAAATTCCCAGTGGTGTATATTTTTGCCCGACTATGCACACACTACTACATTGTACTCTTTACATATACGTTCCATCACACAATAGTTAGTTCCATTTACTAAAAACGTTCCTATCTGCAATACATAAAAGAGAAAACTAAGAGACGCAGGAAAAAATGGGGGACAACAAAATGCACGCATACAAATATAACCTCGCATCACCCTCAGCTAAAAATAATAATAAATAATAAAAAGAGGGTCGAACGGATCTAAATGTGGGACGTGCCTAACGCGAGCGCACGCTGCACACGTTCCAAAAGCGGAATTCAAAAATTCACAAGCGACCTAAACTCTGCACGAGTAAAAAAAAAGCCCGAGTCGTTTTTATGTGTGTTATGTACTGGGATGGAGACTTTACATAAGGGGGAAAAACTCCTCGTGCAACGGAAGTGATATAATGAGTAAGGGTAGTGCAGTATATCCACCAGGGGTGTCTAATGATTTCTTTTTCTATTCTGAGAGGCAGGCGACTCCTACTTTTTTATGTTGCTTTTCCAAATTGGTTTTTAGTTGGGGGCAACGAGTATTCGTGTTTAGAACTTGTTTAGGTCATTTTTTACGCATTTTTTTTCAAGGGAAGAACAGGTTTCATCCCCTGAAAGTGGTTTTACAGGTTGCTGATTTTTATGTGCCATCAGGTTCACGTTTTTTTTTAGTTTTTTTTTTTTTTTTTTTTGAGTATAAAAAGTATCCCCCAACAGGCGCGTACCCAGAAAAAAATTCCGGGGGTGCTTTTTATAGATTCATTTAATTTTTTTTTAATACATTAACTGAAATTTAGAGAACAAGTTTAAGGTTTAATCTTCTTTTATTTTAGGTCACTGAATCTAAAATGTCATCAGTTTTCACTTCTAGAACCCTGTGAACGTTTAGGAGAGCTAGACCATTGAGCTTCTCTCCTCCGGTTTTACTTGAGGCCCGGTTTTTCCAACACCGATTAAAGTACCCGATTAACTACTAATCATTGATTAAGTCTAATCGTTGATTATCTCTAGGGGGCGGACATGAACGGTTGATGATTCATCGCCCATGGGCGTACTATTGAAATGTTGTATTTTTAAAGAGGTTTTAATTTTATTTATATAATTGGGCAACAAGTGGCTGGTGATCTATAAAATACAAAATACATTATTATTTCTTCATTTTGTTGTTCAAGTTGAGTAAAGGAGTATTAATATTTACTAGCAATACTTTCTCAAGGTTCTCTTCTGTAAGACTTGTTCTCTTTGAATTAAGTACATCCTTATAGATAGAAAACGTTCTTTCTACATCGCAACTGGAAATATTCTTTTATTTATAATAATAATCTTTATTTCAAAAGCCATATACATTCCAAAAATAGACAAGTACACGCCAGAAATACGTCAAGTACCGTCAAGTGGGGCTACTTGGGACACTTTTTACATATTTTTGACGTTTACAGATTAACAAAATTTTATTTTCAAAATTCGCTTTCGTACATCGGAAGAGGGTATATAGGTCCTCCATGTGGACAAGTTGGTTTTTCAAAATACCCACTGATTCACCTTTTTTTTTTAATTTGAAAACTGTCCCAATTTATACCACTAGTGGGGTAAATTAAGACAGTCGTTAAAAATGCAAAGAAAAGTATTTTGCACTTGCCTAGTTTAAATTGGGAAATTAAAAATCGAAAAAAAAAATTTTTTTCATCCCGGTAATGCAAAAAAAATCAGAAAAATATCTCAAAAACTGTATATTTAAGTAAAAAACAAACAAAATATAAAACTCTTCGATAAAAAACTGTAAATATGTAGGAAACACTTAGTTTAAACCAAAAATATCATGATTACAAACAAAAAAATTAAAATTACAATTTCTGTTAAACAAAAACAATATTTTGCTTACAAACTAAAACAGGAAAATGACAATTTATAATTTAGATTATCACAACATTGGCAGGAAAAATTCGAAGACCTCTTTTCTCAGTCGGCTTCGGTAGACGGTCCCGAATTTGGTCAAATTGTATCTCATTTTCGTCTTCAATTTGTGGAAACACAAATATATTTTCAGTCTCTTTGTAGCATCTAAGGCATCTTATTGTGTAATTGCGTTTTTTCACAGCCACGATTTGAGCAACGAATTGTTTCAAACATTCTTTCTTGCTGCCTTGATTGTAACAGAATTCGGCAATAATAAAATCTTCTTCTTTTAAGTTTTCTTTGGTAAGTTTATGTTGTACCACCATCTCAGATTCTTCATCGGTTTCGTATTCTTCGCTGTCCTCGTTTAACGGGCGATTGGAGCAGGAAGGTTGAGGCTCATCATCTTCATCGACTTCGTTTGTAATGTCATCCAATTCGTTTTCCGATTCAATCACATCGATCGCCTCCTCGCTTTGCCTCAAACTTCTCAATGAGACAGATTGTCCGGGCTTGACATTCAACTTTTTTCTGTTCCGCACAGGCTCCTTCGGTCGAACAACATGCTTCTTAATAATTGCTTCAAATGCTTCCCCCAGCTCATCAGAGTGATCGACTTGATTATAACCTGGAAGTTTTTTCAAGACCTCCACTCGATTGAGCGGGAATATCCCCGATGCTCGAAATCCAGATTTAATATTTTGATTTGCTGCCAGCTGTGATAAGGTGTTCTTCAGAAGAGTTGGAAATTCTGATTTTGGAAGGCAGCCACTGTGGGTTTGTTTCCATTCCATGAGCATTTTTCTCCATAACTTTTTCAATGGTGCAAAATACGCGACGTCTAACGGCTGACAAGCGTGTGTGCTGTTGGGCGGTAGGAATATGAATGTTATTCCCTGTTGTTCGCATGCTTCAATAATTTTAACAGACAGATGTGAAGCAAGATTATCTCCGATTATAGCCTTCTTGCCCTCTCGATGTCGAAAATATGGACAGACCACTTTAAAAAACCAATCTTCGAATATTTCACAATCGAACCATCCACTTTTTGATCTGTTATACGCATAATCGAGTTCACCTCCTTCCATCCACTCCGGATATAAATTTCTTGCTTTGTATACAATATAAGGAGGAAGTGTTCTGCCAGAAGCGCTTACGCAAAACATGACTGAAGTTGACGATTTCGAATTATCCATTATTTTGAGGGCTCTTTTCTTATTTCGTCTAACAATAACTATAGATTGTCCTGGATCATCAGTCAAATTGGTTTCATCAAAATTTAACAAATTGTCGGGGTTAATTCCTTCCAAGCTTTGCTCTAAATGGTCGAAATATTCATTTATTTCTACTTCTGTCACATCGCTTCTGTACCTCTTAATATTTTGTGAGAGTCGTTTTGATAGTTCGTTATGCCTTGCTAGAAAACTTCGCATCCAATCTTGTCCTGGTAAGTTTTCATTGAAGCGTCTTTCTACAATGCCTTTCCGATCCAAATATTTTTTTACAAGTTCCCGAATTTCGGTTCTTGTCATTGGGTAGCCCCATTCAGCGGCAGCTGTGATGGCTTTCACAATGCTGGCTTCTTCATTTGTGCCAAGAACTGGTTGCCTTCCTGGATTTTTTGGGTTTTTCCCAAGATATTTTCGGCATAGGGTGGCGCGGGGAATCCCATATCGCTCTTGGGCCCGTCTAAGGGAAAGTCTGCCATTAGCATACGCTTCTAAGGCCGTTTCTAAGGTTTCTTCTGTATAATCCCGGTACCAGCGACAACCCAACTGTCTGCGATACCTTCGAGGCATTGTCCTAATTTACCCTACAAAAACGAACATTTTTACTTAACCTTCCCTCCACACTTTGGAGTTTGTATTTTAGGTTAGGTTACAGCAGGATTCTGTTGAGGAGGTTTCAATGTAGAATCGGGATTTTCAATTTCTCGATATTGTGAATGGCCTTTACTGAGGCCGTGACACTCTTTTGATAATTTAAAACATGCGAAAATTGTCAACTTACCAAAATTTTTCTGCCGGCAAAATGCACCGTTAAAACAAAACACCAACATTACAGGTCGCTAATTTGACGTTTTGCCAAATTAGTATGGCAGTTTAAATTAGCAATTTCACAAACAGATGATGCTCTGTGTCATTTAAAGAAAATAAATACGCGATGTCCCAAGTTATCCTGGGTGTCTCAAGTAGCCCCACTTGACGGTACGATAACTACAGATTAAAAAAGTCTTCTAGACAATAGCAGGAGATCTGAAGGATATACTCCCGCAAAGCCTTCTTAAAAACAGTAAAATTAGAAATATTTCTAATAGAATCTGGTAACTTATTATAAAATTTACAACCTACGAAGTAAGTTCCTTTCTGGAAAATTTGTTTTGAATGAGCAATTGGGAGCATATAGTTATTGAGACGTGTGTTGTGATCATGAGTTACGTTGCCGCTTGCGAAATCTCTTTTGTTCTTGAAGACGAAACACAGCACGTCCATTATATAAATGTCATAAAAAGTAAGTAAAGCTTTTTCCCTAAAAAGTTGTCTACAAGAATCTCTGTAGCCCAAACCGAAAATGATTCTTAGAGCTCTTTTTTGCAAGCTGAAGACCCTACTCGTTTCTGAGCATAAGCCCCAGTGTATTATGCAATACCGCAGACAAGAAATAAAGTTTGAATGATAGAACATGAGTAAAGTTTTAACATTGCATGTTCTTTTAAGTTGCCTTAGCGTGAAACATACCTTTGATAGACAACTGCTGACATTATCAATAAGTGAGTTCCATTTTAGGTTCTCATTAATTGTAAGACCAAGTACACGTAAACTAGAGTCCAGGTTAAAAA
Source organism: Amphimallon solstitiale (assembly GCA_963170755.1). NCBI lineage: Eukaryota > Metazoa > Arthropoda > Insecta > Coleoptera > Scarabaeidae > Amphimallon > Amphimallon solstitiale. The sequence goes on from OY720679.1 coordinate 143,082,836, forward strand.
TATCGCCATTTATTTCAACGTTAGTCACAACTTTAGTTGTATTATGAAAATAAACAAACTTAGTTTTGGCCTTGTTAATGACTAACTTATTACAGCTCATCCATCTATGAATACGATTAAAAATGTCTGCTACTACACTGTTTAGTTCACATAAACTTGCTGACTTTATTAGTATACTTATATCATCAGCGTAAAGAACTGTTTGCTGTGCATTTTGAAGGGTATTTGGAAGGTCATTGATATATAGGAGAAAGAGTATCGGGCCTAATATTGACCCCTGAGGCACGCCACTGTCGACACTAATGTAGGATGACTGGTAATTTCCAATTTTGACGCTTTGTTTACGATTTGTAAGGTACGATTCAAACCATTGATTAGGAATACCCCTAATGCCATAGTGCTCTAGTTTGTGTAGTAAAATCTTGTGGTTCACTAGGTCAAACGCTTTGGACAAGTCAATGAAGATACCAAGACACTGTTGACTGGTATCTAAAGTTTCATAAATTGTTTTTAAGAAATAAAATAGAGCTGTACTAGTGCTCCTATTTTGCCAAAAACCATGTTGATTTCCAAAAACTATGCCAAAATTATTCAAATAATTTTTGAATTGATTGTTCATAATGCATTCATAAATTTTAGCAAAAACAGATAGCAAACTTATAGGTCGATAATTACCTACACAATTTCTATCTCCACATTTATACACCGGCCGCACTGTGGATAGCTTCAAATTAGAAGGGAATATTCCTTGTTCGAAAGAGAAATTAATCATATAAGTAAGAACTGGAACGATCAAAGGTGAAGCACATTTTATCACCGATGATGAGATACAATCATGTCCTGTTGAAGATGATGTGCTTAAATTCTTAATAGCATTCGCAACCTCATTCTCAAGTACCGGCTGAATGTAGAAAGAAGAAGGTATTATAAACATCGTATCTGCATAAAGTTGTTGATGTCATCAAAGTTAATATCATCCCTTGAGCCATCTTCGTTTTGCATCGATGGAAGAGATGTAAAATATTCATTAAATTCTCCACACATCCTTAGTGTGTTCCGCTCAGGTAAAGTATGGGCCTTGGTGCTGTTAGAGCTGTTGTGAATAATAGACCAAGCCGCCTTGGATTTATCAGAAGAAGAATTAAAGAAGGTTTCATTCATGTTATATTGTTTGTTTTTAACAAAATTTTTGTAATATTCTTCATAGCTTTTAAATTCATCAAGAAAAATGGGAAATTGTTGGCTGAATTCTTTTAACATAAGCAAATTATTTTTTATCTCAAATATGTCTGGAGTAATCCAAGAGGTATTTTAATTTTTATGTAACTTGTACTTTAATAAAGGAAAACAAATACTATGATAGTATAGAAAGATATTTAAAAATGTTGAAAAAGCTTGATCAGGACAACCACTCTCATAAACAGTTAGCCACGACTCCCTATCTAACAAACTAAGAAAATTATTTAGTGAGTTATTACAAAATTTATGTTTGTAAATGTATTCATCATTATTATTACAAAATGATATCGATAAATTCAATATTTGACTATAGTGGTCTGAAAGGTTATTATCTACCGAAGATACCGAAAAAATTCTATTAGAAATATTTACAAAAAAGTTGTTCAACGTAGACGCCGAATCCTTGACCCGTGTTGATTCCTTCAGAGTCCAGTCGAAGTTGTAGGCACCACACAAATTTCGTATTTCAACGTATTTATCAGTTTGATTTTGTGTCATTGTGTTATTAAATCTGGATTTCTATGAAAAACTGCGAGGACCCTTAAGGGTCCTATGTAGTGGATCGGAAATGTAATATTGGTTGCATAGTACATAGTTTAATAAGCCAAGGATGTCCGAATACTTATTACACATAGGGAATATATAATAAATATTTGAAATAATAACTCAATATCTAAGCGAATAAAAATGCATTTATAACCAAATATTTACACATTTGTAACCGCGGGAAAGATTTTTACTAGAATTCATTGTAATGTGGGTTGCCTAATTTTAATTTATTTTATATTCATTTAAAACAAAGTAAAGAATAGTTGAACGAAAAATAAGTGCAGAGCGGGGTAGCTTTTTATTCAATTTTAAGGTGAACTCAAGCAAACAAATCTCCTCCGAGGGATTTTTGAGAAAACTTGTTTTTAATATTTTGACATATTAATTAATTTAATTTAATCCGATAATTTGATTCTTCAGCGGGGTAGATTACTAAATTCTTCATAAGTTGACGCTGAAAGGTTTTCTCCAAATTTAAAATCAACAAAAATATCTTCATCTAAAATCTGCTATTTTTTCATTGTTGACAAATCCACTATATAGGAGCCTTAAAGTTGTGTGTTACAAGTATGATAATATGACTTAAGCTCAGACCTATATTTTTCATTTCAATGCCATCTTCGTCCTAGAAACTTTATGATATAACGGTATAAGATTAATAAAAAGCACAATACTTATGCAGTTTGAATGTCTGTAACAAAAGGGCTGCTGCTTGGAAGATTAACAATTTAGATACAAGGGGTTTCTCAGACATGAATTTCCAGGACATGGATGAGGGTGGGGAGCCTATCACTGATCCGGTCTTACTTGCTGATTTATTTAATGACTATTCCCAGAATCAAGCCGTTGTGGGAATGACAGTCATGAACGCCGTGAATATTAAAATAAATCCTAAAACACTTTTTTTGACACCTACTAATATGGAAGGGATTAGACAAGCTTATTGATTATACCTCGAGATCAAAAATAACATTGATAAAGGCTTGCCATGGCATGTAAAACGTCTGTCTTAAGTTATATCATTTAGGGCCGGTTTCTCCAACTCCGATTAAAACGCCAGTTAGCATAATCGTTGATTATTACACCGGTTAGTACAAATTTACATTTTTCCAACATCGGTTAACGCTAATCATTGATTAAGAAGGAATTTGAATTTTTATTATGTATTATTGACAGCGCATACGCATTTGTTTGCTGTATGAAAGTATTTTTTGGAATTAGTTAATAATTATTTTCATCAGTGATTTAGTAATTGTATTGCTTCTTCTATAAATGAAATGAACAGTATGATTAAAAATAAAAATAACGTATTTTGAATATGTGTAACTTTTAGCTTACTACAAAAAATTAATTGATAATCACAAATACATCATTTTTTCTGATGAAGTAGATTGAGTTTAGAAAGTTTTTTAATTCCGCTACAATTCTGGAGCTCTATCTCAATTCGTGAAAACCTTTATCAATATAATTTTTGATCTCACGGTACATAAGAAGATTGTCCAAGTTCACAGAGTATCAAAATAATTACAAATGTCACCGGAAGATGTCGCCTAACTATCCAAAATATTAAAGTCCCTAGATATATAGGGACTTTACAAAATATGAAAAATTGCCAGTACCTATGAATGAATGGCATTTGTTCTTTACATTGATGGAATAAGTAATTCCTTGGTTTACACAATTCGCATTGGAAAACTCATTTAACGAAATATTCCACGTTAATACATATAGCCGATGCGGATGAGCCGAAAGTTAGCTTGCTTCGGCAAACCCCAACATTTTCAGATATATGTGTATTCCTTATGTTTATAAATGCTTTTCTCATTGAGTTGAACATAAATAAAATGTTATTTATTATAGACACTGCACAGTATATGAATAGGATTATTATTATTACGTATATAAAAATTAAATTAAATTTATTTACTTTTTACAGCGGCATCTGTTTACCGAAAACCAAAACTAAGAATTTATTTAGGGACTACTGGTGGTGACGTCCAAAATGTTGATTTTAGGCGCAACCTTTTTCTTATGGACTTGGAATATCTTCTTTGTAAACACGAAAGATATAGTGCTTATGGGATTCTAATGTCAAATTTGACAATTAATTTGAAATGACACAGGGGTGGAAATTGCTAAACGTAAAAATCGCTAAAATACAAATGACGGCGGCATAAATCAAGTACAGGCACATTATAGTTACAGAAGTATTTACTTATTTCAGGTGATTCCATAGTTATTGGTTATAATACTGAATTAAACTCATATACATTTTAAATTACAACAAATTTCTCTCAAATTCTTACATTTTCGCCTAGTCAAGGAGTGATTGCGTCATCTGTGAGTACTATTTTGTAGTATGTTAGAGCGACCTGTAATGTGCAGCTTTGGCGTCATCTATATCAATGTATGTTATCTACGTAGAAGTTTGCTTCGCAATGACGTCAGTGACAGCTCAAATGATACCGGGTCAAAAAACATACATTACAGTATATCAAGATGTAGGAGTTTTTCACAAAATTTTATTAGTACACAGTTTAATGGTAAGATATCTATTATTATTTTATTTTATAAATTCTATAACAATATTAATTCAGCTTAATGTATATACATTATGTAAATTATTCTGATATTTTATACATTAAAAATTACTAAATCAAGAATATGTAGTAGGTTTCTTAACTCTTCTTAATAGACATTTCTTTGGCAATGGTTTCTTGTTACAAGACTTTGCTAATTTAAGTATTTCCTTGAACAAATTATTTAACTGATCCTTCTTAAGAACTCATGCATTCTGTGCTTACCTTTATGGAGAGTTTTGTAATTTTTTTAGTCTTCTTTGAAAACGTAGTCATCGCATTATTTGCATCACTATTTTCCACTGGATTAACGTAATTATAAACATGCCCTGAAATTTACATGTATAATATGTATTTATTACTTGTACTTCGTACCTCTTATTCGTTCTACTAATGTTTTCAATATCACTGTCTCATATTCGAATATCTTTTGCGTATACAAAAATCGCTCCAGGAAATCTTTTAAAATCATTATTTCAACGCTGACAGTCATATTTTCATTCTGATCGCAGTTTTTATTTAAGTCAAATCTTTTTAAAAGTATGAATTGTATTTCCATGGAAAACATCCATATTTATAGTTTGTATAGAGTTTAAATATTAGACATTCTATACAATTATTTAACGATTGTTTCGTATAACAAGATACACATAATATATAAGTAGGTATATATATTGGATAAATATATATATCACAAAATTCGTTTTCAAATTATTTCTTTGGGGTAATTTACTTTAACAGTTGGCTACGGCAGAATAATAAATGTTTTTATTATTAAACATTAATTTGGTCTCAAAATACCAGTAGTCACACTATGGAATTGGGCCAAACATAATTATTGACTTAGTGCGTTTATACAATTTTATATACCTATTTCCAGAACTAAATTTGATTTCAAATTATTTCTTCCGGATATTTTACATTTACATGTTGGCAATGGCAGATGTTTTGCTAACGGTTAAAATATTTAATTTGATTTTGAACTACATATTGTAACAAGTATTGAGAAGCTTATACATTATAGAATTTACTTTTTTCAAATCGAATTTCGCTTTAAAATCATATTGGATCAAGAAGAAAGGGTAGAAAGATATTAAAATTTGCCATGGGACTGCCAGCAAGCAAATTTGGCCAAGAAATAGAAGAAGAAGAACCAACACCAGGAAGCCTACCATCTACTCCAATTTTAACTCCGAAAACGAAATTAATCGATTTAGATCCAAGATCACCAAGTGAAAATATTGTAAGAACACCTATTCAAGTAAGTATAGGATATTTTACTAAAAGTCAGTACATAGAAAATTGAAATTGTGTATAAAAACCTAACAAAAAAATATGTTTGTTTGAAAGGATACTTGCAATCAAAACTATATACTTCTGTTACAGGTGTTGCTTACAAAACATAAGGGCACTAAATCTATAGATGATAAAAATTTATTACCATCAGAAGAAAGCTGTAATGGTGACAGTGTATACCCTGCAGATGTTAAATTAAAGAGTATTGATCCAAGATCACCAACAACAGATTTTAATCGTACACCTATCGTAGTACCTGACGACGATGTAGTCTTGCCGATAAAGTTACATAATAAAAATTTAGATAATGTTCGTAAAACTTTAGAGACTTCACCCCTAGCTAGACCTCTTAAAAGCACTGAGTCTCAAAGAATCACATCGCCGAAACTGTTGCAAAGTACATTAATTAGTCCAAAGCCAAATGAAAATAAACGTAAGTCTTATGTGGGTTTACTTGAAACAAATTTGGATTATGTGGAAACAGATTTAGATAAGGTAAAGCCTAGTCATAAAGTTGACGAAAATATAGAAGATGGTTACATAGCCTCAAACAATTTAAATACAAGTGCAGACAGTAATCCGATATTACATACAGAAATATCTGAAGAATATGTAGCTGAAAATGTAGATAGTGAAACTATTAGCTCAAGTCATGAAAGTGAATTTACAAATTCAATAGAAAATGCAGCAGCAGTTCAACCATTGAGGAGTCTTGAAAATCTGGAAATTCAAGATATTCCAGCAGTAGAAATTTCCAGTACAGCTGAAATATGTAATGGTAATCCGAAAGAGGATGATGATGGATTACAAGCAATAGTTTTAAATAAATCTCAAGGTGAATTGGAGCATAAAACAAAACTTTGTGATATGAAGCAAGAATGCCAAATTAAGGAGCAAACTCTAAGAGATTTCGATAAGAAGTTGAGAAACCTTATATATGAAGATAAAGTGAAATTAGAATCGATGACTAAAGATAAGAAAGCGAATGAGAACAAATCTCGAGTTCCTCTTGGCACACGAAATATGAACACAAACTTGAGAAAAAGTATTTCCAGGCTTAAAGTACATGATAAACCTCAGAAGAGTAACAGTGACATCAGCAGAATACCAGTTTTTCAAGTTAAAAAAATAAAGGGCAAACGTAATCAACCGTGTGAGAATACTCCTCCCAGAAGCATAGAGGCTAACACAAAAGCAGAAAAACTTCAGTGGGATCCCGATAATACTTTAATCATCTAATTGTGTAAATGTGATTTATTTAAGGTCTTTCAAACTTCCATATATTTATCGTTAATTATAATTAGTTTTTTATGTATATTTAGTTAAAAGTACAAAATGTTATTACGTATAGGTTTGTAATTTTGCGAAACAATCGGGTATATTGTAGTTAGGAAAAATTCGTTTACCGAAAATATTCCGATTGAATGGAATACAGACATTAAATAGGTAAGTTTAATACTATAGTATTTAAAAATGCACTTGAGATGTTGGGCTAAGTTAGAAATTAAAAAAGAAATGTGTAAATTCTCTGTAGGTTTTTTTACTATTTGTTGTGTATATTCTTAATGTGTTGATATAATAAATATATTAAAAAGATACCAAGTTTCAGAATATTTGTTTTTACATAAATATTAAATCAAATATTAATCATAACAGACATTTATTATTATTGACTATATTTGCACTTGAACTCTTCAAAATTTGCTAAACAAATATTTTGTGGGTCAGGAAGGCCAGATTACTGAAAACTGTTTCTCATCATATACAAAAATTTGTGTGAAGTGCTATAAGGGTCGATTTTAGGCCCTTTATTCTTAATTTACATAAATTGCATAAAAGCACATTTAGATTATTGTTTTTTCGTCAATATCCTGATGATGCGTAATGTATTTTTTGTACTCGCTTATCAAAACCTGTCATTTCACAATTCGATTTGCGTGCGTAAAAAGTCACTTTAAACACGAGTGCGTAAAAGTAAAGTTGGTACTTCCTAGAACTTGATTAATTTAGTGACATTTTAAAATCATAAATTCCTAACCTTAATAATATGCTACCCAGTTCGTTGTTTTTCTATGAAAATAAAAGGAAATGAAATAGAATTTTTTGAATTTGATAATTTTAAATTAAATGTCACTTCAAATAATCAATACTGCCAATTCAATCTTTTTTAATTAATATCAAGAGATTAGTAGTGTGTCATAAACGATAACGTATTTAACAATATGTATTATTATTATAGTTCTCGTACAAAAAATATTGTACAAACTTCGTGCGTGAAACATTTTGCGAATTCGTGTCCATAAAGCGCTCGCCTTTCGGCTCGCGCTTTAAACTGGTCACTCATTCGCGAAATATGATTTCACGGCACTTGGTTCGTAAATAACTAATAAAGTTGAGTCGCTCTCGCAACCGACATGCGCCACTAAATTAAAATGACGTCAAATTTGAGATGTTACAAAACTTTACCTGTCAAGTAATATAACCTACAAAAGCCATTTCAGCACTGTCATAAATAATATTCATACACCTTTTGACATTTGTCATAATTATCTTTTGACGTTTGTTATAATTGTCATCTAAACATTTTAAATTTGTCAACAATGCTTGCCTCCACATACATAAGCAGTATAGCTAAATGTTATATAAAATATAGGTGTAGAAAAAAATATATTTAATTTGTAACTGGCTTTCATGTAGGTAATAGTATTTTACTATGAGAAGATATACAGGCTGTCTCAGATTTTGCGTTACAGGTATTATCTACTTTCCCTGTATAGATATCAGAAAACTTTTCAAATAAAAGTTACTTGACATTATGATGTGTCGAAAATGACAAACAGAGAATTTTATTTGCTCGTGACCTTGAAGGAGATTTCAAGGTCAACTTTGTTTTTTTTAATGGGTATATGCATTTTTTAATGTTGCATCTTATTTATCAAAAACTAATAAATAACTTTTTTGTACCAGTAGTAAAAAATCATAGCATTTTTACACGTAACAAAGCGCCACGAAATGACATTTCACGACCTGGTACTAATAAGAGGTAAATAATGAGGCCATTATTGACCTAGGGAAATAATGAAAACAAATAAAACGAATGCCGCAACCATGCACTCATGCTTGTAGTAGTAGTAGTATGTCAAGTTGTGAACCGTCAAAATAAATAACTCTATTTTAGGCACAATTTTAGGTTAACAATACCAGAATTATAATATACGTTTATTTAGCAATTGCTATTAATTTTATATTTTCTAACAATACTTTGTTGTTTACATGGAAAAAAAAAAGCATTTGTCTATTAATACATAAAATATGTATGATAGTATAATATGGAATCAATATATCACCTAACTATTACAGATGCAAATAATTATTTAATTCATATTGAAAATTCCTGTATATATTGCAGGTGTGGTTGCGTAAGTAGATGTAGGTAGATCTTGTAACATACATTCTATATTTTTTTTATTTACTAGGGAATCTTCGATATAACATTTAGCTACAAAGTGGTTCCATTATTACAAACTTTTGAGACGTACCATTTTTGCTATTGTGGATGTGAATAACAATTAAATTATCTCTCATGATGACATCAGAAATTAATAAATTACACAAATCATCCTTCGGCATGCACCAGCAACACCAATTACAAGACCAGTCTACAGAGATATAAATTATCAATAATTTCAAAGTATTAATATATAAACATACTATCTTAGTTGCAATGTCGGGTACCTCAGTAAAGAATTTTATAATTTCCTCGAGTAAATACTAATGATTTTTTGGGCTTATAATTTTAAGTTTTTCTTTTTAAAAAGGCAACTAATTTAAAATATTTTGATATGTTAATATTCTCTTTTAGGCCAAGTGTAGCTTTCAACATTGAATATTGCGCCCATAAAGTCGAGGCTTTTTTATTTTTTGAATATTCATGAAAATAAGCCAGAAGTACGTTTTCAGAAGTTACTACTGTATATTTGGAATTATACCATTTTTTAAATTCTGTAAATGTTTTCATGTATAAGTGATTGTGATTAGATTTATGCGGAAGCAAGTTCTCAGCTGCCTGTTCTGCAATCTCGCGCATTTCAGGTGGTGTACATCTAAACTCTTTAGACATTATAAATGGAATGAAAAATAATCTAAAAAATACTTGACTTTTAGTTTCAGCATTTACGTCAAAACTTATTTGTAAACATCAAAATATAGCCTACTTATTTGTTTACATGAAGTTTTATTACAAGGGCATTCTTACATATATGAGTAAATTTATTCATAATTATTAAGGTTTTAAGGTTCAATTAGACTACTGGTACAAAAAATAGTATACATACTACGGTTGAGAAGACTATTATTGCCCTTGTGGCTTAAATTCCTCGGCGCTTTGCGCCTCGGAATTTAATCTCGCCACTCGGGCAATAATAGTCATCTTCTCAACCTTGGTATGTAATATACTATTATTTGATCCATTTTTTATTTTGCCTTGTCAGTTTTGACACAATTCAGATAAACTTGTCAAAAGCAATTTTTATTAACTTAAAGGAATACGATAATTATAAGTAAGTAATTCAGTGCAAAAAAAATTAAAAAAATAAAGAGTAAGTATTTCAATAATAAATATCTCAAATTAGTGTATGTAGTTGGATAAGAAAACAAAACAAGAGGCATTAATTTAATAAATGTTCAAATTGGGCTCCATCAGCGTGGACACAATTTAAGCTTCCAAACGACGTCTTAATCCTCTGTTGCAAGATGAAAGTATCATTCCGTGAGTCATAATGCGGCATCCCATGCGAATTCGATTTTTCAGATCATCAAGATCTGCCGACCGAACTTGATATACAAATTCCTTTAAATAACCCCACATGAAAAAATCAACAGGCGATAAATCCGGGGAACGAGCAGGCCAAGGGATAGAACCTCTATTTCCAATCCATCCATTGGGGTACAGCGCATTTAAATAATTCGTCACAATTTGCGCATTATGGGGCGGAGCACCATCTTGTTGCCAAATTATGTCTCGTCTTTCATTAAGAGGAATATCTTCCATTAAATCGGGAAGCACATTTTGTAAAAAATGTAAATAACGTTGTCCTGTCAGGGTTCCTTCGTAAAAGTGGGGTCCAATTAAATGCCCATTAAACATTCCACACCATACATTGGTTCCCCACACTGTTTGAAAGCGTGCTTCCTCCATCCACCGCGGATTTTGGTTGGACCAATAATGCGCATTATGTTTGTTCACAACACCATTATTGTGAAAGCGACTTTCGTCACTCCACAAAAATAATTTGGATTTTCATCTTCTAGAACTTGCAATCGTGCAATGAAATCCAGGCGTCTTTGTAAATCGTTTAGTCTTAATTCTTGTGATAAATGAACTTTAAATGGATGGTACCGATGCCCTTTTAAAATTCTATGTACTGTAGCTTTACTAACGCCAATTTCTTCTGCCAAACGTCGAAGTGAAACATGGGGGTTTACAGCTACATAAGCCAAAATGTTGGTTACATTTTCTTCATTTCTAGGAGGAGCATTATGGTTAGCATGTTTTACGGTAGAGGAAAATGAACCAGTTCGTAACTTCGCTTCTACTCTATTAAATGTTGTATGTGATGGATGATGACGTTCCGGAAATCTTTCTCGATACAAATTTGCAGCTTCTCGGGAATTCCTTCTGCATTCTCCGTAGACTATTAACATATCTACATATTCGTTGGAGTTGTATGTAAGTGGCATATTAAAAAGCTGCGGATAACGCAAGTCAAATCTTTGTGATTTAAGCAAGACTGACAGTTGTTGACTGACAGAACACAACTTTTTACTTTTGACAAGTTTATCTGAATTGTGTCAAAACTGACACGGCAAAATAAAAAATGCATCAGATAATAGTTATTTATGTACCAAGTCAGTAAAGTGATACTTTATCGAACGAGTCTGATTTACGAGCCAAGCGAGTGAAGCGAGCGCGGCGAGTAAAAGACGAGTTCGATAAAGGTACTTTACTGACGTGGTGCATACAAAATTTTATCGCTGAGACACCCTGTATATCCTGAAATATTAATTAGTTTAATTTTATTGTTTTGAAATTGTTCCGGCCGATCTAAATTTGTAGTGGTATTGACTCGTCGTGTTTAGTTCGTACTTTGGCCATGTCCATGCCAAAACGATTCGACTATACAGGCTGACTCAAATTAAGTCGCACAATTGCTAGCTCCGTTATTATTAATTCAAGAAAGTAGGTTAAATTGGCAAAGTAGTAGTGTTTTTAATGTTGATTAATATGCAGTTCATGAATAAACAATTGAATAACGAATTTCCGAGAAACATTGAAATTTTTTTTTTTTTTTAATTTTAAAAATATTGATGAATAATTTAATCTGTGATATAAAAGTTCCTATGTACTATTGTCTTAAAATGGATAATAAAGAAGTTATACAAATAACTGCGCACCATTACTATCTCCGTTATTATTAATTTCCATCTTGTTCTGCAATTCGTGTAACGGTATTCTACCGCGTTTTGTACACCCTACTTTTTAAATATCCTCAAAGAAAAAAATCTAAAGGCGAGAGGTTCGGGGGTTGTACTGGCCATCGAATGTGACCATTGGTACCAATCCATTTATTGGCAAAGGTGGCGTTGAGATAGTTTTGTACTAGGTGACAGTTGTGTGCAGGAACACCGTCCTGTTGAAAGTATAAAATTTGGCGCATCATATAATTGGCGTTGTCAAGGATATCCTCCAGAACGTTACGAAGAAATTCCAGATATCTTTCTCCTGAAAGAAGACTGTACCGACGACTATCCAACCGATCAATCCACACCAAACATTAAAACAAAACCGAACTTGTGCGGCATATGGGGACCAGTAGTGACTGTTCTTCCTATTAAACATGCCTGTATTTGAAAAATTCGTTTTATCGCTCCATAAAATACATTGTACGGTTAATCTCCTGACGAAGTCTCCGGGTAGTGATGTTTGTGAGGTTCGCAACTTATATGGGATATACCTACTTATGCTTTTTCAAAATTCTTTGGATTGATGAATAACTTAAACCCAATTCTATCGTAGCATCCCTAATAGAAAATTCACAATGAACTTCAAAATATGCTAACAACGTAGTTTCTACTACTTCGTGGAGGATGATATTTTTCTTAGTTATTTTCTTTTTAAATAAGCGATCTTGTCGTATAAACTGATTGTATAGTTTTCGAAAGTAACGTCGATCTAGATGCTGTCGTAAAAGGATAATGTTCGCTAGTCCTTTTTGAATTTTTACTGGACACGATGTATGCTTCCAACATATCCCATTTTTCCAAATGAGAAAAGACCAAAGTCAGATATCTAACACTAAACAACGTAAATGTTGAAAAACAGAACAAAAGAACACAGCGCAAAGTAAAATGAACAAATACTATTATGCGAAAAAATGCATGCGAAAGATTACACTTAGTACGCTGAAATTATTAATCAATATTTTTAAAAATATATAGGTGTTCTATTTAAAAAAATACAAATTTTCAATGTTTCCCGGAAATGTGTTATTCAATTATTTATTCCTGAGGTGCATGTTAATCAACATTAAAAACTCTACTACTTTGCTAATTTAACATAATTTAAAATAGTGCGCATTTAATTTGAATCAGCCTGTATATCTTTATTTATATAATCGTTAGTGGGTCTTTACGTTACTCAATAACTTTTTAATGGGTCAACCAATCTTTTTGATATCCTCATACCATATTTATATCGTCAATGTGCGCAAAATAGGCTATAAAAACATTCGATAGCCCAGCTAGCAGACCCACGTCACTTTGACGTGAAATTTTGGTCAGTCACTACGTCATATTGACCAACAAAATGACGTCAAAATGTAGGTCATTTGGATTTAATATGTCACAGCCTCACGACTCACGACGTCATATTTACGTTACTTTGAGACGAGATATATACGTCAATTTAGACGTAATATTCACGTCAAATAACCTTCAAATTTGACCATTCTAGAACGTATTGGGGAATATAAAATAGGTAATAAAAACTAGGTATATATCTTATATTTATTGTATAAATATTTTATAACTAGGGCATTTCATACATATCGGTAAGTAGAAAAACAAATATGAAAAATCTTAGGCAGTGTGCAATAGAGGGAGACACACATATTCCCCCTCATGTTCAAAGACAATACATTTGCACTGCACATTACTAAGATCATAAGATTTAAGAACATTACTTAAATTATGTACAGTATAAATATTCAATATATTGGACTCAACGGGGTAAGTATACAATGAATTGTAATTTTCATACTCTTTGCCTATTATTACAGTAGCACCACTAGTTTCCAAAACAAAATTATTAATTTGAATCAATTTATCACCAATAAGGCAATGACTGTCGGACTTGGAATAGGTGCATGTCGCTAATACAAAACTGTTACACTCATTTTTTTTTAAATTGTTTTACACCATTGGGAAAGGAATTCAATAAGGGTCCCGATGTATGACTTAAATAATGTGTAACAACATTTTTATTACATGTGGAGGTTGATTTAAGCCGTCCCAGATAATTTTCGAATGGAAAAGCGGAAAAGTTATCCAGAGGTCCATAAAAAAGTACGTCATCACATAGATGGGACAGCAAATGTTAGTTTATAAGTATACTCATTTATAATAATCGACTCGATTTTGTCTTTTTTAAGCTTGGTCAAGTACGACCTTCGGATATTTAAATTAAATCATGTAGTGATTAGTGATTTTTTTGCTTTATTTTGAAGTAAAATTATAAATGATCCATTAATCGAACAATAAAGTTAATAAACAAAACTACAATAGTAATTAATTTATGTTTTATAATCAGAAATATTGTGGCTTTCATGTCGTAGTTATTATTATTATTAGTATTAAAAACTAGTAATTTATTTTTTGTCAATAATAATATATAAACATGCTGACATTGCAGATATAGTTGTTTTAAACGGTGGACATGCTAGAAATAATATATTCAAAGAGAACGTTAAATAAAACAATAATATAAGAAAAAAAAAGTGTAGAGAAAATACGGAACAAAGAAATGTATATGAAATTAAATAAATTCATATTTAAATTTATTGCAGATATTATATTTTTTATATCTATCGTTATTTTCTAATTTTAGTAATATTTATTTCCCGATGAAGGCAAAAAATTAAGCGGAAGTATTTGAAACACTATCTATATGCCCTACTGAAAATTTAATCAATATTTTTCCGCGCACAATGTTATAGCAACAAAAAGAATCGATAAAAAGGTTGATTCTATTAAAAGAAAAAATATCCTTAACAGAAAATGTAGATGAAAGGTATATTTACGAACAAAATATTTCACTAAAAAAATAGGAAACGCATAAACTTACCTAAATCATGAAACATGACATTACATTATATATTTTACAATGCACCAAGAAGACGGATTTTGTTCTCAATACAAAATACTTAAATACGTAAGATGTGTTAATACAATATTTGGTCCCATTAAATTACGAATAATATGCCAGCAATTCAAACACTAAAATGTTGCTAAATGCACTTAACTAGGGAGGTAGGTGTATATTACAAATGAGAATTTATTTTTAGTGTTTAAACGGCTTGATCGTGCATGCACATAATAAAATTATTAAGAATAAATTATTCTAAAAAAAAAGACTAAAAATACAATTGAGATAGATTTTGAGTGACTATCCGTACGAAATAGGTTATTGATATTAAATAAATTTAAATAGTTCGCCTAGGATGTGTAAAATTAAATAGAAAATTGACTTAAAATTTATGTACATACACTGCATTCCGAAAGTAACGAATTATTTTTTAAATTTATTAGGTTTTTTAAGCCCAATGTTTATTTTTCGTTAAATATCGATGACCTCCAGATTTTAATGGTTCAATTAAAACTCTGTTGTTAATATACAAATAAATTATTTTTTCTAAATAAGGCAACATAAAAGGGTATGTTCACAAAAGTTAAGATTGTAAGAATGATTTTAGTATGCATTAACCATCACTGGGAGTGTACAAAGAGTCGAAAACAATTTAAAAACACTGAAATATTAGTCTCAGGAACTGTCAAATGCAGAAAATATTTATGGAGTTTTAAAGACCACTGAATTGATTTTAGTTCTTGCTTGAAATATCTAATCAAATGCAAAAGTGAATAAGAAAAGTAATGTATTGCAAACTGAGAAAAAATTGATGACGTGGCAATAATTACTATAAGAATATTTTATCAATTTCTCTATATTTCTTCCCCAATAAACGCAAAAAGAAATAAATAATAATTTCTTCTTACAAATATGCAATTGCAATGTGCAATATGCAAACAGCAATTGATCGAAACTGATTTACGAAGAATAAGTTAATTGTTTTAATTGTATCATAGAAGCATATTTGTTTTACTCAAACGTCGCGTCAAAAAATTTCAGACACATTATAACATTACATTTAAATATTTCACAGACATGTAAATGATTGAGAAATACACACAAATACTTTTTGAAAATATTATTCTCCAATTACATCAAGCGGCACATTTTAAAAGTTATTGCAAAATTAACTACCGAGATGATGACAATCAATTGTGATAATTATGAGTTGGTATTACTGCAAATGAAAAATTAATTTAAAATGTCAAAATTTTATATTATACTCTGTCCACCCAACATAAATATAGAGTAATCACGAGCTGTCCACAACCGTAGCACGTGCACAGCCCAATTTACAATAGAGTGCTTACATTAACATTGAAGTTTATAAAATCTTTTAATTACATGTTCAAATTTTGGAAAACAACAATATATTAGTTTATATAAAATACTAAACCGATTTAAATTTACAAAAAATGCATGTTTTGTCTTTTTAGATAACTAAAATAAGCAAATCTCAAACATAACCCATATCAACAAAATATTCGTAAATAGGGCAAATTCAATATGGCCGTTGTTGGTAAACAAACAGATTTGTATCATTAAAATTTGACTATAAGTGCTCTTATTAAACAATTATCTTATTAAATTAACTTGCTAAGGTCATTATTTAGTTATCAAAGGCTAAAACTTATAATTATGTGACCAGAATATTCTGTATTGCAGTATGTTTGAAAGAAGTGTTTCAAGAAAAAAACAGCTGTAATTATTGCCTGCTTTGAAGTTTTCATTGGAAAACCAGATAATAATTTAGTTCAGCAGCAGTACTGTTCTATTTATAAGCACGATAGAAATTTTAATAGCAATAACTCCTCAGGGAAGTATGTGCCACATTAGTGAAGCTCGAGGAGAAATACATCTGAAAAATGAATGGAAAAAGTGATTTTTGCAACAATCTTAACCCGGGATATGCTGTTCTAGGACCTAGGAGAAAGAGCATTTTTAATTAAGGAAGCACTAGGAATTCTGCAAGTGAATTTTAGTTATTCCAGCTTTTACTAAAGGACGAACTCGTTAGCACCATAAAATCTCATTCCAGTATCGTGTTAAAAAAAGTGTTATAATATGCAAAAATGAAACAGTGTAGATAAAATTGTGATTATATTTAATGTTCTAATTAACATATGTAAGTCATAAATGATTTTGTATTTATAATTATTTATGGCACTATATAATCTTAATTTATTCCTGTACGTGGCCATTATTTGAGAATTTAAATAGGCATTTCGTTACAGACAAAACACAAAACTTTAATAATGAGTTAAATTTATTTATTAATATATTTGAAATCTATTTACATTTTCTTAAGTCCTACACTGTTATACATTGTACGCTAAATATTTATAATAAACTTTTATAATCTTACACATAATATTTCTGTATGATTAAACTTATTTTCTTATTACTATTTATTAACTATTGCTTCTATAATAATTAAGTGAAACTATTTTAATAAATAAATCTTGTAAAACAAACCTCTGATTGTTTTGTAAAGGTATTGTAAGTTTAAAGGCAAGTTTAAATAATTAATCCTTAATCAGTGCATGACTGGCTTTGTTTTTCTTCGTATACTGAGATAATAATGCACCAACATAACTACAATGTTCGGCTGTTATCAGCCATGCATGTAGAGTGAGCCAAAAGTATTGATTCACATTTCACAATAATGCACTACACATCCATTGGTTTTTAATTAACTTCTTATAAATGTTTCACCTAATCAAAAACGTACTTTTCCACATAAAATAAATAAGTTGTTAAGAAATGTAAGCGGTGAGACTCTTGAACACTGTCATTCGGTCCTTAGTGTAATAAATATGTATTATAACCAAATATACAATAATAACCGTACTTGGCACAGGTGGAATACCATCTATTAATTTGTGTAATTTCAAGAATGAATGGTTTCATCTTTGGTGGTTTCACATCTT
This sequence comes from Amphimallon solstitiale, assembly GCA_963170755.1. NCBI lineage: Eukaryota > Metazoa > Arthropoda > Insecta > Coleoptera > Scarabaeidae > Amphimallon > Amphimallon solstitiale. The sequence goes on from OY720679.1 coordinate 143,100,892, forward strand.
TTGCATTGTGTTCTTGCAAAATATTAAAAAGACTTGCAGAGCAGATACTTGCAGCTTCGGCTGTGAAGTCAACTGTCTTAGAGTCAGATGGGCATATGCATTTGTCATAATCAATATCAGGCATTTTAACAAATAATACAAAAGCAATATAGGTATTTAAAAATGAAGCAAATGTATTAAAGACTTTATTCACATGTGTATATAATATAAATTACAAGTTTAAATAGGGCATAGGTAGTTACTTTATTATGAATTTATAAGATATTTTATACGTGTATAAATAGAGTACATACATAGTAAACATATATAAATAAAATGCATACACAATATACTTTATTCACACTTTATTTATAAAAAATATATAGAAGAGCGAAAGAAACTATGAATGTAAACATATATTTTAAAATTTTCTGTGTTGAAAATTAAAATTATTACTGAATGTCACTGTCACATTCACTACTTTCAGAAGTTTCCAAATTAATAATGAAACTCTCTTGTAAATTTTCAACAATTACGTCTAACTCCCACATATTCTTCTCTACTTCTTTAACATGTTTGATGGCATTCAACCAGTTCTCTTTTGTAACATTGTTCAATGATGTGTGTAACAGCTCTTTGACTTCCTTTAATTTAAATGTAGTGTTTTTCCTTGCAATTTATCCTTTAACTTGGGCCCATACATTCAACAACTTCCACACTGTTGTACGCTTGAGGTTTGGCAAGTTCTCATCTTCATTTACTTTAAATAAAATCTTATTCACTGTTGGCACCTCATTTTTATAGAAAAATGAGTGTACTATACATCTAATAATATTGGGCATATCATCATCAATATTATCCAGGACAGATCGTGCTCTTGTATACGTCTTTGGAGGCTTCACATCTTGTGCATTGTGTTCTCGCAAAATATTAACAACACTTGCAGAGCAGATACCTGCAGCTTCGGCTGTAAAGTCTACAATTCGTGTCTTAGAGTCAGCTGGGCATTCTTGTTGACGTTTGGTAAATATATTCAGTACAGTCTCTTTTTCTAGCACTGTAAAATGTCTCTTTACTCGTTTCTTCAGTTCTGGCTGCATTTTGCACCGTACTGTATAAACAGGTAAAAACAAACTTAAATTCAATACTCCTGGAAAGCTAAAACATAATTAACCTATAAACCATTTGCTTTGTTTACAATTTATAGATCTTACCTTCAATAAACCTTTAATCATTAATAGAGTCTTTAAAAAGACTGAGAATAATAATAATAACAACTTAAACAAATACAAACAGCGCAAATACAAGGAACAATACAATTAATACACAATACTATATAGCAAAGGCAAAAAGTAAAAAGTATACATATATAACATATATTTCAAAATAACAGACAATGTTAGCAAAATCACTATATGCTCACTTGTTCTACATTAGCAAATACGTATTTTCATCCTTCTCTAAAATTGTGATTTTGCTGCGTGGTATAGTCACATTCATGTGACAAAATCACAGAAAGCAGATGATTTATATCGTGTGTTTTAGGATTTCTATGTAGCTCTCAGAGCCAATAGAAAGGCAGTATTAAAAATCACGCACTTATCACGCGTTTTTTGTTACTCTATTGGTTCGGTGAATATACTATAGGAGATAAATATCCACATAAATATCATTCTATAATAGATGGATATAGCGGCCATTACCGCCATCTTCTATTTATATTTGGCGCTAAATTTGAATATAAAAAAATATTTGATAAAAATTAAGAAACGTATAATAAGTATTAAATCTACGTGTTACAATTATATCAGTCTTTACAAAATCAATAATACCTCAACACTTGTCCAGATAGTCACTGTTTTTTTTCCTTTTTGTAGTTATAATTATTTCATTTCACTTATACTTAAGACGACTTAACTGACTTAAAGCTACGTGACATCACACTGTTTTGTTTCGTGAGTTCATTTAAAAAAAACGTTAAAATAAAAAAATATAAATAAATAAAATAGTACACAATTGTGCTTCCTATACTTTCAACGCTACGAAAATCCTAGTAGTCTTCTCGAAAGAACTGCTGTTAGAATTACCGCTAACGATGCAACACATTGATTACTTCCCGCTGATCTCCCGTCCATTGGCATTTCATCGGAAGGAGTTGTGTAATAATCACCTGTTCACATAGTAAATAAAATATTAATACGATTGTGGAGAAAAATTAAGAGAAATTATATAACATGCTCTTATTACTACTAAATTAACTTTTAGGTTATCGTGATTTTTTATAGGTACATAAATATTACTGTTTTCATGTTTGTATCACGTTAAAATTTCTTCTGATAACTACGCAGGTGTATTGCTTTTCAAACAGTACAGTTCCATATCTGTAATATATAGGATAATTTGAATTTACCGCCATATTTTAAATTATAATTCAAATGGCTAAGAGAAAATATCCCTGTCATCCCTGTCAAAACCATTGCTTTCAACTTTACTATTTATAACCTTCACGATATGTCATGACGTTGACAGTTGTGACGGCAGCCATGTTTTTAAATGGTACTAAACCTGTAGAACACGAGGCAACAATAGATTAGAAATCTATAGGTAATTCACTTGAATTAATTACTAGAGTAATCGAAGATTCCATTCTGTGAAGTCGTTAATTTCTTTTGGCAAATTGTCTAATTAACAATGTTTATTTTATGTGTAATAACATATTCAAACAAGGCGCGATATTCAAATAGCTATTAGTCGAACGTTTGGTATAGGAAGTAGAACATGAAAATTCGCCATTTATTCGGTTATACGAGGTAGGCGCCATAAATTATCGGCCTGACAGGCTTATACAGGTTCAAACGTGTTCAAACTCCGTCACGTCATACATGCACATACGCGAGGTGTACACTATAAATATGGCGGTTGGAAGCCTAGTAGTTTTTAGTAACCAGCCAAACCAACGTGACTAGCACACGAAAATGTCTGAAGTAACGAAAATTGAGTACCGCGTGGTCATTAAATGTTTAACAAAAGAAGGGCATACACCTTATCACATTAAACAACGTTTAGACGGCGTTACGGTGATTCACCTCCTTCGTATTCAACTGTAAAAAAGTGGGCAAAATGTTTCCGTTTGGGACAAGAATCCCTGGAAGATTCTAATCGGTCTGTTCGACCAATTGAAGTGACAACAATTATTGAACATTTAGTGCCAGAAGATCGCCGTTTGAAAGTGAAGGAATTAGCAGTGGTAACAAACATTTCCCAAACAAGTGTTCGCCGAATTCTCCATGACCATTTGGGTATGAATAAAATTAGTGCTAGATGGGTATCGCAACATCTTTCTGCTCTCCAAAGTGAACGTCGAGACGAATGTGCGCAGTCGTTTTTAAACATGTGTGGAGACGACCCAAAACCGATTTTGGAGTCCATTGTCACAGGGGATGAAACAATGGTTCTGTTTTACGATCCTCTATCGAAAAGGGAATCCATGGAATGGCGGCGACCTGATGAACCTCGTCTCAGAAGACGAAAGTCGTTCAATCAACGAAAAGGGTGATGGCCACAATATTCTGGGATTGTGAGGGCATTTTGCTAATTGACTTTAAAGAGCGTAATACAATTGTGAACGGCACATATTATGCGTTTTTATTGCATAAACTAAGGGACAGTATTCGTGCAAAACGTCGTCGAAAATTGACAAAAGGTGTGCTATTATTGCACGACAATGCTCCCGTCCATACCGGGGTATCGAATTATTATTTAATGTTGTAATAAATGTATAGAAGTTAGGGGAGATTACATTTAAAAATAAAAATTCTTATATTGGTTCAAGTTCCCTTTTTGTATATCAGGCCGAGAATTTATGAATACCTCGTATCATCATAGGTGGCGTATATAGATGGGAACACGTAGAACCCTATTATTGAAGATTACTACTAAATTAAAATGGCAGGCTTATGTATCTATATTTAGTATAAACCAGTTTTTATAATACATACATTAACGTTTGGACAATTTCGAAATAAACTAACTAATTTACAAATAAAACTTTTACAATAAAGTCGTAATTGACGAAATGAAAAAACTCTAATAGTGATGAATATAAACATGGCTAATTTTAGAAAAAAAAACGGTCGATAAATTACAAGCTCAAGTGAGAAGGAAATGTAGACAAAAAGAGACAAAATATGGGAAATACAACAGCAAAAATGTAAGAAAAATACAATACAGGAATTTAAAGAGCTAATGAAAGGAAAGAATGTCTTGGATATATGTGCCAGACATGTATAGCTATTAGAAAACATCTATGTGATTGTAAATTTTTAGATATTTTTGGGCAATAAATGCAATTGGGAACCAAGAGAGAAATTAAAATGGCGATAAATTTAATTAAAATAACTTAAGGTTTAAAAAAACAATATTTCTAGATATGTTTGGAAAATAAATTCAATAACCCAGACAAATGAATACGGCCGATACATTTAAAATTAACTTCAAGTTTTAAAAAAATAAATTGAAGGTCAAATTGCCGACAAAACTACCAAAAGAATTTCTTTAAATTTATATATAACTAATACTAAACAGAAGAAATATGCGACGTGATATTCAACAAATTCTAATCAAAAATATTAAAAGAATTTAATGGTGTGAAACTTTTGACGTGCATTGTATGTATGTTGTATCATATATAGTGTGGAAATTTTAAATCGTTACCTAATCTTCTATTTTCTTTCTATGAAAATTATTTTGATCGACGTCAGCCGTCGCTATCTACTTTTAAGAGATTATGGGATAATTTAGCAGATTATGGTTCGTTTGTTAAACCAAAATCAAAAAAAGGGATGGATGAAGATAGAGAAATAAATATATTAGCATGTGTCGCTCAGAATCCATCTACATCGACCCGACAAATTTCAACAGAAATGGGCTCCTCTCAACGCACTATTGTCAGAGTGTTGAAGAAGCATAAATTTCGTCCCTACAAATTATCAGTATCACAAACTTTACATGAAGGTGATAACATCAGACGAATAGCTTTTTGTAGATGGTTTAAAGATCAGGGTCAAAACGATCCACACTTTTCAATGAAAATATTATGGACTGATGAATCTCGTTTCACAAATTGTGGAATGTTTAATAGGCACAATGAGCACATATGGTCTCAAACAAATCCACTTCACGTTGAACATAGGAGACCACAAATTAAATTTGGGTTTAATGTTTGGTGTGGTGTTATAGGATCAACTGTTCTTCCTCCTTTTATTTTTGATGGATCACTAACTGGCAATCGTTATCTTAATTTTTTACAACAAGATTTCGAGGAAATGTTAATTTAAATTTAAGAACCCGAGCAATGCTGCAATGGTTTCAACATGACGGAGCGCCTCCGCACAATCAACTAAATGTTAGAAATTATTTAAATTTGAACTTCCCTAATCAATGGATTGGACGAAATGCACCCATTGAATGGCCGGCTAGATCCCCTGATTTATCAGTTTTGGATTTTTTCTTGTGGGGTGTACTAAAGGACACAGTATACAAAAGAACATATGAAACAATCTACGATTTAAGAGAAGCTGTCTTAGTTGCTTTTAATAACATCGATAGGCGTAAAGTACGCAATGCTACAAATTCTGTTGTGAAGAGACGCAATTTGTGTATTAATAATAATGGAGGTATCTTTGAACATTAATAATGTTGTGTGACCTTAATAAAAGTTCTTGTAGTTTTCATTTTATTACTACATAAGTTTTCATTTGGTTTGTATTTTATCAGTTCGAAATTCAATTGTTTTCAATAAAAACCATAAAAATGTCTATATACTCTTTATTTTTTAAAATAACCATATCAAACCTTATATCATTGTAATCAGCAAAAAATAAGCTTTTTAATGATGTCAAAACCAACTATGGTTTCCATTTAAAAAACACAAGTTTGTGTCATAACTCGATAATGGTGAACGAAAAAAAATATTAGCTACATAGTTTTATTTGGTGTAAAATTATTTAAAGCTTTTGTCTGAACACTTTTTCTCTAAAATTACTATTAACGATGCTAAGCATGTATAAAGAAAATCGTAAAATTTAGTTTTCTTTGAATATCTAATAAGCCATGAAAGTATCGGAGAAACAAAAGCAGTTTTAAATCAAACTCGTAAAACTGCGCATCTTTCCCCATTTAAGCGTTTTTCTATCTCCAGTAGTTTCCGAGATCCCAATGCTAAACATTCAAAATAACTCACCCTGTATATTATATGTTCTCTGGTGATGGAGATGATTCCATACTGGAATTCGCAGAGTCCTCCTCTCTAGAAAAAAAAAGATATAAATTTATACAAAATAATTTAAATTAAATTATACCCAAACTTGATTAAAATGTACAACACTTTTAATGGTAAAATTATTTCTCAAATCATTATTAATTTAAAAAATATGGTTATATGTAATCGTCAAACTATTAAAAATAATTTGACTAAGAAATTGTCCTTAATTTTATGATACTATTAATATCTAGATAATTTCTTCTTGCCTAAAAAACGCTGACTCCATAAATTGTAGCTTCGAATCTTCATTTGGGAAACGAAATTGCAGTATTCTTTGTTCTTTATACAAAAGTCTTATTATATCCATTTCATTACCACCTAAGAGGACACACTTAACTCTTTGAATATACAGATTGGGCCTACTGTCTATATAAAGAACGTTGAAATGGCTTCCAGTGGGCATTATTTCCAACTTGCATTCTGTTTCAGGACCATTGTCAATTTTTAAAGATACATTTTGCAACCACATGTTGCTCGTATTTGATTTCTTTCGTCGCATTTTCATATTTATAAAGAATAATTCTTAAAAAAAAACTCTTTTTGTAATAAGTTAACAAAAAACTACTGATAAATACCTTAACCAATACGAAGATAATATCAATATCAAACCCTGTCCCAGTGTTGGAATTGTTGATTGTTGGTAGCAGTTGGTAGATTGAGACGACTCTAAAGTGCACAGGAGGTCTGAACTAATACGCATACGTGCGAAATTACAAACGAACGCGGCAAATACTATTTTAAAAGTTTGTGTGCGTCCTTAGACCATAGAAATAGAGTAGGGAGAACGCGTTTCCAGTATGCGCGTAATAGAGAACACGAAAACAGCGAGATGAACGTTCTTGATTAGTGTGTTTGAAATACATATTTTTGTAGCAGTGGCCGTATGAAAATGCACAAATATAAGTAACGTCAGTAATCTTATACTTGTTTCTTATAAAAAAATCATTTAAATTCATTTGCTTAAATGACAAGAATTAACAGTTTGGTTCGTTACGTCTATCAATATCTAGAACTGAGTTACAATTGACGGCGAATTAGGTACTACATTTATCAATTTAAAGTTCAATTTCAATTGACAGATGAATATCAAGTTTAAAAGTTGATGTTGATATTTTAATATTTGAGAAAAACGGTACTCTGGTGTTATATTTACTAACCATCTATGTAAATAAACTTATAAGATCAGGTTTTCGGTGTAAGTAAAAGAAAACAATTTTTTGATCGTAAATTAGTATATTTGCTTTTAGAACCAACAAGAAACTTATGAGAGATTGCATTTTTTTGATTTTTCATAAACACAAAAAAAAATGTTAATACCTATTAAACTAAATAACAAAGTTGGAATGTACCATATATTTTATAACAATATATACATAATATAAAACACATAATAATAAAAAAATATCTACATAAACCTAGACGTACAGCACTAAATATACTTGTACATGAATTATTCTTATAGGATAGCTTATACCTAAAAAGACATAATAAATACTTATATAACTTTCTTCTTTGAAGGGTAGCATTCTTGCGTTTTCATCTTACGCTTAGATGTCAACGTCTTCTGTTCATACTCTTTCATTATTTGATGAAATTTATACACGTTCCATTATCTTCATCATCAAGTGCTACTAAAAAATTTCGAATATTCTCATATTCCATTTGTGTTTGCATTTGTTGTCAACTTCTTCTGAGATAATATGTTTTTCCGCTATAAACAAATCAATTTCCTCATTGTTGTACAGTGTCATATTTGATGGTCCTGCATCAAGTGTTGTAGTGACATTATCTAAAACAGATTTATCTCCCTTCTCCTTTTCATACAAACAAACCAAATGTACATGCTTACAAATGGTTGTTTTCACAGCGTATTCTTGACATTCACACTTACATCGATGAATACAAATTTTACATGCATGACAAAATAAAGTCTTGCACTCCTGTTCGCACAATCCATTATAACTAACGGAATCATCACCTATTTTATAGATACTAGCAAAGCAATAGATATATCTTATCTTATCTTAAGCTTTAAAAATGAAAGCATAATTTTTACCAGCAGCATTCCATTCTTGAACTTTTAAAACTACGTGGCCATCATATCATTTACATGTCTTTATTTTGTATGTTATGTTTGGCTGCCAAATACTGAACATCTTTTCTATGCAGCAAATGTATTCTTTCCAACTTATCTGAATGAGTGTTTCTTGCCTCGGCTACAATTCTGTCAACACTAACACCAACTTCAGCTTTCCTACAATTTCAGTTTATTCCATTTTTGACAGAAGTTGGCTTCTAATTTCTTCTTTGTGCCCCACATGTGTTTTCCAAAATGTAACAATCCTCTCACCTACAAAAAAATATATTTATAATCAATTTGCCTGCTGATTTTTACTGTCTTACTATTTATACACATTTTGATTATTAAGCGAGATGCACATGATCTTCTAATTTTTATAGAGCCACCAGGTTTCTCTGTTCGTATTTTGCAATTGCTTTGAAAGCCTACAAATTTTAAAGTTATATGTACCGGGTGTTTTTTTATCTTTGATATCATTTTGATTACCTGCAACTTTATTGTTTTTAAAAATATCAGAATGAAGCAAAAATCATTTTGTATAGGTATCTATGAAGTTTTTTACGTTTTAAAAAATAAAACAAAACACTAACGTTTTTCCAAGATATTAACCTAACTTATATTTTTTTAAATGGAAAGCCCTAAATATTTTCGGATATTTCGCTTTTACATGAAATTTCAAGTATATTTTATAAAGCATACCCCATACCTATCTTCAACGGTTTGCGAAAAAACGGCGTTTGAACATGCAACAAAGAAAAATTTAGTTTTGTAACCCTGTTCTTAAAGATGTCGAAATCAAACAGAAATCATTTTTCATAATTATTTAGAAAGTTTATTTTTAATAAAACAAAAGATTAACGATTAACAAAGTATCAAATTATTAAAAAAAACAATTTTACAAAATTAAATTATATTAAAAATGGCATGTTTAAACGCCGTTTTCTCGCAAACCGTTGAAGATAGGTATGCTTTATAAAATATATTTGAAATTTCACGTAAAATCGAAATATCCGAAAATATTTAGGGCTTTCCATTTAAAAAAATATAAGTTAGGTTAATATCTTGGAAAAACGTTAGTGTTTTGTTTTATTTTTTAAAACGTAAAAAACTTCATAGATACCTATGCAAAATGATTTTTGCTTCATTCTGATATTTTTAAAAACAAGAAAGTTGCAGGTGATCAAAATGATATCAAAGATAAAAAAACACCCGGTACATATAATAAAATTGTTTAGTAAAAGTGCAAATAATCATCTACCTTTAATATTACTTCTGTTGCAACTATAAAATACCTGCTTGATTGTTCACCTAATATTGTATTGGATACTACATAATTTGTTTCAATTTTTTCTGTTTGAATCCACTACTTGTATTCTAAATCACTGGAAAAAGTAAATGTCAGTACTTCAATATGAATATTATGTTTTGAGTTAATATGGGTATTTAATCTTTCATATGTTGTAAATAGTACATCTTCCTCCAAGCACAACGGACACATAATACGTTGGTTCTTCTTACAGTTAGGTAAAATTTGTTGAATCTTTTTCATTTTCATATGTAGTACTGGAATCAAAAAAAGTTTTATTACAATAATTGCAAAATCTTTCTCATCCTGGTTATCCTTTGAAGCCATATTTTCTAATTTCGATGTTCCTGGCTACAACTAAAACACTCAAATTTAAAATGTTAAGGCTTTTCAATTAATTATTATATTAAAAATACAAAATTCACTCTAGTATTGAAAAATACAAAGTGTGTGCAGAAGGCCACTTCAACTTAGTTTGTAATAGTAGTCTATGATAGAAGTTCACCACATAACATAAAAACAGCAAAGTGCACGGCAAAGTGAAACAAAAATACTTTAAAATACCAAAGCACGCCTAAATTGCTGATCTGCCTGCACATGCGCAGAAAGCCGGACCTCTGTGCCTTTTAGAGTCGTCTCTAAATATGAACGGGTCTTGATTCAAATTTATTTACCTGGACGACGCGACGTCCGAATAGATATCCGAACGCACCCTTGGTCTTGTTTATTTTGTGGTGCTATCTATGAGATAATGTACAAACTTTCAGTAAGCAACGTTTTACAGAACGCCTATGTTTTTTATCATTCGTATTTTTTGCTTTTCAGACAAATAAAAGCGTATTTTTTATTTCTGTTTGCACTATCTTTTCGCAAAACATGCGTAGATTATCCTAATGCTATCCTTATGCCCTTGGTTATATTTCTTTACTTTTAGAATTAGTTAATTACGATTTATAACAATTAATTGCTTTAGACTATTCACTACTTAATTATACATCATTCCACTTTTTAAATTTTATTATTCATATTCTTATTCTCACAAGAAGCATAAAATAAGATTTTGGTACAAAACAGACTTGGTCGGTAACACTATAACCGGGCCTTAATCAACGATTAGAGTTAACCGGCGTTGGAAAAACGGAAATTTGTACTAACCGGTGTTTTAATCGGAGTTGGAAAAACCGGCCCTTAATGATATAACTTAAGACAGACGTTTTACATTCCATTGCAAACCTTTATCAATATAATTTTTGATCTCGCGGTATTAAACCCTAATTTGTAATCAACTTTATTTTGAATTTCCCGCTATCAAATACATTTTGAATCGCCCGCTATTTGCTTAGTGTTATTGAAAACTGTAATTTTTTGATGTCATCGCCATCTATATTTGCCCGCAGGCAATACAAAACGCGGTTAAAAATGTTGCCTTGACTGCGCCACTAATCTCATCTATATGATATAGGCAAAATTAGTTTAGTAATAGGGTAAAAACACAGATTAGAAACAGTGGCGCAGTCAAGCCAAAATTTTTATCCGCGGTTTGTATTGCGTGAAGGCCGATATAGAAGGCGCTGGCATCAAAAAATTACAGTTTTCAATAACACTAAGCAAATAGCGGGCGATTCAAAATGTATTTGGTAGCGGGAAATTCAAAATTAAGTTTATTAAAAATTAGGGTTTAATACCGCGAGATCAAAAATATATTGATAAAGGTTTGCCATGGAATGTAAAAATCTGTCTTAAGTTATATCATTAAGTGTCATACTCTTTATCTATGGTCATACTGTCATTAATATTTGTCATTATAAGAGAAAATATAATGACAAATATGGACAATATGACAATGATATAACTTAAGACAGACGTTTTACATTACATGACAAACCTTCATCAATATAATTTTTGATCTCGCGATACATGATTATAACACTGTAATTAAATTGCATACTATTTACTAGTTCTCGTAGTAATGAGGAATCAATTCTAAGGAAAACAGTATACAGTACGATATTCAATGACAATGCTGTAACCACACAATAACGTTTTAAAGAAAAGAATTACTTAAATAATTACACTTTAATATTGCTACGTAGAAAAGGTACAAAGTACATTTATGAATATTAATAACTAACATCTAACACGTATGTTTTAGTTAAATTACCAGTACAAAAATAAAGTAACGAAGAATAGCATAATCTACCAAAAGTAGAATATTCGACTAACAGAGATATTTTTAACATCAAGATAGAATTTCTGTTGAAAAAGCACAAGTACCTACTCAAAATACTACAAAGTAGAAAAGGTATACATTTATGATTACTATTGAAAAATTATAACTAACATCCAACATGTGTTTTAGTTAAATTACCAGTACAAAAATAAATTAACGAACAATAGCATAATCTACCAAAAGTAGAATATTTGACTAACAAATATATTTTTATTAATAGAATAAAACACCTTTTTCACAAAAAATAGTTTAATAACTAGATGTCACATCGTCAGTAATAACAGTTACTACTGACGATGTGTGCAGTGCACACGAAATGTGACATCTAGTTATTAAACTATATTTTGTGAAAAAGGTGTTTTATTGTATTACTATTTCTATATTTCACAAGTGTTCAACATATATTACTACAAAGATAGTTTTAACAATAAGATAGAATTGCTGTTGAAAAGTACAAGTACCTACTCAAAATACTACAAAGTAGGTAATTAAACCCGATAGATACACAATGACTTAAGCCCATGTTTACTACCACCATTTACAAAATCTTGTATTACATAAATGATGAACATAAAATAAGGTGACATAAATAAAAATATGGATACATAAGATACCTAACAAATTTAGTAGACGTCTTTTCATCAATATATAATTAAAAGAGTGACAATTAGGGCTTAAAAACTAAATAATGTTAATTACATGGCTATAGAACAAAACAAAAAAATTAAACCTGCAATAACTAACACCAAATTGGTTAATTTATTGTTGTCGTAAAACAAATCAGACTTCCAATGATATGGCTGCCTTAAGCTCCATGGGTGGCCTCATGGGATGGAGTGTCGGCACTGCATTTCTGTTGAGGTGTACTGAATGAGGGTGTGCATAGTATGTTGTGTCAAAATGTAGGCTGCAAAGTTTCTTATTACATGTTGTACTGGCATCTAGCACAGGTTTCATGTCCATTTGCTGTTGCCAAGTTTCGCTCCTGAATAATAAAATATAATAATTACAACTGTATACTAACAAATATCAACGATAGTATAAAGGCACATTTTCATTATAGGAAACTGCACAGGAAAATCATTAAGAAAAACCATAAATGCTTCTGTACCAAGAAATCTGAAGTTTCTATTAACACTGCTAAACATGGATTGATTGCTTGTGAAAAAACATAATATAGAAACTTAAAAACAAGTAGTAAGTTTTTCGTGTAGTTTAAAGGCTTTCTTATACACCCATAGGGTTAAACTGCAGTTGAGGTGTCGGGCGACTAGTGTACCTTATAGAGAACCTCTAATTGAACACCTTTTTCTTATAAAATTATCAATGCAAACATAGAGAAATGGAGATAAAAAATAAATTAGGTACTGACCAAGTCAATTTTGCAGGTTACATCTCATGTAAGGTATCCCATATAGATCATTGAAATCATGAAAATCACTATAATTGATGTTTATTTCACATAATCACACACAATTTAGGTCAATTTGTATGTTTTCTTAAGACTTCTGCGATTTTAAAAGCACCATCAAATGTCAACGAAAACAGCTGATATCATGTGATCTCGTATTTACAATTTTGCTAAAATTCAATCGAAGAACGTGGAAATCAAAGGTAATTGTTGTGTTGTGAGCTTAAATAAACATCATTTATTGCGATTTTCATTATATCAATGCTCTATATGGGATATCTCACATGGGCTGTAACCTGCAAGATTAACTCGGTGAGTACCTAATTTATTTTTTATCTCCATTTCCCTACATTTGCATTGATAATTTTGTAAGAAAAAGTTGTTCAATTAGAGGTCCTCTATAATGTATACTAATCATTTTGTCAAAAATCGCCTGACATCTCAACTACAATTATTCTCACTTATATTATACTCCTAATAATTGCAAACTTTAATTGGTGTAATCGGAAACCAACAAAATCCTTGCTACAACCAGGTGGTCCTTGTTGCACTTAGAATCAGAACTACAAACAAAAAATCTCCAGCTCACCTTCGGGTTATATGTCAACTATTAGTGCCATTAGTTACTTGTTCGCATTCTCGGAAAATATGCATCGCTCTTGCTTGTACGCCGCACATACAATTGATACAATGCACCAGCTTCTATCCATATTTTAAGTCTAAAAATGCATTATGTCAACTTAATAAAATTATCATATTACTCTTTACAGAACTTACGGTACGATTATAACACCACTAACTAAGAAGTAATAAGAAAAATAATGTTTAGCAACACACACAAAATTTGTTGGTTAACGGCCTGTACGCGCTTGCATAAAACAGCACAGTAGTAGCGACATCTCAATTATTCGGTTAAAGTCATGATTCAAATTTACTTCTAGGTCTCTTGTTTCTAACACCGTGGCGCCCTCTAGGTGCGCCTGCACTAGGTAGATTAAGCGGCAAAACCCCTCATTTAAGTGAACCATCCGATAATCCGTGGGTAAAAATAAATCCTCTTTTAAGGCTGGCGTCTCGGTACGCTGCACCGGACAATATTCACGTTGAAAACATGCCCACATTTTTTTGATAAGAAATGGAAACTATTAATTTAATTGTTATAAAAAGTACACAGTTATGTTAAGGAAACTTGATTCGAGGTCGTAGGGGGTTTTTAAATGTCTAATTGGGCTGTTTTTACACTATATACTGTGAATAAAATACCCCTTTTAGAGGTAAAAATAAATATTTTTTATCTGTAATTTTCAAATAAAGTATAGCATTCTTGCACCCCCCTTGACCTCAAAAAATTAGTTTGCATTGTAACAAAAAATACTGCAACGAAAATAATATCTTCGTTTGTAAATGGTATCCAAAATAAAAATGCGTGGACATTATATGAAATTAGGGTTACAATTCAACTATAGTGTGGAGAAAAACCGTTAAGATGCAGAATTATCACGCCAGGAACTTGAATATTAGTGTAGCTTCTGGGCATTAGGGGGCACTGGAAATTGTGCGTATATATGTACCTATTATTAATTAAAAATGTCAGGATAGGTACTTTTATTTACGCAAAAGTACAATTGCTCACAATACTTCGTCTAATAATAAAAACAGTTATATATTATTATTATTATATATTCAACAGTTTAACACTTTGCGTAATGTAATATAAAATATACACCTATAAAAAACAAAAACGATAATAAATTTGCTATAGGTATAATAATCTTACACATTGTTTACTTTCGAGCGATGTATATTTATAGCAATTTTTGACAGTTTGACATTATTTGAAATATGTGTGTTGTGATAACTGGACGAAAAGGGAAAACCTTTCTTGATTTAATAATATGATATAATTAACTTCTTATAATGTTATCTAATTACGATTACATGTGTATTGTATTGTACTGAAATAAGTAAAATCTGCAGTGGTACAGCTTATATCTTGATAATCTCGAAGACTTAAACAATGCTTCTGCTCGTACTATTATCAGAATATAATATCCAAACAATCACATAAACATGGATAAACTAGAAGATGGTATACCAACTCTAGGTATATTTTATTTAGTCTACTTCAGAAAATTAAATAATTCTTGATGCACAAATTTATTGAATTCTGCGACGGGACTACAAAGGCATTTTGATACCTATAAATATATATAGGTACATTTTTTACTTATTCAATAAATTTTGAGATTTACCGGTGCTTAACGCAAATTATCATTGTGTACATTACTCTAAATAAATACTAATTCATTTATTCATAGTGTATGATTAAATAAAAGTAATTTTTATATTATACACGTACACACAAACAAAGAAGCTGAAAGATTTACTGTTGCAGAGCATAACAAAATCTATATTATTCCTACTAATAATATTTATACGTCTAATTTGCTATGATTCCGATTGATAATTGGTAGAAAGGATTAAATATAATAATCCAAAGAATAAGGAATATCGCGGATACATAAAATATCAGAAAAAGAAAAATATTGGGTATAATCCGCTGTAGAGCAACCGTAGACACGTGTTTCTGACTAATTGGTCGTCATCAGTACGGTGTAGCCAAGGAATAAGGTGGGATAACCTTGGAGATGTAAGCTAAACGATTACATTTCCTGGGTCTCGGATGGCACGCAGGTTGACATTGTCTTCCTCGTGGCGACGTTAGTTGTTGTCCTCAAAACCGAGGATCTTCTAGCTGAAGCTACAAATGGTGGTCTGTCACCTGATGGTCTTCCGATTAGCTTACATCTCCAAGGTTATCCCACCTTATTCCTTGGCTACACCGTACTGATGTCGACCAATTAGTCAGAAACACGTGTCTACGGTTGCTCTACAGCGGATTATACCCAATATTTTTCTTTTTCTGATATTAAATATAATACCTATACACGATAAATATAACAAGCTTTTTTGAAAACTTTTTGGCTTATGAGCCGCCATCTGAAAAAACCGCTAAATTTTTGCACTATACCAGTTTTTACAAAATATCTTCCAAAGTATTCCAATACTTCCCGAGATAGACCTCTTTGAATTTACAGATTTTTTCTTAAAAATGTAAAAATCAAAGATTTTTAGTTGGTTTTTGCTCGATAGTAAGTATATAGTGAATCCTACGCTAAAGTTTGACACTGCATTTATAGTAGAGGTAAATAGCTAAAGTTCCGAAGCTCCAAATGTGGCTTGTCGTCCAGACACATTTTGTCTTATATAACAAAATATCACCATTTGGTTCTTATAATGTAAAGTTGTGGTATATCTGACACTTTTGTTGATGAAACTTATGTAGTATATAATTTATTTATAATTATTTATCAATTATTTATTTACTTACAAATTTATTGATATATAATTCACAGACCTATTGAATATATGAGATATACAAACTTAGCAATAAATGAACTTTTTTTTGTTTTTAATAAATAGATACATTAATTTTGTCAGTATTAAGTTATTGCGTAACGTGTCTTCCTAAAAGACTACAAAAATATTCAAAAGAGAGTATCATAGTCTAAACGAGCTAGAAGAATCAGTTTGGTCTTAAACTTTAGCTACCTACCTCTACTATAAATGCTATGTCAGACTTTAGCGGAGAATACACCAGTTACTTACTATCGAGCAAAAACCGATTATAAATCTTTATTTTGACATTTTTAAAAAAAATTCTCTAATTTCAAAGAGGTCTATCTCGGGAAGTAATGAAGCTAAATATTCCGTTTTTGTATTAAATTGTAGAAAATTTTCTCTAGTTTAATAAGAACGTAAACGGCTTTTTTGCTCAAACTAATACTTTAGGAGATATTTTGTAAAAAGAGGCTAAAAAATTTAGCGGTTTCTTCAAGATGGCGGCGTCTGCGGTAGTGGGGAAAATAAGAAAACTTGGGACTTTGAAACAGTGTACCAATCCATACACCATATCAAAATATCAAAGGTACCCTAATTAATTGAACCATGCGAGATTTTTTGGTATAGTTTGACTGGGCTATATGTATATTCTCCAAGGATATTACATCGGTGGTGTTTCTATCACAGAAAGTTAATATTCTACGTTTTAGATATCTCTTGAAGGTACTAGATTTGGTAGACCATATAAAAATATGGCACAATAGGCTTAAATTATGTGTTCTGCATGTTCAACCATTTCGTCAGGTAGATAGCTTCTTTTTCGGTGGTTTATACCAAAAATTCTTTATGTTGTCATTAATAGTGAAATATTAGGTAAGTCTATTAAAAGAATATAATAGTTGATATGTCATCTTTGGATAATATGGAAAATCAAAACCTTATTTTGGCAAACTTACTTCAGTTCGGTAAAATATATTTAGGTACGTTTAACAACTAAAATAATTACTTTCACTTCTGAATGTTGCGCATCTCCAATATTATTTAAGAAGATAATAAAATATGAATAATGTTAAGTACACAAGCGCAGTTGATTTTTGCCAAAAACACTAGTGTCACCTATAGACAACCTATAATTAAACAGATTTACTATGAAAATTAATTGTGGACTAAAATATAAACGTAAGTAATTAATACCTATTGATCTTTTCTGGTTACATTCTGAATCATATCTCCTAAACACACAGTTAAAGTTACGAAAATCACAATATAAGCTGTATGTTTTAGTTCATATGTTCAGAGACCGGACACGAGCGGCCGATGACTCATCACCCACGCGCACTATTGAAATTTTGTATTTTTAAAAAGTTTTTAATTTTATTTATATAATTGGATAACAAGTGGGTGGTGATCTATAAAATACAAAATACTTTTTTATTTGTTTATATTGTAGTTCAAATCGAGTAAATTCTCCGTACTTTATTAATCTCACGAAATATAAGGTAGGTAAATAGAAGAAAGGAATTTAACATTAAAATCGACTTTTTTGCTGCCCGTTTTCTCGACGAAACCAGATGTTGCATCACCATACGAATAGTGCTATTCAATAACTGCGTGATGTTATACATTATTTCTTTTGTCATTCATTACACAATGTTTAGAATAAAACTGCAGTCTATGGTCGACTGTTCTACTTTTTCTACCCTTTGTAACACATCACACAAAATGTCACTCATAAATATTTTATTTTCATTACTTTTTAACAGTTTTTGTGCGGCAATAGAAGCTTGATGGCATTGTCCATCATTCTTTTTACAATGACCCATGTTTTAAATCCAAAATTCATTAAACACATTACAAATTAAGCGAGAAAGAATACTTCAAACTGACTTGTTCTTTACCATGTTTATAGTCACATGAATTACTAAATATTGTTATTATTATTACTTCAAAAAATATTTTTTCCAAACATAAATTGTTTTATTCCTATTTATTTTATAAGGTGTACCTACTTGAAATTTTATAAATTGCTATAAATGAATGCTTGTATTTATTGATGCTTGACTGTTGAGATTATTTCTATATAGTCAGGTTCGTAATAAATACTAGCATAAATTTAAAATACCTATGTAGACAAAAACGTGTTGAAAGCGTTTCTTTAATAATTTTTTGTGCCTGTTAGTTTTTTGTCTGTCTATGTTCGAGTTCATTTAAAAGCCCCAGATATAAATTTGTTGCTGTAATAGCAATCTACATTTCTATTGCTTCATCTCTCATCCTCAATTAAGTTCGTCTATTTGCCAACATGAACCGCCACATTACCGACACCTAATCCTACCCCCCCACATTATATTCTTCATCACCACCAAACTGAAAACTAAACGCCAGCCTTAAGCCTTACATTAATTTCATTATATGCTCTAGTAGTACATGTTTCGGCCCATGGCCATCTTCAGCTAGAATAGTCAAATCAACAGGAAAATACACGTCCAAATGTAGCAACGTACAAAGTAATAAAACAAAAACAAAACTCAAACATTACAACGGTTATAGATTAAAATTATTGTATAACATTAAACATCAAACACAAACAACATTATTGTAGATAGGTAAAATTTTGAAAGTTTTAAAATTCTTTTATATTTGGAAAAAATTAAATGGACGGTATGAAGAAGTACATGCTGTCGGGATGACGGTACCCGGTGTCCCGATATGAACTCATCTGTATTCCCCTATTATCGTACCCCTCCATTTCATGTTTGCATGCACATGTGTGCGTGTCTGTGTTTCCCTATATCTACTTTTATTTCAGTCAAACGGTATAGGTTATCACGTTTATCAGAATTATAGATATAGGTATGCATACTTACTTTTAAGTCCTTGAAAAAGATACCTAATATGCTTGATTACTCATATACCCATATACTTTGCATAATAGAACTTGCAACAAGGCAACCGGATATAAAGATGGCGTTATTACGAGACTACTAAAGATAATAAGAGATGTAATATCTCTATTAAACCTGTACTGCATAATGGGGTTGAGACTAGAGGTGGGCAAAACGGTTCTTTTCATTGACCCGGCTCACTCGGTTCAGCTCCTCATAGTGAGCAGGGTCCCGGAATCGGCTCATTTGAACTAGTGATGGGAGTTCTCGAGAACAAAAAATCGAAAGTACTCGATTCTTAAAAGTACTCGTTGTTCTCGAGAACTTGATGCAAAGTACTCAAGCATTTTTAGTTCTCGGATATACCGCAGAACAGAGTTGGGTAGTATTCGAATACTCGGTATTCTGAATCCTATCCAGAATACATTTGGTTGGTATTCGAATACTATTCAAATACATTTGTGTATTTGGTATTCGATATTCGACTGAATACTTTTTTGCTCAGTACTCGGTATTCTGGATTCTGAATACGGTTTTTGAATCCCAGTATTCGATTACCCACTTTGTATTCAAATCCAGTATTCGAATACTGATATTCGAATCCCGGTATTCGAATACTGTTTAATTAGTTTTATCAAAGTGTATAACGCAACCCGCCGATCGGGTTAAATTATAAATTGCGAAAACGCGAGACGAGACAGGTCCCCTAAGGACTTTAGAAGTTTAGATTCGATAATTAGGTTCGTACTATACGTACGCACTTGTGTAGTAACCGCAGTATTGCCATTCTATTCTATAATAAATTTTAATACCTCTACTCTTAATCTTTTGGCAACAAGTGATGTAAACTCCGTCTTAAACTCTAACATTTCTTTGAGATCCCGACATACAACTATTTTAAATAAGTGCAATGAGCTTTGGAAATGCGCTGCAAGACCCAAGAGCGCAGAAGTGCTTCAAAAGATACTTGGTCATACTTTAAGTTATCCAACAGTCACTCGCTGGAACTCTTTTTTTAATTCAATTTCTCAAATATTATCTATATCCAAGGAGAACCTAACCAAACTATATAAAGATTTAAACCTTAAAGAAAATCTAAAAGATGCAGATCTTCTTTATCTGCAAGAATACTCTTGTATTTTGAAACCAATTGGCTGAAACAGTAGATTTTCTACAAGGAGACACTCACATATATTTTGGTTATTTAATACCAACTATAACTTCTTTAAAAACGAAACTGATTAAAGTTAAATCAATCACGACACTTAATAGGAGTACCAGCTTCATTTTAGAACACATAATTAATCGCGTCAATGCCAGATTTGAGCAGTACTTTGACCTTACAAAAGCCGAAGCAAAAGAGGCAATAATTGCTGCAGTAACTTTGCCCGACTATTAAATTTAGGTGGCTATCACAAACCGTTTCATGGCAGTGTGTATTAGACATTGAGGAATTAAAAAATATTGTAATTGATGCTGGTGTGGAACTCCAAAGAGATATTCAAAAACCAGATTTTAATAAAAAAGAATCAACGCCCAATAATGATATTAAGTTTTTCGAATTTGAAAGTGAGGAAAATCTAGAAAAAAATAGCGATTTAATTTCTCGGGATAATAGGGATAAACTAAAAGGAAAAATTCAACTTAACCTTTTGCAATATCTTGAAGATAAAAGATTAGGTTTGGAGATGCTTAATGATTACCCTTTAATTAAACCAATATTTTTAAGATATAACTCCATATTACCGTCGTCTGCTCCAGTAGAGCGATTGTTTTCTTTTGCGGGTATGGTGAATACGCCAAATCGTCAGAATTTAAGTGACGATCTTTTTGAAATGTTGGTTTTGTTGAAGGCGAACGGGATAGCAAATTCTTAACCTTAATGTTTCATCATTTTACTTGATTTTTTTTATGTTTATATCTTCGTATAAGTGTCGACTAATAGTACTAATACGTCGTTATGACTTTATGAGATATATTACATTGGTTCCTAATCTTATTTAAATAAGAAAAAAATATTTTAAGTTTTATTTATTATTTAAGATTTTTTTTCAAGGTTAGCTTCTTCTCCAATGTACCAAAGTACTTTATTTTAAGTTTTCTTTATTATTTAAGTATGTACGTAGTAGGTAGGCCGTAGGTACGTAATAGGAATTGTTTTTTTTTATAACTTTCATAATCAAAAATCAAGATTTCTTTATTTTTTATTAAATAGTAAGTTTATGTTTTTGTTATCTCACGGCGTATCTACCAAAGAACTTTAAGTTTTATTTATAACTTTAATACCGTTGTTTATACTTTTCTTTATTAAAACTTTAAGTAAATAAAAATTAATAATGTCTTTTATTAAAGAATTATTTCATATAATCTCCCTGGTGACACTGTGTATCAAAAAATTATATTTTAAGCTTTATTTAATATATATTTTTTATTTTTTATATATTTTTATAAATTAACTAAATAGATAACAATCAAACCTATGTGCGCATATGTTCATTTCAGTTGGAATATTCATGAAGTATTCACATGTAAATGAATCCAGGTATTCAAATACAGCAGTATTCAAATGCTTTTGTTTCTTTGTATTCGAATCTTGATTATTCGAATACAATTTTGAATACAGTATTCAGGATTCGTATTCGAATACCGGATTACAGTATTCGACCCAAGTCTGCCGCAGAATCAATTAGAGAAAAATTAAAAATTAGGAAAAAGGAAGGTGGGTGGTAGTCTACAATTAACAATTATAGTGTACCTAACATGAAAAGTTTGTAAAATTATAAAATGAATCGAGTTTGAAAGGTGTGGGTGAATAATATAAATCTATATTTGTACTTATATCTATTATATTATGTATTATTATTAACACGAAAAATAACATCAATTTTCAACAAAATAAAATTTGTTGTCAGGGATTCTTTACTGTTAAGATTTGATTGTTTATACTATCAATTCTTCCAAATAATAATATGTATTGCGCTTTCCCATGTGTTTTCAGGCAGTGCCGATCACTTATGTTTATTTGTGAAATTTATTAATATACAGGGTGTTTAAAAAAGATGCGGCAATATTAAAGGGGTTGATTGTCCAGGTCATTTTATACAAAAAAGTTTATAATAAATAAGGTCCGCAAACGCTTCGTTACCGATCTACAGCGTGTTGAAGTTTAATTAAAAGAAACAGTAAAACTTAGATTTATCCAAGACGGCATAAAAGATGAATACTTTCGAAAGTTTTTCTATCAGGAGCAATACGGCCAGGAAATCTTTCAGTATACAACCGCCTAGCTTCTAATGCATTTCCATCAGCAAGTCCATAAATGTAGTGCATGTCGGTCATCTCTGCATTTGTATAGCGATTCATGATAAGGAAATTCAACAAATTCGACACATACAAAATTATTAATCATATGTCATTCAATATGTCAGTGAATAGAACAGGACTGTTTAAAAATATTTTTGTAAGCATGATAAATGTACATGCACTAAAATGTGTTTTTTTTTACTAAAAAACGTTACGTCGTACGATAAAAAGTTAAGAGAGCTTTTTTCTTCACAATTGAACAAAGAATAGAAACATATTTTTATTTTTAGAGAAATCAGCGGCGTCCTATTTTTTTCTTGAAAAATAACACGCCCAAAATTTCATTATGAAGTTTAATGCCATCTTGGAGAAATCTCTTTACTGTTTCTTTTAATTAAACTTCAACACGCTGTAGATCGGTAACGAAGCGTTTGCGGACCTTGTTTATTATAAACTTTTTTGTATAAAATGACCTGAACAATCAACCCCTTTAATATTGCCGCATCTTTTTTAAACATCCTGTATGTCGTTTTAAATGGTCTCAATATGCGTGACAAGCATATCGGATTCCAAAATAAAATGTTAGACATAAAATAATATCCAGAGCGATGTTTTTTCTTAATTATTATTATTATTCTTACGCAACTTTGTTTTGGTCTCGGGCAGTATCGGTTCTCTGATAAATACTCGATTCCGAAATGTTCTCGAGAACAAAGTATTCGATTCTGACTAAATTATACATTCATTTGGTATTTATAATTATTAAAGAGAATGCCATTCGAACAAAAAGTAATTAGAACTAGAGCATTTCATAATTTTCATAGCATTATTAAATGGCAATTATGATTATGATGCAGGTGTAATAAAAGTATTTGTAAGAATTTTGTAACTCACAGACAACTAATAAATTAAATAGTTTATTTTATTATCCAAAGGAATATTTTTGTTGGTGTATGCAACATTTTCTTTGAGCGGAAGGTGCCCCTACAAGATTCATGGTAGGGCAAATCAAAAATAAGTCTGATGATACGCTTTTGCAGAAGAAACACTCTTTGTATATCCCTCGTTTGGCCCCAGACAATAACATTATAGGAAATTATAGAGTAGGCATAAGCATAATAAACGCTGAGAAGGGATTCGGCATTCAAGATGTTTTTCAAAGTGTGCAAAACATAATATGCCCTCTGAAGTTTACCGCACACGTAATCAACTTGGTTTTCCCATGACATATTTTCATCAAGAATTGTACCTAAGAATTTACAATTTCTAGACCTCAATAATTTGATTATTAAATGTTATGTCTAAACCTGAGCGTGTTCTAATGTCTGTTGTAAAATTCAATAATAACCATCTTATCATGGTTGATTATTAATTTGTTGGCACAACACCAGTCCTCAAAACTTTGTAGAACTATATTGATATTATTGTTGAGCTGTTCTAGATCCGAGTGGGAAACCACTATTGCTGTATCGTCAGCATACAGAAATACTTTGCCATAGTTTATGAAACTAGGTAGGTCATTTATAAATAACAAAAATATTAATGCACCCAAGATACTGCCCTGTGGAACTCCAACGTCCATATCATATTCCTCCGATCTGACGTCACCAAGTCTAACAATTTTTCTGTCTTTTAAAAATGAGACAATCCATTTGTTCAGTTCCCCACGAATTCCCAGGTTATAGATCTTACTACTAACAAAATGACAATTAACGGAGTCAAAGGCTCTGGATAGATCAAACAAGATCAGCACGGTGTATCGTCCTATATCCATTTCATCAAGAATATGCTGCGTACATTCCACAACGCCAGTCTCAGTAGAGAAACCACCCCGAAAACCGTGCTGACAGGGGGTAATGAGATTATGTTTGTTTAAAAAATTAAATATTTTATCAGCAATAATTTTAGAGAAGACATTAGTTAGCGCGATAATATTATAGGAAATAAAAAATATTAATAAACTGTATGTCATATCTACAATTACACATTTATTAAAGAAAAATAATAATTTTATAGGTTATGTAAAAATAAACATAACCTAACACAACAAAGACATGCAATATAAAAAGAAGAATACCACAAGTTATATTTTTAATGTATCAGATAATTATATAATTTAGAAATCCATTTAACTTTTATAATTTCCCCGAAGTTTATAAGTATACTCATTTATAATAATCGACACGATTTTGTTTTTCTTAAGCTTGGTCAAGTACGACCTTCGGATATTTAAATTAAATCATGTAGTGATTAGTGATTTTTTTGCTTTATTTTGAAGTTAAATTATAAATGATCCACTAATCAAACAATAAAGTTAATAAACAAAACTACAATAGTAATTAATTTATGTTTTATAATCAGAAATATTGTGGCTTTCATGTCGTAGTTATTATTATTATTATTAGTATTAAAAACTAGTAATTTATTTTTTGTCAATAATAATATATAAACATGCTGACATTGCAGATATACTTGTTTTAAATGGTGGACATGCTAGAAATAATATATTCAAAGAGAACGTTAAATAAAACATAATAATATAAAAAAAATAAGTGTAGAGAAAATACGGAACAAAGAAATTTAAATGAAATTAAATAAATTCATATTTAAATTTATTGCAGATATTATATTTTTTATATCTATCGTTATTTTCTAATTTTAGTAATATGTATTTATTTCCCGATGAAGGCAAAAAATTAAGCGGAAGTATTTGAAACAGTATCTTTATGCCCTACTGAAAATTTAATCAATATTTTTCCGCGCACAATGTTATAGCAACAAAAAGAATCGATAAAAAGGTTGATTCTATTAAAAGAAAAAATATCCTTAACAGAAAATGTAGATGAAAGGTGTATTTACGAACAAAATATTTCACTAAAAAAATAGGAAACGCATAAACTTACCTAAATCATGAAACATGACATTACATTATATATTTTACAATGCACCAAAAGAAGACGGATTTTGTTCTTAATACAAAATACTTAAATACGTAAGATGTGTTAATACAATATTTGGTCCCATTAAATTAAGAAAAATATGCCAGCAATTCAAACACTAAAATGTTGCTAAATGCATTTAACTAGGGCGGTAGGTGTATATTACAAATGATAATTTATTTTTAGTGTTTAAACGGCTTGATCGTGCATGCACATAATAAAATTATAAAGAATAAATTATTCTAAAAAAAAAAGACTAAAAATACAATTGAGATAGATTTTGAGTGACTATCCGTACGAAATAGGTTATTGATATTAAATAAATTTAAATAGTTCGCCTAGGATGTGTAAAATTAAATAGAAAATTGACTTAAAATGTATGTACATACACTGCATTCCAAAAGTAAGTAACGAATTATTTTTTAAATTTATTAGGTTTTTTTAAGCCCGATGTTTATTTTTCGTTAAATATCGATGACCTCCAGATTTTAATGGTTCAATTAAAACTCTGTTGTTAATATACAAATAAAATTGTTTTTCTAAATAAGGCAGCGTAAAAGGGTATGTTCACAAAAGTTAAGATTGTAAGAATGATTTTAGTATGCATTAACCATCACTGGGAGTGTACAAAGAGTCAAAAACAATTTAAAAACACTGAAATATTAGTCTCAGGAACTGTCAAATGCAGAAAATATTTATGGAGTTTTAAAGACCACTGAATTGATTTTAGTTCTTGCTTGAAATATCTAATCAAATGCAAAAGTGAATAAGAAAAGTAATGTATTGCAAACTGAGAAAAAATTGATGACGTGGCAATAATTACTATAAGAATATTTTATCAATTTCTCTATATTTCTTCCCCAATAAACGCAAAAAGAAATAAATAATAATTTCTTCTTACAAATATGCAATTGCAATGTGCAATATGCAAACAGCAATTGATCGAAACTGATTGCCGTAAATTTATCCTAGAATAAGTTAATTGTTTTAATTGTATCATAGAAGCATATTTGTTTTACTCAAACGTCGCGTCAAAAAATTTCAGACACATTATAACATTACATTTAAATATTTCACAGACATGCAAATGATTGAGAAATACACACAAATACTTATTGAAAATATTATTCTCCAATTACATCAAGCGGCACATTTTAAAACTTATTGCAAAATTAACTACCGAGATGACGACAATCAATTGTGATAATTATGAGTTGGTATTACTGCAAATGAGAAATTAATTTAAAATGTCAAAATTTTATATTAGGAGTTAAATATCCACATAAAAAATATCATTCTATAATAGATGGATATAGCGGCCATTACCGCCATCTTCTATTTATATTTGGCGCTAAATTTGAATATAAAAAAATATTTGATAAAAATTAAGCAACGTATAATAAGTATTAAATTTACGTGTTACAATTATATCAGTCTTTACAAAATCAATAATACCTCAACACTCGTCCAGATAGTCACTGTTTTTTTTTCCTTTTTGTAGTTATAATTATTTCATTTCACTTATACTTAAGACGACTTAACTGACTTAAGGCTGCGTTTGATAACGTTTTGGCGGGAGAGAAATGTACCGGAAAAATACCATTTTTATTTCCATTTTTTCAGGCGTATGATATCAAAACATGTAAATTTTATGCATTAAGCATGAAGATAAAGGTTATACGAAGTGAACGGTCGTATTTTTTTTTAAATTAAGTTAATATATAAGCCGTAAATAAAATGGGAAGTTAGTGGTTTTGCAAGTACTAGAAAAAATGGCTACATTTAAAAATTACACAGTAAATTTATATGTAATATAGGAAGTACACTCGGTATTTATATTTGGAAGGTAAAAATAGTAACAGTAGCTAAATATATGTGTAATTTTTTAAGTGATCCATGAAATAAAATTTGTTTACATTTTTGGTGGGTCTTTACATACATTACAGATATCTGTTACATTTACGTCGCCTAACAGTGTAGCACATATAATATAGATGGCGTTATTATCTTGCAATTATTTAGAGGTTAGTTGTGTGTTATGCGATACTTTAAATATTCATTATAATTTAAAATTATAATTAACAACAATTTTTGCGGTTACTAATTATAAAATTTAGTATGTTACGAGTTATTTGAAAGTACGTAATAGACAATCAACAGTTGGCATCACTGGTTGGCACCACAAAACCAAAAAGTAACTACATAGTTTATTTTGCGAGTTTAATGAAATTGCAATATTTTAAAATATGGAGTTTTCTGTTATCCTTAATTGAAAGATGCCTATGCTTTTACTAATGAGATGAATTATGTAAATCAATTAAACTGGGACTGTTTACGCCGACAAAAGCCTAATAGCTGTTTTATATTTACGAAGTTCGCAAAGAAATTGTCGGCTATGAACGTTTTACATTTTTCTTCAAAATTTGTTAAGGTTGTTGCTAATTACTTAAAATGTAAATATAGGTACATTTTATTTGTTAGCAGTTTTCAGAACTTTGAAATCGTTTATTTTTTAAATAGAAACTGCACACCATGTCTATAGTATTTTTGACATATTCATCAAATTTTATAGTTCAAACTATATAGCAAATTAGTAAATAAAAAAATTCCAATGCGCAACGTTTCAAAAATATCGATATTAGAATCGAATAATGTATCAAAAATTCAAAATCGATTTTAAACAAATATTGAATGAAGAATATCGATATACCTTGATATCGACATTTTTATCATGTTTATATTAAAAGTTCTTTGCTGTGGCTTTTCAAGCCATTTAGTAACAAATAATAAAATCTTTAACTCAAAATATATATTTACTCAAAAAATAAAAAAAATCCAATAAAAAGACAAACAAAATATAAATTTGTATCTATAACGTATAAGATAATCCAAAACTCAAATATATAATTCTAGTGGTATAAAACACATACATAAATACAAATAAAAAATAAACATCTTAAAACATATCTGCTTTACAATTTTGAGGAAATAGTAATTGTGATAAAGATAACACCCCATGAAGGCGATTCGGCGAACTATACGAGATGTCAAGTCTATGAAATGCAATATTCCGCTGCCGCTTCCCGATTATAATTTCTACGAAACAGCAAACATCCCAGTAGGCATTTTTCAAATTTCCAACTTCTTTCTTAAAAATATATTCTATTGTATTCTGTATAATATGAACAGTTTCTTTTGTATATTAATGTGAAATAAATGTGTGAAATTTCAAAGATTAAAATGGCATTTTTGATTAAACGATATTATCGAATAAAAAAATCGATAACAGTCAATATTATTAAATAAAAAAATATCGATTTCAATCACGATTATCGAAAAGAAAACATCGATACTTTTTTACAAAACAATATATCGTGCGCATCCCTAGTTCAAATCACATATGCCTGCCCACTCTTTCTTCCGGAGGTCAGTTCCCCGGTTTTCTAGTTTCGATTAATAACAATAATCTTTATAATAGCCTCATTATTTATAATATATTAACATTAAAATAATACCTTTACCTTACTTAGTTTTGAAGATTTTTATTACAATTACTATTCTTTTCATTTTTGGTGTTTGTAGAGTTAAATCTTTGTACATATTTAAAACTGTTTTTATCATCTTTATTGTAAAAATACTTGAAGCTGTTTGGGTGGCGATTTTTGACGGTTTGGTTAGAAAGTGCCTTATCTAATATATTCGTGACGTACTTAAACGTACAGATAGTGTATAATAACACAGTAAAATATAATAAGAGAATGTTCACAGCTTCACAAATTATGGCTAGGTTATGTTATAAAATATAAAGATATCGCATACTTATAATTCCTTGTTAAATTAACTTACATAGGAACCAATACATTCTGTTAAAAATGGTACCGTTTTGGCGCGATATTTGAATTGAAAAGTTATAATATAAAGTAACAACGTACCTATGACCAAATTTGCCTTAAAATATGTATATAGAAATTCTCTTATTCGAACTTAGTAATCTCACAAAAAAAATCCATTCTGAAAACTGTCCAGGAGCCAAATTACAAAATAGAAATAAAATAAAAACATGATAAAAACTGATCAACTGTCAAACTGGCAGGCACTTGGGATTTGCAAATACTAACTTTACATGTATTTTTAGCAGGTGAAACATATTTATTAGAAATGTTGAACTAATAGGTACGTTATGAAGACAATAATATTACTATATTTCAGTTTTGCATATTATTATTAGACATGATCAACAAAGATGCAGGCTACGTACTAAATGTATCAAGTTACAGAAAATATTTTATTTTCATAACACAAATTATTTATTGTGTAGTTTTATATAATAATAATATTAGTTTATTTCCAAAATAAGAGAACAACATTGTATTAATATAAATTACAAAATATAAATATATATGAAATAAGAAAATAAGAAAGTCGAATGGATGAGTATCACCTACCTTTAGCGAATATGTTTAAGAATAACTTAATTTATAAATAAAAGAAACGTAATTTAAAATTTTTACAAATAAATTCAAATGAATGCTTAAAGTTCGCGCGTCTTTCTCCCTTCAGCATGAAAGTTGACAAGTATCGATTAGATTCATACGTATAAAATCAAATTGCAAAGAAAGTCTGCCAGACCAAAACTACGTTTGTAGGTAGAAAATCAATAAGCAGGTAAAATGACCTTGAAATGCTTTAGATCTTTTCTTCAGAATTAGTTTTGTTTGTGGTTTAGAATTAACATCGTGGCGCCCTCCAATTATTACTAGTAGTACTTAAGAAACGCTAAAATCTTAGATACGAACCGAAATGGATTTGCTAAGATTGAAACGCACCCTTAAGAGTTCATTTACAAAAAACGTTAAAATAAAAAAATATAAATAAATAAAATAGTACACAATTGTGCTTCCTATACTTTCAACGCTACGAAAATCCTAGTAGTCTCGAAAGAACTGCTGTTAGAATTACCGCTAACGATGCAACACATTGATGACTTCCCGCTGATCTCCCGTCCATTGGCATTTCATCGGAAGGAGTTGTGTAATAATCACCTGTTCACATAGTAAATTAAATATTAATACGATTGTGGAGAAAAATTAAGAGAAATTATATAACATGCTCTTATTACTACTAAATTAACTTTTAGGTTATCGTGATTTTTTATAGGTACATAAA
The DNA here is from genome assembly GCA_963170755.1 of Amphimallon solstitiale. Lineage (NCBI taxonomy): Eukaryota > Metazoa > Arthropoda > Insecta > Coleoptera > Scarabaeidae > Amphimallon > Amphimallon solstitiale. Next base: position 143,131,915 of record OY720679.1, read on the forward strand.
TATTACTGTTTTCATGTTTGTATCACGTTAAAATTTCTTCTGATAACTACGCAGGTGTATTGCTTTTCAAACAGTACAGTTCCATATCTGTAATATATAGGATAATTTGAATTTACCGCCATATTTTAAATTATAATTCAAATGGCTAAGAGAAAATATCCCTGTCATCCCTGTCAAAACCATTGCTTTCAACTTTACTATTTATAACCTTCACGATATGTCATGACGTTGACAGTTGTGACGGCAGCCATGTTTTTAAATGGTACTAAACCTGTAGAACACAAGGCAACAATAGATTAGAAATCTATAGATAATTCACTTGAATTAATTACTAGAGTAATCGAAGATTCCATTCTGTGAAGTCGTTAATTTCTTTTGGCAAATTGTCTAATTAACAATGTTTATTTTATGTGTAATAACATATTCAAACAAGGCGCGATATTCAAATAGCCATTAGTCGAACGTTTGGTATAGGAAGTAGAACATGAAAATTCGCCATTTATTCGGTTATACGAGGTAGGCGCCATAAATTATCGGCCTAACAGGCTTATACAGGTTCAAACGTGTTCAAACTCCGTCACGTCATACATGAACATACGCGAGGTGTACACTATAAATATGGCGGTTGGAAGCCTAGTAGTTTTCAGTAACCAGCCAAATCAACGTGACTAGCGCACGAAAATGTCTGAAGTAACGAAAATTGAGTACCGCGCGGTCATTAAATTTTTAACAAAAGAAGGGCATACACCTTATCACATTAAACAACGTTTAGACGGCGTTCACGGTGATTCATCTCCTTCGTATTCAACTGTAAAAAAGTGGGCAAAATGTTTCCGTTTGGGACAAGAATCCCTGGAAGATTCTAATCGGTCTGTTCGACCAATTGAGGTCACAACAATTATTGAACATTTAGTGCCAGAAGATCGCCGTTTGAAAGTGAAGGAATTAGCAGTGGTAACAAACATTTCCCAAACAAGTGTTCGCCGAATTCTCCATGACCATTTGGGTATGAATAAAATTAGTGCTAGATGGGTATCGCAACGTCTTTCTGCTCTCCAAAGTGAACGTCGAGACGAATGTGCGCAGTCGTTTTTAAACATGTGTGGAGACGACCCAAAACCGATTTTGGAGTCCATTGTCACAGGGGATGAAACAATGGTTCTGTTTTACGATCCTCTATCGAAAAGGGAGTCCATGGAATGGCGGCGACCTGATGAACCTCGTCTCAGAAGACGAAAGTCGTTCAATCAACGAAAAGGGTGATGGCCACAATATTCTGGGATTGTGAGGGCATTTTGCTAATTGACTTTAAAGAGCGGAATACAATTGTGAACGGCACATATTATGCGTTTTTATTGCATAAACTAAGGGACAGTATTCGTGCAAAACGTCGTCGAAAATTGACAAAAGGTGTGCTATTATTGCACGACAATGCTCTCGTCCATACTGGGGTATCGAATTATTATTTAATGTTGTAATAAATGTATAGAAGTTAGGGGAGATTACATTGAAAAATGAAAATTCTTATATTGTTCCAAGTTCCTTTTTTGTATATCAGGCCGAGAGTTTATGAATACCTCGTATCATCATAGGTGGCGTATATAGATGGGAACACGTAGAACCCTATGATTGAAGATTACTACTAAATTAAAATGGCAGGCTTATGTATCTATATCTACTATAAACCAGTTTTTATAATACATACATTAACGTTTGGACAATTTCGAAATAAACTAACTAATTTACAAATAAAACTTTTACAATAAAGTCGTAATTGACGAAATGAAAAAACTCTAATAGTGATGAATATAAACATAGCTAATTTTAGAAAAAAAACGATCGATAAATTACAAGCTCAAGTGAGAAGGAAATGTAGACAAAAAGAGACAAAATATGGGAAATACAACAGCAAAAATATAAGAAAAATACAATACAGGAATTTGAAGAGCTAATGAAAGGAAAGAATGTCTTGGATATATGTGCCAGACATGTATAGCTATTAGAAAACATCTATGTGATTGTAAATTTTTAGATATTTATGGGCAATAAATGCAATTGGGTACCAAGAGAGAAATTAATATGGCGATAAATTTAATTAAAATAACTTAAGGTTTAAAAAACAATATTTCTAGATATGTTTGGAAAATAAATTCAATAACCCAGACAAATGAATACGGCCGATACATTTAAAATTAACTTCAAGTTTTAAAAAAATAAATTGAAGGTCAAATTGCCGACAAAACTACCAAAAGAATTTCTTTAAATTTATATATAACTAATACTAAACAGAAGAAATATGCGACGTGATATTCAACAAATTCTAATCAAAAATATTAAAAGAATTTAATGGTGTGAAACTTTTGACGTGCATTGTATGTATGTTGTATCATATATAGTGTGAAAATTTTAAACCGTTACCTAATCTTCTATTTTCTTTCTATGAAAATTATTTTGATCGACGTCAGCCGTCGCTATCCACTTTTAAGAGATTATGGGATAATTTAGCAGATTATGGTTCGTTCGTTAAACCAAAATCAAAAAAAGGGATGGATGAAGATAGAAATAAACATATTAGCATGTGTCGCTCAGAATCCATCTACATCGACCCGACAAATTTCGTCCCTACAAATTATCAGTATCACAAACTTTACATGAAGGTGATAACATCAGACGAATAGCTTTTTGTAGATGGTTTAAAAATCAGTGTCAAACCGATCCACACTTTTCAATGAAAATATTATGGACTGATGAATCTCGTTTCACAAATTGTGGAATGTTTAATAGGCACAATGAGCACATATGGTCTCAAACAAATCCACTTCACGTTGAACATAGGAGACCACAAATTAAATTTGGGTTTAACGTTTGGTGTGGTGTTATAGGATCAACTGTTCTTCCTCCTTTTATTTTTGATGGATCACTAACTGGCAATCGTTATCTTAATTTTTTACAACAAGATTTCGAGGAAATGTTAGATAATTCAAATTTAAGAACCCGAGCAATGCTGCAATGGTTTCAACATGACGGAGCGCCTCCGCACAATCAACTGAACGTTAAAAATTATTTAAATTTGAACTTCCCTAATCAATGGATAGTACGAAATGCACCCATTGAATGGCCGGCTAGATCCCCTGATTTATCAGTTTTGGATTTTTTCTTGTGGGGTGTACTAAAGGACACAGTATACAAAAGAACATATGAAACAATCTACGATTTAGGAGAAGCTGTCTTAGTTGCTTTTAATAACATCGATAGGCGTAAAGTACGCAATGCTACAAATTCTGTTGTGAAGAGACGCAATTTGTGTATTAATAATAATGGAGGTATCTTTGAACATTAATAATGTTGTGTGACCTTAATAAAAGTTCTTATAGTTTTCATTTTATTACTACATAAGATTTCAAAATAAGTTTTCGTTTGGTTTGTATTTTATCAGTTCGAAATTCAATTGTTTTCAATAAAAACCATAAAAATGTCTATATCCTCTTTATTTTTTAAAATAACCATATCAAACCTTATATCATTGTAATCAGCAAAAAATAAGCTTTTTAATGATGTCAAAACCAACTATGATTTCCATTTAAAAAAACACAAGTTTGTCATAACTCGATACTTAATGGTAAACGAAAAAAAATATTAGCTATAAAGTTTTATTTGGCGTAAAATTATCTAAAGCTTTTGTCTGAACACTTTTTCTCTAAAATTACTATTAACGATGCTAAGCATGTTTAAAGAAAATCGTAAAATTTAGTTTTCTTTGAATATCTAATATGCCATGAAAGTTATCGGAGAAACAAAAGCAGTTTTCAATCAAACTCGTAAAACTGCGCATCTTTCCCCATTTAAGCGTTTTTCTATCTCCAGTAGTTTCCGAGATCCCAATGCTAAACATTCAAAAAAACTCACCTGTATATTAAATGTTTTCCGGTGATGGAGATGATTCCATACTGGAATTCGCTGAGTCTTCTTCTCTAGAAAAAAAAGATATAAATTTATACAAAATAATTTTAAATTAAATTATACCCAAACTTGATTAAAATGTAGAACACTTTTAATGGTAAAATTATTTCTCAAATCATTAATAATTTAAAAAATATGGGTATATGTAATCGTCAAACTGTTAAAAATAATTTGACTAAGAAATTGTCCTTAATTTTATGATACTATTAATATCTAGATAATTTCTTCTTACCTAAAATGAAACGCCGATTCCAAAAATTGTAGCTTTGAGTCTTCATTGGGGAAACGAAATTGGAGTATTCTTTGACCTTTATACAAAAGTCTGACTATATCCACTTCGTTCCCTTCTAAGAGGACACACTCAACTGTTCGAACGTGTAGATCGACCCTATTGTCTATATAAACAACGTTGAAGTAGCTGGGCATTATTTCTATCTCGCATTCGATTTCGGGATCACTATCAATTTTTACAGATAGATTTTGCAACCACATGTTGGTGGTATTTGATTTCTTTCGTCGCATTTTCATATTTAGAAAGAAAGATTCTTAAGAAAAAACTTTTTGTAATAAGTTAACAAAAAACTACTGATAAATACCTTAACCAATACGAAGATAATACCAAACCCTGTTCACTCCTTACCAGAGAATACCCCAAAGAGGAGGGACACTTAATATTAAATTTTTGGATATGTATTTTGTGCGACACCTATCGAGGAGGCATAGTACTATTGGACAAAATACAAAAACTTGGTGATCAACTTGAATAAAATCTGCAATCGAAGGTTCATATCTAAAGCGACTTATTTAAATTATTCCCTTTGTAGTATTAATTATATATCTATTAAATTCAAAAGAAATACGTTAATAACTATATATACATATATTTATCAAAAAAATTACATAAATATTTCTAAAATCAGCATAGGTGTTCTTATTCTTTAGTGTAATTATTGATTACAGTGGTCAATAAAAAATAAGTGTGATTACATACATTTAAAGGAATCGTTGCAAAAAACATTACTTAAGAAGGTAATCCGTAATATATGGCGGTATACTCTCTTTGAGCATGAAACATCAAAAAATAATTATCTATAATAGCTGTTTTGCAGCAATTTATAAGAAATGCCAAAAAGAAATAAGTAAAGATAATTTAAATCAAATATCAATAATTGCACTAATGACGATTAATATTACATACATATATATATACACATACATATAAATTGAACAAAATATTTGTACTCAATACAATTACATTTATAATGTTCTAGTATAAAATATTATCTTCTACGTTTCTCAGCTTTTATTACTGCTAAATTTTTAATTGGATCATGCTTTTCATTTGCTTTAAATCTGGTATCAGACCCACTTGATATCTTATTTACTGATTTGATCCAACTATAAATTACTAATCTTATTGTTATATTTAAAAATTTTCTTTTTATGTCTCTGTGGTTTGGACAATTAAATGTATCAAAATCTACATGGTCTACCACATTACTAGAAATTAATGCATGTAAATTGTAATTTAAGCAAAGCCGAGGTAATATTTCAACAATTTTTAAAGCAATATTATTATATAGGTAAACAAATTTTGTAGATATGAGCAATAAACTCTTGTGTGAATATCGCCTTGCAACAATCATTGTATGGTGACTTTCTTCACTACATGTAGTTAAATTAGTTAAACATGTACTACAATTCCATATATATTGATAGTATATTAAAATACAAGTTTCATAAGACACGATTTTTGCGCACGCGTTCAAGTTTAGAAAACGAGCCGCTAGGCGAGTTTTCTAAAGAACAAGTGCGCAAAATGTCTTATGAAACGTGTATTTTATACTATTTTTTCTATTTCGGTTATTAAAAGTTCAAAAAAGCTTAAAATAAGAGACATGTTTTGTTCGAATATTTTAGAAATTTTGCTTTTTTGAAGTTGGTTACTCTGATTTTTAAGTAGAACGTTTTAAATATTTGAATATCGGTGGTGCTATATGTAATTGTGTTTAAAATTCAGACTGATTTATACAATAAATTATTTCAAATTATCAACAAAAAGGACGAAATAAATAACTGTACGCCCACAGAGATTCGCAAAATAGCAGAAGACAATTTACAAAATCTTTCGTCCACAAACTCTTTACATATTTATCAAAACAAACTTTTATAACAGTTGTACTATTCAACATGGTAAGTAAATGTCAATAGTAGCATCCGAAAACTTATCATCCAACTCTGCTTAACAATTTATATTACTAATTAGTAAGTGAAATGTTAGCATGTGTGCTTTTTATTCTTTGTACAATTTTATTGCACATTTTTGTTACTTTAAAGGCTTATATTTTGACATTTAAATACGATTTGGTTCCATTTTTTTTTGTTACCAACTTCAAAAAAATAAAATTAGCCTGCGATAAAGTAATACTTTATGCAACCAAAACGGGTGTCGTAAAGTGAACTTTATAGCACCGGAATAGAAAAAGCAATTTTTGTGCCACATACATACGACCCTAAATATGAAGGAATATTTGTGGGTTTATAATTAAACAGTAAATTAATGTTAGGTACTAAATTATCATTAAATATTTGCATAGTAATGTATTCCCGCATATTACATAATGTTCCTGCAAAATTATCGTCCTCACAGTTTGATGAAATAGATTTACTTGAGACCAGGTTGTTGAGAGGTAATAAACGCGGCAGATGTTGGATTATTGTTCCTCAAACCATGGTTTCTTATACAACAAAAGAAATTTTCTATTCCATCTTGATTAAAATGTCTAGGAACAAGGTAAGTCAAACCTTCATTTTGAAAATTTTTAAAAATATATTCCATCGCATTAATATTATGCAACCAATTATTAATAGATGGCGGGTTACTTATTTTATTTGTGGTCCTGTCTACAAATTTCATGCTTCGTATCACCTCTTTGGCATCCTTCCAAAATTCAAAATGCATGGAAGACTGATTTAATTGACATCGTAGTGAGTGTCCGGAATCAGCAAACCTACGAGTGCCATTGAAGCTATCAAATAGTTTGTCAAAAAACAATAATATAAAAGCTGTGTCTTTTGCTTCAGGTGGGAGTATAGTAGCACCTAAAAAATTTTTTTATTTATTGAATGCAATCATATGATGATAATAAATTACCTGAATCAACAAGAAGATTTATGGTTTGTCCTACTCGCTGATTGAAAACTTGGGAACACAGTTAAACCTTCATTTTTTCCGGAAATACCTTGAACTACTCCTGTCATTACAATTTGGGATAATACATTTCCGTATACCGGTAAGTTTTCGGGTGAAGCAACGACAGAGGAGTGTCCAAGTCCCCACTATCACTCGCTACAGTTTCTCACTGTATTGAAATGAAATGAGTCGATACGCTTCTTACTACTACCACCGCTCTGGTTAACGGAGGGGAGTACATATACGTAGTCGTTCAGTTGTGGGGACTGATACATGCGCTATACAATCGTTGCGTTACCAGAAAACCTACCAGTATATCGACTGGGCTGCGTTCATAAATGAATCGTTATAATCGTGTGTGTGGCGTGTGAGTAATTTGCTTTGCAGCTGGAGTGTTGACAGAGCGTTTTGGTATTTATGAACGGTTTTAGAGTGGTGACAAGTATGACAGCACATGTGTCATATAACCCCACATAACAGAAGCGGCAATTACAATCATACTTCCATGTGCGCATGTCGAGTCTTCTTCACCGTGGTTTCAAATCCGGCGTTTTTCAAACGCTCGAGTGATTCGAGAGCGAACTTTATGAACACATTACACGCGTACATCATTGCTTTCATTCAGCAGACACAACAGTTGCGCAACTGTTCAGTGATCATGGCCAGTAGACGAGCGCTCACTCTGAACATGTTCAGGAGCGGTCGCCATTTTTGTGAGCGGAAAAATTCTATGCTCACTTGGTGAGCGTATTCTGTACGCATGCGCCATTGATTCATTCCAAGACCAACCTAATACATACTTCTGAAGAAAGTTACTAGAAGAGTAAGATACAGCAAATTAAAGGTATTGTGCAGTAATAAATGTATTATAATATTGGAATTCACTCAGTATTTTATTCGGGGTTGGAAAAATCAGCCCTTCCACTAAAAACTACGTCAAACTTTAATACAGAAAAACAATTTATTATTATTGTTTATTCGGTTTAATCTCTATAATTTTAACATATGGCAGCAATGAAAAGTATCAGATGACAGACGATGACACAAAGGTGAGCGGTCCTGTCCAGCGAACACTCAACTGTTGTGAAGTGAACGGTTGGAGCGGGATCAGTTCCCGATCCGCCTGCTGAATGAAAGCATTGAATCACTCAACTGTTTTTGAACGGCTTTATGTGAAATTTTACCCTATACTTCATTCACGTTAAGAATGCAGCGTTGGATTAAATAGGAGAACATTTCCCGAACTGTGATTGGCTGTTACGCGCGACCGATTTACATTAAAAAAGTGTAGTAATAATTTCAACGTCGTGTATATTACATTTAAATTTGACAGATCTTGTATTTTTTTATTCACGTCTCATTTCTCCTCTGATTACACGAAGAATAACCGTGCGAACTATATGAAACAGACAAATAAAATTGACATTTATATTTCAAAACACCCGCCATTGTTTATTTCTATGATTGTGCCAGTGTCATACAGACGCCGATTGTTGCGCTATCTACTGCATTCTTAACGTGAATGAAGTATAGAGTGCACGCAGTGTGACGTTTATGAACGCAGCCCTGCTGCCCATGTTAACGTTCCAAAATCTAGAAAATAAATTCATTGTATAGAATAACTGCTTGTAAGCTAGTATTCATTAGATATAGGCTTACTTACGTTTATGGCGAAAATAATTTAAGAAAAGTTCTAAACTAACACAAGATAAAGTCTTTTTATACTAATACACTATTTAAAACAAACAAGATGAAAAAACTAAAGAACTTCCAACAACTACGTCTGAACTACCAAATCAAATAATTCTTACATAGCGTCATCTACAATGTTAGATTGTAATTAATCACGAATATTTCCATGCCTCCTCGGCCGATGGCGCTTGAAATCGGAACCCAATTGGCTCCTTACAATATAACCTGTGAACATAGGTAAAATTAGTTTAGTTCCAAACCAGAAGTTCGGGATCCTAACACTTCAGGGAGCTGGCGTTGTGTCAATTGGTAATAAAGGTGGCTACATAATCGACAACTTGCAAATTTGCAAATTAGTATAACCTTTTCCTCTACCACAAATACCGTAACAACGATTAACCCTAGTACCGTAAACAAAACTTCCGTTTTGTATTTATGTTCTTCGTTCTTGAGTTTAGTTGTTGCATTGGTTTTGTAGGACTACGCGAGATGCGTTTTTATTTGTTAGATTATAGTATTCATATTTATGTTATTAAAGTATTCGTGTATGTTATAGTTTTGTATATATTTACTTGTAAGGCTACTGTGTTAGGTTCTTATTTCATAGGTTCAGGTTTTAGTGTTTTATTCGTGTATAGTTTATTTTTATAAGTACTTTGTGTGAATAGACTTTGGTCACTATGGTGTTTCGATGTGTAGTTTCAAATTGTAAGAATAAATATGGAGATGAAGCAATGCATGTTTTCCCGAGAGATCTAGATGTAAGCTGAAAATATATTAATACTAATTTCATATGAAATGGAACTTATCTCTTGATTTTAGTTATTCAAAATATGGTCTGAAAAGGTTGGAAGGGCAGATATTAAGTTAGAAGAAAGAACAAAATATAGAATATGTGATGTTCATTTTTCAGAAGATGATAAATTTGTTCAATATCATAAAAGAACAAATCTTAAAGCAGATACTGTTCCTTCTTTATTCTTGCCAGGTAAAATACGTTTTGGACAAATATATGTACAAAGTATGTTGATTAATCTTTGCTAAAATAGGTACATTTTATTTTAACTCTAATTCATGTTCTCTAATTTAATTTTGAAGCATTATTTAAATATTTTAGATGAATTTTGACAAAAACACGAATTTTTTTAAAGTTGTATGACACCTTTCATTGCATAGTGTGTTGGTTTAAGTATATATTTTGTATGGTTTCTTATTTAATGTTTCAGGTGCAATTTTCAGGTGTATTTTCTTGACAATGTAAACATTCATATTTATTAAAGTGGAATTTTATTTGCATGATGTTGATTTACCATAAACTATAAAAATAGACCAATATAATAATGAAATATATGTCTGATTTGGTACTTATACATTTGATAATCATATATATGCACAACACATATATATATATATACTTCCTAAAAACACTAATTTTTATATCTTGTTATTATAGGATCACCTGTTGAGCTATTGCAAAAAAAATCAAGACTTCAAAAGCGCATCAAGCGGCACATTTTAAAAGTTATTGCAAAATTAACTACCGAGATGATGACAATCAATTGTGATAATTATGAGTTGGTATTACTGCAAATGAAAAATTAATTTAAAATGTCAAAATTTTATATTAGGAGATAAATATCCACATAAATATCATTCTATAATAGATGGATATAGCGGCCATTACCGCCATCTTCTATTTATATTTGGCGCTAAATTTGAATATAAAAAAATATTTGATAAAAATTAAGCAACGTATAATACGTAGAGCTGAGGATGTTTGGGGTACGGCAGGACCGTATGTAGTGCATCCCCACCAGCGTATAAACACGATGCAGCGAAACACTTTAGTTAGTCGTGAACTGGCAACGTGATCGTGTGTTGTCTTGAGCTCTATTTAATAAGTATGACGGACGTGCCCAAGCCAAGAAAGCGCCCATTGTATAACGACGTGAAGAAATTTATCCGAGACTTTCCCGATTTGTATTACAATGGAGCAAAAGTATATAGACTATAATATTCACAATAGAATGTTTTTTTCGATCTGTCGTTTCGTCGACACATACCCACAATTTTTTATCATTTACTACTGCTTTCATTCTGTTTTCAATGTCCTCACGCACAATTGGTAAATAGGTGAGTAACGTTCTCCGTGACGGTAGCTTTATGTTGGAATTGTATTTATTCCAAAAGTCGTGAAAGGCTTTTTTATCTAGCAGGTGAACTGGCACATCGCAGACGAGTAGCATTGTCAATAAATCGAAAATGAATTGCGTTTTAGACAGCACATTATTTTTTTTGTCTTTGTGTTGTACACTTTCAACATGTCTTTTACAGTGGTATTTGTCCCAGCAAAGTAACTGTTTATCGCATAATTTACAAACCACTTTTGCTCCATTGTAATACAAATCGGGAAAGTCTCGGATAAATTTCTTCACGTCGTTATACAATGGGCGCTTTCTTGGCTTGGGCACGTCCGTCATACTTATTAAATAGAGCTCAAGACAACACACGATCACGTTGCCAGTTCACGACTAACTAAAGTGTTTCGCTGCATCGTGTTTATACGCTGGTGGGGATGCACTACATACGGTCCTGCCGTACCCCAAACATCCTCAGCTCTAATAATAAGTATTAAATCTACGTGTTACAATTATATCAGTCTTACAAAATCAATAATACCTCAACACTTGTCCAGATAGTCACTGCTTTTTTTCCTTTTTGTAGTTATAATTATTTCATTTCACTTATACTTAAGACGACTTAACTGACTTAAAGCTACGTGACATCACACTGTTTTGTTTCGTGAGTTCATTTAAAAAAAACGTTAAAATAAAAAAATATAAATAAATAAAATAGTACACAATTGTGCTTCCTATACTTTCAACGCTACGAAAATCCTAGTAGTCTTCTCGAAAGAACTGCTGTTAGAATTACCGCTAACGATGCAACACATTGATGACTTCCCGCTGATCTCCCGTCCATTGGCATTTCATCGGAAGGAGTTGTGTAATAATCACCTGTTCACATAGTAAATAAAATATTAATACGATTGTGGAGAAAAATTAAGAGAAATTATATAACATGCTCTTATTACTACTAAATTAACGTTTAGGTTATGGAATTCTTTTATAGGTACACAATTATTTCTGTTTTCAAGTTTGTATCACGTTAAAATTTCCTCTGATAACTACGCAGGTGTATTGCTTTTCAAACAGTACAGTCCCATATCTGTTAATATATAGGATAATTTGAATTTACCGCCATATTTTAAATTATAATTCAAATGGCTAAGAGAAAATATCCCTGTCATCCCTGTCAAAAGCATTGCTTTCAACTTTACTATTTAGAACCTTCACGATATGTCATGACGTTGACAGTTGTGACGGCAGCCATGTTTTTAAATGGTACTAAACCTGTAGAACACAAGGCAACAATAGATTAGAAATCTATAGGTAATTCACATGAATTAATTACTAGAGTAATCGAAGATTCCATTATGTGAAGTCGTTAATTTCTTTTGGCAAATTGTCTAATTAACAATGTTTATTTTATGTGTAATAACATATTCAAACAAGGCGCGATATTCAAATAGCCATTAGTCGAACGTTTGGTATAGGAAGTGAAACATGAAAATTCGCCATTTATTCGGTTATACGAGGTAGGCGCCATAAATTATCGGCCTGACAGGCTTATACAGGTTCAAACGTGTTCAAACTCCGTCACGTCGTACATGCACATACGCGAGGTGTACACTATAAATATGGCGGTTGGAAGCCTAGTAGTTTTTAGTAACCAGCCAAACCAACGTGATTAGCGCACGAAAATGTCTGAAGTAACGAAAATTGAGTACCGCGCGGTCATTAAATTTTTAACAAAAGAAGGGCATACACCTTATCACATTAAACAACGTTTAGACGGCGTTCACGGTGATTCATCTCCTTCGTATTCAACTGTAAAAAAGTGGGCAAAATGTTTCCGTTTGGGACAAGAATCCCTGGAATATTCTAATCGGTCTGTTCGACCAATTGAAGTGACAACAATTATTGAACATTTAGTGCCAGAAGATCGCCGTTTGAAAGTGAAGGAATTAGCAGTGGTAACAAACATTTCCCAAACAAGTGTTCGCCGAATTCTCCATTTCCATTTGGGTATGAATAAAATTAGTGCTAGATGGGTATCGCAACGTCTTTCTGCTCTCCAAAGTGAACGTCGAGACGAATGTGCGCAGTCGTTTTTAAACATGTGTGGAGACGACCCAAAACCGATTTTGGAGTCCATTGTCACAGGGGATGAAACAATGGTTCTGTTCAGGCCCGCGCCAAGCCTAATCAGCGCCGTTGGGCAAATATAAAATAAGCGCCTTTAGGTAGCCGTGATATTAGAGGGAAAATGGCTTATGTTTTTGTTCACACATGAACTTTGAAATCGTACTGAAGTAGAAGCAATAGATATAAGGGTAATATTTGGTACCTATTAAAGAATAATTTCAAGAAGTATTTTTATAAATTTATTTGTAATTTTATACAAAGATACAAAGCTGTATAAGTATTTTCTCATTAGTCATTGAAGTATATACATAGCAGTAGCCAAAATAAAAAAAAATAAATACAAAAAATATGTCCTTAATTTTAACTAAATTAAATGAATTGAACTTTCCGTGCCTTGTTTCTTGCAAATTGTTTAATTAAATCTTCGGTGTCTAATTCTTTTAATATATCGGATTCTATTGAAATAATAGCAAGATTTGTTAGTCGGTTTTGCCCCATGGTAGATCTTAGATACCTTTTTATTAATTTTAGTTTCGAAAAGGAACGTTCTGCAGTAGCAACAGAAACTGGCATTGTTAATAGAATACGCAGTAATATACTCGTATTAGGGAAACAATCTACCAAGTTACTGACTGCCATATAATTTAATATTTCCTCAGGAGATCTATTAACATTTTTGTCAAAATTTTGAAAATATTTCAATTCTTGAAGTAATTCCGCGGCGTTTATATCGCGTTCATTGCGAGTTTTATCGTACAATATATTTTCAAGTTTTTGACACGTCTCTAATTGTTCCTTTTCGGAATAATTACTAAATTTATCGATGTTCCACAAAAGTTCAAAATTGCTAGAATAACACGAAAGTGTCTGGAATCGTTCATCTACTGATGTAATGATTACATCAAGAGTGTTAAAAAAACAATCTACTTTAAATTTTAAATTTTCGTCGTGCATTGGTTCATCGTCACATTCATAGTCAAAATGTTTTTTTACTTTTCGAGGTTTTAAAAATTTTTGTTTTTTGAATTTAGGTTCCATATCTAAAGTAAGTAGTTGCAATTTCTTTAGCATCAATTAATAAATCATTAAAACCTTTGTCGGAGCGATAAGCTTTCAAAAATGTATTCAAATTATTTAAATGAATACAACATTGAGCAACATCAAAGTTCGGGTTTTGAATAACTTTACAAGCAATGTTAACTTTACTTAAAATATTATACCATACAACAAGTATGCAAACAAACTCAAAATTTTTCAACTGATTAGCTAATGATATGGCCAAATTCTTTACGCTATTTTCAAAATTTCCTCGGCTTATTTCAAACAAAGCATCATAAACTTCTCCGAGTTGATACCTTAAAGGAGTTATTGCATCTATTCTACTAGCCCATCGAGTATCCGATAAAGATTTTAAAGTTAAATTTGTAACATTAGACTTCAAAATTGAACAACGTTTAGTAGAACCTGAAAAAAACACAAACAGTTGTTGAACTAAAGAAAAAAAATTGGTGGTCAAAGTGTTAGATTTTGCGGCATCATTAACCGCCAAATTTAAACTGTGATTGCAACAAGGAACGAAGAAAGCACGCGGATTCAAATCCAAAATTCTCTTTTGTAGGCCATTATGCCGACCACGCATATTTGCCCCATTATCATAACTCTGGCCCCGCAAATCATTGATGTTTAACCCTTCCTTTTTCAACGCTAATAAAAGAAATTATGTTAATCCCTCACCCGATGTATCATCTGTAGGACAAAATAATAAAAAATGTTCCTCTATACAAATCCCTGTGCTTTTTAAATTAACAAATCGTATACAAACTGAAATTTGTTCTTGGTGACTAGAGTCAGGAGTGCAGTCTAATAATATTGAAAAATATTTTGCTTTCTTAGCTAGTTCTATAATTTTGGATTTGATATTTTCACCGATTAAATTGATTACTTCATTTTGTATTTTATCCCCAAGATAAATGTTGTTATACTTGTTATCATGTAATTGAGACCGTGTTGTATGTTCTGACATAATCGGGTCAAATTTGGAAATCATTTCTATGCATTTTAAAAAGTTACCGTTACCTTTTTCAAACAACTTGCTACCACTTCCACGAAAAGCTAAATTCTGCTCAGCTAAAAACTGAATCACGTAGAAAATTCTTTCTATAACAGCGTGCCAGTATTTAGTTTCTCTGCTTATTACATTTTGAATCTCAGAATTAATTACTTGATTTTTATTAAAACGATTGGCAAGATCTAGCAATTTTAGAACATTTTCTATATGTAACTTGCTCGTTTCATGAATATTTAAATGTTCACCCAAGTGCTTCCAGTCATTGTAACCAGATTTATCACTAAGGCGAAGAGATTTTAAGTTGCCGTCAGTAAAAACTTTGCAGCAGAAGCAATAAACAGAATTTTTCGATTCGGAATATAACAGCCAAAAACGCTCTGTTTTTTCTTTGTTCGGTAGAATTCTAAAGAAATAACTATTCCTAAATTTTCGTCCCGAATTATCTCTCGGATAATCATCTTTTTTATTTTGATAATAAGTAGGGCCAAGCTCTACTAATTCTTGAATATCACTTGGACGTAAAATTGTTGGCCACAATGCGACATCTTTGGAAAGTTGACATATACTTTCAGCTGTAGTAACGTTGGAAGTTATTGATTCCCCATTATCAGTGGAACTGGAAGATGTTGATGGCATACTTTCGAAAAGGTGAGTTTGTTGTATGTTGCTGGAACTTGTATTAGTATCTGGCCTGCTCGAACTTGTATTAGTATCTGGCCTGCTGGAACTTGCATTAGTATCTGGCCTGCTGAAACTTGTATTAGTATCTGGCCTGCTGGAACTTGTATTAAAATCAGGCAAAGTAGATTCGGGCTTCAAAAAAAACTGCGTGATTTTGACGTGCTTATCCAGCTTTTCCTCTCTTTTTCTTTTATTCAGTAAATTTTGGTATCCTGACAATTTCTTCTTCTTTTCTGACATCGTGTAAACTGCAGAAAAATAATTCGTTAAGTAAACAAATTGGTCAAAGAAGGGGGTACTTGGGCAAACCTTGAGATCTACTTTTCACAAAACAAAAACAACAGAAGTTTCATATATTTTTATTTTAGGTATATATTATATTTTTAAACTTTTTATTTGAATTTGGTTTCATGTACTTTTCTTAAAATAAAAAGTACTTCGCCTTTGCTATTATTGTTTTCTGTTTTACGATCCTCTATCGAAAAGGGAGTCCATGGAATGGCGGCGACCTGATGAACCTCGTCTCAGAAGACGAAAGTCGTTCAATCAACGAAAAGGGTGATGGCCACAATATTCTGGGATTGTGAGGGCATTTTGCTAATTGACTTTAAAGAGCGTAATACAATTGTGAACGGCACATATTATGCGTTTTTATTGCATAAACTAAGGGACAGTATTCGTGCAAAACGTCGTCGAAAATTGACAAAAGGTGTGCTATTATTGCACGACAATGCCCCCTTCCATACTGGGGTATCGAATTATTATTTAATGTTGTAATAAATGTATAGAAGTTAGGGGAGATTACATTGAAAAATAAAAATTCTTATAAATCTTGGATTGAGTTGGTCTTTACTTGATGTAAATCCATTTTCAATGTAAAATAAAACAAACACATGTTTAAGATTTACACTGTATTTAATAACAACGACAGCTGTTTCGCTACACTGTAGCTTCGTCAGGTTAACATATACAATAATAACTATCTACATACACTTGACTCTTATATATAGTGTGTGGATATTAGGAATTCTAAGAACTGATATGTAAAGAACAATTTCTTGTCTAAAAGTGTCGGGTCTATACAAAAAGTACGTGGAACTAAATCTATTGCAAACAGATGTTATGTGTGAAATTAGGTAAACTGTATTACTAACTAAATATATTTAACAATGGTGATGAGTTTAGCTATCTACATACACTTGACTCTTATATATAGTGTGTGGCTATTAGGAATTCTAAGAACTAATATATAAAAAACAATTTCTTGTCTCAAAGTGTCAGGTCTATACAAAAAGTACGTGGAACTAAATCTATTGCAAACAGATGTTATGTGTGAAATTAGGTAAACTGTATTACTGACTAAATATATTTAACAATGGTGATGAGTTTAGGTCTACTTTATCGTTTAATAAATTGTCTGAATATTTATATTTATTGATTTCTAATGTCTCTAGTAAATCTAATTTAATACTTTTATTTTCAACATGAAGGACATCAAAATCTTTATTAAAAATGTGATTATTCTCTGTCAAATGATTCGCGTAAAAACACGGATTGCTGATCATTACTCCGCTTACATAAACCAAAAAAATGATTCATACAGTGTAGCGAAACAGCTGTCGTTGTTATTAAATACAGTGTAAATCTTAAACATTTGTTTGTTTTATTTCACATTAAAAATTCTTATATTGTTCCAAGTTCCTTTTTTGTATATCTGGCCGAGAATTTATGAATACCTCGTATCATCATAGGTGGCGTATATAGATGGGAACGCGTAGAACCCAGAGAAATAGAGTAGGGGAGAACGCGCTTCGACGAGTGCGCATCCAGTTTTAAGCAAACGCTATAGTGGTCGCCATTTTGCAGGAAGGCATTTCTTTTCACACGTAAGTTTGTTTACATTTTTCTAAGTCAATGAACTTTACATGCGAATTGTTGAGCTAGGTATAAATATAACCTTCAAAATGGCGGAATTCAATTTAACTTAGTTGGCGCATCTTTAAGCGCGTTCTCCCCTACTCTATTTCTCTGGTAGAACCCTATGATTGAAGATTACTACTAAATTAAAATGGCAGGCTTATGTATCTATATCTACTATAAACCAGTTTTTATAATACATACATTAACGTTTGGACAATTTCGAAATAAACTAACTAATTTACAAATAAAACTTTTACAATAAAGTCGTAATTGACGAAATGAAAAAACTCTAATAGTGATGAATATAAACATAGCTAATTTTAGAAAAAAAAACGATCGATAAATTACAAGCTCAAGTGAGAAGGAAATGTAGACAAAAAGAGACAAAATATGGGAAATACAACAGCAAAAATATAAGAAAAATACAATACAGGAATTTGAAGAGCTAATGAAAGGAAAGAATGTCTTGGATATATGTGCCAGACATGTATAGCTATTAGAAAACATCTATGTGATTGTAAATTTTTAGATATTTTTGGGCAATAAATGCAATTGGGTACCAAGAGAGAAATTAATATGGCGATCAATTTAATTAAAATAACTTAAGGTTTAAAAAACAATATTTCTAGATATGTTTGGAAAATAAATTCAATAACCCAGACAAATGAATACGGCCGATACATTTAAAATCAACTTCAAGTTTTAAAAAAATAAATTGAAGGTCAAATTGCCGACAAAACTACCAAAAGAATTTCTTTAAATTTATATATAACTAATACTAAACAGAAGAAATATGCGACGTGATATTCAACAAATTCTAATCAAAAATATTAAAAGAATTTAATGGTGTGAAACTTTTGACGTGCATTGTATGTATGTTATATCATATATAGTGTGAAAATTTTAAATCGTTACCTAATCTTCTATTTTCTTTCTATGAAAATTATTTTGATCGACGTCAGCCGTCGCTATCTACTTTTAAGAGATTATGGGATAATTTAGCAGATTATGGTTCGTTCGTTAAACCAAAATCAACAAAAGGGATGGATGAAGATATAGAAATAAACATATTAGCATGTGTCGCTCAGAATCCATCTACATCGACCCGACAAATTTCAACAGAAATGGGCTCCTCTCAACGCACTATTGTCAGAGTGTTGAAGAAGCATAAATTTCGTCCCTACAAATTATCAGTATCACAAACTTTACATGAAGGTGATAACATCAGACGAATAGCTTTTTGTAGATGTTTAAAGATCAGTGTCAAAACGATCCACACTTTTCAATGAAAATATTATGGACTGATGAATCTCGTTTCACAAATTGTGGAATGTTTAATAGGCACAATGAGCACATATGGTCTCAAACAAATCCACTTCACGTTGAACATAGGAGACCACAAATTAAATTTGGGTTTAATGTTTGGTGTGGTGTTATAGGATCAACTGTTCTTCCTCCTTTTATTTTTGATGGATCACTAACTGGCAATCGTTATCTTAATTTTTTACAACAAGATTTCGAGGAAATGTTAGATAATTCAAATTTAAGAACCCGAGCAATGCTGCAATGGTTTCAACATGACGGAGCGCCTCCGCACAATCAACTGAACGTTAAAAATTATTTAAATTTGAACTTCCCTAATCAATGGATAGAACGAAATGCACCCATTGAATGGCCGGCTAGATCCCCTGATTTATCAGTTTTGGATTTTTTCTTGTGGGGTGTACTAAAGGACACAGTATACAAAAGAACATATGAAACAATCTACGATTTAGGAGAAGCTGTCTTAGTTGCTTTTAATAACATCGATAGGCGTAAAGTACGCAATGCTACAAATTCTGTTGTGAAGAGACGCAATTTGTGTATTAATAATAATGGAGGTATCTTTGAACATTAATAATGTTGTGTGACCTTAATAAAAGTTCTTATAGTTTTCATTTTATTACTACATAAGATTTCAAAATAAGTTTTCGTTTGGTTTGTATTTTATCAGTTCGAAATTCAATTGTTTTCAATAAAAACCATAAAAATGTCTATATCCTCTTTATTTTTTAAAATAACCATATCAAACCTTATATCATTGTAATCAGCAAAAAATAAGCTTTTTAATGATGTCAAAACCAACTATGATTTCCATTTAAAAAAACACAAGTTTGTCATAACTCGATACTTAATGGTAAACGAAAAAAAATATTAGCTATAAAGTTTTATTTGGCGTAAAATTATCTAAAGCTTTTGTCTGAACACTTTTTCTCTAAAATTACTATTAACGATGCTAAGCATGTTTAAAGAAAATCGTAAAATTTAGTTTTCTTTGAATATCTAATATGCCATGAAAGTTATCAGAGAAACAAAAGCAGTTTTCAATCAAACTCGTAAAACTGCGCATCTTTCCCCATTTAAGCGTTTTTCTATCTCCAGTAGTTTCCGAGATCCCAATGCTAAACATTCAAAAAAACTCACCTGTATATTAAATGTTTTCCGGTGCTGGAGATGATTCCATACTGGAATTCGCCGAGTCTTCTTCTCTAGAAAAAAAAGATATAAATTTATACAAAATAATTTTAAATTAAATTATACCCAAACTTGATTAAAATGTAGAACACTTTTAATGGTAAAATTATTTCTCAAATCATTATTAATTTAAAAAATATGGGTATATGTAATCGTCAAACTATTAAAAATAATTTGACTAAGAAATTATCCTTAATTTTATGATACTATTAATATCTAGATAATTTCTTCTTACCTAAAATGAAACGCCGATTCCAAAAATTGTAGCTTTGAGTCTTCATTGGGGAAACGAAATTGGAGTATTCTTTGACCTTTATACAAAAGTCTGACTATATCCACTTCGTTCCCTTCTAAGAGGACACACTCAACTCATAGAGAAATTAACAGTAAAAAGAGTACCAACTTAATGTATTAAAATTCGAAGCACAATAGCGCCGCCATTTTTAGCCAATGGTACTAATTTTCAACAGCGCCATATTTGAATATTTAAATACCATACTTTCTGAATTAAAATTTAATATTATTTTTAAATAAAGATAAAAATGCAGTAATTGATCATTTGAGTGACATATTTATCAACTTAATAATCAATTACACATTTTCATCTACTTTCACAAAACACTACTTCATGGAAGTCAACTATTTTAAAAATAAAAAGAGAAAAATTGTTATACATAGTAAGTTTAATTTTAGAAAACAGTTAATAAATAAAATTAAACATATTATAACATTATATAAAATATAAATAAAATTCTCATAAAAACAATAAATAAAGACATTTACAGATATTAAATTTTTACAAAGTATCAACAATAAATAAAATGCAAACTGAATTAACGAAAAGTAGATTCTTGTAATAATAATAACAATAATACATAAACAGAAAGTAAACTCTTATAAAAATATTAACAAAAAATATATTCTATAACAATTAAAAATATCACAGTAAAGGTGTCTTCCTCGGTAATCAATGCAGTCATCAGGCCAGTTAACGTAAACATGTAAAAAAGAAAGAAAATGACAAGTACCTAATCTGTATCTGTATAGTATATGTATCTATATATAACAATTACCACTAACAAGTTCCACACTTATGTTATGTTGCAAGATATACTTATTTATACTACACTAATAATCACAAACATCAGTAACAACACAATATTTGTTCCAGATTTATACTATGAAATTTTTGTCAATATTTTAGCAGCACTTTCTTTTACGGCACCTCATTCTATTCTTTACCCTTCTTTCCAATTCACAAAAAAACTTTTTAAATAACATATTAAGAACTAACTCAACTATTTTATTTTTAACATTAAATTTGTGCACAGTACACTGTAGCCACTCAAACGTTACATTTTCACTAATGCAAAACTTCAACTTTTCATATACATTTGTATTATGTCCTCGCTTTTCTAAATATTTATAGATAATATGATACATATGGGCTATACAATATATTAATTCCGTTCGAGCATATTTTAAATGGTCTTTCTGTCTATGATATTCTTTAAACATTGTAAATGTATGTTCAGGTAAAATTTCGGTACTTAATAAATCACTTTCGCAATCTTTGCACTCTAATTGAAGCCGTTTAACAATATAACCTGATACATACGTTACTGCCTGTAATTCAGCAAAATCTGCATTTTCTGGTTTGTCTGGTACATTCCAAGGTATAGTATCTTCTTCTCCAAATGTTGTTGAGTTACCTTTTCTTATGCAATAATTTGGTAGATGTTACTCGTAATGCAGCTTTCTTCTTATGTTTTGCTTTAGTAATAGTTTTCTTTAATCTCAAAATTGTTGTTTGTTGCTTACTTGATAATTTATAAAGTGATTGGCTGTTTTGAGGTAAGTTGTTCACATACTTTATTCCATATTCCCGTAGTACACTCTGTTCTTTATAAAATAAACTATTACTTTTATTATTTTCCAAGCTTGATGATGCTTCTATTTCCAATAAGTGCTCTTGACTCTCTCTTGGTGGTTCTTTTTCATGACAAGTATCTTCACTAATTGTAGAATTAATATTCACAGCTGTTATGTTATTGTTGAATATATCTGGTTCTGCAAATTTTATTAGCCTACGTTTCAATGTACTTGTAAAATTTTTTTCTGAAAAGTGATCTTGGCATATGTACCGCTTTCCAGTTGTGTCGGAGAATTCCGGAAAATGGATTTTCAATACATTTGTCCACCTCCTTCCTCGTGAAGTTTTCGGATCGAATAAAAAAAAGCATACATTTTGTGAGGTATTTTTTTCCAATAATCTACAACGAACATTTGCACAGAATGGAATGCAGCACGATAAACTTGTTTCACTCATGATTTAAGGATAATAAAAATTAAAACAAAGCCTTACCAAACAATTTTCCATACGATACCCGGAACCTATACTACAACATGGCTGACAATGTGATAAATGGCGGTAAATGTACGAGTAACCACGCATGCGCTAAAATTGCATTAGTTCATAGGATTAAAAATGGCGGAGCCACCATCGTGTAATTCAAGTTGGAGCTCTTCTTTATTTTCTCTATGACTCAACTGTTCGAACGTGTAGATCGAACCTATCGTCCATGGTACAAATATATAAGGTATGCTACAACTTTGACTCAAATTCGTCTATTTCTGCGCTGGATGCAATTTCGTCATATGTGTTGCGTCATCCATCACATGTTTGTAGTTTTGAGTTTGTGCTTTGTTTATATTTAGATTTCGAAGAGTTATATCCGATTATATCGTATTTTGTGTCATTATAATTATTATTTTATATGTTTAGTGTAGTTATTAAGATTTGTGAATATTTTCATTAAGCCAAAGACTTTTAATTTGATTTATTTAGAACTTAAGAAGAGGTTATAACATAGAAGGTAATGAGTTTATTAAATATTGTATTATAAAGCAATACATTTGCCTCTACCTTTAGCTCATCTAATATGGTAAGCTGCTGTGTCTTGAGCTGCAAAAGCAGGTCAGAAAACACTCGAGGAAGGAATATTAAATATTTTCGTTTTCCTAAAGATCGAAACTTATCTCAGCAGTGGATACAAGCCTGTGGTAGAAGGATAAAAAACACAAGAAATCGTAGGTTTTGTATTTGGACGTATTTGTGTACCTTTTAATGATGTTATTATTTACAGATTATATATGTTCACTTCATTTTGCAAGAGACGCATATGAGAAGTGGTATTTAGATAATCGACAGATGAGAGAGAAATATATAAAATCGTACCAAATACTTCATAAAACAGCTGTTCCCACATTGTATATACATACACATAGTGAAGCTGCTGTAAATTACTCGACTTTACAACCATCAACATCAAGGTAACAGATATGAAATAACGCATGAGTGTACTTACTTTTAAATTATTTAGTATACAGAGTAGGATGTTGCAGAGGAAGAATGTTAATCTGTAATACGTACCTTCATATAATCACTACTTATACTGTATTTAAAAAAATACAAATAAATTTGTTTGTATGAAGCAATGAACCTAATAATAACCTATGTATTATATGCCAATGTAAAAAGTATTACCTATTTAATGAGATATTACAGTTATTCCATCAATCCATCGGAAGAAATCGACCTGTTACCTCCAACTGTAGAAGATACAGAAGTAACATTCTCTATGCCAAAAGAAGATTCCTCAACAAGGTAAGGAAAAATTTAACTCGTTAGTGGAGTTGTCAAAGCATAGTTATTATGAAAAGAGTTGTATTCAAATAAGCTGTCAAATTAAAAGCTCAAAATGTTTTAAATAGTCTTGTAATGTTGAAGTGGTGTGCAATGTAAAAATACTTAAAGAAATTGCTGTTTCATACTTTTAACAAATAAATAAGGTTAGCAATACTACCTTACCATGTTTAATAAACAAAGCATTCTAATTTTAATAATTTGTTCTAGTTGTTCTATTGTTCCCGAGGAAAGAAGAAACCAAACATGCGAAACAGAAAAATATTGTGAAGTAGCATTTACAAAACCTGGAGCTTTTTCATTTAAGTAAATATATATATATATATATATATATCATTAATGATGTAATTTATAATAATAATAATAATAATAATAATATTTATTCAATGTAATAAAATCATTACATGAAAAGTCAAAATATACAGACAAACAAATTAAAATTGTATATCAATAAAATTATTATTCAAATATTCATTGATTGAATAAAAACTTTTTGTCAGTAAAAATTTTGATATTTTACTTAAAAAAGTATAGCATTCATTGTCTGTAATATAATCTGTAAGGGAGAATGATCATTGTTACATATGATATTAAGGAATTACAGAAAGAAAATTATCGATTTTAATCATTACCTTCACATTAATACCTATTTTCATATGCCCGAACAGTACACAAATCAGTCTTACTTATTTAATTATTCTATATACTTCTTATTTGATACATATTACTATATACCTATGTTCCATTTTTACTGAAATGCTTGGCCATAAGCTGTTATGTAAGTAATAATGTTGTAGACTTTATTGATTAAGATTATGGTGTATAATAAATAATTTGAATATGCTAAAAACAGTAATTCTGTAATATATATTTTAATATGCATTTTTTTAAAAATGAAACAAATCAAGTTTGTGAAAGATAGTATAACGAATGATTTATGTATTGAGCATTTCTAATTTTGATTTTATAATGCAGACCATCTACTTCAACCGAAAACCCTGAAGACACACTATCACATTGGAAGGAACAATATTTTCTATCGCAAGGGAAAATACAGACCTTACAGGAAAAGGTGGCCTACCTCACTGAAGAAATATGTCACCTCAATAGAATTTTAGAGAAATATTTTACACCGGGGCAAATACGACTAATAAAATCAAAGACAAAAATGAAGGCAAAATGGACTGCTGAAGATATTTCCTCGGCAATTTCGCTTCGAAGCGTAAGTCCTAAAGCCTACAGATATTTAAGAACTACCAGAGAATATCCACTGCCAGGCTTATCAACCTTAAGGAAGTGGGCGACAAGTTTGGAATTGAAACCGGGTATTCTGGAAGAGGTTTTACTAATTATGAAATATAAGGCAAATGAGTATACCGAGCGCGACAGATTGTGTGTACTTTCTTTTGACGAGATGTACGACTCTAATGAAATATGTTTCGATCGCAAAAGGGAACAGGCTGTAGGACCGCACAAAACAGTGCAAACCGTTATGGTACGTGGCTTGTTTTCGGCATGGAAGCAAGTAATATACTATGATTACGACTGTGGTATGTCGGTAGAAGTCCTCCGAAATATTATATGTAAATTAGAAGTAATACAGTACACTGTTGTAGCTGTTGTTTCGGATCTAGGACCTGGAAACAGAAAATTATGGAAAAATATGAAGGTTGGTGTAGCTGTCGATGAAAGTGAATCCTTCACTCATCCATCTGATGAAGGGAAAAAGATTTTTGTATTTGCTGATGTGCCACATTTAATCAAATTGATTAGAAATAATCTTTTTGATCATGGGGTCACCATAAATAATACAAAGATCACGAAGGAGCCCTTTCAGAAATTGGTTGACCTACAGGAAGGTGACTTGAAACTTGCCCATAAGCTTACACAGGTTCACATCGATGTAATTGGCAACCAAAGGCAGAAAGTAAAATATGCTGTGCAATGTCTCTCACGTACAGTGGCGCTAGCGATAAGGTGGTGTGGTGAACATAATTTAATGCCAGATATTGCATGCACTGAAATTAGTGACATAATTAATATCATTAACGATTGGTTTGATTTGTTCAATACTCAAACCAAATTTGATATTGCTGCCAATGCATATGGTGTTGATATTGAAAACCAACTGGATAAAATAGAAAAAATGACTAAATTAATACAAAATATAAGAGTCGGTACAAGAAAAAGTTTAATGTTTTTTCAAAAAGCGATACTACAAAATAACAGCTCTCTAAAAAACTTATATCAATATTTAAGGTCAAACTTTAATATTGAGTACATAATTACTAGACGTCTGAATCAAGATATAATAGAAAATTTTTTTTCATATATGCGAGCTATGGGATCCACCAATGACCACCCTAGTGCATTACAATTCAAATATCGATTGAGATGGTACATTCTTGGGAAGCATTCATCTGTTGTGTTTTCAGAAAATGTCAACACACAGGAAGATACGTCTGTAGTAGAGTTACTAACTACAGACGCAACACTTAACTTAACTACAGTTTTGGAACCTTTTGTGCAAGAAACTGGAGATTTTGAAGAAAATGTTGTCAGGGTGTCTGAGGATGACATAAATGAGGAATTTATGGACTTGCTGAAGGAATTCGAAAGAATCCATTCCGCAACCTCTGCTACCGGGGATATTGCGAAGCAAGGCTTATACTATATAGCGGGATATATAGCACATAAGTTCAGAAGCAAATACTCGTTACATGATGATACTCAGATTGAATCCCCAGAAAGCAACTGGATTGCATTAGTCTCCAGGCGGTGTCTACGTCAGCCGAATGCTATTATGAAGAAAATGGCAGAAGACGCTGAACAAATGTTTAATGAATTCCATAAGAAATCGATTAACAAAAATACCAACATAATAAAGCGTTTGGTACAAAATATTAAGACTAGTTTGCCACAAGAAGTTGTGGAATCATATATTAGAGTAAGAACTTACATACGTATAAAAGAGATAAATAAAAATAATTATCAACAAAAAAGAAAATTACAAAAAAAAACAATAAAATTTACCAATAAAAAAAGTAACCATATCTGTTGTTTTATTTATTACCTGTCAATTAACAATTAATAAACGAAAATCCAATATTAAACCAATAGTTTTCTTACTATAATACTTTCAACTTTTGCAATATTCATTGGTATCAGTAATTTAAAGCAATATGCTACATAAAATGCACAATTTCAAGTCATAAATTTATTTTGTGATAAATTACTTTGTCAGTAAAGTAATTACAAATTGTATTATCAAACGACTAAAACAGGTTTCGTAAACCAAAGTGCTACATAATATCCAGTGGGAGATTTTTCAATAATACAATCTTATTATTTTGCTTTATGAGTTTTTAAACAGGTAATTTGTAAAGAAATTTAATTTAGTTACACATTCGTAAACAACTGTGCTATATATTATGTCTATTTTATTATTCTTTATATAGCTATCTATATACTATTACATCTGTGGTTATTCAAGAGTAATCTTTCTTTTCTTAATATCAGTGGTATGACGAAATTGCATCCAATTGACGTCATAAGGAAGCTGCGCTAGAACATACCTTATATATTTGTACCATGCTATCGTCTATATAAACAACGTTGAAGTAGCTGGGCATTATTTCTATCTCGCATTCGATTTCGAGATCACTATCAATTTTTAAAGATAGATTTTGCAACCACATGTTGGTGGTATTTGATTTCTTTCGTCGCATTTTCATATTTAGAAAGAAAGATTCTTAAAAAAAAACTTTTTGTAATAAGTTAACAAAAAACTACTGATAAATACCTTAACCAATACGAAGATAATACCAAACCCTGTTCACTTAATATTAAATTTTTGGATATGTATTTTGTGCGACACCTATCGAGGAGGCATAGTACTATTGGACAAAATACAAAAACTTGGTGATCAACTTGAATAAAATCTGCAATCGAAGGTTCATATCTAAAGCGACTTATTTAAATTATTCCCTTTGTAGTATTAATTATATATATATTAAATTCAAAAGAAACACGTTAATAACTATATATACATATATTTATCAAAAAAATTACATAAATATTTCTAAAATCAGCATAGGTGTTCTTATTCTTTAGTGTAATTATTGATTACAGTGGTCAATAAAAAATAAGTGTGATTACATACATTTAAAGGAATCGTTGCAAAAAACATTACTTAAGAAGGTAATCCGTAATATATGGCGGTATACTCTCTTTGAGCATGAAACATCAAAAAATAATTATCTATAATAGCTGTTTTGCAGCAATTTATAAGAAATGCCAAAAAGAAATAAGTAAAGATAATTTAAATCAAATATCAATAATTGCACTAATGACGATTAATATTACATACATATATATATACACATACATATAAATTGAACAAAATATTTGTACTCAATACAATTACATTTATAATGTTCTAGTATAAAATATTATCTTCTACGTTTCTCAGCTTTTATTACTGCTAAATTTTTAATTGGATCATGCTTTTCATTTGCTTTAAATCTGGTATCAGACCCACTTGATATCTTATTTACTGATTTGATCCAACTATAAATTACTAATCTTATTGTTATATTTAAAAATTTTCTTTTTATGTCTCTGTGGTTTGGACAATTAAATGTATCAAAATCTACATGGTCTACCACATTACTAGAAATTAATGCATGTAAATTGTAATTTAAGCAAAGCCGAGGTAATATTTCAACAATTTTTAAAGCAATATTATTATATAGGTAAACAAATTTTGTAGATATGAGCAATAAACTCTTGTGTGAATATCGCCTTGCAACAATCATTGTATGGTGACTTTCTTCACTACATGTAGTTAAATTAGTTAAACATGTACTACAATTCCATATATATTGATAGTATATTAAAATACAAGTTTCATAAGACACGATTTTTGCGCACGCGTTCAAGTTTAGAAAACGAGCCGCTAGGCGAGTTTTCTAAAGAACAAGTGCGCAAAATGTCTTATGAAACGTGTATTTTATACTATTTTTTCTATTTCGGTTATTAAAAGTTCAAAAAAGCTTAAAATAAGAGACATGTTTTATTCGAATATTTTAGAAATTTTGCTTTTTTGAAGTTGGTTACTCTGATTTTTAAGTAGAACGTTTTAAATATTTGAATATCGGTGGTGCTATATGTAATTGTGTTTAAAATTCAGACTGATTTATACAATAAATTATTTCAAATTATCAACAAAAAGGACGAAATAAATAACTGTACGCCCCCAGAGTTTCGTAAAATAGCAGAAGACAATTTACAAAATCTTTCGTCCACAAACTCTCTACATATTTATCAAAACAAACTTTTATAACAATTGTACTACTCAACATGGTAAGTAAATGTCAATAGTAGCATCCGCAAACTTATCATCCAACTCTGCTTAACAATTTATATTACTAATTAGTAAGTGAAATGTTAGCATGTGTGCTTTTTATTCTTTGTACAATTTTATTGCACATTTTTGTTACTTTAAAAGCTTATATTTTGACATTTAAATACGATTTGGTTCCATTTTTTTTTGTTACCAACTTAAAAAAAATAAAATTAGCGTGCGATAAAGTAATACTTTATGCAACCAAAACGGGTGTCGTAAAGTGAACTTTAAAGCACCGGAATAGAAAAATTCTGTTGTGAAGAGATACAATTTGTGTATTAATAATAATGGAGGTATCTTTGAACATTAATAATGTTGTGTGACCTTAATAAAAGTTCTTATAGTTTTCATTTTATTACTACATAAGATTTCAAAATAAGTTTTCATTTGGTTTGTATTTTATCAGTTCGAAATTCAATTGTTTCCAATAAAAACCATAAAAATGTCTATATTCTCTTTATTTTTTAAAATAACCATATCAAACCTTATATCATTGTAATCAGCAAAAAAATAAGCTTTTTAATGATGTCAAAACCAACTATGGTTTCCATTTAAAAAAACACGAGTTTGTGTCATAACTCGATAATGATGAACGAAAAAAAAAATATTAGCTACATAGTTTTATTTGGCGTAAAATTATCTAAAACTTTTGTCTGGACACTTTTTCTCTAAAATTACTATTAACGATGCTAAGCATGTTTAAAGAAAATCGTAAAATTTAGTTTTCTTTGAATATCTAAAAGCCATGAAAGTTATCGGAGAAACAAAAGCAGTTTTAAATTAAACTCGTAAAACTGCGCATCTTTCCCCATTTAAGCGTTTTTCTATCTCCGGTATTTTCTGAGATCCCAATGCTAAACATTCAAAAAAACTCACCCTGTATATTAAATGTTTTCCGGTGATGGAGTTGATGACATGCTGGAATTGGTTGAGTCCTCCTCTCTAGAAAAAAAATATATAAATTTATACAAAATAATTTAAATTAAATTATACCCAAACTTGATTAAAATGTAGAACACTTTTAATGGTAAAATTATTTCTCAAATCATTATTAATTTAAAAAATATGGTTATATGCAATCGTCAAACTATGAAAAATAATTTGACTGAGAAATTGTCCTTAATTATATGATACTATTAATATCTAGATAATTTCTTGTTACCTAAAATGAAACGCTGATTCCACAAACTGTTGCTTCGAATCTTCATTTGGGAAACGAAATTGCAGTATTCGGTGTCCCTTATACAACAATCGTATTATATCAATTTCATTACCATCTAAATGGACACACTCAACTGTTCGAATTAGCAGATCGAACCTGTCGTCTATATAATAAACGCCAAAGTAGCCTCTACTGGGAATTATTTCTATCTCACATTCTATTTCTGGACCGTCCTCAATTTTTAAAGACACATTTTGCAACCACATGTTGCTGGTATTTGATTTCTTTCGTCGCATTTTCATATTTATAAAAAATAATTCTTAAAAAAAAACTCTTTTTGTAATAAGTTAACAAAAAACTACGCCAGTGTTGGGATTTTAGTGTTGGTAGATTGTACTAAAACTTGGTGTCTGAAAGATCATATGGGCGGGAAATTTTAAAAATGTATATGTATAGGTATAGAAAAACGCAATTATTTATTTTAGAGAATCTAATAAAAATTTAACATAAAGAATACATGAGAATATTCTCAAAACAAAACATAATAAATTCTTAAAAATAAAATAAATGTGTTTTTTGTTTACATTTTAGTCGCGGTCGCCTCTGTACAGTGTTCATCGACCGCGAATCACGAGTTTATAGCATTTCGGGGAATCACTGGTGTAGTTTCTTTTAATTCGTAAATTATGTCTACACCGTCATTTCTATGATCGGTATCTTAAATTACAACTTTTGGCACCAACAACGGCGTGAACACCAACGTAAAAGATAATCTATCAAGACAATTGTCACCATATCACCAGTAATTATCACATGCGTAGGTATTATTCCAAGCAGTAAAATCACAATTTTAGAGAAGGATGAAAATATAAATTTGCTAATGCAGAACAAGTGTGCATATAGTGATTTTGCTACTACGGATACTATTCCGAAATTACAGGTCACAAGATTTGAATAAAAGTAAAAAAATCCACGAAAACGTAATAGATTTATGTACTTTCGTAACGACGTAATAAAACACAAGGAAATGTAATAGATTGATTACAATTGTAATAGCAATCCCAACACGCCTGTCCACTCCTAATGCCCCTGATATAGCACGGATTATGGGATGGTTCAGTTAAATACGGGTTTTTGCCGCTTAATCTACCTAATTCGGGGCAATATCAGATGGCGCCACGGTTTTAGAAACAAGGGACCTATAAGTAAATTTGAATCATGAGTTTAACCGAATAACTTGAAATGTCGCTACTATAGCGCTGTCACTTTATGGAAAGGCCATAGCTGCCGATCATGATAAAACATAAACTTGGTGAATGTGATAGTTAGAGATGAGAGCAGATATTGGTCACAGTGATTTCCTAATCACTGTTTGCAAATTCGTGGAATCACAGTGATTACTTTCGTATTTATTATGATGGAAAGGGTTCTTTCATCAATAGGGGCAAATAAAATAACCTAGTAGCAAAATCACTATATGCACACTTGTTCTACATTAGGAAATATATATTTTCATCCTTCTCTAAGATTGTGATTTTGCTACTTGGGAAATATCTTTTTCATGTAAAGAAATATTTCTGTCTGCGATTCTAGATTTACTTAACTTTAAATAATATATCAATATAACATAAATATGTTTCACACTAGCTGTAACGTAGCAAGTCGATGTCGATTACGTTCTAACAAAGTAGTATAAACTTTTTTCATAATAATCATTAATAAATAATAAATCTTTTTCAAAATATGTATAATTTTGTTGGCTGTTCACGAAAATGAAACAGTCTAATCCTTCACACTAAAATATTTTGAGCCCCTGGTCTCAGTTTTAGGCCCTGTATACTCTATTCCTGCTTTACGATAATGAATTTCCTTATTGTTTCTCAGCATTACGAATTCTTGATGCTGTGATCTCATTAAACTTATATATTACTTCTATACTCAAATCGCTGAACAGATTCAGTGATCACGTTAGGTTCATGCGATCACACCGAAGACATTTGAAAGAAATTGTGCATATTCAAATGAAAACAGGATAAATGTAGCTAAAACAGATTTAACAGAAACAGAAACGTAAAAGTAAATAAACACCTCCGATCTGTTATACTATTACAGTTTACTAAATCGCCTAACATAAACGATCTTTGCCGCTGACCGTTTTCATGCATAGGCTGCCTTTATCACATTGTAATGAATTTATTATAACTAGAGACCGGACACAAGCGGCCGATGATTCATCGCCCACGGGCGCACTATTGAAATTTGGCGTTTTTAAAAAGTTTTTAATTTTATTTATACAATTGGATAACAAGTGGGTGGTGACCTATAAAATACAAAATACGTTATTGTTTGTTCATTTTGTAGCTCATATCGAGTAAACTTTCCGTACTTTATTTATCTTACGAAAGACATAAGATAAATAGAATAAGTTCTCACCCTTCTACCTACGCCGATGAAGAAAAAATTTAACAGCAAAATCGACTTTTTGCTGTCCGTTTTCTTGACGAAAACAGATGTGAACGTAGATTCTAAATCAATGATAGATGATTACATTGAAATCATCACGTTCAAAATCGTGTTACTATTAAGAAATTTGTATAATATGTGAGCAACTACATTTTTTAAATCTTTTTATTTCAAGTGTAATAAAAGGATTTAAAAAAAAGTTAAACCTACTCGTTTCAAGGTACATATTATTTTTTATAACAAGCCAATTTGCTTCACTTCTGTATTTGTTCAATAGGAGCAATCGATGAAGAGCATGTGGGGCCTTCTAAAAATAGGTAAAATCAGACATCTTGGCCTGATGATCTTAGCTGCTTTGCGGATATAATAAATAATAATAATAATAATTATTACTCTTCTTAAGATTTAATGATCTCTTATTTATACGAAACCCAGATTTGTATGCTAATGTGATGACTATAACACAACGCGTCTTTACGAAACCAGCCCTCATTATATTATATAAATGGCTCCTGTATGTATTCACCAAATTAATACATCAAGATTTAAAACACAGCTCCTATGCAGTGTACAGTTTAAACAATTTAATAATATATAAAAGCAAATTTTTATAAACCATTTATTTGTTTTTACTACAACATTTACTAGGCGGTAGCAGCCAATTATATAAATAATGTGCTCGGTCGATAGTTTCCTTTTCACACAAGTAACCAAATTTTATAATATTATTATAGAGTTCTTTCAATCTACTTGTACTTAAATTATGTGTTATCAGATAATAATTCTGACAGCCTCTAGTAATCCATTCTGTATCAAATCTTTTATCGTGTATGCGAACTACATTATTTACAGTTGCTAACCATGCTCCTACACTAATATCTTCTGAATTGTAGTATCTACAATAAAATTATGTAAAGGAACATATTCGATACGTAACATATTTAATTACCTTAAATATTTTGAATTATTTGCCAAATATACCAGTAAATTCTTTGAAATTACGTATCCCCCACCTAAAGCATATGGTAAGTAACGATCACATAAAATCCAATCGCTTTCTTTCCACTTTCCTTTAGTTTTTATGTTTGCGTTGCCCGAGAAATATCCCCAATATAGTCCTCGACTACTATCGGATGTGACAGCATTTCTTTGAATATTTGCCCTTATATATGGTGATGTATCATCGTTAATAACGGATATGTCTTCAATATCAGATTTGAGGTAAATTGTTTCGAGATGGTTCAGTTCATGTACTATGTTATCAATTCGAACGAAACTATCATCATCACATTTTAATACGTACTTAAAATTAAGGCCGACATCTAACTGTTCACTCAACCAAGTAAATGTCTTTATCACTTTTTCACTTAAGTTACTGTAGTTATCATACATGGGTAAATTTAAAATGTCATTGTATTTGAGTTGCTCGATTCTTAATGTTGCTATTTCGTCGATAGGAAGACCAAAACTACCTATTACAAAATAATGCTTAACTACAATTATATTTCTACTATCCCTTTTAATATTATCTATAAGTTTTATCCATGTGTTTCGTATGACATTTCGTCTTTCTATATTCTTGGGCGCTGAGAGAATAACAATAACAAAATCTGGCTCTTTCAGTTTTGAATTCCTCATTATATTGTATTCTCTGTCTTCTTTATCTATTCTGCAGGTTTTGTTAATTGGTATAAGATTTAAAGTTACCATACTTCCTAATATAAATGAAAATATAGACACTAAAATAATTTTACAATATATTTTTGGGAATTTTCTATAGTTTATCATCGCTTTATATATCATTATATATTTTGGTAATTTGGTTAGATCAGACTATATTCCTATTTACCTGTGTTATTTACATAATTTACATTGTGCATTTCTTGGGGTACGTTCCAAATAGAGGATTTGTTCAAAGTGTTCAAAAGTATCGTAATTAAAAAAAATTTCATCCTGTAATACCAATTAAATTAGTTTATTTTCATTGTGAAATTGTTCCAGTCAATGGGAATTTGTAGTGGTAATTAACAATCGTCGTTTCTATTTTGTACTGAACGTTGGTTACTAAAATAAAATGATTCATGGATTTAGCTATTGGGGGGGGATATTAATGGTTGCATTCAGCAGAAACACATGCTCCGCTTCATAAACTTGACAGAAGTCAGCTGATCAGTTCTTGTTTATTTGAAAAATTAAGAGAAAAAGCCACAAATAAAATTGGAAATAAGTATGTAGTTTCGGAACCGAAATTAAGAAATCCGAAAATAATAATTGAAGATGTTATTGATCTAAACAATGAAAAAGTGTATGCGATTATTTAATACAAAATGATTCAAATATGTAGACAAGGACGTCTCAGCTAAAATTAAAACAGAAAAAAAGATACTTAGACAAGAAAAAGAAGAACTATGGAAATATTATACAGAGATCATTTTGAACTGTCCTGGGTTGGCCATAAGAAAGTCCTAGTATTATCAAAAACTAGGAAATATTTACTTCCGTGAATTGCCCATACTAAATTTAGGTACATGTCAAATGTCAAAATCATAACGTATTGAAGTGTCTTGTACTTCTTAACTGTATTTTTGGTGTTTTCATTGTTTTATTGCGGTTTGTAATGAAAAATTAAAAATAACTGCGAAATTATTGGGTTTAGGTATAGGACATTATTAACAAAAAATAAGCGCAATTAACGCATCATTCCAAAAATTTAATAATATAATGAATGTTTGATTATTTTGTAGGTTCAACACATCCCTTGGCTGCATACTTACCAAATAATTTTGTCTTAGATAATCGGAATACTACCGCATAGAATTATTATGGTAAACATTGTCGCGACCATTTTTTTTATAATTTTCGTTAATAACTCAACAATGCGTCATCCAAAACTAAAACCCTAGATATCGATGCGAACACAAATTAAAGTAGATAAGGAAAAACAAAAGATACACAGTGTTTCATTAAAAAAAAAAATTCGAATGTGTGCCATTTTAACGCATCACCCTGTATAATTCAAATTATTTTCAAAATGTGTGTTTTTTGTTACTGTGCCACTTTTTAGAAAATAAATTTCTTCAGTACTATTTAATAACGCTTATATTGGACTTTGACGCACTAATGAGCTGTATAGTGTATACCTAACCTAAATACAAATATACACACTGTCATATGCTGTTAAGGGGGCGTTTGAATCATAGAAAACATAAGTACTTTCGTTATTGTCAAAAAATAACAACATTTTACTCCTAAAGATGTCGCGCGCTGTATCAAAACTCATCATCTCAAATATACAAATAATTGAATTGGCAGAATTTGTTTGAAATAACAAATAGGTATACGATCACTATTAAATCATTTTAAATAACTTAGATATTTATGATTATCTGTAATTTCTTTAGATAACCAGTTACACTACAGTATTTTCGGATCTCGCGCCCTCTCTTAGGGAATCCTACAAGGTACAAAATACAAGTATGGCCGTTCTTTAACAATTATTTAAAATATGCAAATAAACCAAACTAATACATCATTGCCGAAATTTCTGTTATATTTCTCTTCTACGAAACACGCGTCATAGGGTTAAGGGGTTCTTTTGATAAAATTGAAATAAAAATTTTATAAAAAGAATTTATGTAAATTAAACCCCTATACCATACGTAGGAGGATATTATGACTTATTACACACAATAAAATAAACAATTAATGATTTTATAACCGACATTTGCATAATTATAAAATTATGTTGTATTCTATGATTCAAACGCCCCCTTAATGCGCAACACGTTCACGCACTTTCTGCACAGAATTAGAATATGTTCTGTACAGCTTTCCCGTTCATTTTGTGTATGTAACGATACAATATTAGATTGTACAGAAACTTGTACGGCGTCAAGCAGGCCTTAAAAATAATAATATAATTTAGAAATTAACTCATTTTACAGGTATACCAACATCATAGAAAATAATTGATGAAAGGGGACTTTGTGTTCCGCCATTTCACTGTCTTGAAAGTTACAATTTTTGTCTAAAAGAGAAAGTGGTTTAAGCTGACTGAACGTTCAAAAAGAATGAATTTAATTCAAGACAGCGCAAGTGTCAGAATGCAAAAGGAAAGTCGAACATTAAATAACGGTTTTTATTATTATTTTTTTAAAATATTAATGTGGAGATTTGTACAGGGATGTGTATATACAAAATATTAAAAAAAAAAGATTAGACTAAAACTAGACTGGCGGTCGTTAATTTTTCCGTTTCTTTTGCGCTTTCTCCGGCGGCAATAGTCCCATGGCCTTCTGATATTCGTAGACGAGTTTCTCTTGCACCTCTGGTAAACATGGCGAATACCTGCTGTACTCCATGCTGTATTCGCCCTTGCCCTGCGTGCTCGATCTCAGTTCGCCGACGTACCCGAACATCTCGTTGAGCGGCACCTCCGCGTAAATCGTGAACCACCCTTCCGTGCCTTCAGTACCGGTGACGATGCCGTGCCTCTTGTTCAGGTGTGCGATGACCGTCCCCTGGAATTCGTCCGGGGCAGTCACCTCCACGGACATGATCGGCTCCAGGACGAGCCACGACCCCTTCTCGAACACTTCCTTCACGGCCCCCTGCGCGGCCAGATAGAACGCGAGCTCGCTAGAATCGACGATGTGATGGGCGCCATCTATCAGTCGAAATTTCAAACCCGATAGTTTGTTCCCCGAGAGCAATCCTTTTTCCGCCATCGCTAAGAATCCCCTTTTCACGCCCGGAACGAACTGCTTCGGAATGTTCGTCCCCACGGTTTCGTCCACGAACTCCAGCAGGGTGTTCTTGCTGGGTGGGAGCGGCTCCAAGATGCCGGTCACCCTGGCGTATTGTCCTTGGCCCCCGGATTGTTTCTTGTGAAGATAGTCGAACTCGCAGGGTGCCACTAGGGACTCCCGGAATGCCACTTTCGGCTTTCCCATCACGACGGGACAGTTATACTCGCGTTCCATCCGTTGCGCGTAGATTTCTAGGTGGAGTTCGCCCATGCCCGACACTATCGTCTCTTTGTTATCATTGTCGAAATAGAAATGGAATGTGGGATCTTCCTTGGTGAATCTGGCCACCGCCTTCGAGAAATTGTCTCTATCCTTGGAATTAGCCGGCGCGATCGCCATAGAAACCACCGGATCAGGAACGTATATCGATTCTAAGGATAAAGTGTCTTTATTGTCCGTCACGAAGGTGTCACCGCTCGCGCAATCGACGCCGAACAACGCGAAAATATCCCCGGCAAGCACTTCATTAACATCCTCCATATTGTTTGAATGCAGTCTGACCAACCTTGCGATTTTGACTTTGCGATCGGTCCGCGTATTAAAGATGACGTCACCTGTTCAATGTAAAATAAGACTTATAATATTTGTTCAATGTAAAACAGGTTTATGATATGTGCAAAATGTAGACAGTCTGAATAAACAGGTTATGGGCACGTTACACTCATACCGGTATGCTCGCTTGAGCTGTCAATGACGTCATTCCGAAACAAGTCAGATTCAACATTGCCAGATCTATCGTTTTAGTGGTAGATACACCGTTTTTTCCCTTTACCTACCACTCTACCGTTTTCTACTTGTAAATCTACCGCTTTTACCAATTTTATAAATACATTATTATTAACAGCGAAAAAGAAAAAATTATTAAAAATTTATTCAATTCTTTGGTCCTATAGTAATCCTGGCGACATCTATAAGTCACAGTAACAACTCACTGCAACCACTATGAACGATTGCATTGTGATTACACACCGAATCGATACATAATCGGGGACTTTCCCGGAAAGGTCTTCAAAAAAAGCTGATTTATATATATGCATCAGCTTTTATTGTAATTGCATAATCTTACATTTAAGCTAAATGACCATCTAACTCAAATAATAAAAGACATATTTCCCGATTCAGATATTGCAAAACGAATACAGTGCATCAGAACAAAGGTAATAGCTATTACTAAAAATGTCATAGGAACCCATCAATTTGAATTATTGTGCAATATTTTAAGGAAAAATAAATTTTCTTTGATTATTGACTGATTCGAAAGAATATTTTCGGCAATACATTTACTGAAAACCAAACAGAGAAACCGTTTATCGACTGCGTTCATAACTGGCATACAACACATAAAAGTAGTATGTATTCCAAATCAGACCATTTGTCTGAATCCGAATGA
This sequence comes from Amphimallon solstitiale, assembly GCA_963170755.1. Lineage (NCBI taxonomy): Eukaryota > Metazoa > Arthropoda > Insecta > Coleoptera > Scarabaeidae > Amphimallon > Amphimallon solstitiale. The sequence goes on from OY720679.1 coordinate 143,171,147, forward strand.
TTTATGTTTTGTTATTTCATAGAGTTATATTTTATTGTTTTTTATAGGTTATAATATTTAAAGAAATAAAATCCCATTGTTACCTTTTTTTGTCTACCGTTCTTGTACCGAAATCTACCGCTTTTTCTCAAGCAAATCTACCGCTAACCCAACTTATCATCTGGCAACACTGGTCAGATTTGACAGTTCTCATCACATTAAAAGATAAAAATTTAAAATGAGTCTTTTTGGCTCTCTAATCATGAAGGAATCGATAAACAAAAAATCATTTGATTATGAAATGGTCAAGCAACCACCTTCGGATCACTTGACATGGAATGAATGTTATTCTTAAATATAATGGAACAAAACAAAATGCAATTTAAATATAAAACATTACCTTTCCTCAGCATTCCCTGATAACACCGCATGTACGTTAACTGGCCAAACTTTCCGGCCTCCAATTTGAATGCCAAAGCAACGAAAGGCTTATTATCGTCTCTCGCGGGATCTAACACGACTCTTTCAGGTTCTTGCCCCTGCACTTCTCTCAGTGCGGTATTTTCCACTTCAGCGGGACTGGGAAGGTAATCTATGACACCATCCAGCAGTGGTTGTACGCCTCTGTTTTTCAATGCGGTCCCTACAAACACCGGCGTGAAAGTACGTCTGATGCAAGCTCTTCGTATCGCTTGTTTAATATCCGCCTCCTGAATCGCCTTTTCCTCTAAAAATAATTCGCCCAGAGTTTCATCCACGTTCGACAGGTGTTCAATCAATTCGTGTCGTCGTTCTGAACACTCCGTTCGCATTTCCTGCGGAACGTCTTCGTATCTGATATCCTCACCGAATGACCCATCAAAATATAGGGCTTTTTGGGTAATTAAATCAATGATGCCTTTGTTATTTCCTTCAAGGCCGATGGGTAATTGCACGAATGCTGCATTGTGGTTTAATTTGGATCTCATTTGTGATAAAACTCTGTAAGGATTGGCACCTAACCTATCCAATTTGTTGATGAAAGCTAAGAAAGGTACGTTATACCTTTTCATCTGTCTGTTTACTGTCAGCGACTGGCTTTGAACGCCTCCGACGGCGCACAAAACTAATACAGCAGCATCTAAAACCCTCAGAGATCTCTCCACCTCTACTGTAAAATCCACATGGCCTGGTGTATCAATTATATTAATATTATGATCTTTCCATATCGTATAAGTTGCTGCACTCTGAATCGTTATACCTCTTTGTCGTTCTAGTTCCATAGAATCCATCACAGCACCGACATTGTCCTTACCTTTAACTTCATGCATTTGTTCTATTCTACCGGTGTAAAATAAAACTCTTTCTGTTAATGTGGTTTTGCCAGAATCTATGTGAGCGGAAATTCCGATATTTCTTATTCTGTCTATGGGCTTGTGCTCCGCGTATTTTACGTGTGAAGCCATACATCGTGTACACCCCTGAAAAAAAACATTTCCGATAGTCGTACGCTGTTATACCTAGTTACTAGAACACTTACCTTTTTCAAGTATTTTGATAGTGTGGTCAGTTGATTTATGCTTTTATTTGTTTTCAGAATATTTAATATAGTCATATTAATATAAATGTTTGAAAAGCGAGACCGAATTCAAAGATATAAGAATTAACCGAATTGACCAACTAAATGTAAGGTTAGTTAAAGAAGTTAGGAGCATAGATAGTTAGGAGCAAACTGGATTAACTGGAACAGGGTTACCGAAATCTGTCAAAATAAAAAAATTCTGCATCAATAACTCAATAACCCACAATAATCTACAGCGGATATCAAATCTAAAGAATGTTATTTAAATGAAATTTTAAAATATTTAAACAATACATAATAATGTTTAAATTTGATACCTTACAGCCAACTAATTCGTCATAACCTAGCCTGCGCGTGCACCAAGTACACAAAACGGTTTGACGAAGTAGTTTATGTGAAGCCATTACCCACACAAATTTGACAAATTCTTAGGCTGTTGTACACAAATTAAACAAAATATATGTAAAACTATATAATATATTCATTTTACATTTTTAGTTAATGTCATTTAAGTTACGTTATTAATTAAGGATTTCCCAAAAATGTGTATTATCAAGTGTTTGTCAAACATTTTGTTTGACAGTTAAATTGTTTTGTATAATTGTCAATTGTGTGCCTGCAGCCTTAGTTATAGAGGAATATTTATAATCCAGTCAAATTAGACCGAAGAAAAAGGGCTAACCCGGAAAAAAAATTGAGAGTTTGAAAGTAGTGATTTTCCTTCGCGAATTGTTGAGAGGGGTCACTGGCAGCCTACATTTCTGTTTTCGGGAATCGCAGCCCGCAGCACATTGCTTCCAATTGCTTCAGCCGCCATCTTCAATTCAAGGGTGAATTTTATTTGCTGAATAACTCGTTTATTTTCAATTTCACACGAAAAATGCCAATAGTTCTTTGGAATTAAATTTACTACAATTTTGACCCTTTTTGTTTTTTCCCTAGGATCGATATTTTTTATTTAAATCCGAAAAGAGGTGGGTCTACCTAAATATATTATCTGGTTTATTATTGACTTAGGATAGGAAAAAACATAGGGGCCAAAGTTTTAGCAAATTTAGTTTCAAATAACTTTAGTTATCACCATTTTTCGTGTGCAATTGAAAATAAACGAGTTATTCAATAAATAAAAGTTCACCCTTAAATAATAATAATAATACATATTTACATCCATCATGAAGGTGACGGTCGAAGAAATGGTGTGCAATTCCTTAAATGTAGGGGGCCAGTGACTCCTCTCAACGATCCGCGAAGGAACATCCCTGCTTTCAATTTTTTCTGGGTGAAATCCTAATTCGACTGGACTATTATAATTATATTTGTCCCTTAGATTAGTTCTTCTTTTATCCTTAAACAATTAACTTTTGTAAAACGAAGTGCAAGACACATCACATCAACAGTTTCATCGTGAATTGTATTAAAATCTCCGAAATTTTATCAGTGCAAAATGTATTTTTCAAACACGAACATTAAATTGACTAAGCTGTGGAATTCATTTTTCCATTGTTTTGCGTGATAATCATAACAGAATATTTCTGTTTGTATACTTACATATTTTTGTATGTGTTACTATCATATTAATTAAGATGTAATAGTAGTTGCTATTCATTAGGTACATAAACATAAAATCCAATAAAACCACTCGCATAAATGAGACATTTCTAAAGTAACCATTATAAAGAATCCTTTACTTTAAATAATCATAGGTACTTAAAACTATATAGGTAATGAAAACAAGAACTACCATTTTTGTAATTGTAATTTGATTTTTCTCTTGAAAAGATAGAACCAGGTCTATTCTAAAATATAATTTTTATTAAATAAAAATAAATATTATACATATATAAAATAAAAACAAAACTCTTCAAATAGAAACTTAACAAACACTGTATATTTCCCTCATTTTATCTGTAGCAGTCTCTAATTAGCTTTATTTCTTCGTCAGTAAGATGAAAGAGTGGGTTATTTAGATCAGGAAATATTTTTTTTCGAAAATGCTCTTTAAGGCTTTGCCAAGTGTGCCTACTAAAGTGTTTCTCTATATCAGTCCAAAACTTATTGCCTTTTAAATTATAAAAAGCCTCCTGTTCAAAAATTAGTTCCAGAATTTTCAATTTTTCTTCTAAAGTAAAATTATTTCCTGGACCGGGCATTTTTCCTAAACACAGGTTTTGATAAGTGCTTTTTAGGTGTCTAATAATGAATAACAAACCTACCTAATTTATAATACAAATAAAGCGCATAATATAAATCAGAATAATCATGTATATAAAGATTCTCTGAAAGACCCTGAAAAACTTATCATCACATGTCAGAGATGTCACATAAATGGCGGGAACAATGATTTCATTCAGCAGACGGATCGGGAACCGTTCCCGCTCCAACCGTTCACTTCACAACAGTTGAGTGTTCGCTGGACAGGACCGTTCACCTTTATGTGATCAATCACCTTCCATTTGGTACTTTACACTGCTGCCATATGTTAGAATTATACAGATTAAACCTAATAAATAATAATAATAAATTCTATTCTGCATTAAGTTTCAGCGTAGTTTTTAATGTAAGGGCCGACTTTTGCAATCCCGCTTAAAATACCTACTCGGTTAACTCCAATATTTTAATACATTAATTTCTGCACATCCCTTTAATTTGCTTTTTTACTATAGTAACTTTCTTCAAAATATGTGTTACGTTGTTTGAATGCGTTAATAGCGCGTGCGTACAGTATACGTTCACTAAGTGAGCGTAGAATTTCTCCGCTTACAAAAATGGCGACCGCTCCTCAACTAGTTCAGAGTGAGCGAACGTCTATTGGACTATTGGATATGATCACTGAACAGTTGCGCAACTGTTGTGTCTGCTGATTGAAAGCAATGCTTTCATTAAGCAGGCGGATCGGGAACCGATCCCGCTCCAACCGTTCACTTCACAACAGTTGAGTGTTCGCTGGACAGGACCGGTCACCTTTATGTGATCGTCTGTCATCTGATACTTTTCATTGCTGCTATATGTTAAAATTTTACAAATTAAACCGAATAAGCAATAATAATAAATTGTTTTTCTACATTCAGTTTTGGCGTAGTTTTTAGTGGAAGGGTTGGTTTTTCCAACCCCGAATAAAATACTGGGTGAACTCCAATATTATAACACATTTATTTCTGCACAATACTTTTAATTTGTTGTATCTTATTTTTCTAGTAACTTTCTTCAAAATTATGTATTAGGTTGGTCTTGGAATGCATCAATGGCGCATGCGTACAGTATACGCTCAGTATGTGAGCGTATAATTTTTCCGTTCACAAAAATGGCGGCCGCTCCTGAACATGTTCAGAGTGAGCGGTCATCTACTCGACATGATCACTGAACAGTTGCGCAACTGTTGTGTCTGCTGAATGAAAGCAATAACTCGGTGAAATAGCACAAATTAAAAAGAGTACCAATCCAATATATCAAATTGTTACATCTTTCATTATCCAAGTTTCGTATTGTGTTGGTAGTTGTTCCTTTTCTATACATTTGTGATTTTTTCTTCTGAATTCTTATTCCGTGCCTCTATAGCACAAACTGTTCTACAATTCACAACAAACAATTAGCATATATAGATAAATAACTGTTATAATAAGAACTTTTTTTAGTATTGTGTAATCTTGAGCAATTCAACTAACACAACGGTTGCGCAAATGTTCAGTGTATGTACGCGTATGTACGCCCATTCCGAACATGTTGTAGAGCGGTCGTCATTTTTGCGAGCGGAATAATTCTATGCTCACCTAGTGAGCGTATTCTATCCACATGCGCCATTATCGCAGTCTATATAGTTACTATAATGATATTCGTATAAACACAAAAAAAAATAACTTACAGTAATCACGAAGTGTGCCTTTTATTGGATTGAGAAAGACAGTTTGTAATATTCAATTCAACACAGTAAACCAAGGGAAAAAGTAACGACAAAAAGCTTATATGACTGACAAATATGTATAAATGACAAAATATTGGATTGACAGCCACTTTAACGAAGTTTATGTTACCTACAAACTAAATATTCATACTACAACAATGAACGTGTGGCAAACTCGTGCTAAAGTTGATATATCGATGAAGTGACACGGTCAACCATTTACGATCTCTCTGTAGAATAGCAGGATAAGGTATTAAGGAGTTAACCGAGTATTTAAATCGGGCTTTGAAAAGCGGCCCTTACACTAAAAACTACGTCAAAAATTATTGCAGAAAAACAATTTATTATTATTATTTATTCGGTTTAATCTGTATGATTCTAACATATGGCAGCATTGAAAAGTACCAAAATGGAAGGTGATTAGTGATCACACGAAGATGAACGGTGTTGCCCACCGAACACTCAACTGTTGTCAAGTGAACAGTTGGAGCGTGAACGATCCATCTGCTGAATGCGACCAATTACTCGGTTACACTTGAAAAATACGAGGAAAGCAAAGAGTTTAAAACTAGTAGTTTTTTTATAAAGTTTTGTTTGAAAATGTATTTTTGATAAAATAAAATTTTCTTTGTATAAATTTATTTAGAAATGTATATTTGGTGAAAATAATATGTATGAAACGCGCAATTGCAATAGAATACTGAATTGTATTAATTACATCAGTATTTAACTACGAAGAAAGAATAGATCAGGATAGAGTCTCCTTAAAAATAATATTGGCCCAAAGTGGTAACGCAATATGGCCGCCGCAATGCATAGGCGTGCATAAATATTTTGTATAGGGTATATGTAAAATAGGTTCTTAGTCCAAAAATAATAAAAGTGCATTATTTTTTCAATTCATTTATTGTTTTAAATATAGTACCATTTATTCTAACTGTATTAAAGAAAACATTAAAAAAGCAAGCCTAGAATATGTATGTTACGCCACTGAACACATAATCAAACATGTCAGATATATGACAACTTATTCAAAATACTCATTTTATAAATTATGATTGGTCAATATTGCCATAACTGACCTGCGTTAAAGTGGTAACTTCCGTCTAAATAATACCTATTCCCCGACCAGTTTATTATCTCTCCTGTTCTATTCTTTCCTCGTAGGTATTTAATTTGGTTCAGTCCAGTGATGAGTACGTTTTGGCAGTGCACGTACATAGACAAGACTTATTTATTTATTATCGGCGATATACTCCCAGATACCTAGCATATCACCGATAATAAACGAGTAAGTCTTGTCTATGTTGGTGCACTGCCAAAACGTACCAGCCGCCACTGCTTCAGTCGCTCTCGCAAACGACATGCGCCACTTCAGGATTGTCACAAATAATATTCATACACCTTTTGACGTTTGTTATAATTGTCATCTAAAGCTCGTTTTACATCTGGCAATATACTGAACTTAAAATTGAAGGTCACCAAAATGACGTAAGTACAGCGTTTTACATGTGTCAAATATCGCGCGATCATTTAAATTCTAAATTAGAGCAGGCTGTGAAATTTAAATTAAGTTGGTATATAAGTACCACGCGATCATTTAAATTCTAAATTATAGCAGGCGGGATTTTTTTTATTAGGTTGTCCAGAATGTTAATTATTGATTAATTATCATTTTGAAACGTCACTTTGACAATTCAAATTGTAAATTAGTACTTATTTACCAACTTAATTTAAATTTCACAGCCTGCTCTAATTTAGAATTTAAATGATCGCGCGGTACTAATTTACAATTTGAATTGTTAAAGTGACGTTTCAAAATGTTAATTAATCAATAATTGACATTCTGGACAACCTTAAATGATCGCGTGGTATAAGAACTTTTAATTGAACTAGAAATTGACAAATGTAATACCCGACTTGCCGTTATTTTTGACCGAGTTCTAGAAACTGAATTTAAATTTGGATGTAAAACGACCTTAAACAATTTAAATTTGTCGGCAATGCTTGCCTGCTAATAAGTTTTATGCAGAGATTAAGAAACATGCTATGTGTCGCCTCTTCCACATACTGTTCTATTTGTGGTTCTATATTAGTTTGAAAAATGTCGATAAGCAAGATACTCTACTTTAGCAATTTAGTGGCATTTGAATGTAGACCTGATGTAGACGTTCGTGCAGTTCTTACTTTATCTATGGTGCAGTTCTTCAACAATTGTTTTGAAGACAGGATGAAAATGATTTGTCTGTCTCACGTCTGGTAGTGATGACTTTCATAATAACTATTGATTGTACCCAAAACCTTTGGGATTTTTGCGAGTTAGGATATTAGTTTAAATTCTAGTTATCCCTATTTCCTATATACCGTATGTGTCTATTTTCATTAGCTATAGGAATTCAATGTATACATGCGATTTATACGTATACAAATAATACGTGGCAACGTGTGTCTCCCGGCAACAATCGACATCACAGCGACTTTCGCCGATCTTGCCACTTCTACATTAAATGTTCACCTGCGAACACGTTCCGATATCGTCTGCAATAAAATCCGTCATCATCAAATGGCCGGCGCGATCTAGTTGTTTATTATTATTTTCAGAATCCTTTTTTATTTACCTTATTTTTAATTTTATTAGAATTACGCTCTTGTTTGTGTCATGCTTAATAATTCTCTGCATTTACTGAAAGGAAAAAGAAAAATCCTTGCAAGGCGTAAATATTATTTCTAAGCGCAGTACAAACATCCAAGTCAATAGTCCAACAGCTACTGCCATGGCTACTGCTAACTTGAGCTTGTATCGGTCGCGCTCGCATTGAAGAGAAAAGTAGGGGGTGCCATGTTGTCACGTATTGCATGAATTAATCGCCTATGGCTAATGAAAATTGACACGTGCTGTATGTACAGTAACGTTATTTTTGTTTTTTTTTCGATTTATTAAAAAATAATAAGAAAATGTTTGTACTTACCATTTTCATAGATTCGCAGAGGACGGCAGATTACTCAGAAATTTAGAGTTTGAAAAGTTTATTGCTTTTTTTTTCAGTTTTATCTTCTGCTTATCTCGCATTTAGTTAATTAAAACTATCTTTTCACATGTGTGATTACATAGGATGTCTACAAATATTTATATTAATTGAATTTATTACAACAAATTTGAAATTTTTGAGGTTTCTTTAACTCTAAGATTAACAATAACGTACTGGAACTTTGCGTAAACCATTACGGAGAATTATAACACAAATGCTTCACATACAAATGCTCTTCTTTCTTTTCTTTGCTTATTACTTCATATTTTATTAACAATACAAAAGTGCAGTGGTCAACAACTTGTAGTGGGCGACTTTTGATAAAGTTATTGATTTGTATTCATATTATAGAACATTATTCATCAATTTGAATCAGCATCGTGGACAACATAACAATCAAGTACTTTCAAGTGTCGTAAAGATGTTGAACACTGAATATAACTGGAGAAAAGCAGGAGAGGTAGGTACACAAGATATGAAATAATGATGGCTATCGATAATTCTTGTGCATTAAACTGATCATGTATAGATAAAATTAGACAGCTACTTCACTGACATACCATTTACTCGAATGTAATTACTTATGAAGTGGAAAAGGGATGGATAAGATATAAATGAATGAAAGATGTAATATATACACGTAGACAGGGAGACTAGTTCTATTGTTATTGTTAATATGACATTGAGGTGTATTTATATGTACAGTACTTGTACTCTTCATTTAATCTATAAATATATACATAGTTTGCATCGAGTGAATGAAAAAGATCAATGCTCGCAAACGGCAGAATGTAGAAAATCCCTGCTGCTATTGATTTACTAATTAATACAAACCACATAAATTTAAAATAGTTTTCATGCAATACTACCTAATATTTCAATGGGTGTCTTGCTCCTGGCTGTTTTAAAAAAAATGAGATTATAATCCAGATTAAAAACGCAATTAAAAGTATTTTAAATGCGTTTTATAATTAATTCGAGACTCCTCATATTCCAATAAATTTTTGTACATGTGCAATTAAAATATAGATATTTATAGTTTTACAATTTATAAATAAACGTGACAAAAACACGCAAAACGCAATTAATTTTTAATAGCAAAAATAAAAGATAAAAATAACCATCTACATGATATTTATCTGTTGTTTTAGATTTCTATCGGTTGCCTGAAGTAATTTGACATTGTGTTGATTTTAAACTCAATTTTAAAAGATCGCTTATGTAAAATTTTTGCATTACTTTTCAAACTAAATATATTCGTGAAATTATTTTGATTTGCATTATGAAAAATAATATATATATATATATATATACAATAAATAAAAGTATTTTTATTTACACTCAAAATTATAAAATATAACATAACCTTACCTGTTGTTATGTATTCTATATAATTCAGTTCGAGATTTAACATTGGCAAGCATAAATTAAACTTCTATAGTGTATTCCACCCTAGAATTAAAGTATTGCTCTTATGGAGACCGCATGCGACGTTGTATAATTTTAATGTTTGGTAGGTAAATTTCATATGGCATGGTTAGTATTACGTAAATTTTATAACGATAGTAATGTCGGTAATGGTTGATTGTCACTTTGACATCGGTGGTTATGTTCAAATATTCTTTCCGTGAAAATTATTTCAAGCGACTTGACAACGTTCTATGTACCAAATAAGGATATTTATATACGAATCATTATAAAATAGCAAATGTGAGCTACTCTATAAGAGTCCGTACTTCGATTCATAGGTGGAACCTACACAGACTATAGATCAGTTGATCAACGTTCATTCCATAATTGTCATTAAAAATTAATTAACAGATTAATTCACCACATTACATTATTTTGCGTCCAATACAAATTCACAATTTATCAATACATAATGATACAGAAATAAATTTAATTTAGAAAATAAATTCATAGTATTACAAGAACTTATTTTCACACAACCTGACACTGTTAAAATTTAATAATCAAATTAACTCGGCGATAAAGTCTTCTATGCATAAAAATATGCTCATGTCCGATATAGCGTCATTTATTTTAAATAGTGGTTTGTCAATTTACTAAATGGGCTATAGTCAATTAATTTTTGACAACGTTGCTAATAAAAGGCCAGTAAAGAAGGAACAAAAATTTATATTTTTTTTATTGTGTTATTTGATTAATGAAGAGAGGGAATTTCAAGTATTCACTATTGGTTTTTAATTACACACATACCTATAGTAGGTAAGAATTTACTAGATTCCCAGAAAATAATTTGGTGATTTCTCATGGGACACCAAACATTTTGTTTGCAATTTCCGTACAACAGTCACAGATTCATTTATGATTTGACATGGATCAGTTTGATACTACATCTATCTGAATAGCTCTTGAAAAGTTTACAGCAAAACGCACTCGTATAGTAACTGTAAAGTTCCGCTTATTCGAGGTATCTAAAAATCGTATGAAACGATATTTTATATCAGTCAGTAACGGCTTCTTATTCATTTAATTTTAAGAATTAAAAATACATTATCGTTGAACTAGTTTTTAGATGTACTATATACAGTAATAAACGAGGCTGGATAAAATATTTCTCGGATTATATGCCAACAATGTTAAGCACCGACTGACTCAAACACATAAGTACAGCTCATAGAGCGAAACTGAAATGCCCCTCCCACAAGGTGCGCGCGCAATTGTTTCTTATAATATTACGATAAGCACGAGCAGTCTCGAAAAATTGTCAAGGGTTACACATCGAAGTGCAGTATGTTTCCTATATATGTATCTCTTTTCAGTATATTACAATTTCTTATCTGCATTTACTCCTTCGTCCGGCTAATGTATGCGATGATGAACAAATGTTATAATTCATTTTATTTATTTATTGTACTGAACAATGACATTTATTGTTTTTGAATGTCTATTCACTTAAATTAATAAAAATATGTATGCATATATATTATGATTTATGCATACAAGATACAAAAAAAAAATGATAAAACTGTCCACAATGCCTATTATTTAAATTTCATTATATTAGGTTTACATTTTGTAAGATAACTTACAGTCTGAACATTTGAATTTCAAATTTCGTGCATACTTCAAACAAATAAAAAAAATCTATATCAAATTATTTTTACCTTTTATTTTCAGGTTATCATATAAATACACCTTTGAACAATTTTATAGTAACAAAATTCTTAACTGCTTCATTATACATATTAATCCTATTAATTCTCTACAAAAATATGTGTTCTATAGATGTAAAATGACTGTTTGAAAGAGGGGAGGCAGATAGATATATATTTATAATTTATATATATATAGAGAGAGAGAGCTTAAAGTAGAGGTTCCTTGTGTCGTCGATATGTCACTAGAGAATATCAAAGAGAGCAACAGAACAAAATACCACAACACACAATTTATTTATTCGTGAAGCTAGCTCCACTATAATAATCATATTTATATTATACTTACTTACTAACTAATAATATATTTATTCATAATTACATATATATATACATATATGCATATAACAAAACAATTTCCTTTCATGCTTTATGAAAGGGAATTGTTTTATCAAACAGCTAAGAAAAGAATGTATTTTTATAAGCATATATATATATATATATATATATATTCATATATCAAATTGTAGTTCATCCAACATGCGACAATCGCTATGCATTTTTAATGCATTCACTTTGTCATACGAAAAAGAAAAAAAAAACTGCAGTCAAAATTATTACTTATCAACTAGTAATGTATCTTCCTAAAATATATAAATCGAGAAGGGAGTACACTAAAGACCTTGCTTGATGTATCCTGTAATTATGTCCTTGTATGCATCGGTAATAATGTAGGATCATAAAGAATCTTTGGATCCGAAGGAAAATTGAAAGCCATCTGTGTATCACATTTGAAGTCTTTTATGTACATCTACTCGGTACATGATTTTTAAACATAAACTGAAGGAAATGGGCATGCGTTGGTAATAATTTGTCATGTTCAAAGATAAAATTTATATCTAAGTAAAATCGACTAAATGTAAACAAAATGGTGATTTACACGATTCACAAACATTGTTGATTTGTATTTAACACAACGGATGATGTGTATTTTTGCACAGATTATCACAGCATACAAATATTCTAATTATATGACATGTGACAGAACTATTATTATATTATAATACTATATATATAATATTATAAAAAAAAGAAAAGAAATATTGCGGATTATAGAATAATAAAGTATGGAATTTCATGGGGTAACTCCGCTTAAAATGCAACTGCGGACACGTGTTTCGAACTACTTGGTTCTCGTCAGCGCAGTGTAGCCAAGGAATAGGATGGGATAACCTTGGAGCTGAAAAACATCAATCAGAGACATACACAAGGGACAGCCTACCAATTGAGGCTTCAGCTAGAGTGTCCTCGATACTGAGAATGAATCTAACGTCGCCGCGAGGTAGACATTGTCCACCTGCAAGCCATCTGAACCCACAGGATAACAAAAAAGAAAAGAAATATTGCGGATTATAGAATAATAAAGTATGGAATTTCATGGGGTAACTCCGCTTAAAATGCAACTGCGGACACGTGTTTCGAACTACTTGGTTCTCGTCAGCGCAGTGTAGCCAAGGAATAGGATGGGATAACCTTGGAGCTGAAAAACATCAATCAGAGACATACACAAGGGACAGCCTACCAATTGAGGCTTCAGCTAGAGTGTCCTCGATACTGAGAATGAATCTAACGTCGCCGCGAGGTAGACATTGTCCACCTGCAAGCCATCTGAACCCACAGGATAACAAAAAAGAAAAGAAATATTGCGGATTATAGAATAATAAAGTATGGAATTTCATGGGGTAACTCCGCTTAAAATGCAACTGCGGACACGTGTTTCGAACTACTAGACAATGTCTACCTCGCGGCGACGTTAGATTCATTCTCAGTATCGAGGACACTCTAGCTGAAGCCTCAATTGGTAGGCTGTCCCTTGTGTATGTCTCTGATTGATGTTTTTCAGCTCCAAGGTTATCCCATCCTATTCCTTGGCTACACTGCGCTGACGAGAACCAAGTAGTTCGAAACACGTGTCCGCAGTTGCATTTTAAGCGGAGTTACCCCATGAAATTCCATACTTTATTATTCTATAATCCGCAATATTTCTTTTCTTTTTTGTTATCCTGTGGGTTCAGATGGCTTGCAGGTGGACAATGTCTACCTCGCGGCGACGTTAGATTCATTCTCAGTATCGAGGACACTCTAGCTGAAGCCTCAATTGGTAGGCTGTCCCTTGTGTATGTCTCTGATTGATGTTTTTCAGCTCCAAGGTTATCCCATCCTATTCCTTGGCTACACTGCGCTGACGAGAACCAAGTAGTTCGAAACACGTGTCCGCAGTTGCATTTTAAGCGGAGTTACCCCATGAAATTCCATACTTTATTATTCTATAATCCGCAATATTTCTTTTCTTTTTTGTTATCCTGTGGGTTCAGATGGCTTGCAGGTGGACAATGTCTACCTCGCGGCGACGTTAGATTCATTCTCAGTATCGAGGACACTCTAGCTGAAGCCTCAATTGGTAGGCTGTCCCTTGTGTATGTCTCTGATTGATGTTTTTCAGCTCCAAGGTTATCCCATCCTATTCCTTGGCTACACTGCGCTGACGAGAACCAAGTAGTTCGAAACACGTGTCCGCAGTTGCATTTTAAGCGGAGTTACCCCATGAAATTCCATACTTTATAATATTATATATTTATATTTACAATACAGAAGTAAAAACTTTTCGAATGGATATTTTCAGCATCAGAATCTCATTAAATTACTTCTTGCTATTTGTTTTCTCGGAATTATGTTATTTTTATTGTTTAAATTTACTTGCAGGACAACTTACATCATTTGAAATGTGCTACTGTCAATGTTCATTAATATAATCAGATAAATAATAGTATTTGTAATTTTTAATTAGAGTAAAAGTGATAAATCTTTTAGGTTAAGTTACTATAGGAATATGATTATGATTGAATTTCGCACATATAATATTTGTTTCTAAAACATGGCTTCGTGGAATAAATATTTTTTAATAAATAATGGAAATTCACAGTAAATCTTGAAGATGACGCTTGAATTTTTTTGTAATCTCACACCATCTATGTTATTATCTCAATAATCTACACTTGATATTAATGTTGCGATTAAAATTAGCATTATGATAGTATGAACAATGATAATTAATTATAGTTTTATATATGTGATCGTAGAAAACCTGTGATATCTCCTCAAAAGATATAGTAGATAGTTTATAACCAAATATAAGCAATGGACAATATAAACATGGCAATTAATGCAACAGTGTCAATAAATTAAAGATCATGGTACAAAGTTTTAAAATTACTTATATATCGTTGTTACAGAATCAATTAGCTTTACCATTCATTATTAGCATGTAAAAATATTAAGTTTAGATGGAATGTTTATTTCGTCATGTCGAAATATGATCATTTTAATTAACTCGATGATTAATAAAAAAGGTATTTGTGAGTAAATTTGTTAAATAATTGCTTACATATTTTGTAATCTATGTGTTTAATTAGAAAAAAGACATTTTGTGAGAGAGGTTATGTTAATTCTCAAGATTTGCGAAGACACTTTCAATATACTTTGTTAATCCCTTTTTCTTATTAAAATGATGACAGTTTATACACATTTACTACACTGAGTGATATCACTGATGACTTTCAAATTCTCAAAGAATCGAAATCCAAAGATAACAGATCGTACTGTACATATGTATTTTGTATGTCCTAATGTATATGTATATAACTTATTAAAATCTATACGTCACATTATATCTTATGCGTAAACGTCATGGGTTTGTGCTTCTGCAAGAGTTAAACTTTAAACGAGAACGAAAATATATATATATAATTCAAACGAAACAATCAAACACGCCTAATTCAATTGGTTCGGCTGTGAAAATCTGGGCATCTCTATTGCGCAATTTATTTAACGAGTGCCATCTGTCGTCGAGCGGTTGAGATCTGAAGGTAAAAATTAATGTGCCGAACGTTTCCGAAGTTGTCCTTCCGAATGAAATGAATTCGATAAAGAGAAAAGAAAATCAAAACACATAATAAAGATACAGTTATTATACACACTACGGAGGTCTTAACTATATGTATTATGTATAATGTTAGAGAAGAGAGAGCTGGGTTAGCGGGGGGCTATCACAAGGGCATACGTTAGTGAGTTACAGCTCTTTGGCTCCGACCATTTTTGTGCTGCATTGTGCTACGTACACATAACATATGAGTATTTGTATATTTTATATATTTATATGATTTTTTGTTGTTGTGTTCAATAGGCCGTTTCAAGCTGCCGATATGTTCAGTATGGGGCGAACCTGTTGTAACTGCTCCGGTAAACGGCTGCCTGCAAAAGAGAAAGCAACCAAAATTAGATGAATCAGAAAACCTCGAAAGAATTTAGGAATAAGCCGTGCAATGGAAATATTTTATAATCGCTAACACTTTTCTTTCAAACGTTAAAAATAAAAATTCTGATAATAAAATATTTCAATGCTTCATGTTATTCAAACAATTCCTTAAATTTCGTGGTTTAGTTGCCTTACACATGTTTTGGATAGCTCCCGCAAGTTCTCTTGTACAGGGACAATTAGCAGAAACCGTCTTTTTAGATGTGGATAATTGAAACAATCTATCATTTATCATAAAATTTGCAGGTTATGACGATAATCCGATTGTCAAAATATCGTGCAGTTATTCTTTTGTTTGCCGTGTGTTTCGGGTTGTTGCTGTATACTGTTGGAAATATAACTCATGAAACTATAAAAGTGTCATATAAATGACTTGACAATAAACGATTTTCGTTACATGGTACCTAAGAATATAATTGCAGAATCGTTTTAGCAACCGACATACGCCAATAAATAAAGTTAACATCATATTTAAGATTTTTTATTACCTGTTAAGTAATTATAGCCTACAGAGGCCTTTTCAGGACTGTCATAAATAGTAATATAACCTTTTTATATTTGTGATAATTACCATTCTGACGTTTGTTATAATTGTCATCCAGACAATATAAATACAAGTTTATCAGCAATCATGAAAGCCAGTTACAAATTAAATATAAATAAAGCTATTAAATATTATTTTTTCTACACCTATATTTTATATGACAAATTTTAAATGTTTAGATGACAATTGTAACAAACGTCAAAAGGCAATGACAGGTGTATGAATATTATATTTATAACAGTCCTGAAATGGCTTTTGTAGGTTATATTAATTGACAGGTAAAATTTCGCAACATCTCACATTTGACGCCATGTTAACTTAGTGGCGCATGTCGGTTGCGACAGCGACTCAACAGACTCAACTATAGTTGACTCGTTTTGGCAATCGACACGACAAAATAGTAATTGAAAAAGAACAATTCCATGCCATTACAAATTTCCATCGACTGAAAAAATGTCAAGATATTAAAATTAAATTAATATTCCAGGATATATAGGTAGCATCCGCTAGTAAAATATTATTACATAAGAGCAAGCTACAAATTGAATATTATAAATATAGTTATTGAATATTACTTTTTTACACCTATATTTTATTTAATACTTGGCTGTTCTCTATAATACACAAGCATTGTTAATAATTTTATATTGTTTGGATAACAATTATAACAAACTACAGAAAGTAATTATGATAAAAGTCAAAAGGTAAAGTATTATTATTTATGATTTTTGTAGTTATATTACTTGACAAATAAAATATTGCAACATCTCAAACTTGGCGCCATTTTAATTAATATGGCGCATGTCGGTTGCCAAAGGACTCAACCATAGTCATTCCGTGCGTTCAGGGAGTTACGGCGCCGCTAGCGCTGAGCTGTGCTAGGTCGAGCGGTGTCCTGAACGCGACTGCTGAATGCCGGCGCTGGAGCTAGCGGTCGCCATCTTGTCTAGCGAAAATAAATTTCGCTCGATGACCTAGCGGCGCTAGAAAGAAGTGGGAATAGGCGGTGAATATTCAAATATGAATTTACAAATTCAAACTCGCGGATTAATAAAAACATTAATTTATTAATTGTAGCAGTAAATATCATTTTTACGGTTGCTGTTGTACTTGTTGTTATATTTAATGTTATGCGAAAGTTATAGGTAAATTTATCATATAAACTAGATATTGATAAGTACTATAATATTCGGTGTACATAGAAAGTGCCTAATAAGTCTTTTTGATATGTATTTTGAAATAGATATAACTAACAAGTAATGTCAAACAGCACAATTCCTTCTAATAAACAGCATAATTCCTTCTAATTTGGCACTAAATTTAATCAAAAATATTAATAGCTGCTACTGAAACTAAGGAGCTATATATATAATAATGCTGGTTTATGGGCCTTATCGTCTTATTATATTTTCGTGTTCTAAAATACATTAGTACTGCCTTCTGTAAACTTTTTTCCTATGTATAAGTATACGCAGTCTATTAGGTAATGTAACTTAAGACTTTTACACAAGATCTGCTATCAGATTCCAATACATTAAACGTTGAAATAATATTGCTTTGTCAACTACAACAATAAAATAAACATACAATTTTATCAGTTTATGTCATATTTATTTATCAGTTGTATATTCTTCGATTATACACTTATTACAATTAAATTAAAATTGAAATGAACGACTATTCACAGTGCTGATAAATGTTCCAACCAAAAGTGCTAATATAATATTGTTAATCATTACATCATATTCAACAAAAACTTCCAAATAATCCAACAAATATGCTAACAGCAGATTTCAAGAAGTTTAATATTGGAAGAATATTGTTTTTACAACTACAGTAATAAACTAAATACACAAAGTTGTTTCTTTGTATTAAATTTATATATCAATTATATATTTTGTGGTTATACTCTTACTGCAACATAGCATTTAGAAAATTCATCAACTAATTAAAATTGAAATGAATATTGTTCACAGTGCCGATAAATATTCTAACCAAAACAGCTAATTTAATATTGATAATAGATACATCATCTTCATTGAAAATTTCCAAATAATCCATTTAATAGTCCGCTGTAAAATGTAGTGTTAAATATTTAGATACACTATATATTATAGTAAATAATTTACCATCACCTCGGTCTCAATTATAAAATAATTTTATATTAGCTATCATACATAGTACAACCTAATTACACACCAAATATGTTGACCTTATTTTTAGTTTGGATTTTAAAAGTGCATACGTCACGTCTTCATACTTCAAACAATAATAATAATGAAATTAAACTTCAGAACACCATTTTGCTGCTGTCAGAAATTGTGATTCTTCGAAAGTAGTAAAAGTGCGCATGCGCAAGTCACAACTTTAAAATTTACTACTGTGACCCGTTCAATGACTTCAGGCGCTAGCCACAAGCTCTAGCGGTATTCGCTTCCAGCGCCGTAACTCCCTGAACGCACGGATTTTCTTTTCTTGCAAAGCACGTCAATTTTCGTCTAATTTTTAGCCGTTGCCAAGTTCCCACTTTTCGCTAAACGACACACGTAATAATATTTAAAGGTTATGTCATTATATGTGTATCAAATTTTATTGTAAAAGATGATATTCCATGTTGACATAACAACTTCCCGGCAACGCAGTAATATTTTCAGGTATGCCATCGCCTTGAAATATAAGTATCTAAGTTATTATGATATATAAAATAAATGGCAGTACATTTGTTATTGTAAAGATATATTTCATTAACTGATCATTAAGAGAATTATTATAAACACATGGAATAATTAGGAATGTTTTGTAGTTTTGTAGTCAAATTTCTTTGTAGTTACTTTGATATTGCCTTTCCTATCATTGCAATTATAAAAGCAAAACATATTAAAATTTATTATTCGCAATTTTTTTTTTTTTTTTACTTAACCAGACGAACGTGTGGTGGCCAATGGTGGGTGCTTACAAACATCCTGGTACTTCATTCCTGCTAGTACCTCCTTTGAAATTTCTATGCAAGTTGCATGCTGTAATAAAAATACTCCAACAAATGTAAAGTGAACAAAATAATGCCAACACACGTTCGTCATGAAAGCTTCATTATATCTAAGTAGTAGTGTCTAAAATAATACATTACCCCATAGCCCGCCATGGGTCCAATTCCATGTCCTAGATAGGGGTCCGCATAATCCCGACCGTAGCCGGCAACCGCTGCGTATCCCGCCACAGGTTGAGCGGCGGCCCCGTACCTCGCCGCTACGGCCGTATAGGTGGCTGCTGCTGCGTAACTCGCCTGTTGGGCAGTCGACAGAGGTGTTTTTAATAAGGGTGCGGCTGCTGCAGCGGCCTAGAACAAACAGCCATGCAAAGGCCATGCACAACGAAAGCACAGTGTGCGAAAACATCCACTAGTTTCCAGAAACACGAATACAGATCGATATTTTAGCAAGAGAATATGTCAATCGAAGTGTGATATTGATTATACAGAACGCATTAACTGTATGTATTAAGTTTTCCAGGCGATCTTTACAATTCTGTCGTACATTCATGTAGCAATAATAGAGAAACGTCGCCCAACCTATTTCATATAACCTCAATGTAAAATTAGAACGATACAAACATTAATTTGTCTAAATAGCATATGAATTAAGTAGCGCAATGCAATCAATGTATTGCATAATAGTTAAAAGGAGATAGGAAATATGTAAGCAGTTGTAACTTGTTTTTATTTAACTAGGATCCGTCAAACTGCGGAAATAATACAACAGTTAAAAATTTTTAGCGTGACATGTCACACTGACATTTGGTATTTACTAATTCTTGTACTAATAAAATGCACAAAATTTCCAAAAGTTGTATTAATAAAAATACGACATGTTTTACTCACACAGTGGCTTTATCAAGTATATAATACTAACTAAACTTAGGGGCTAGTTCAATTTCAAATGTTTTGGATAATGAGTCTGTTTTGTTATTCTGAAAGGACCTCGTGTGTTCTTTAATTCTAGTATTAAAAGACCGGTCTGGTCTGTTTGGCCTATATAAAATTCAATTCCAACAATTTTAAAACATTGCATACACAAAATAAAAGTGTCCTTTTAAATAATTTAGAAGTTTTAGAAATCAACAAATTCAAAAACACAAACTTATTATTAAATAACCAGTTTTAAATTTATTCACGAAACCACCGCCACTAATGTCAACAAATCTTGTAAATTGAACCTAGCACCTAAGTTTAGTTAGTATCACGGGAGCGTAACTTAAATTAGACTTTTGTAGTTATAGTTTTTGGTACCTCAAAACCTCACCAGATGGCTCTGTGTAGTACTATCATATCATAAAATATGTAGATTACTAAATTAGCTACTTATACTTTACCACCTCTATCTTTTTAATTTTGGATACAATTAACTTTAAATTAGCCGATTCTGCACAAGTTTTCATTTATTCATATTATTATTATTATTATTATTATTATTAATATTTTGTTGTGTGTAAGTAAAAGTTTTGGTTTATTTTATTTGACTATTTTTAATAATTAGTGTTACTTTCATTCGTTTGGATAATTTTGTTTCTATTATAGTTGAAGTTTGTCAATGTCAATTTTAGGTACTTTTCTGTGCAATATTTTAGAACTACATTCGGATTCAAGAAAGATAACTCCTGCGTCACTATTATATAATTCTATCAAAGAATTATGTCTACATCCACATAAGAAAAACGTAAATTGTCATCATTATAATTTCCATGTTCATTTTATAGTTTACAGTACTTATCATGATGGCGAAGTATTGATTTGAATCATACAATATTAAAGAATGACACAGGATCATTTTTGCTGAATTCAAATGTATATATTTTACTGTTTAATAAGTACGTTTTCGTGTGTATTTTGGTAGAATGTTTTCCGTGATCCTGTTTTCCTTTTCCAACACGTATTGCAGATTTTCAAAAAAGAATTTTACCAAAGCTTTCTGTTCTTCCATATAGCCCTTAGCAACAGTTGAAAATACAAGAATGAAACACTTTAAAAACGATATTGTGACAAAAAAAAAAAAAAACAGAAAGTGAATACAGAAGACAGACTAATGTCAAATGCTGGTATCTATCATGTAAGCAAAAATAGAAAAGCCGCAGCAAGCACAATCCCTTCGCGTGATTCGGAGGTTTGTGTATAGTATTTTGTGTATTTTATCTAAATTTTTTTTTGTTTGAATAAAGACTAGCAAATTTTTGTATGTTGTTACAATTAATGTTTAGTTTTAATCGTGTACCTTTGTTGTACGTACTTAATTTTTAACGTGCCCTGTAGATATATCGTTATTTCTTTATTTGGGACAAACATTTGTTTAGATTCCATACTTTTCGAATATGTTGGGGGGCTGTCGTGTTGATTTGGTTTAAGTCTATCCTGGTACCGCCATCTTGTGTGATCTAATTGAGTAGAGCGATTTCGCGATCGATCGTAGTTATGCGAGATCTGTATCTCATCAGGAGTGGTAGCGCTGTTTTACAGTCATAGATGGCGTATGCTTGGTTATTCGTATCTATTCTCGGCAATTAACTATACATATTATTGATTTCTGTTTAGTTTAAGCAATGTTTGGGTTTTCTTGTCTTTTAGTTTCATTTGTAACTTATTATGTTCCGCTTGAAATTGCCGTTGGAAGCCTAAGAGTTATGTTAAATACTGTGATTGTTTCCTCCGTGTTCGCTTAGATGTCGCCCTGCCGCAATCTTTCGAACGTTGTTAATTGAATTTTGACACGTTCTCTTTCGTTTCAACCGTCTTACAAACAAGACTGAATCGCGCAAAAACAGCGTTTTCTCAGCCAGTGCTTGGGTAATTAATTTGGAATGTTGAATTTGTATCGTAATAAATCACTAATTAAGGTGGATGTTTGCATAATACCTCAAGCTTAATTTGGTTATGACGTTATTGAAGAATCTTTGTAAGAGGATATTTTTTGCTTCTGGTTGAAGAAATCTTTCGCTGATTGTAAGTACTCATATCACGTGTCTGATAGATCCTAATTGTATTTTTGTTCCCTGATCGATTTTTAGTTTGCGATTACCGACAGGTAGAACTTAGGCAAGCATTTCCGTTTGGAAATTCTGTAACACGTGTTTGACTTGTGAGATAGCTTGGAAGAATTCCGGAAGGTTTAAGACGTGGTATCCTTTGGTGACAACAGATGTATGGTGCAGTTTCGTAGATATTACTGCAGCCTCCTGCGTTAATTCCTGATGACTGTTGGTAGCCAAGGATGACTGGAGTAGACATTTTTCCTGTAACTAATGTGGTATCGTTGAAGAATTTGTAACCATAGCTGTGTGTGTGTGCAAAATTTAAGGTATTTCGACTTTGTTTATTGCTGTTTGCTAAATATTGCCAGTGTATTGCACAGTCACTTAGTGCAATCAGACACAATCAAATTTGTGCAAGTTTACGTGCAGTTGTTCAGCACAACGTACTGTCTAACTTTGTTTTCCGGTCTAACTAATCATTAGAGTCAACGTAATTTTACTGGTTTTATCTTGTAGTGGCATATGAGTCACTGAGATTTATTTTGTTTTACATTTAACGTTTAGTTTAACTAGTAGTTGTGGTCTTATTTTGAGGTTACGTGTCGAATTGGCCCTGCTACATAGCCACTTCTTTCTTGTGTAAATTTAATTGATATTTTGGGTGCGTATTTTGCATTGTAGCACCCCAACTAGTATTGCGTCAATTTATTGCTTTGATTTTAGTATATTTAATGAACAATTTCATTATAATTATGTATAATTTATACGATCTTTAACTGTTGAATTTTATTAACGTTTTCTTTTTGTAAGACAATAGTTATCTGGCACTGTTAGTATTAGATACCATTTAGAGTCTATTATCTAATGTCGATCAGCTTGTCGTTAGCCTCTAATATACAGTGTTTTATTTTTGCTTATGTGTTGCTGAATGCGACCAAACTGCTCGACATTGGGAAGACTCCCTGGCATATGTTACCTGTGTAATCATTTTTATTTTAGTTTTAAGTATTTTCTCATGTATTTAATTGTGCTCGAGGTTTTGCCTCATATGACTTAATTCTTTTGATTACTTCAAATCAGTATAACAGTTGTCAAGTGTAACTTGAATTTATGGCTCACATTTGGTGACCGTCTTGATCAATTAACACCTATGTTCAGAATTATAAACAATTGTAACTGGTATGCACTTAGGTGCTTCTTATTTTTAATGTTTTTTTTTATTACTTTTAATTGCACTTAAATTGTAAAGACGTTACGTTAGTTGACTTGAATGATAGGTTGGCTAAGCTCTATCTTATCTTGGACTTAGGGCAATTTTTTTTATACAGTATGTAACGGTAGGCCC
Source organism: Amphimallon solstitiale (assembly GCA_963170755.1). Taxonomy (NCBI): domain Eukaryota; kingdom Metazoa; phylum Arthropoda; class Insecta; order Coleoptera; family Scarabaeidae; genus Amphimallon; species Amphimallon solstitiale. The sequence goes on from OY720679.1 coordinate 143,195,015, forward strand.
TGTGTATCATGAATAAAATATAAATGTAATATAACATCCAGAATATTTATATTTTAAGGTAATGTATGTCATGATATTAAGGGAGATAATAAATCAACACAGATCGGGAAACATGTATTATTCATTTATGTGTATTAAATTATTATATTCCTGGTTAAAATGTTCCTATATAAATTCTGTATATGTAAAAGAGAAATAGTGCGTAGGTGTATCTGTGTGAAAGAAAGAAAACACAAGTGGCTCCAATGATATCGGAGTCAGCCACGAAGTTATGCGACATAGATAAGAAACAGTTTGTGTGCAACCGACACGTGGAACCTTGAATGTTATGAAGAAAAGTAAAGTACATAGGTGGCCCGGGGAACCCCCTTAAAGGAATACGGTGAGATGTGCCTTAAGCGAAGAGTAAGAGTCAGACGCTCCCTAGCCCGTGAGCAAGTAGGTTCGCAGGTCCCGTTAAGTAAAATAACACTGGACCGCACCCAAGAAAAAGGGAACGATCTCACAGGCTAATAGTGCGAATACAAATATAGTAATTCTAAGCATTAGTTAAACTTAAAAGAAAAAGCCTAGTGAGAAAACAGATATAAGTTTAATAAAACAAATAGTGAGCCAAGTGAAGTAAAAGTTTTATTAAAACACGTGTGTGCCGTATCTCGGGACAAAGAAGACGACGATTTCAATCTACCCTGGGAAAGCTGCCCGTGAAAACACCGTTTCATGGTCACTGCATCGAATAAAGGTACCCATCGAATAAGCACATTCAAGGCCTATATCATGCATGTTTTTTTTATATAAAACAATTCAATTAGCATCTATTTAAATCCATGGTATATTGTCTAGGTAAAGTGTCATTGCATTGTTGTTTTATTATATTTGCCTATGTTGAAATTGATGCGTAAGTTGTATTGAGACCTATCATTTGAATTGTGTTTTGTTCTGTAACATTTGTTTGTAACCTGATCTGTGTTGATGGTGTTTTAATCAATATATTAATAATGTTTTAAATATCCTTTTGCGTATTATTTGTCTACCTTAATATAAGAAATTTGGATTTAAAAAAAAAAAGAAGTAATAGTACGCTCAGAAAAATAATCTTAGTGCCTAAATACCCGAACCGTCTTGAAATTGAGAGTCTTATGTAAAACCGAACTATTTATCTGAGCTAATTACGCGGAGCATTCAATAAATCATTCTATTTATTTGAGTCATTTTAATTATATTATTTAAATCTGTATTATTACATATGAACACCCCACTTTGGGGCATTTTAGTCATTTTTATTGAATTTTAAGGACCGTACTATTACAAGTAAATAAACCTGTTGTTAAGTTTGTATGAGTGTGTTTGGCTTTGCTGATCATTATTCCTGGGGTTTAATAATAAACTTGTTCCGGGCCTATGTATCAGTTGCTGGTCAGTATAATTAATCGGAACTGGTGCCCTTATTATATATAACACCTTCACTTGTTGAGTGAACGAACCTACTCCTGTCCGACTGGTTAGCGGCAGTACTGACCATCATCTTCGACATCAACCTTGGGAAGAGTGAAAGGTAAGGCTTGGTGAGGGATAAGCTGGCGATTAAAAATTAACTAGTAGACAAGCAACTTTTTTTGATTATATTGAAGTAATTTTAGATAAAAGAAGTTAATTACAAAAATATTAAGGTTTTTTTCACAAACTACGAAAATAAAACCATTAATTTTAAATAAGTATGTACTATGCTTAATTTCAAAATTTGGCGCCATTTAATTTAGTACCTGAAAATTTCAAGAGATGAGTCTGATAGGGTTACAATGAACAGAATTTTGTTACCCATCTACTACGTATAAGTTATCTATGGTTAGTATTATATACTTGATAAAGCCAATGTGTGAGCGAAACATGTCGTATTATTATTAATACAATTTTTGGAAATTGAAACACATTGTTTTATTTCAAGTGTTTTTATGCATTTTATTAAAATGGAATTCCAACAAATAACAAGCAACTCTATCACAAATTCTTCTATTCTAGTTTTTCCGTATTTTAGAACTTACAACACATTTATTGTATGTTTTGTGTAATTACACGGGGTAACAATTTGGCGCCCAACGTGGGGCCAAATTGTTATCCCGTCGATTGTGAATGACGATCGACAAAAAATCAATAAAGTTTCTTATATTTTTAATCGAACAGAACTTTAAAAAATATAATTACCACGATCAGGAAATTAACTGTCTTTCTTTATCAATTTGACGAAATTGCTACCTGTCTAATTTTTTTTATGTCAATCCAATCTTGATTTTTTTACAAAAAAAAATGGGATGTGTGAGTCAAAAATTAAAGTCAAATGACACTAAATAAACCAGACATGAAACTTCAAACACCTGCAAACGCGTCGTATTTAACGGCAACAAAACGTAAGTATCGGTAACATTCTTTACCTAAAATTTTAACCTGCATCTATGTACAGTTGCAAAGTCCACCTGGAAAATCTATACATATATATATGTATATACAAAGAGATCATTTGAACTGTCCTGGGTTGGCAACAAAAAAGAGCCTGTATTATCAAAAACTAGGAAATATTTACTTCCGTGAATTGCCCATACTAAATTTACATGTCAAATGTCAAAACCATAACGTATTGAAGTGTCTTGTACCTTTGTATTTTCATTGTTTTATTGTCACTATTCTGTCTATTTCAGGATAATATACCTCGTATACCATACCTTTTACGATACAATAGGATACGTTTATCGTAATGTCGCACTTTCGCAGTGGCACATTGCAAGAGGATGGATTAAAGAAATATTCATTGTGTTTTCAGCAATTTGTAACGGAATGTGCAAATCTGGAAATACACTTGGACACATTCACTTGTCATCGCAATAGGGCGATTGAAAGGTTTAAGGAAACGGGTAGTGTTTGTCAACAGAGAATCCATATCTTTTTGTTGAAAATAGTCTCCATAATATCAGAGTTGTTGTTTGGGCTGCAATGTCGAAAAGACGGATTATTGGACCAATTTCTTTTCATGATACAATTAATGCAATACAATATCGAGAACAAATATTGGAACCCTTAACAGCCTTCACGAAGATAAATTAAACCTGGGGTACTTCCAACAAAATGGGGCAACAAAGTATTAATTATTTGCAAGGATACTGTGGTGACCGATTGATTAGTCGAAATCGATGGGCAACCAATTCTCCTGATTTAACCCCACTGGACTTTTTTCTCTTTGGTCATCTAAAAAATAAAATGTTTCAGAACAGACTGCATAATCTCGATGAACTTGAAGAAGAAATTACTATAGAATTGCAAAATATTACACCGGAAACACTCCACAACGTGTTCAATAACACGAGAAGACGTGTCAATCTATGCATTGAGAATAACGGTGGACATTTTGAACAACTTTTATGAAATGTATTCATTTGGCGACATAATTATGGGATTATGTTTTATAGTATTAAAGTTTTAATGTATTTATTATTGTTTATGATAAAAAATAAAGTGCAATTACTATATTTCTAAAAAAAACTGTTTCATATAATTCAACTTAAAACTAACCCTATGTCATTGACATTTATCATAGGAATATTTTAAATAGTAAACCTAACCACAAAAATAAATAAAAAAAGTTTGACAATTATGCTGTGTTCCCAAATTAAAATCAGTATGGCCACCTCAAGACAGTTCAAAATGATCACGTAGTATATACCGCATGTGTCAAATATCATTAGGCATAGGAAATCATCCTATACGTATACGTATGTATGTACGATGTAGCGATACACATACATACGTATACATCGTACATAAGTATAGATTAATTCCCTATGCCTAATGATATTTGACACAACCGGTAGGTATGTGTGTATAGATGGGAACTAAATTCACTTTATTTTTATTCACCCAGCGTGCATGGGGAAGAGCCAAAAAAATATGGGTGGCAGGATTATACCATTACTCGCCACGTGATTTTTTTGATTTTCACACTGCGTTATAAAAGAAGAAAGTTTGTGGTGCCATAAAATACAAGTGTATGCATCAGAAATTAATCTAGAAGTATTTGCTGTATTAAACCAATCGTGTCAATAAACGGTTTCAACTGTATAAGTGACGAAATCCTAAATGTACCTATATTAATAATTAAAGCATTATAGTTCAACAAGATTAACGTACTTTGCTATTATGACGTTACCGTTTTATTTTTACGTTATCATCTCTAATGGAGTTGGTCAACTGATTGAGTGATTATGCTTACAGGAGCAAAAGAACAAAACATTCTTGTATATTAAGCAATTACGTCACTTAGTACAGTTAAAAATTCTTAGTTTCTTATAATAAATATTTCTCCTTTCCTTAATGATGATAATAATATAACAATAATAAACAGTTTATCAATTAAATACGTTTCCATTGTTACTTAACTATTAACATATTTTATAGCTCGGTATTTTATCGATCTTTTTGTTGTTAAAAATGTATGTAATGGAGATAATATGCTTTTTTGAACATTTAATAGTATAGATAAATAACATTATTTTCTGTTCTTTTGTGCAGCAACATGACTTACGCTTGCAGTTAAATTATCACTCTTGTAATAGGTATATGTTTTTATCAATATGTTTTCACCATCTCAATTAATAGTAAAATTAACTTTTATGCAATTTGTATAAATACAAAGATAGTGACAATGAAAAAAATTAATGAATCAACTTCAAAGTGAAAATAACTTATATTAAACAATAACAACAACACAAATAGCTCTCAGCCCATCTTATGCCTAGCGTATGAATAAATATCGAATTTAATATAATTCTGCACTTTATTGTCATACTGCCGAAATAACAAAAACATCTAAATTATGTATTAAAAAAATATACCTACCACTTTTTGTAATCATCTATTAAAACGATTGGTTTCATACGGTTTTGTTTAAACTTTGTACTTTCAGTGTACACCAATTACACAATTATAATATGACAACAACATTTCGAGGTTATGTACATACATACGTAGTGTAGTTAGGATAGTGCTCGCATGAGGAATTTTAAAAGTTTTAGGCTTTTCTCTGCTACTAATTATAGAAATATCGACTTGATAAAGATCGTTGGGCAAAGAGTATATATCATACATAAATATACACCACGGCCCGTATTAATTGCACAAACATTCCAAAGTTTGCCAATTATAAATTAGTATTCCTAATACATTACAAATCCAAATTTAAAGAGATGCAAAACATGAATTTATAAATAGGCAAATATGTACGCAACAATTGCCTATTTATTATTAAATGGTGTCCAATCTGCAGTGTTTACATAATATGTATAACAAGCATTTCGTAAACACTTAACAGTGGCGGCTCGCCAGGTGAAGCAAAAAATATATACTTTATCTTTTATTGAATATATATATTTTTATATTTTAGTATGAATATTCTTCACCTGTTGTGTTGAAATTACAAGCTGCCACAGACATTCAATAATTTATAGCAACAAGTCACTTTTAAAGAAATATTGATACTTACAAGTTTGTATATTTTATACTACATAAGTAACGAGAGAGTATGTATTTTGCATACTCACAAAATACGAAGACACAGTGGGTGTATTTAACCGATTTACTGTTGGGAATTTTACGTTTTACAATATTTGGTCCTGCCTGAATTTCAGCAGCTCTCAACTTTTAACTGAATACGAATTGTAATTGCAGGTTATTAATGCAATTTCTTCATAATTGGCAATGTTATAATACCGTGTAAGCATGACCATATGATTATTCTGTCAATCAAATATTCAGACACGACTCTGGCAGTAGAAAAAATGAAGGAAGACGTTTCCAAGTTGCCAATTTAATAACATTGAAAATATCTAAATCGCAATTCGTAAATCAATTACAGACACCCGTTTAACACATTTATATGTACAAATCAAATGAGCATGGAGATACACCTCAGATCTTATACATTTCAAGTATTATCACAGCAGGAGCATGCCACATGACGTGTAATTATTAACAACGGAGTATTATAATTTGGTATGTTGTTTGCGCTATCTATGTTGGATAACGTGTTTATGTTCTCATGAATAAACAGGTCATCAAATACAGCACACGTCATTTTAATGTATCACAAGTTTAATCTCTTTTTTGGCAAGAAACAGCCCTCAACAGGATTACTCTGAAGAAGCCAGAAGAATATCTGCCGAAATGTCGGCTTTTCAAAATCTAACAAACAATATAAAATAGAGCAAACAACATATCAAAGGGAGTCTGGCAGTATGAAAATAATAATAATAAAAATAAATTAATCATGATGCACAGATATAAAAAAAAAGATTCAACAATAATTAAACCTATTAAATTTGACCTAATATCAAGCCCATTTAGTTTGTGAAGACGTTTTGCTACAACAGTCACGTATTCTAGAAGGGCGAGACAAAGACTAAAGGATTAATGACAAACAAGACATTGACTTCCACTAGGTTTACTTATCAAACAGTTATAAAATTACATACAAAACTCCAAACATTATTCTTGAAGAAATGCTGGTTGTTTACTGGAAGCATTCGAATCACCTAGCTGACGTGGCGTCATAAGAAAATCAAATATTTGATAGTGGAGAAGGCAAAATTGAAGAAGTGCCAATTACTATTTTCAAAATACCACGCGAGTACATTGAACTGATGAAGCTGGGTTTTACGATTACTTTCGTCATTGCCTATGCATCTTCGGACAGAAACTTATTAATAATTCCGTTAAAATACACAAATCGAAGCATACTATCTGGGCCTGTACTTTGCAGAAATACATATTTGGAAGGAAGCAACTTACTCGTCCTCAATTGCGAAAAATCTACTGGCTTGTCGGGACAAATTCACAATTAAATCTAAAGAACAACATGTCCTAATATAAAGCAAGCATAAAATCTATTTGGATCTATGGAATTCAAGTGTGGACTGGAAATTTAAATTTCTAAATATTGCAGGTCGATCAATATTGAATTCATGCGTCCGCTATATTGAAACTGCGATTTTTCAATTTTCATTTAGACTCATAATTTAGATAAATGATCATTGAAGAAGAAGTAATTCAAATTTCAGTCGGAATGATTTTTTTTCGATAGATGTCGTCCATATTGGATCCGCCATTTCGTTTTTTGAAATTTCGTGTTCGGATTCGTTATCAGGGACCCTAAGAAACCCCCAATATTAAATTTTACGCGGATCCAATTAGTTTTCGAAGAACCATTCCGCCATTTTGTTTTTCGAAATATAGACTTTAGTTTCTTCATCAGCGACCCCAAAAACCCGCAGGTACTAAATTTCAACAAGATCCAATCACGTTTCAAAGAACATTTTTTCCGCTATATCGGTTCCACCATTATGTGTTTTTGAATTTTCGACTTCGGATTCATGATCATTGAACCCAAGAAACCCTACATGCTAAATTTCACCCAGATCCAATGAATTTTCAAACAACCTTTCAGCCATATTGGATCCGCCATTTTGTTTTTTGAAAATTCGACTTCGGATTCATTTTCAGCGACCCCAAAACCCCCTGAGTGCCGAGTTTTATCTTAATCAGAAAACGTTTCTTAGTTTTGGATAGCTTTTCGAGATTTGGGCCCACTGGGCGTCTGTTGTGCTTGAATATGCCGATGTCTGGACATCCAAAAAGGAAGAATCCGAGGTTCCATTTGTTCTTCTGAGTGGGAAAAATTTGACAGAAACAGAATGACAAGAATATTGTTTAATTTTTGCTAGACTGCAGGCGCAGTGCATCCCCAAAACTCTGTCAAATGATATTCACAAGAAGATTTTTTTTATAATTTAAGTCGAGCAATCATGTCTCGTAAAATACTTTAGTAGAAGTATGGAAGAAGTGGATCGTTTAGACCAAAATATAAATTTACATCATATACATCATATACCTACTCATACACTTTTGTTTAATAAATTACTCTAAATCAAAAATAAAACTGCTTTTTATTCATAATGTTAACCCAATTTAAAAAAACATGACTTGCAAAAAGCAAATTGAAAATGTTGGACATATCTGGGTTAAATGACAATTTATGCACCACTATGAGCTTCTCTTGTTGCTCTTGCGATTGGAATTTGTTTCCGAAACTCCAAAAAAATTAACTTTTGATGTTTAATGATCAATTGTATAAAACATTATTAGGGTCTGAAGACCCAATTGGTGACGAAACGTCAACAGCAAAAATACGGAAGACCCTGTCTACGAGCAAGGTTTAAATTAATTTGAGTTTTACATTTACGTTTCTACTTCAGAAAGCCACAAGTGTTCGTTTATTTAAATTGAATTTCTTTTCAGTGTGAAAATTTCAATTAATTGTGACAAAGTGAAATCTCCAGGGCTGGAAATGCTAAATTGCGCTCGCAAGATAACATTTGAAATGTAAAATAGGTTGCACTTCCTCCTCCTGCTCCTCAACTTGTACCCACTTATCAAATTCATTACCTGCAGCCTGTAGTTCGGATCAGCCGCGTGCGCTGCTAAGAACGGGTCGTAGTAAACACTGCCATCTACCGGTAACGTGTTGAGTACCGGCGTGTAACCGTGCAGGGCGCCTGCCAGGGGTGCAGGATGTCGGGCGAAAGCCGCCGCCGCAGCCGCGGCTGCTGCAGGATACGCTGCCCTCGCTCGTCCCCTCTGGATGGCTGCCACACCTCTTAAAGCTGCATCTGACCATTGAACACATACTGGAACTACCATCACAAATACATTGTTTAATTAAAATTGTGCAATTCCCACTTTATTCGATTCTGAAACATCTAAACAATCGTTGTTTATTCAATTCGTCGGGGGAGGGTACAGTAAATATTAAATTTGACCAAGACTGACGTCTTCGAGTGATTACAAACATATTACTAATTTCATCATGTAACGTTAGATTTTTCTTGTTGAAATTTGGAAGACCGAACATACTAGTGAATGTGTGCTATAGTAATAAATCGATTCATCGAGGGACCCGGTTTTTTGGCCCCTCGTGTCGAAAAGAAAGCTGCTGCTAACAATTAGAATATTTCATTAGAATCAACAAGGTGTCAGTAAGTCCTATCATGGCAATTTGTATAACATGACAGTTTTAAAAGTAATCATGTTTATAAATAGAATGACTAATACATTATATGTAGGAATTTTTAAGATATGCAAGTCAACATAACACTTAAACAAATGTTGCCAACTAAATAACTTACAGTCTTGTCAACTTAATTGAAAATAAATCAATACACAGTCACATGGTACCGTGCCTTCAAGTACCGCGCGATCATTTAAATTCTAAATTAGAGCAGGCTGTGAAATTTAAATTAAGTTGGTATATAAGTACTAATTTACAATTTGAATTGTCAAAGTGACGTTTCAAAATGTTAATTAATCAATAATTGACATTCTGGACAACCTAATAAAAAAATCCCGCCTGCTATAATTTAGAATTTAAATGATCGCGCGGTACTTTCCTCATTAAAGAGTAGACTGTTTTTTAAGTAACCAATGTTGGTGTGCATGCTAAGCTTTTGAAAACTTCAAATTCTGACAGTTGTCATATTTAAATTCAAATTATAGACGCCTATTGTTATTTACAAGACATAACCAAACTATCAAAATTATGCACTGTCACCAACCATTAAAAAGAAAGCATGGCCATCTCTAAATGAGGAAAGTATTTGAAGGCACGGTACTCTCCTCATTAGAGTAAGCTGTTTTTTAAGTAATTAAGTAATCAATGTTGGTACACATGCGAAGCTTTTGAAAACTTCAAATCCTGCCAGTTGTCATACTTGAATTCAAATTATGGACGCTTATTATTGTCGACGTGACATAACCAAACTATCAAAATTATGCGTTTGTGTCTTAATTTCTGCATTGTCCCCAACCACTAAAAAAAAGGCATGTATTTACTGCTTTTGTGCCAATTTGTTAAACAGATTATAGATATTACATTTCTAAATGTAAAATTTTCCCCAAGTGGTCCCGGCATAGAAGAACTTATCTGCTTATTACTTCTCTTGCAATGTTTTATATTTATTATAACAAAAATGCTCATGAGGATGGCATTTTACACATTTATTCAAAGTAGATGATGATGGGCAAAACTGTAGTAAGTTTACACCAAATAAAGAAAGATTGTATTTAATTTTTTGAATACATAATCGCGATTATTTAATTTCTGAATGGATTTTATTTTTCAACGGCAAAAACGAATATTTTATTAAGTTCTTAGGGAATTTGTAATTATTTTAATGATATTTGCGAGAATGAACTACATATATATTAATTTTTATTATGAAATAAAGATATATTACTGTTATTATTATTAAATTTTGCGACTTGTTATTTATTTTTCGCAGTGATTTGAATTTACTTTAGATTTTGAAGCTTTCTAATTGTAATAATATATGCAAAGTTGTAAAGACAACTAAAATATGATAAAACAATTCTGTGTAGTAACAGTAACAGTGCCTGTCTTTCTTATAAAATGTAAACATGTTTATATTCTCTAATAAATAAGTGTATGTTTTGAATTGTGACATTAATAGAGTTAATTACCGAAATTAAATTATAAAAATTTTTTGCTGGTAAGATTCGAATATCTTTTCCTTAAGGCTGCGTTTGAAAAGTTTTTGTAGGGAGAGAAATGTGTTAGAGAATAGCATTTTTACTCAGGTTTTGCCAACGTTAGAAATCAAAACATGTAAAATTTATGCTTAAAGATAAAGGTTTAAGGAAGTTATCTTGCAAATTAACTAACTAACAGTTGTTTTACACTTTCTTGACCAGGAAGTTGATCAATAGAAAATTAAGGACAACTCTTGTATTACAATTGTCAAATCGAGTTGGCCAAGCTGTTGTATTAGAACAGCGTGTTTTATATCTTTCATTATTTACAGCCGTTTGTACCGATCGTAGTTAACAAACTTAGTGATTAATTTTAATCCATAATTAAATGCCTACAGCTTTGCACGGGTCAACTTCTAACTTTTAATAACATATCTAGAGTTTGTAATAGTGGTAGACCTGAATAGTTGGAGAATTTAAATTTTTTTAAATGTTGGTTTAAACCACCGACGTATGATACCTGGAATTTTCGGGGGAGGTATATTGGCGGGATTTTGGGAAGCGTGGTTTATCTGCAGTTACAAGAACATTTACCTTCTTGAAAGAACAAATATATATTGAACGATAGTGTGTTATTATGAGGTATGTATAAATAAATATAAATATCATTAAAACTTCATATCTCTACTTGTAGTATGAATGACAAAAGAGTACGTTCTGCAAATTTTTCCAATCAGGAAAAACGGCATTGTTGAAACGTTATAAATAAAAATACACATTACTGAATGCAAGGAAACTGGCGTGACATATTGGACACAGAAAAAAAATATATGGAAGGTGATTGAAGAAGAATTTAATGCACAGTCTATGAGAGTATTTAGAAGTGCAGATGTTTAAAAAGATATTATAATAATAAAAAAAAGGAGACTAGGAAAATTGCTGCTCGTATAAGGTGTAGTCAAAATACAACTGGTGGCGGGCAAATGGACATCATGCCAGTGAATGATCTTGTATATGCTCTGACCATGGACATCATCAATAAAAAACCGCGTTTCGTTTAAAAAATAAGTTTGATAGTGATATAGTGGTACAAAATAATACCAACACATTACTGAATGCAAGGAAACTGGTGTGACATCTTGGACGCAGAAAGGATGGATGTTGAGTGAAGAAGAATTTAATGCACAGTCTATGACAGTATTTAGAAGTGCAGATGTTTTAAAGATTTTATAATAACAAAAAAAAAGGGAGACTAGGAAAATTGCTGCTCGTATAAGGTGAAGCCCAAATGAAACTAGTGGCAGGATCATTAACTGATGGCATGGATACCATGCCAGTTAATGATCCTATATATGATCTGAGGCTGGTAGGTAATCAATTAAAAAAAATGTGTTTGGTTTACAAAATAAGCCTGATAGTGATATAGTGGTACAGAATAGATTATAGGCAAGGGTTATCTATATGTAATGAATAATTAAAATGTTTCAAGCCACTGCAGAAATAAAAAATTCTGAGTGTCTAAATTATAATGGCATGTTCGAGGAAGCTCGTTATATTATATGTACAATACTTTATCAAACATTATTTGACTTCTATTACCTTCCAGGATTCACAGGGAGAGACTATGAATATGAAAGTTGCTACAGAAAATGAAATTTTCGAAAATGGAAAATGTAGCTTTTTAAATATGAAGAGGTTGCAGATATGAAAAAAGATGTTCTTCAACTTCAATTAGAACTTCTCAATGTACAGAAATATTGTGTGCACCAAGATGAAAAAAAGAAAGGAGGAAGAACACATAATAAAGCACAAGCAGAATGAACCAGTCTTCATTAAGAAAAAAGGCTTAACAATTGTATATTTTAACATCTTTTGAACATCTTAGTTGTATTTGATCCATTTAAATATTTAAACAAAATAAAGACAAAAATTGAAATTACTCATATTTTCTTTAAACACGAATATCTATGAAACCGTTAACTTTTGGAAACGAACACAAATAATAAACTTTGCATTACTTTGAATACTCTTTCAAATAAAAAACAAGTGAAGATTATGGCGATCAAAAAAGTCCTTTTCATCGCAGTGCCATCTATATATTCACATAACAAAACACAATTGTGAGAGAAAACTAGAGTCGATCATATTCTTTAGTACCTGCTTTTTACAAAATTCAAATATATTTATCCGTTTCCGAGATATTTGACCTGGGAGTTTTAAGTGGTACATCCTGTATAATAAAAACCACTTAAATGTAAAAATTTAATGTTTTAATTAAATTAACTTACAAAAGTAAGCACGGTGTAATGCCAACATATATTTGTTAAGAATTAGTTTATTTACCTGACACAAATTCTTTCATATATTTGTTGTGGAACACCGAATTCTAAGAACTCTAATACACCTAAGTCATGAGGGTCTGGTTCTTCAATATTATTAAGAATGATTAAATCATTAATATCCACAATTCAAGAATATATTAGAAAAATGACATTCACATGCGTTGAAATGGATGAATTAACCAACCCACCAAATAACTGCACAAAAAACGCATTCGTGATGCTTTAATTCACACTTTTAGTTCAGCTTAACTTAATTATGAGTTAAGACATTAGGCTTTAGTTAACGTACCCGTGCAATGCAAATTAAGAGTTAACTAAGATTAACTAAACTTTAACTATGAGTTAATTACAACCGATGCAAACGGCTGTTTGGGGTTTCTTCTTTTTCCAAGTATTTACAATGTAAACAAACATTTTAGTTTAATTGCGCACGAAGAGAGTAATTTTTAAGACTACCTCGATAGGTTACCCTCGTAGCACGTTAATATCTGAGTGAACTGAGGTATATGATGACGTTTGGGGTTACATGTCGTCTATGAACTTAAACAAGCGAAAGTATGACAAAAATAAGGGGAACATTTTTGTAAGGAACTTATTAATGTTTATAGTACTTTTTTGCTCAAAGGTTGTCACTAATGTTAGGAAAAATATAACATTTTCGGCCATTTTTTAAACATGGCGGTTAAATCTGGATCTGTCAAAGGGTGCAAAATTAATAAATATTTTATCAGTACTTAATATTAAATACTTAATACTGTGACTTACATATTTTCATTTATACGTAAAACGTATATGCATATATGCATGTGTTTGGGATACACACATACAATAAGTGCCATTGCCGGCAATCGAACGCACAGACACCGGTGTTTCGGCCTTTGAGGCCTCATCAGTGTACGTGGAGACTGTCGACAATGGCTTTAAAACTTAAAACGCTACTTATGTCAGTTTTGTGTGTTAAATGCAGTGAGAGTATCACAGCGACATCTAACACCCAAAAGACGACACAGAAAAGCGATGACTTCTGACGGCATGTTCTGCTATACAGAGGCCTGTATATTAATAGTGTAATAGTGTGTGAAAATGAAAAGTGTAAAAACATGAATGTTAAAAATTAACATCAAGCAGTAAATAAATATTGTGACTTACATATATACATTTATACGTAAAACGTATATGCATGTGTTTGGGATAAACACATACAATAAGTCTCCACGTACACTGATGAGGCCTCAAAGGCCGAAACACCGGTATCTGTGCGTTCGATTGTCGGCAATGGCACATATTGTATGTGTGTATCCCAAACACATGCATATACGTTTTACGTATAAATGTATATATGTAAGTCACAGTATTTATTTACTGCTTGATGTTAGTTTTTAACATTCATGTGTTTACACTTTTCATTTTCGTTTTGATTAAATAATTATTTGTTTTTCTGTTTATACTCAGTTTACATTCTTCATACGTTTTTTCCCATTTTATTTTGCTAAATTTATAAGAAAAATGGATAAAATATACATTTAGTTCAACCCATCATGATTATTTTAACTGCTTACTAGTGTTAATATTTACATAGAAGAAATAATGAACAAATTAAAACATGAAATGAATTAATAGAAAAAAAAATGATGTAGCATTTTTGCTAGCAGCAGACATTTATGGTTTTTCTTCTATACTGCACTCAGTCAAAAGAAAATTTTAATTTAATCTGTTCAAATGTTGGGCAGTAATACTATATCTCCTAGCACTGCACAAATATGTCGTGTCGCACTGAATAATTAACAAAAATAAATAGCACACATCACTTGTACGTTCAAAATTATAAGAATATATTATGCAAACACTCTTATTATTACCTAATATCGTTTTAGATTTATCGGCAAATTGAGCGGTGTTCGAAAATTCACAAAAACAAATGATTAGGAGGAACAAAATCTAAATATCGAAATGTAGCACATGTTTGTTTTACATAACCTCTAACCCTGCATTTAATAATAAAGAAACTGATAGGATTCCCATAACCATGCCTTTTTAATAATTTCTTTCACAACTCTCGCAATTCTTTAAACGAACCAGAAAAGTAAAAAATAAAAATAATAAGTCAACAAAAGTAACCAATAATTAAAAAAAAAAAAGATAACAATATGTAATGCACAAGTACTTCGACGTTTAATTAAATAATATCATGCAGTCGTTAGATGATCAAAAATTTACATTAATAGAGACCAAATGTGCACAAGAAGATGTATATAAAATGCACGAAACATAAACCTGAAAGATATATGTGTATGTATATAAATTCTAAAATACAGCCACATATAAATAAGGAACATAATGTAGATATATATATGTATACAGCACGTGTCAATTTTCATTAGCCATAGGCGATTAATTCATGCAATACGTGACAACATGGCACCCCCTACTTTTCTCTTCAATGCGAGCGCGACCGATGATACAAGCTCAAGTTAGCAGTAGCTGTTGGACTATTGACTTGGATGTTTGTACTGCGCTTAGAAATAATATTTACTCCTTGCAAGGATTTTTCTTTTTCCTTTCAGTAAATGCAGAGAATTATTAAGCATGACACAAACAAAAGCGTAATTCTAATAAAATTAAAAATAAGGTAAATAAAAAAGGATTCTGAAAATAATAATAAACAACTAGATCTTGATGATGACGGATTTTATTGCAGACTATATCTCGGAACGTGTTCGCAGCTACTACAGTGGCAAAATCGGGGAAAGTCGCTATGATGTCGATAGTTGCCGGGAGACACACGTTGCCACGAATATTTGTATACGTATAAATCGCATGTAAACATTGAATCCCTATAGCTAATGAAAATAGACACATACGGTATGTATGCATATGAATAATGATGGTGGTAGGCCTTCGTAAAGGTCCATTCTATTATTCACGGTGATATGATTAGATGCATCTGAGTTTTACAAGTCACCTGTTATCACTTATACACTACAAAAAACAATATAATATACTTAAAAATAAGTAGTTTTTGTGTTTACTGCAATTTGTCCAAAATCTCAAGGTTGACCCCTTGTAATAGGTATTATGTATGTTTAAAAGGAAATGGAATGGAACAATTTCATGACGTAATAATATCCTAGGAAAAAAAAATAATTAGGAGAAACTAATTTTAAGTTAAAAATGAAATTAGCAATTCATATATTGGAAATTTCTGTCTAGCCTAATTAACAATAGATTTATGGAAATCGTGGATTTGACGGATTTGAATTTCATATTTTATTAAAAAAAAAATGAAATATAATTTTTAAGAAAATGATATGAATTTTATTTACTTGTATAAATATCTAATTCATTTCCCTTTCGACACCGCAATTTCAAATATCAGCATGTAGTATACTTACTTTATCGAAAACTTGTCAAAATGACGAGTTAACTAAATTCTGACTAATAGAAATAAAAATGTTTTATGAGCGTAGAATAAATTTTATACATTCATTCATACGTGTAATTTACCCAAACCCAAGTACGGGAAATTCTCTTTGTTGAACTGCTTTATATTCTTTTTTGTTGAAATTTTTGTAATTCTGTATAATATGCAGTGTGTAAAACACGCCTATTTTTCATATTCAGAGCTAGCCGTATGCGAAATATGCTGAAATTTTCTAATTCCGCAAATGAAGCGCATCCAGACATTTTTCACCCTATGTATTCTCAAGATATCAGTGGAATCCAGACAATTACCATAGACAAAGTCTTAATAATTAAATTTAGTTATAATCAACGCGTCAGACAAGTACTTTTTGATGTCACTAGTTTGTATATGTCTATGGGAAAAGAGCATTTTAAGGGTATAAAATGCACTAGAGACCAGTACAGAAACATGTGGCTTAAAGCGTAGTCTGGAGTTCAGATCGCACTGGAACAGCATCACCATTTATGGAGAAATTCAAAAAAGGCAGGCAATCTGAAACAGCGGACACCTCAACCGAATGCAACAACCGAAGATTTGCTTCCGTTAATTGAGAGTCCATGTTGGTTGATAGTATCCGCAAGGTCCCCAAGGTCTCCATTTACTAATTCCACAGAAGCACTGACATCGGTAGGATAGTAAAAGTAATATATATCGGTATAGTGATGATAGTTACAAAATTTTAGTGCTTTGTACGGAAAAGATGTGTAAATTATGTAAAACAACGGCTAAAAAATACAACACTAACATGAACAAAAATGCGCCTTGAATTTACCATTTGTAAAATATACTGTCGATTTTCATTCAAATTCCTATTGGCATGAACATTACGCGGATTAGTAAACGACCCATTCTCGACCAAATTTCTATCAAGATCTTGAAAAATGGTCCTGGACAAAATTGTAAATGTCTTGTACTCGCTACTGTTGAATTTCGGTTCCAAGAATAAAAAATACTTGACATATCTCATTTCTCTTCGTTGGTGTATGACATTTTTGTATTACTAATGAACGATAAATGAAATGTTTGACGGATTGAAATTTCATGGCAACCTAATTTAATCTTAAAATGTATTCCTTCAATTACAGCATAATATCATATAAACTCTTGTCAACAAGTAGTACATGGTTGAAATTAGAAAAAAAAACTTTCTGAAGGTGTGTAAACCAATATGGAGCCTATGAAAAAATTAGATGGTTGATGATGGTTAGAAAGAAACGAAACGTCATATAAAAATGTCGAGTACACCATTGGATAGAGGTGGCATAAGAATGCGTTTTTTATTTTTCGCTATATGGCCAAATGTAGATGCTACAGGTAAAAGATCACAGTTTTGAGAAAATGGTGATTTTTTGGAAGCCTGTGTGTCTTGGTCATAGAAATAGAGTGGGGAGAACGCGCTTCGACGACTACGCATCCTCTTTTAGCGGGGTTCAGTAGTGGCAGCCATTTTTATGGTTGTATTGTCAAACGCGGTAACCTGGTGGAAGTGTCATTTTATTTCGACGAGTCTTTCGTGTTTTGTTATCGATTTGTGTTGTTTTTAAAGACTTTAAAGCATGGTCCCAGGCTGCTCTAATGACCGAAAGTTTAAATCTGAAGGTGGTTCATTTCATACGTAAGTAGCATGATAAAACAATGCATTATTCGTTTTAGCAAGTTTACAATATTATTTAAAGAAAATACGCTTGTATTTTTCTTCGGAGTGAACTACTACAAAAATGGTTAGATGCATTGGGTAAACCTTCCAGTGATTTTACTTGGTCGAAGAGCAAGGTGGTTTGTTCTAAACATTTCAAGGAAGAGGATTTTATTGTTAGAGGTGTCAAAAGAACATTAAATATAAATGCAGTCCCTTTCATTGGACAATCACTTGAAATTGCCACAAGCATGTCACAACCAAGCACGAACAAAGATGTTACGCCTGGTTTTTGCAGCCTTACTGAAGTGTCTGCAAATATTGTCACATACTTGGCGGGTTTTGTGATAAAAATGTTGAGGCGAACATTAAAATGTTCAACATGTTTCGAAACTTGCATTGCAAGAATAGCGGAAGATGATTCTGCATACAAGTTGTTGTTTAAGAAAAATTTAACTTTCTATTAACAAATTTAATATTACCACTTTTAATTATATCGTTTTAGGTGGCTTATACCTTCCTTCGAAGAGTGTTTCCGACATTTGTGCCACGACTGAAGTGGAAATTAGAAAAATGATCGTCTTGAATGATAACAACCTACCGAAAGACACAGGATTCATTACTGTATTTACAATAGCTGTAGCACAAAAATATTACGGAAAAATATAATATGTGTCCTGAACTGGAAGAACATTTTAGAGATTCCTATTCGTGAGGAACATCATGGATATACTCTAATACGAGCAATTGTTAGAGCCTATACAAAAATTTCTATTTAATCACCAGTAGCAAATTGCTCCAAATTTCTACTTAGAATTCCACCAGTATTTCAGTGTAAATAAAATACTACAATAGTAACTTTGTTCCACTATTTTAGCCTAGTATGAATTGCACGATATGAACAAATTTTGTTAGTTTGTTTTGCCAAAAAATAAAAGATCAAATTTCCCGCAATTTCCAACTAACAAAATGGCGGCTTTCAATTCTACCAGTAACGCGCATTCTTGAACCGCGTTCTCCCTGCTCTATTTCTATGGTCTCTGTTCCTGTTTAAGCAACAGAACTGCTTTTGAGCTCAAAATGTGACAATTTTACTCTACTTTAAATAAGGGAAGAATAATATTTTATGTAAACTAGGACGAACATAGAAAAGATCCAACATTTTGATGGTTTGTTGATACCATGTGGTATCTGGGATTTTACAATACCCGCCCAACACTAATAACATATCCAAAAATCATAGCTACCCGACCTTTTGCATACCAAATTGCCAAAATGTATTATTCTACTGGATTGAACGGAAGTCGTATTTATATTTTTGAATACCACTTCCTGTAGTGTTTTAAAACCGCAAAAACAATATATACCTACCTTTTCTCCTAACCATTTAACTCGTAACTGGTGACGTAGAATAAAATTACACTAATGGTGACGTGGCCAGTTTTTCATTATTTTTGTTAAATAAAAAGCACAAATGAATAAACTGTAGTTATATTTAGTTATAATGTTGACATATAAACATCGAAATATTTGATTAAAGTTATCAAATAAAAAAGTTATTGTGCTTGTGTCAGTAAATTGTAAATGTAACTTCGGAAAACAACGGTGTCCTTCAAACTTTAAATTTGTCATTTTTGAAGCTTGACATGTCAAACAGAAAAAGTTCTTAAATAGTAAAAACTATGTAATAGAAATTGAAAGCGATGTAAGTTAATTCATAGATAGAAAAAAATGTCAAGGGTTCAAGTCAGTCATTTCAGTTACTTTCTTTTTTCTAGTGTTTCTGCAGGTGTTGGTTCTGGCTCGATGTTCAGTATTTTGCTGATACCGTTACAAATCGCTAATGAAATTTTTACGTTGTCGACTTTTCTTTCCATATGGGGGTTTCACTAATTTGCTTGCCAAATCTTTTATAAATGTAAAGCGTTGTAATTGAAAATTATTCTTGTAGATGTACAACGGTGGACTTTTTAAAGTAGACACCTTTTAGTTGCTATAGTATTTTTTTTATTTTTATGTATTGTAAATATGGTTTCAATTAGTGGCGTTTCAGTCAGTTGTGTCACTTTGACTTATAGCAATGTAATGTACTAAGTACTTGTTACACAGGGTACATTAGGTGTCCACCTTGGGGAGTCCGCCATAGTACATGATAAAAAAGTTGATTGTAGTTATATCCAATATCTGGAAAAATATTGCCATCGGCCAGCATCTAGTTCTTCTGCTACGGCGCACTTTCATCAAGAGAGTCAACTCCGCCCTTTGTATTGTTGTAATGAAGAATCATTTCGCGTTTATCATCATTGTTATTTGACTTACAGTGATGCATCGATGAAATAAGTAGTACCACTTTGCGTTACAAAAATGTAATCTTCTATCATTTGTTCGTTATCAGAATCTCTTGCAAGTTCGTCAAACCACTTCTGCAGTGTAGTTTCAAAATCTTTGTCTCCATATTTAACTCGTTTTGATCCATTATGGAAATCCTAAAAAGTCACGCATAGTTCTATTAAAATTGTAACTCCATGTCACTTAGAGTGACATGGAGTCTGGGAGACTCCGTCTGAACTTTACAAGCATACACCCACACAACTGCAAGCGAAACAGGACTGACATGTGCACTGCACATTACTTGAGTCAAGAAATGAAGGTACATAGAATTTGGTGGAGGTTAAATCGGGATTTGTTAAAATACAAAACGGACCAACTTTGCAGGAGTCTGGTAGACTCCACATCACCAGTTACGGGTTAAATAAATACAGCGTCTTTCTTTTTCTTTATATGACATTCGTTAAGAACAAGCCTATTGTTAAGGACGTTTATTATTATTATTTTTCTTTTATTCTTTTTTATAAAGTAATATTCTCTGTTCTATGTAAAATGTATACAGGGTGTCCCAGAAATAAAAAGACGGAGTAGCAGAAATCGGAAGCTAGATTGTGTAAAAACGTACCCTCAAAATATCAAGTCTTTTCATGCGCAGATGGCAGAAAAAAATAATAAAGAATTCAATTGGCCTTACGCCGACTCTGTACTAATTATCCACCTGCTTCACTTTCACAATCGGTCCTTTTCAGGACCACCATATTACTTGTGTTAAAAAAAAAGGAGGAGGAATAGATACTTCATAATAAATATCAAACCATTAATTACTTTAATTTTACACCTGCTAGAAAAAAATAATTACATTCTTGATATTTACTGTAATAAAGGCTAGAAAAACTAGGATTTATTGAATATTCTAAAATAATAATAATCAGCTGTTTCCGACTACAAACACATTAAAGAGCAACAACCTTCCTATTTTAAAAATAAAAACAATCTTTTATTGTCTGAAATAAAGTGGGTCGCCCATCTGGCAAAAAATATGTTTTATATGAATGAGTACGATTTAACGTCTTTTTCCTGTTTGATACAAATAAAAGCGTATTTTTCTATGAATGCGTGTTCGTTTCTAATTACAAATGAGCATTCTTACGTGTATTTATAAACATACATTCTGTGCCAGGTCCGTAATGTAATTTTTTATCTAAAAAACAACATAGAAAATTAAATTTTTAATTTCTTCGTTATTGCTGTATATTTGGGCCTGTTTCTGTTCGGACTTTACATACCTGCTACTCCGTCTTTTTATTTCTGGGATTTAGTTTTAATATCAATTTGCTTTATTTTACAAAGGTACAATTAATTAGAACATGTATATATCTCTGTATAAGTGCTTACAGTCATTTTATTACTTCATAATCGTAAAATAATGTATATTTATAATTAAATCTGGAAAGACCGAGAGGAACAACAGTCTCCCCTAATGTAATCTCTTTTTTAAAAAAACTTCTCTATTGTCCGTTCTAGAAAATCGGTAAAATGCCTTGTCTAAATTAGCATTTATTTTCTTTCTTTTATTAGCATCATGCCGTTGTAGTACTTAAAACTACATATTTGCATTTGCCGGATTTCAGAATTATAGATATTCTGTAATTGAAGAAACCCGTAAACGCACAGCAGGGCTCATATATTTATATTACATAATTCTATTGCTATTTGCTTCTTCCGAGAACCTTTAATGAAACTTACAACCCATTAATGTTCGGTTTTTCCAGACAACAATAGAGGAGGTACGGTTTTGTAAACTTACCACTCCACTCTAAATACTGAATTTGTTTGTAACAGAAAATTGAAAACAGTTTATCAACGAAACTCAACTTGTTAGCAGTTAGCTATCATGTTCGGTTCAACAAGAAGCCTAACATTTATTCGCATTGTTATTTTATTTCATTGTAAATAAAGTGTAGTGTTATTTCATTTGTGAATAACTACGTATAACGTAAATTCAGTGAGGAGTTATTCTTTACTACTTCTAGAATAAGAAGATCCAACGATTCAAGTCTTTCAAAACAGGAAGACTCAACACCCATGTCTGATAGAACTTCGTTCTGCTTGACAGATCAGGTGTAGTTGTACAAAATAATATTATATTTTAGAAACGTGATCATTAAAAAAATTTACATAAACAGTGTTTCTTTTTAGCTTTTAAATTTCAACTGTTATGACAAATTAATATATACACATTAGGCTTAGATGTACATAATA
Source organism: Amphimallon solstitiale (assembly GCA_963170755.1). Lineage (NCBI taxonomy): Eukaryota > Metazoa > Arthropoda > Insecta > Coleoptera > Scarabaeidae > Amphimallon > Amphimallon solstitiale. Next base: position 143,217,630 of record OY720679.1, read on the forward strand.
TTTTTTATTAAAATAGAAACAGTAAAAGTAGCTAGTTATTTTTTACATTATGCAATATCGTCTCTGATTTTCTCAAAATTTTTACATTTTCATCATGGTTTTCTCAGATTTTGTGAAATATATGTGTAAATTATCATCACAATGTTTTTTTTAATGACACAAACACTAACAAAATAATAAACAAGTGAAATTAATTTTTATTAACAGGAAAGGATAATAACAACAACAATAACATCACATAATTCATTTCGTCTTGATAAGACTTTACAGCAACTGGTATTTCGGACAAATTGCAGGTTAACACACAAATCAATTCAATTTTTTTTTTAAACTTATTTATGTAGTTTATTTTGGAACCCACCTGCTGGTAACGTTGGTGGTTTCTTTGTTTGTACTCTGGCTGTAGCATTATTTACCTAAATTCGAACAGAAATGCAGTTAGTAGAATTCCATACCGATCTGGCGGAAGCAATCGCAACAGCATCATCCCTATTTCTCGGGCGCCGTTCGATAAACAGCGCGAGGGCGGGGATAGGTAGGTAATTGAATCGAGTTAGCTGGCGGAGAGCGTTGCAAGTGCTTGCGACAGATGTGGTGGTGAAGGTTCAGCTGGAACACCGCCCATGAGAGGCGAGCGGGGACGTTTCCAATTAAAAGTTTGCGCGAGAAATTACTTCGAGATGATGATGACGTTCCTCCCTACTGGAAAATGCAATTTTCCTCGTAAACACGAACAAATTATGTACTACCGATGTACTCCGCGCCTCTTATCGCCGCAAACGGACGGGATTCCATGCTGAAACGTTCACTCACTGATTTAAATATTAAAATGTAAAACTAGAACCTGACGGATACAAATCTAAAGACTTATCGGTTTGCTATTCATTTACAATTTTAATTGTATTGTCTGTAGTTTTATATTAGTATGAGTCTTGATGCAATTAAATTTATATATATATATATGTATAATAATTAAGCGTAAATGAACAGACTTGAATCTATTTTATAAAATTAATACTTTTTATCTTGTACTTTATATCAAACTTAATCATACTAATAATATTTATTATTGTAGGTGAAATAGCACTTGTACTCTTTACTTTTATTCCTTTCGATTTGCAAATTAATAATAAAATTGGGCACGTATAGTTTCTACATTAAAAGTTGCTGTCACTATTTGCAATTACATACATTAATTGGTACTTCATCGGAGTCCCAAGATTTTAGATTTTTCTAAAGTTGGCTGCACATTCGCCTTGATGAATATATTGCTGACTTCAGGTATACTTTATACAAAGAGATCATTTTGAACTGTCCTGGGTTAGCAACAAAAAAGTCCCAGTATTATCAAAGACTAGGAAATATTTACTTCCGTGAATTGCCCATACTAAATTTACACGTCAAATATTAAAACCATAATGTATTGAAGTATCTTGTCCTTTATAGTATTTTCATAGTTTTATTGTCGCTTTTCTGCCTATTTCAAGACAATATACCTGGTATACCATGCCTTTTACGATACAACAGGATACGTTTATCGGAATGTCGCACTTCCGCAGCGGAACATTGAAAGAGGATGCATTATGAAAATATTGATTGGGATAGTGTTTTCAGCAATTTGTAACGGAAAATGAAAATCTGGATATAAACTTGGGTATATTCCACAAAATTTGTACGAAAGCTGTCTGCTCAAACTGGTAAAGAGATCTAATTAACTTAAACGTAATTTGTTATACAGCATTATATATTTAAATTGCAGGTGTTTGGAAGTATTCATAAGGCAGTGAAAACACACTTAGATATACACCCATATAAAGTTTCTGTAATAGAATATTGACGGGGCAATCACTTTGAGCAGAGATTGAATTATTTGCAACTGGTTTAATGAAATATTACATGAAGAAGACTTGAATCGCGCTTTCTTGTCGAATGAAGCTTGGATCCATTTGTCGGAGTATATCAACTCCCAAAATTACCGCACCTGGTCAACAGAGAATCCACATGTTTTTGTTGAAAATAGTCTCCATCCTATCAAAGTTGGTGTTTGGGTTGTAATGTCGAAAAGACAGATTATTGGACCAATTTTTTGTCATGATACAATTAATGCAATACGATACCGAGAACAAATACTGGAAGAACCCTTTATTAACAGCCTTCACGAAGATGAGTTAAACCTGGGGTACTTCCAACAAGATAGGGCAACTGCACATAATGCGCAACAAACTATTAATTATTTGCAAGGATACTGTGGTGACCAATTAATTAGTCGAAAGGATGGCCAGCCAATTCTCCTGATTTAACCCCACTGGACTTTTTTCGCTTTGACCACCTAAAAAACAAAGTGTTTCAGAATAGACTGCATAATATCAATGAACTCGAAGAGGCAATTACAAATAGAATTGCAAAATATTATACCGGAAAAAGTCCATGAGATGACGTGTCAATCAATGCACTGAGAATAACGGTGGACATTTCGAACAACTTTTATGAAATAATAATTCATTTGGTGACATAATTATGGGATTATCTTTTGTTATTGTGTATGATAAAAACTAAAGTGTAATTACTATATTTCTAAAAAATTCTTTCATATTATTCAACTTAAAAGTAACCCTATTTCATTGACATATATCACAGGAAAATTTTAAATAGTGAACCTAACCACAAAAATAAATAAAAAAGGCTTGCCAATTACACAGTGTTCCCTTATTAAAATCAGTTATAGCCAACTCAGGACAGTTTAAAATGATCACATAGTATAGTGTCAAAATGTGGCACAAATCAAACTTTTATAGACATTTATCTAATAATATGGAGGAAAAAGAATTAAAGAAACTAAACAAAGAGAAGCCATTTTTTTTCCAGAAGAAACATTTTTACTTTGATCATTTTCATATTTCAATAAATACACCAATTATCATTATAAAAATGTGATTATCGCAATAATGAATGTTTATTACAATTATACAGGGTGGGGCACCTCATTTCCGTCGGTTTATATATGAAAAGCGGTAATATTTTTTATTTTTATTTTTATTAAAGGTTGTGTAGGTTCATTAGGGGCACGTTTTAAAATTATTTTGAAATATACAGTGATCCAAAAAAATTTGGCACACCAAAGTTATGAAAATTTAAATGGAACACCCTGTATATTATGGGATATTTTGATGCTATAGGCTAAATTAAGGCCACTTACTGTTATATACCCTATTCCTAACTCAACCTCCTTTCGAGATATTTCACTATTTTTGAAAATGTAGATCAAAATTTCAGAGACATTGCTGTCTTCCATATTTGAGCGAATTATTTTAAATTGTATTTATAGTTTACTCAAAGCATTAGACTATAAGATAAGCTAAAGTTGATATCTAAAAATTATACAGGGTGTTTAAAAACTACATTTGTGTTTTGACTAACATTAAATGCAAATAACTTTCATATTTTAAATGGAACACCCTGTATTTATTGCCATATTTAGATTCTAATTTCAATTGTTTTTAAAACTGTATTAGGGTTTCCTATACCTATCTCTTATAGTTTTTTGGTAATTTAGGATTTTCAGTTTCAAACACTAATTTCTTGCAATTTTTTCCAAAAGTAGGCTTTGCCGCTGTTATTAATTTTTGACAGTTAATATTTTTAAGTTGATATATCATACAGCGCCACCTTTATTTAAATTTAAAAATGAAAATGAGACATAGTCATAACTCATAAGTTAGTACTTTTATAGTGGTTTTCTTTTATGTTTTGTTTTAACGTTTTATTCCCACTTTGTTTAAAAGATAATAGGGGGCGGCGGGAGAGACTTTAGATACGCGCTGTATGTTAATGTAAAAATACATTTTTCTAACTGATAATTAAGAGAATTATTACAAACACAACTAACGGAATAATTAACAACAATGTGTTGTAATCTCGATCATGCATATATCCATTTCAACCAATGAATTACACTATTAGACATAACTCTTCTGTATAGCAACTATTTTATTGCATAAAGTTGATGCATTTATATACCTACTCAAAGTATGATTTTTCTTTAAAAAGAATGGCTGTCCCATTAAGTCAAAAACTCCATTAATGGCTGTGTATGTCATTTTTCTTTCCATAAAAACCCTATTCAGACTATTACGAACATTTTTTAAAAACAATTATACAACAAGATAAAAATAAAGAGTACAATTGCCAAATAGGCGATTTCACAGTATAAAATTTAATGTACTTCAAATAAAAGATCATATAATGAACTAATTCTACAACGACGAAGATTTTGTCAAGCTGACACTATACAGGGTGATTCTTAATATATGCGACAAACTTTAGGAGCTGATTCCTGGGGTTATTTTGATCATAAAAGTTCATAAGAACATATGTCCAAAATCGCTTAGTTCAGAAGTTATTCAATGTTTAATAGAAAGTTAAAATAATAAATGGTTTTATTATAAATTAACAAAATAATTAGTAAAACAAAATTAAGTTCAGAAGTTATACAATGTTTAATAGAAAGTTAAAATAATAAACTAAGAAATCGTATTATAGCAGCTTTTGAAACAATTCGAAATACCCCTGGTATTTTCGAACGGACTCGCCAGTCAATACGACGGAGGATAGCAGCTTGTAGTACAGTTGGGGGCGGTCAATTTCAACAGTTACTATAAGTTAATTTTGTTTTACTAATTATTTTGTTAATTTATAATAAAACCATTTATTATTTTAACTTTCTATTAAACATTGTATAACTTCTGAACTAAGCGGTTTTGGACTTATGTTCTTATGAACTTTTTTGATCAAAATAACCCCAGGAATCAGCTCCTAAAGTTTGTCGCATATATTAAGAATCACCTTTTATAAATATGTCTGGATATAGCCTATTTAACGCTATTTCCTTTACGCAACATACTGATAAGACTTAACGCCTAATTCATGTGTGTTTCGTGTGTTGCAGTGTCATCATCAGTGTGTAATGTGTTAAGTGCTTGTATCTGTTTATTTGTTCGTATATTTGTGTTGGATGTATGTATATGCATTACCAAATCTTAAAGACTCTTTCCACATTAGCTGTCAGCTTTGTTTATTGAGCCTGTATCCACGGAAAGAAAGGGTTTGTTGTAGGTTAAGAGGATTTTCTCTGAATCAAGCAAAATCTTATTTGATTTTAACGTTTTACATGGTTGTAGCAAGAAATTAAACATAAGCTCTTTCTTTCCGTGTGGCATTCTAGTTTGCGTTGTTTAACTACGAACCATGTACCTTTTTAAATTAACATAATGTAGTCATGATAACAGCAACACTTCCACATCTAAATCGTATTTCGTAGAGTGACGAGGAAATTCGGTTCGCTTGACATACGAAAACAGGAATAATACAAAATAAAAGAAATTTTAACATTAAAATAAGTTTATAAAATCTATTCGTCATCGATGTGTTTCTTCAAAATTAATAATCAGAGATACGAATTCAGTCCGGATGCTATACAGTATCGTCCAAATTACAATGTCCGCGCATATATTTCTTTTATTATAGAAGATACAAATTAAATTTGAGGAGTATTTGATAGTATTTTCAGATTTAACATTTATTGTCAATTTTTGAAGATATTTAAAACATATATATATAATTGCGGAAATATTTAATTATACATATTTTCGTAACTATTGAAGACAGACCTAATCTAAAAATGGTATCTGATAGTAATTTTTACGTACAATTTAATAATCTTAATTAAAAATTCATGGCAACACATAATTGTCAAGATATAAACTTATGTGTTTTTAAATGGCAATCATAAAAATGCTTATTTTTTTCTGAAGTAAGTGGAAGATATGGAACAGTATTTACTCCCGCTATAATAAAAATTTTAAAAAGATTGCTATACCAAATTTTAATTCTATGAAATCAGAAAAAAAATGAGGTGTGACCATCATACGACTTTCTTATACGTATGGGCAGGCACTTCCAATTATAGAATTTAAAAAATTTTTTACACAAAAATTATTCAAAATCCCATTCTGAGTACTTCTATACTCTTAATAAATCAAATAGAATGCATACTTTGCAAGATATTCGAAAAAAAATGCTACTCGCTAAGAGTAAAAGTGTTACCCGAATTTTGAAATTATTTTTATATAAAAGGTATTGAAAATTACCTTTTAAATACTTTTATACTCGTAATGTACATATATGTCTAAAAAGCATGATTTGCGAAAAACTGCTTTTCGATAAGAGTAAAACCCTATTTCCGGTAGGAATTTCGAAAAAGCTTTTAATACCATTTTCTCAAATTTAATTTTGAGTACATTTGAATTCTTTATAAATTTGTTTAAACTTAGTAATAATTGACGAAATATTGGCAAAATTCGAGTTTTTCACTGACGTAAACTACTACTTCCGGTCTATCGATTTTACTGAAAAACTAATCAGATATCAAGAGGGAGATTATATACGTAAATACTAAATATAGAATTGATGTCTACGGCGGTTTGACCGCTATCGCGGTCACACACAGAGAGACAGACACACACACACATTTATGAAGTCATCTATTATTGCCATTCAAAAAAAAAAAATGAGGTGTTGCCACCACACGACTTTCTTATACGTATGAAAGTGTTACTTCTGGTCCGAATTTTGAAATTTCATTTATACAAAAAATATTCCAAATCCAACTCTAAATACTTTTGTACTCTTCATAAATATACATAGAATGCATAACTTACGACATATTTGCAAAAAATCGCTATTCGATAAGAGTAAAAGTGGTACTTCCGGTCTGAATTTTGAAATTTTTTTATATAAAAGATATTGAAAATTATGTTTTAAATACTTTTATACTCGTAACATACTTGTCTTAAAAGCATGACTTGTAAAGTAAGTAAGTAAAAGATCTACTTCTGGAATTTCAAAAAACTTTTTTAAGAAAATTTGTTTCAAACTTAATTCTAAGTACATATGAATTCTTTATAAATTTGTTTAAACTTAGTAATTGACGAAATATTTGCAAATTTCGATTTTTTCACTGAAGTAAACTACTACTTCCGGTCTGCCGATTTTGCTCAAAATCTAATCAGTTCTCAAGAGGCAGATTATACACGTAAATACAAAATTTGGAATTGATATCTACAGCGGTTTGACCGCTATCGTGGTCACACACACACAGAGAGAGACACACAGACATTTTTTAAAAACCACTTTTTTGGTATCAGGGGACCTCGAAACGTGGACATCTGCAAAAATCTCGAGGTCGAAAATTTTCATCATCACAATACTTCCTTATACTACGTATAAGAAAGTAAAACAACAACATAAGTTTATGATTTATCTTGATAATTAAGTGTACCATGAAATTTTAAAGATTATGAAATACCAGTTCTAGTTTGTCGTGTTGATAAACCTGTCATTCACATTCAAAAACCGAATTACACCGAATACTTGAATAATCCTATCATGTAAAACTAATCGAAATGTCACCAATGTTTGTCACTAGTAATCCTATATTGGCGAGAAGAAAGTACAAATAAAACAAAAAAAAACCCACGCTATCCGAGCTATTTTCAACTCATAGGACGAACCAATTATTACCGAAATGACGTAGGAGTTTATCTGCACGACCTCACTCACTAAATGACGTACGATTGCCGTAGATACATGTGTCTAGATTTAGTTTAAGAGGCCTGAATTCTTATCTCTGATACTAATAACAGTATAATTATGTTACACATTGATCGAGGTGCTTTTTTTCAAGATTTACGTCTAAAAATATACACTCCTAACACGAAAAGGATACGTAAATTTCCAAAGGATTTTAGATGTGGAAATGCGTGCTAAATGCGACTGGATGAATACAAAGTAAAAAATACAATATAGACGACTTACTTATATTATTCGTTTACAAATATGTACGTGTTACGGAATATAAATCGATGATTTATTTATTTATTTGAGATGGTGCAGTGATTGCACGCGCGACAAAACTGATCTGATTCATCGAAAGTTTATACTCTGAGCAAACACCACGTCTCGTGAAATTTCACCTCTTTGAGAAGGCGGTGGCATTAGATGAGCAGATGAGCGTTGAAAATGGTGCCACCACATACATCAAAAACAATAATTTTTCCTTTTACAATCACATGAATCATATCACTTTCGTTGCTCTTCTAAGGCCACAACTAACAGGACAAGATCACAACGTATTTGCACGTTGAATTGTGTGATTAATATTTGAAGCGGATTTGTGAAAGACAACTAGTAAAGTGTTGTAGGTACAGAACCGTATTGAGATTAATGCACAGATTTTTATTTCAACTGCCGGTCGATCATTTCGAACTTATTACATCAAGAAACACTTAACGCGCATTTATTTTACCATGGGCTAACTTGCTCTTCTAGTCGAGTATATCTATCAATTAATTAGGGGGAAATGTTCTGTCGAGAATTTCAAGTTGTAGCACCTTCAGAAATTATACCCTTGAATCCGGGCTCGCAGTATTCAGTAAAAACGTCAATTCCAGGATCGTTTACTTATATGATGACAAATTTATATTGTTATGCTGTAAAGGTATTAACTCATATTAAAATAAAATGGGGTGAATGCTATGAAATTATAAAATTCGCAGAATTTTGTGGAATAAAAAAATAAAAAACGAAGGAATATTTACTGGACCATAATTTAAATGTACTGGAATACTTATTAAAAAATTAAAAAAAACTACTCGATTAACATCTACAAGCAGCCTTGATGATGCCCCTTGCAAGAGGGTATGAAACGTCGGCATCTACATAAACCAAGCTCTATACTAGTCTCGAAAGTTTTTCCAGAAATTGGCATTTTTAATGTTGATTATTCGTCTTCTATTTTAATATTTCTCATTATTAAATTAATTCCATATTAGTACAAAATCCTACTGTCTATGAATACTTTTGCTGGACGGATATACATACATTGTGGAAATAAAAGCAATAATTAACTTCGTTAATATTCATTTATTAAAGAAAATCTCGAAGGGGTATGTATAGCGATTTTAATTAAGGGGAATATATTTTCATGGCATTTCCGTTTTCTTATGTCATTTGTTTTTCATGTTACTGATTTCGATAGTACTTTCAATTTCCTATCCAACGGTATAAATTATTAATATGTAATATTTGAAAGAAATTGAAAAAAGTCTTAAAGTTCAAATATTAAAAGTTCATTATAATGGCGAAACGAATTTATTTACGGGTGCATAAAACAAAAAACGTTAGTTACGGTTGATTAATAGTTATTTATGTACCAAGTCAGTAAAATGATCCTTTATCGAACGAGTCTGATTTATGTGCCAAGCGAGCGAAGCGAGCGACGCGAATAACAGACGAGTTCGATAAGGGCACTTTACTGACGTGGTGCATACAAAATTTTATCGCCAACCGCAAAAATTTGTAATTTAAAAAATAAAGATATAATGACTTATGACATTTTATGGCAGTGACAAACGATTTATGTTTAATGTCATATAATCATGTCTCGTGTTGACAGATATTAGCGGCAGGTAATAGTAGTTTATTTCTTACTGATCCATTATATGTCAATAATACCGTAGTTACGGTAATCATTATGACATTATAATTCCCTTGGGATATTAATTTTGACATGTTGATTCATTGATTTATTTATTGTATATTGTCAGCATAGTTTTTATCATTGACCACTTAGTCCTTAAGCTATTAGGACTATACGATTCGGACTGCAAGAAATATAAACCAAAATTAATAATAACATAGTTTGAAATGATAAAAACGTACCATATCTTGAAAATATGCCAGTAATATGGTTTCATCTATATTTTTGCTTCCTGGTTGGTTCACCTTTAGCCACTCATGAAATTTGGTATATTCATGTTTATAAGAATCTTGGGACTTCGTTGGCAGTAACGTGGCACGAGTCTTTTGGGCTTTTACTACTAAATCTTGCGAAATACCAGTATTTTTGCCTGTAGTGTCACTTATTTTGATAAAATGAACAAAATTGTATTTTAACTAAACAATTACAACCATGGCGACCGTATCCAGTTAACTGAGTTAGCTTAATTTAGAATCAAATTTTAGGAAGGCAGAATTTGATCATATTTTGCTTTAAAATCAGTAAGAAATAAAATTATTTATTTATCACGAGAGTTATCGGGTGACAATAACCTTGGGTAACTAACTATCCCTCGGGAGCAAACTCCCTTGATACATAAATAACTATTATACAACGAGTCAATAATGACAGTTATTATTCCCGAGAACTGAATTTACGAACCGAGCCGCGAGGCGGCGAGGGAGTAACTCGGCTCGAAGGAATAATAGTCATTATTGCGATTTAGTATACACTACTTTATCTACGACTAACTAAAGATTACTAAAAAAAATCAAAATAATTAAACGAAAATGTCAGATTACTATATCAATATGACGTTTGACGGTTAGACAGGTAGTAAAGTTGCCGGACTTGTGTGTCGTTACTACGACAACGTTGGTAACGTTATGTTCTTATTGGCGGAATGCAGGGAATAATGGTAACATTATGTCTCATTATTCTCTGGTCCCATTTCATTATTCCCTCCGGGTATTATGAGTGTTATTATTAACCAATAGTGATTAATATAATACCTACTTTATTGTTTAGTCGTCGATAAAGTACTTTATCGACGACAACTTTGCGGATTTTCTATATCAGCTCATTAATGTTTTCATCTTTAGTTAACTCTGGTATGTGTTCTCGTTCGGGATCAAAAAACCGCCGGGATCCCGTGATTGTATTCTCTAGTGCTATCGAAGTCAATAACAAAAATATAGCTTATCATTTAACAAAGTCAGTGACGTCATAACATGAAAAATAAATGACGTAAGATACTAAAAATGCGATAAAAATATTCCCCTTAGTTAAAATCGCTATACCCCTTCATGAATATTTACGAAGTCAATGCCTTTATCCGTTACTGTATTTCCACACTGTATGAGTAATAGAATGATCGTCCACGATTAGTTTTGGCCTTATATTTCGAATGTAACGAACGTACTATACACTTAACCTATCAGTATTGTATTTTTTAACTATCACAGATAAGACTAATAATAATAATAATACTTAAAACAAAGTATCCGTCAGTACTAACTTAATATCTAAACTTAAATAGTAATAGTTGTGAATATAAATTGTATCTTATATATCTATTTGGTAATAGTGGGCACGACGGGCCGTCGACGTCCCAGTCCGTGGGGGGTCCGTGGTGCGCGGCGCCTCATCCTGGGATGCCGATGACCCGCCTGCTGGCCTTATCCACTTACCTCCTCGGCGCGCGCGCGGGCCCGTGATCGGGTGTGGGAGGGGGGAGGACTGTGAGACTACTATACGCACACGGTACGGTCTCGCCAAATTTTTAAATGGCCCCGGTCTAGAGCAACACGAGCACATCATATGATTGGAGCACCACGTTTTCTCAACTAGAGCTTTTTTTGCATTCAACATTTTTTAATTTTTTTTTTTTTTTCATCAATAGTAGTAGTAGTAGTGGTAAAAATAGGTGGTGGTGGTAGTAGTAGTAGTAAATAGTAGTAATAATTATATAATAATATATGATGATCTAATATATATATATATATGTATATATATTGTAGTGTGCGGCAAAAGAACGTCAAAACAACACGTGTGAAGCAGAGGGTGCTACCGGTTAGTCACTAAAGCCAAGCCACACGGGGTTTTGACCTTGTTTTACCGGGGAGGAGGGACAGGCCAGTGCTACACGTAGGCTATTATCATGCACACCTCTATCTTTCTTCCCTCAACCACGGTGCCGTGAAGTCGGTCTCGTGCGCGCTCCGCATCAGCACTATTTGCGAACGTTACAAAACCGAACCCCTGCATGCAGAGACAGACAGACATGCATTAAAACAGCGAAAACTCGTGCAATGACATGATGACGTTAGACGACATGCGTCTACACAAGCCTCCGTTAGAACTCTCTACTACAATTAAAAAGTTATAAGCCTAGACCGATTGTGCACGCCTAGCTATGTACACTACTCGCCCAGCCATACACACGATCAGAGAGAGAGAGAGAGAGAGACACTCTTCGATCCCAACTACACAACAACCTATTTTATTAATAGAAATATAAATATGTATGCCGGTATGGTTCATTCGATGATTGTTATTCATTGACTGATTGGACTGATAATATTTATTTATCGTTTCTACCACCGAGTGTTGGAGATTTCGACGTTCGACATAGTTTTCGTACACTTACACGACAGACAAAGGAGATGGCAGAAAAGTTTTGCTTATTTAAAATGTTCATGGCGAAAAAACAAAAAAAAATTGTTTTGTAAATACATAGTGTCTAATAACAACATGTATTTCAATTTGACGTCTTTCTTACTCTCACTTTCTTGCCCTGATGATTTTCGGACTTTGTCAGACAATTTCGTAAAACCGGTATTCGCTAAGACAAATTACCGACATTTTCGGTACAAATATTTATTTTTATCGATGGGTTTAATTTAACTTATTGAGCATCGACTGTTTTTGAAATACGTATTTCTTAATAATAATCGACGAAGGAGATACACTTTGAAACTCCATTATATTTATATAAATACATATGTCGCAAGCTAATAGTCATTTTCGGCAAATAGTTTTTGCCTGGGCAAATGATATCTCAAAAGCTATTTTCCTAGGCAAATGGGTTTCTAATTTTTTTTTAGGTTATGTTTATCCGTGTTTACTTAATGTTTATGTGCTTCGGTTCCTGATTTAGCGGTTTTCTACCTATAACATGTAAGTTAATATTAACACCATGGTAGATAAAGATGAATTTTATTTAAGGCTGATTGCAAAGTACGAACAAACGACAATTAAAAAGCCGTTGGCCCTGCAACGAACCAATGAAATTAGTGCAATTTTAAAAAGTTTTCGTTCAAAACAAGTTCAGAATAATACTGAGGCCCTCTCAGCAAAAGAACAATATTATGGCAAAACATATGACCTCCTAGAGATATCCGGCGTATCAAAAGTTATTCGGAAAGCAAAATCTGTTAACAATGACCTTATTTATGTTACACCAATTGCAGAATGTTTTGATAAAATTGACGACAACACAAAGCGACAGGACACGGGAGAAGGGACAAAATGCTTCATAATTTGAAAAAGAAATGTAACATTCCAAGACTGGCAGTTGGAAGTAAACGCAGAATTGTGTAAGACTTGTAACTTGAAAAAAAGCCAGAAGCATCTGGTTTGGTTGTAAAACCGATAACATCATAAGATTTCAATCAAAGAGGACAAGTTGACTTAATTGACTTTCAATCCTGCTCAGATGGTAAATATAAATGGCTATTAAATTACCAACACCGTTCCACAAAATTTTTATATTTGAGACCATTACAAACAAAGAGGGCTGCGGAAGTAGCCAACGAATTTATGAAAAATATCCAAATTTGCCGCCTATATCCCAAGGGAAAATTAGTAAAATAGAAAAACAGTTTCGGGAGCTTGAACATGTAAGGCAGATAAAAATCAGCTGCCAGTGCAATAAGTGATGATAACAAATTGGATATTATACTTGAGTTTAAGGAAAACCCATATACCTCTAGTCGACAAGCAGCCACAATGTTCCATGTTAGCAATTCATCGATTATTCGAACATTAAAAGAAAATAAAATGATACCAATTCAGGAGCTCATAGAAGACGATTTTGATAGAACGTATTTTTGTGAACAAATGATGGCAATGTTAGATAACAATGTGATCCAATTAGAACATATTTCGTTTTCTGAAAAGTGCACCTTTACACATGCTAATCGTCAAAATTGTCGTTATTGGTGATAATTTTCTTTCTTTATTGTTGGATTTTTGCAATAAATCTGAAAACACTTAATTTTCCGAAACAGTTGAAAATAGGTATAGGTACATAAAATATGTCTAAAATTTTCTGAAGAATCGAAAAATTGAATAATATACAGGATGTTGAAAAATAAGCCACTGTTACATGACTCACCATGTATAACAAGTTTCTGTTGAAAAAAATGCACAACTAAAAATACCTATCGACGTGTCCCCGAGCGTTTTTTCGAACACGCCCCCATTTATTTATTTTCGAATTTATTCCATTTTTCTGACACACAGTGTATAATAAAACACAATTGTTTAGTTTCAATAATTTGAATGTTCACACGATATTTCGCCACACTGTGGCTTCTTCAGGTGGATGAAAATACAATTTCAAATTACATATATCGCACCTCGGATGCAACTACGACACAACTCAAAATTGCATCATTTTGAGATAAATACAGAATTTAAGCAAACATTACTCATTTCAGCTTGTGCAAAAGTGGCATACTATTAGTGTCAAAGACAACGATCAGAGAGCCATTTATGTCGATATTACACATTCAAGATAAGCCTATCCTTTTCGATGCAATATCGGCACATTTCCACATATGCCAGTGTTGCACTGAATTCACTCAAAATAACAATTCATAACCTGGAAATTGTGGCAGTTTCAGTTATAATTTTGTGTCACATTTTGTCGCGAATTGATCAGAAACAATGTACAAAAGCATGTCCAGAGGAAAATACCTTGTAAACCTGGTAAACACCAAGGATTCTCAGTGTTCAGACAAGGTAAGTTTGCTATTTTATCTATATTTGTATTAAGTACCGGAAACAAAATAAACTTTGCAAATTTTGTATATTATGTTATGTACCGCGTCCGTTGTGAGTGAGCACTTAGTGTAGGTACTTTTTAGGTAATTGTATTACCTAACTTTGGAGAAAATGGCAATGTAACGGAGACAAAGCGAGAAGTCACAAATGAAAATGTAGCAGACAAAAGTTCAGATTCCGATGAAGATAAAAGTGAGAATGATCCTTTTGACAGTAGTTCTGTTGATGACCCAAATTGGATGCCATCAGAAGCAGAAGAGGAAATTGCTGATACGGGAGAGGATATATCGGAGGTTGACCGTCATGAAACTGAGGACAAAGGCGAACGTGAAGATGGAGAAAAAGAGAAAAGTAAGAAAAAATATACTTACGCATAAATTATACAGATGTTTCTATTAAAAGATTTGTTTTAGGTTGTTCTAGAAAAAGAAGAAGAAATGTGGAGGAATGGGCAAGAAACAAAAAAAAGTATAAAGTCAACACAGGAAAGACCTACAAGACAAAGGCTAATAAAGTAATCCCGGCAAGAATTCTTAAAGAAAATTGTGCTCAAAAATGCCGTTACAAGTGTCCAGATAAATTGAACAATGAAGAAAGACTTAAACTACTAGAACATTATTGGAAAATAGGTGATATAGTTAAGCAGAGAGAATATGTGGCTAGGCACATTTCGGAGGTGAATCCAAAATACAGACAAACTACAACTAACAAAAATGGAAACACTCGTTCTTTGAACATGGCGTACCATTTGACCAAATCAGATAATACTCGCATTAGAGTGTGTAAGACATTCTTCAAAAATACATTGTGCATAACAGATCGAATGATTCGAACTACAATTTCAAAAATTCAAACTGGATTTATGATTGAGGACTTTAGAGGAAAGCACGGGAAACAGAAAAAGCTAGACCCCAATATTACTGCAAGAATTCGAAAACATATTGAAAGCTTTCCAAGAATCGAAAGCCATTATTTGCGTAATCAGACTACCCGAGAATTTATAGAGGGTAGCCTCAATATTGCAACAATGTATCGCCTCTACGTTGAAGATTCAAAAGAAAACAATTTTCCTTATGCGAAAATAACTTCGTATGAAAGAATTTTCAATTACGAGTATAACATAGGTTTTTTTAAACCTAAAAAAGACATGTGCGCTTTTTGTGAAAGTTACGTGAATGCTAATGATCAAGAAAAAGCAGCACTAGAAGACAAAAAGAAAGCACATGATACAGAAAAAGCATTATCCCGTCAAAGTAAGGAAAGTGACAAACAGTTGGCAAAAGAAGGCTTTGTAAAAGCTGCGTGTTTTGATTTAGAAGCAGTGTTGCCCACTCCGTGTGGGGAAATATCCGATTTCTATTACAAGAGTAAATTAAGCACGTTTAACTTATCCTTTGCTGATTTGGGAACAGGAAATGGCCATTGTTACATGTGGAATGAAAATTTTGGTCGTCGTGGAGCCAATGAAGTAGCAACTTGTATTCTTGACTATTTAACCACGGTTTGTGAAGGAAATGGTGACATAATTTTTTATTCGGATAACTGCACGGGCCAAAACAAAAACAAGTACTTAGTTGCACTTTATTCCTATGCGGTTCAAAAGTATAATATTAATTGCATTACGCATAAATATTTAATTGTTGGACACACACAGAATGAAGTAGATGCAATACATTCTATGGTAGAAAAGGAAAAAAAACGTACTTTGAAATCTGGTCCAATTTCCGTCACAGAGCAATGGATTCAGCTTGTGCGAACTGCAAAGAAGTCTGGAAAACCCTACGAAGTTAAGGAAATGTCTACAGACGATTTTATAGATGTCAAAGAATTGCAGCAAAGAAGTGGTCTTACTAATTTTGGTACTGGAATATGGAAAGAAATAAAAGTGTTACGAATTTCAAAGGACGCACCAACTACTTTACAATATAAAACAAGTTTTGAGGATGAAAATTTTAAAACAGTGGAAATGAAAAAAAAAATTACCCGTGGGACACAAGCAGCAAAAGATTCACTCTCTGCTCCTAAAAAAGCGTATACTACACCTCCTGGAATAACGAAAAAAAAGAAAGACGGCTTGATAGAATTGTGTGAAAAAAATTTAATAAAAAAGGCCTATCATAGTTTTTACCTAAATTTAAGTGTTTGTGGAGACGCAGAGTAATTATTTTTTTTGAAAATTGTATTGTAAGTTTTTGAAGCAATAAATAAGATTTATATTACAAAAGTAAGCATTTTATTAGTATGATATTCCGCAATAACTCAATAAAGTTGTAACTGATTTAATATTTTGCTGGTGCAAAAGTGGCATATCTCAACGTTTTTTCGAAAAATATACTACCAATCCGTTTTTTGAAAATATCTACATAAATGAGCTTCTTCAGTGGTTTTCAATGAATTGAACTTAACAAGGTAATGTAAATAAGGAAGATGTCGTAAAAAATATTAAAACAGTGGTAATCGTCAAATTAATGTTACTCAAAAAAGTCGTTTTTTGAGTTATGTCGTTATTGCATCCGAGGTGCGATATATCAATACAAACATACACAGGATTTCTTAACAAAAAGCAATAAAAAACTTATAAGGTCAAAACGGACAATAGATTAACCTCAGGGGTGTAGAAGTTGACATCAGAAGACTGTGAAAAAGAGTATGTAGGACAGACAGGAAGGACCTCCGACACTAGAATGAAAGAACACGAAAGATGTTATAAGGATATAAGAAGACAGACTCAACTTTTGTGAATCATCACTTAGTACAGATTCATAAATTCAATACCAATTTTACAACTTTACATGTTTTAGAAAAAAGTAAAAAAACTCAATATGCTAAGAAAGTTTAGAAATTAGTAAATTTAATAAATTATGTGCAATTTTCTATCAGAATGAGATTATTTTTGTGTATTTTTGTATTGTTATTTATATAGGAGCTAATGTGTAATTTGAAATTGTATTTTTATCCATCTGATGAAGCCACCGTGTGGCGAAACATATGTCATGTGAACATTATAATTTTTGAAACTAAACGATTGTGTTTTGTTATATATATATATTTTTTTTTTCATCGATGTGGCAGTAATAAATCATTTAGCCTTACTTCTGTTCCGATATCATCTCTTTGTCTGGGTAATGTCAAGAACCAACTTATTGAAACAATAAATGTTGCAATCACTTAAAGATCAAGACACATCGCTATCTGAGGAATTATACAGTGCATTGAAAATTCGCATAGAAGAAAGGCATAGTGAACTATGTACATAATTATAACACTTTAAAAATGAAAACAAAAAGGAAATAAATTACTACATAAATATTTATGAAAACCAAACATAAACTTATCCAGAGGAAGTCATTGTTGATGATGATGTTAATATCAGAAAGGAATTGTCTCTCGAGAAGAAATTACAATTAGCTATACAAAAAAATGCCACAAACAGTAATACAAAAAAATAGATTTATCCAAAATCGAGGGACCGAGTTGTTAGAAGATGAATGACTCGAGGCAAATATTTATATATACATTATTAACAGTACCACCAACCAGCCTGGAGACAGACAGGACACTTTCTACTGCAAGTATTATACGTACAAAATTATGTTCCACACTTAGTGACAATTCAATAGATACATTATGTTCTTTACGGTCACATTTCAATGCAAGATCATAAATAATTATGTTTGAATTTTATATAAGTAAATTATTTCGGTTGGTGTCCATTTGTTGTGGCATTGAAGTGTTGCCTGTAGTTCGTACTTTGCCCGTGTAGATCGCTAAAACAACTCAATGCTACACTACTGTCATTATTCAGTTAATGACATCTTTTTGCAGTAAATAAGAGTAATATGGCTCATTTATATGCAAAAATGTAAATGTATGATGGTGTGTTGCCATAAGAAGATACAACAAGAGCACAATAGAAAGCTTGCAACATAGTTTACAGGACTTGTCCAGAATAAAAACCTATAAAAAATTCTTTTCAAAATGCTGCAATAATTGATAAAATAAAAAAAAAACAGAAAGCTTCTGATAAAGTATGTTGTCGTGTAAACAAAAAAAGTTCTTTCTTTTAGAAGAAAAAACTGTGCATTATCACATTTGAAAAAAGCAAAATAATCACCATAGTAAGAACAAGTGAGTGTGGGAAAGACTGAAATTATCCAAAATACCGTCATTTTCGTGCGAAACTTTTTGCCAAACCTCTATGTATCGAGATAATAAAAGGCATTACGTTTTCATGATTACAGTCATACTAATATACTCTTACACATGGAATAATTTTTCAAACAGCCATGTCTTTATCGTCAAAGTAAAAGTTGTACTCCCTGCTATTGAGCGTGCTTATAATTGCAGAGTCACCGCATTTCTTAAATCTGTTTGACAGGACGCCAGAATCGTCTAATTTGCATGACATGTGTTAACTACAATTCCAAACATAACCTGTCAAGCAGTAGTTGAACTATGAAATATTTGTAACATAACACAATACTAAACTAGAGTACAAAGAAATAGTAGCCCGAAAGAAATTTACTATTTCAAAACTGCAATCTCCTACGACTGTTCTAGCTTTGGAATAAGCGTGCGATTTTTGGGAGAGATCAATTTTATTCATAAGAAAAACAATGACAATCTTAACAAAACGCAGTCAATTATAATTAAATCAGCGTTGGTAATAAAACTGGAAATATTTATTAATAATTATTTCAGCGTCACTCCAAGGGAGTCGCCAAACTTTTTCGCATAAATTAGATCGCCATACAAACATACTATAATTCATAATTAAAAGCAAATTTTCCTTTAGTCGTCAGGAACTAATTGGGCATTGAAGAAATGTGTTCAGAAAAAGCTACTTGATTTAGAAACATCAGAGTTTGTCAGCAAAGAATATCTCACATGTTTAATTGGTGGAAATTCCTGCACATAACAAATGATAATAATTGTTTATACTACTAGGTGATTAATGTATTTTGGGGGAATGCATTGAAATAATCAACAAATGAGACGCTTAATGGTTTTTTCTTTCTATTCGGGCTGGAAAATTATTCCAAATGAGGATATATATGCTGAAATTGATAGGTGAAGGCAGACAATAAGAAAATTCAAATTCAGAAGAACGAATACTGGTGACTATTTCTAAGTTCGCATCATGCTCATCGGCGATTTAAAATTCTTCACACAAGTTGCTCTTTTTGCGTTGAAATTCGCAAATATCAGAATCACTGGCAAATCTGATCACACTAAATAACTCCAGAAAAGATATTTGTTATTTATTAATGTTAAATTTGATTTGGCGTGAATGTACTGCTTTTATCTTCTCGTGTTTCCTTATTAACAATAACAACCCACAATCCCTGATGGTGTGATGAGGGCCATTTTTATTCGTCCTTCTCGAAGAATTCCTATTGCAAATACAGATATCTCTGATATGATTGGGGAAATTACAGGTTAAGTCATTATGATATGACGTTATCATAATGTTATTATTTTTAGTGAAATTAGCCAACAGAAAGCACAATCTATATATTCTTAATGTTTTTTAGGTTACCTCGAATTTTTCTCTTGATCGTTTTATTTCACGATGTCAAAAAAACATGTTGTCATAAACGTTGCAATTCTGTTAGCTAATCACAAAGGAATTACCACAATCAATATGAATACATCAGCACTAGCCAATGATCAAGTTATATGTGAGTGATATAGCTTAAACCTTGAATATAATTAATCAATCCGTTGAAGATGTTGGGGAAATACATATACGAGGACTCAACGAAATAGTGGGCGATTTTGCTATTCTGAACGTATGCCAATTTATCAGTTTCCTACACGATAAATCTGGGATTTCAAATATTCTCACCCATGAAAAGTACATTTTCCTATAATAAAAATTTGTTAATTTGTATGACATATAACCATGATTTTTTTGAAAACTTCAAAACCGTATTCAGTAATTTTTAGGTTAGATCATACTGATTATATTATTTTATTTATCACTGCATTAAAAGGATGTCGAAGTTTTTTTCTTGTTAATAATTATTATAATTAATTCATAATGTAAGAAATTTAAGTAGAACAACAATAGTACATTGCTTACTTAGGACGACGTAAAGATTGCTCGAAGAGGCATAGCAACACGTAGCCTTTCCTCCGAAGTAAGCATACTTTTTTTTTCGCAAATCGTTAACACATCGACCAAAATTATTCTCGTTTAATTTTGGGAAAAAAATCACTAATAATAAATGCAGCCATAAAATTGTAATGTGACATGAAGATGTGTCAAGGTGAATTGTAAAATTTAAGGCGGAGCACTTTCGTGGTAGCGTCTCTCAATATTATTCAAAGCAAATGAGTATAAAGTGTGCCATTATGATGAGTGATGAAGAATACTTCCCGCCTGGTAATCCTCCGGAACTAGTGAAGGAGGCAGTGAATACCTTGTCATTTAATTTGCTGCCAGCAAAATCGAAAGAAAAATATGAATATGCCTCTACAATCACTTTATGGATTTTAGGATTAAGAAAAAAACGGATTCCTTTTCGGAAAATGTTATTATGGCATACTTCTTAGATTTTGCTTTAAGATGAAATCTTCAACTTTGTGGGCTAATTATTCAATATTGAAATCAGCCCTTGCAATTAAACATGATGTGGATATATCTAAATATCCAAAACGTCGTTCACTTTAAAAAAAGGGAAAAGTTAAGGTTACAAACCAAAAAAATCCAAAATTTTAACAAAAGAGGAAATTAGCAAATTTGTTCAGGAAGCTCCTAGATCAAAAATATTTGATGATTAAGGTAAGTAATTAGTACAAACCAATCGTACGCACATTTTCTACTCGCAGCATCCTATCCGCAAACGTGCATCAACATTTCATGGGTTTCCTTCGTTTTATCCAATTTTAAGCAGAACATAATGTTGTATCGCTGCTCCATGGCCTTTCGGCGACGCACACTGCTCGTAACACTCTATGTTGAAATGAATGCAATAGTGCTGCTGTAGCAGCGTAATTCCCGACAGAGGACAGGTCCATGCATGCGTTGAATATACCGATATATGGGTCATTTTCAATAACCTTTAACTTTTCATGTACCCTATAACTACAATATTATTTAAAATGATATTAGGGCGTACTACTTTTTTTAGGTATATTACGTTATGGTGTGTCAAATTAAAGACAAAAAATAACCTAAAATTGCTATCTTCTTTTATTTTTAAACTTTAAATATTCCCTTTTACATTACCGTCACGTTATACTAGTTTTTCAAGTTTGGCGTTATATATTTATCATATCTTGTATATATCTAATAAAATTAATTTTTCTTTATATTCTTTCAACACTTGTTATTCGCCATATTTATGTAAAATTTCAAAGATATAGCGTATTTTTTTTATTTTTAAATATTTACTGAATATACCTACGAGCACTAACATTACCGTCACGCCAAATTTTGGTACAAATTTTAAACAACGTATGGCGCCGCTTGATCGTTTGGTTACTTTTATGATCTTCTATAGCCATGTGGATGTTGACAGTCCGTGTTTTACAGAAATAACTACCGTTATACAGGTTTTTTTTTCTATAAAAAAGGTATGTTTTAAGCAGCGTATTCTTTCTCTTAACATTACCGTCTCATGGGACAATTTACTTGTAATAGTAGCCATCATTATCATCACATTCGTCCAATATTTTAAACCACAGCTAGTTTTATATTTGCTAACCTCAAGTCTTTCTTTCTAGATGTAACATTTCTAACACTGTTTTACTACTGCGTCACGTTTGCAAAACAGCCAAATTGGGTTGGTAATGTTAATAAAGTGACGGTAGAAATTTCGATTTACAAGTTAATAATTTAATAAAACTTATTATATAACTCTAATACACGATGCACTTAACAAACATTTCACTTTTTACCAACACTACCTGTTTGACGTAAGTGTAGCATCAATATGGCGGACCTGTACCCGGTTTGATCACGTGACGTCGTCTCCCTACCTATTCTTTCTCAATGGAAATATCACTACAAAACGTACAACAGTAGAATCGGTAAAAGTATATTTTTTGAAAGTAAAATAAGTCAAAAGTTAAAGGTTACTGAAAATGACCCATATCAGACCATTTACTGAATTTTATAGACAAACCTCGTACATGTAATTCTATGTTAAAATATACTGCGTGACATAAAATGAAATATTTGATTGGACTGACTTATCAAATCCACATTTAATGTAGTCATACTAAACACAACATATACCACTATTCCCTCTATATAGCATGACATATTTAAATTTCGCTCTTTCTCGCCCTAAACATAATTTCACCATTGGCTAATGTTGATATACTCGTACTGTACGAAGTGTTGATTCAAAAACTATGTACTTATCGTTCGAAATCGTTTAGTTCCAACATTGATAGGTATGAATATATAGGCTTTATGAAATTTAGTGTTTTTTTTTTTTTGTAATCTTTTCGGGTTTCAAAACAGATAATATAGAATACTGTCCATGCGCGCAAGACGTCCAACGTCCAAAAAAACATCTTGCTGCCTATAAGGTCACAGCCGCATTCGCAACGCCATACTCAGTCTTGCACGTTATTAGAAATACACGAATATGTAATATGTACGCTCTACAGGCCGGGTCAAGGAGTGAACAACTGCCAGTGGTCGGACCCCGTGCCCGTGATGAGCGAGGTCGCGGGCTCCGTTCCCATCAGTCATTCATTCACGAAACATCGGCCGCAATCAAACAACAAACCACAGAAACTCAAATATTATACATAGCTGTCTAGTTGTATTAATTAAATATTAAAAAAAAAGAGTCATGTCGGAACACGGTCACTTTGGGCAAAAAAATGGTGGTCAAATGCTATCTGCTGTGAGAGTTGAGATGTTCCGTCCACCAGAGGTCGCGTCATTTTCGTCGCTGCTTGTTTCGCTTTTTTTTTTTTTGTATATCGCGATCGGGTCCAGTCGCTGAACGAATTTTCGCTTCATACACATTTTGTTGTTGATAATATGCAGTACTAACAGTTGGTATATACAGGATGTTTTTTAATAACATGCTAATATTAAAGGGGTGTATTCTTGGGTTCATTTTATGAAAAAAACTTCATATGAACATATGTCCTAAATGACTTAACTTTTGAACTGTAGGGTGTTAAAGTTTAAAAAAAAAATTCAATCGTGCATCTCGCTAGACCACAATAATAGTTAATGTTTAACGACTTAAATACGTGACAAGTATACTTGGTAGATAAATGTCAAAACTACATATTTATGATTACAAAATAAAATCTGCTTCTTACCTACTAACTAGATCGTTTTTAATCCTTGTTAATATCTAATTTCATAACATCGTGTACATGAATGAGTTTCATTTTTTTAAGCGAAAACCGTAGGTCAAAAAAAAAAGAAGACCACATTTGATCAGAAACGAATGGGAGTAGTAACCCGTACAAAATTTCACAAAAATATCTAGGATAATACCAAAGTTTTAATAAAAAAAAAAAAATTTTAAACTTTGGCACTCCACAGTTCAAAAGTTAAGACATTTGGACCATATGTTCATAAGAAGTTTTTTTCACAAAATGAACCCAAGAATAACCCCCTTAAATATTAGCATGTTATTAAGAAACATATGATATATAATTTATATAGTGTAATGTAAGGACAATATATATTAAGTAAACAAAAATAGCAGTTTGTCATAAGAATATGTATAACTTTGTTGTTGTTGCACGTTAGAACCACTATTTTACGGGAACGAATTTTGACGTATGTACCTCTACTATGCACAATGCATTCATTAATTGTTTGGAACCCATGTGATCGTCTTGTTTAATTACTATTTTCATCATTTTGTGGTTTAGTATTATAGATTTCGATGTTATAATTACGGGTCGGAAGTCAAGTTTACATTTCAGACCTGTACTTACTAAATGAAAGTAATATAGTTCGAAATTGGGGACAGTAATAGCAGCAATACAATAATATGAAACAATCTGTATATTATGTACTGCAGTAATGTTCTAATCTACAAATGATACGAATTTTTCCAACTCGGGTTCGTCAACGCGACGCCATGCCTTCAATAAAAATGTACGATGTGTATATAAAAAAGTAGTTGCATCTATCGCGGTGAATGTAGGGGACGTTGAAGGGCAGGCTTTGGCGCCGAAAGTATTTTAGTTAAATCATAAACGGGGGCCGATCTAGTGTTCACTTTTATTAGTTACATGAGTACTATTGCGTAAACATATCCTGATAATTAGGTGGTTAAGAGATTTGCCTGGGTTAGAAAATTTTCAAATATGTTACTACTGTCGTGGCAAGTGATAACATGCGTAGTAAAACATGTGTCGTCGGATACACATAGAGCACGTATTGCTGACTCTGTAACTGCTTATGAACGACAAAAACATTTAATTCGGAATTTACTCGTGTTTTAGAAAACAGTGCTAACGGTAAATATAGTGACCTGCATCTGCCCGAGGAATTCACTTTTATATGTCCTCGACGTACGATGAAACTAAGACTTCAACTGTCATATGACATAAACGATACTCATATTTGGGTGTCAGTAGATGAAACTACTGATGCTAAAGGACTCAATATTGTAAATGTTTTTGTGGGGGAAATGTACAGCAACAAGTCAATGTCTACAATCAATTCGCATCTAAGAGACTCGAAGAAATTAATACAGAGTCCATTATCACATAACGAAACATCGAACTCGTGTACTGTACGCCGAACTGTTGACTTATTTATTATTTAGTGTAATGAAGTAAATTCTTTCCGAACCGGAATAAACGTGCTTGCATTAAAAAGCTCTATGCACTTTAAATATGCCCCTATTACATCGGTACATGTTAAACGGTCGTTTGCAATAGATAAATGTATTTACGGTGACAGACAATTATTAAAACCCGAGCATATGGAGTGATTTACTATCATTTGAACCCTCACTATGAACAGTGAACAGTCAGAATGTCTGACATGTTTTATAAACCCTGCAATATTGTTTCTGGAGAAGATGTATTTAATGTTACTTGGTAAGTTTCTCTATAAGTATTTTGGTCAAATCGAGATTCATGATGCGTCCTTGGAATTGTAATGTTAACCTGACTTTCGATCCCTAGTTATAATACCAAAACACTTCGTGACAATGGTATTTAAAGATTCAGCATGGTATTAGTGATTTATATTGATGCTGATGTCAATTTATTATCGCCGTGCAACAGACTCTTAGAAGCATTTGATCCTATATCGTTTATTAAAAAAAATATTAAGAAAATATACTTACGACACAAGAGGTTATAAAGATCAATTTATTTATTAAAATATTTAGAACATTGGATACATTTTAGAAAAAAATCCAAGAAAAAAATTAATATTTTCCATTTTTCAAATCTGTATTTCCTAGAAACTAAACAGAATCTTTACAAAAAACATAAATATTTAAAAATGCGTGTTACTTTACGTTTACTTTATTTCTTTTTTGTTTTTGTTTTTGGGGTTTTTCGCTTATTTTCCGGTCAAATGATTTCTATGAAATTTTTGTGGTGTTGATGAAGCGCTGGTTGCAATACACGAGGTTTGTAAATTTAAATTCTACAAATCATATATATAATATGTAATCTAAAATATCACGAGGAGAGCCTGAAAAGTCCTCTGTCTGCTAAAAAGTATTGGAAAATTCCATGCTTTATATAAACTCATGTAAAATTTTATTAGCAGTAATAGCAGCTTTTTGATATAAACATATCACTGAGTTTTGTAAAATGGAAAAAAATTGATTATAGACCAGTTTGGTTGGTTAAACACCTTCACTTTCTACTGTGAAAAAATGGGCTGCTCTTTTTATACCTGGTCCTATAAGTCTGGTCCATTGCCGTAGTTGCTGACAAATGACTAAAACCGTATTTCCAACCGTGCTTGGATAAAACGATCCAAGCTAAATAAAATGAATTTCAAACACGTCGTTTCATGATGAAACGTACATTCACTACACTACACCAGAGCAAACAGAATAGTCGAAACAATGTATTGAGGTCGGTGGAAGTGCAGCAAAGAAAGCAAAAATAGTTATATCAGCAGGAAATATTATGGCAACAGATTTTTGTTGATCAATTATCATTAGAAAGGTAGAACAATAAACGCAGAACATTATTGTCAACTTTTGACGATGCAGTGTTCACACAAGTGTTTTGACGTTGATTAAATTCAACGAATTAAAGTACGAATTGCTTGAACATCCAGTGTAGTGCTAAGCATTCGCAGTAGTCGTTGAATATTCTGCAGACCTTCCGGAATCATAAATTAATGATGCCTTTGAATTATTGAAAAAGCGTTTTTATAAAGGTATTGAAGTTATGGGAGATTATATTTAAAAAAAAAAAGTTCTTTCAAAAACACTTTTTTAATTTTTAGGCCGAAAACTTTTCAGACAGTCCTAGCATAATTAATTAAAATGGTTAAATATAATTATACATGTATACCAACCGGGCGATTTCATACCTGTTTATTATTTAAGAAGTAAATATTGGTTTAAACCCCTTACTTTCTGGTGTTTCTGGTTTTAATTAATTGTTTGTATAAATATACTTATTATTCGAGTTTTTATTTAAATTTAACATGACCTTCCCAATTATTTTCTTACGTATAGGTATTATAAAATACAGTTAAGTTACAATATTACAAAGATCCTTACAAAATTAAGGAGTAATTTCGAAAAGTTTTTTTCGTTCTTTCGAAACAAATCCAAATAACGATTGCATTTTCTCGAATTGACTCAGGATGTATTTATTATCTATTACTAATTCGAAAAGTTGGTTGTACATACATTTAAAGGCGATCATATGGTTCCAAGATTGAATGAAGGCACAGTACGTATACGTTTCAGAGTTAACAGCCGAAAATCGTGTATTTTTCCTCGAATTTGAAAGTACTAACTGAAATCGACACGTATAATAATTGACAAATGATGTTGCACCGATTAGAGCAGTTCGACGAAATGTAAATTTGAACTTTCGACCTCGAGACAGTAAGTTTAATATCCAATGAACTCTCTGTCGTTTGTGGGGATTTCATTGTTCAAAACACGTTTAAATACACACAGCAAAATTATGTGTTTGTTGTTGATCGACTTTTGGTATTTTTACCCATGAAATCACTTAAAACATTAAGATCAATTTACACAAAGTCGATTTATATTTTCTTCAGATATCAATCAACTAAAGTAGGACGATAAATTAGAGAGATCTGGTTGCAAAACTTGCGTTGCTTTCAATTTTTCTACAACGCGATTTATAGGTTATATATATATATCAAGTAATTCGTTAAATTTTGTTGTAAATATATATATATATATATGTATATTTATATTTTCCATTATTGTTTTCAATATTATCACCTCCTATTGATATGGAAGGAATAAAGAGACGAATGTATGAAGTTATTTCTCCGGAATATGTTCATACGTTTTGCGATATTTTTACTGGATTGGCAATATTCAGCCGGACTAATCACTAAACGCTGCGAGTTTCATCGCTAGGCAGTGGTGCCAGTAGTATAGAGTTGGAAAACCCGAGAAGCCATTCTAAAAATTCCCTAGATTTCTCTAGACATTTTCTTTCCGATAATTCAATAAATTCACTAGAGTGAGAACTTTAGCAGGGAGCGTTAAAATAAAGTGGATACCAATCGGCTGGTAACAATTCATCTAGGAAAAAATTCCCTAAACTCGGCACCACTGTCGCTTAGGTCGTACTGAATGGTATATAAATAATACTCGCGCTGATGTAGTTTGGCTATTTGAAATTTTATCGTTTCGCACATAACCCAAATAAGAAAATCCTCGGTGAGGTGATATTACATTGCAATTTAAACCATTGGAATTTGGTATAGATTAGTGGAATTTATCTAGTAAAACAAAAGAAATTCAATATTGTCAAAGTGTATATACAGGGTGTTTCAGGAGGTAAAGGAAGTACTTGAAGAGTATATTCAGAAGGTCAAAATAAGTAAAATAAACCAATATATGTAAGTCCGATTTTTAACTATTAACTATAGAAATAATGTACTTTCTATTTTTTAATCATTTGTAGCATTGAAATAATATTATTTGTTAACGTTTGGCAATTTAGTTTGACGGTTACTTAGTCATTTAAACTTAATTGACATAATACATCTTTTTTAGACGATTAGAAGCAAACAATGCCACAAACATTTAGTCATAAAGAGTATGCCGACATGGTTTTCGTGTATGGTTTTTGTAATGGTAACGCAACTAATGCAGTGGATGAATATAGACGTCGCTTTCCGGCTCGAAGAATTCCAAACAGGAAAGTGTTTCAAAATGTATTTGCAATTGCTAGAGAAAGAGGAATGTTTCCAAGTGCAAAGATTATTTCTGAAACTAATCGCGGCTTGTGCGGATGCGGAACTTGAAACAAATATTCTCGATATGGTGGAAGAGAAATTCTGATATAAGTACGAGACGTCTTGCAATTCAATTTCAAACTAGGCACACGGCCACTTGGAGATTGCTGAGAGAGAATGGTTTGCATTCTTTTGATACTCAATCTGTTCAAAGTCATCGCAGAGGTGATCATGCTGCAAGGTTGCAATTTTGTAATTGGATACTTCAAAATCGCAATTTATACAAATACAATAACGAGCAAGAAAATGCATTGAATTTGATGGTGGTATTTTCGAAAATAACTTCTGATTTATTATAATTTATTTTTAATAAATGTTCTATTTTAAATATTAAATTATTATTTATTTCTGTAATGGTTAAAAATCGGACTTAAATATATGGGTTTATCTTACTTATTTTGACACTCTTAATATACCGTTGAAGTACTTCCTTTTCTTCATGAAACAGCCTGTATGTATAAGCAAAGTAAGTAAAAATTATTGTTCGTTTTAATTTGCAATGCGACATAACAGTTTGGTAAACATTCATTATTTTAATCCATGTTACTTTTCCATAGTTAAACTTATGTTCTGTAATATCTGAATATAGCCATTGTTACGGCTTACGTATGTACTTAATAAAAATACCTCCCCGTTGTAATAATCAAGAGTGAGACTCATCTGAATACAATCAGATTTGCTAATATGACGTTTAAGAAAAAGACGTGTACGAAAATTATTTGGAATGCATTGTGTAAACAGCCCAGGCACCGATATGCTTTTAAGTCTAATTTGGATTAAAAATTATACCTAAAGAACAATATTCATGCACTGGTGCTAATAACACGTTCAAAAATGACAAAAATTACATTCAATTCTCAATTTAATTTGCAGCTAGTCACTTCTTCAAGGGTCAAAGATTAATTTTATTACTTAAAAATGTGAAATAAATATACTATGTTTTATGTGATATCGCGTTTTCTTTGACGTAACCGCACACTTCTCATAGATTTTAAACATGAGATAATTTAAAAAATAATTAGATTTCTATCCGCACAGGAGTAGAATGAATAATTTAAAAGTAAACTAAAATGAGATTTCGAAAAAAGTGCTTCGCGTCAGCATCTGTATAGTTGGAATAACGATAAAAAAAAACAACTAATATTATCAAGTTGTAACACACTATTCGAAGTATAGTTTTTCAGACTGCACAATAAGTAAATATTTACATATTGAAATAAAAATTGTCCTATTTATTTTATTCAAAATGACGTTCCGGTCACTATAAATAGTACGATATTCTCTTTCAGCCCGACACACTGTAACTTATCAGTTGTTCATTGCACATTACCGTAACTCTCCAGGAAAATTCTGTGGCAATAGCAAAAGGAGATCATTACGATCAAAACGTCATAGAAAAAATATCATTCGTTATGTACGAGGTTATAATTTTGTCTTGTTCATTTGTGTTATAATACCAAGTCCCTGTTTTATGTCTTTTTCATATCTTCCGAAACACTACAATATTTCCAGCCGTTCCATGAGGTTTTCTGTCAATTGATGTAATTATGTTTCCTTTTTTTGATTATTATTAAACGTTATGAAATTAAAGTAAGAAGCCCAAGTGATCTTTCTTGGCAATACGAGATTCGAAAATTAAAGATCCAGTTAGAAATGCATAATATAAATATACTTCAGAATTTTTTCAAAATTCAGATATTAAAACGATATAAAAAATCCGGATAATTGAAAGAATACGAGTCCAATTCAAACAAAATATTAAACACGGTTAAAATTCCATACTGAGGCACACTGAATTTTATTATGCTTGTTTTTTATACAACGATGGCAACACGCTTGGAAGTTGTCTTCACTTTGTCAATGGAAAAACCTATGGAAAATTCGGTTTAATATTTATTCCATTTTGCGAAGAACCCAAGCTTTGCAAACCAGACCTCTCAAAAACAAATTCAATATATTTCGCGTACTTCTTTGCTTATATAATAAATGAAATATGTAATATCCATCAGCACCTCCACCAGTTTTTTAAAGCAAACAATTTATTTTACACGTGCAAACATGATTGGCATTATTTGATAAATGTTAAAGAGAATGGTGTACTCAATCAAATTATAATAGGCAATGCTGTTTTTCATTAAATGCGTCGCAATCATACGACAACTCAATTTGTTTTCCTTTCTGGCAAATATATAAAAAAAATTTTTTCGTAATACGTTAGTTTTGTGAAGGAACCCACATTTAACATTTAAAAACTAGGCGTTAGACGGAATTGGGAAAACTATAAAGTTGTAAATAATGCGTAACTCGCCGTATAACCTACTCTTTAGTATCTGTTGGTTCCTTACAAGACCTCTGTACTCGCAACAACATTATGACACATCCAAAATTACAAGAACTTCTAATTATTTATTATCTCAATCAGACTTCTGAATAATTGATTAATCGGTGAACTTGTGAAAATATAACAATAAGTGATTCCATTACTCAATGATTGAACTACGTAAGCGTAAAAAAATTGTAAGTACACACATCATAGGTGAGGTGAGAGAAGCTGCTGTATATGTATAATAAATTATTTACAAGTAAAACAAAAAGAAACAAACAGATATACTTGGCACTTATAAAATCGATCCAAACACAGCCGTTTATATCCAAAAAAATAACAACGAAACGGAAAAACAAAAAGAGTTACAAAACAAAAACGTGAGTGTGTACGTGTATCATATTCCAAAGAAACAGAAAAAATGCATCTATCTTTCTAATTAATCGAAATACATTACTTACAACAAATGGTGTCAAAAAACAACGTTTAGTCAAAAAAAGACAAAGCACAAGCGAAAACAAATGCAGAGTAAATATGCGACAAAATCCCGCTATTATGGTGAACGAAACATTTCAGTTTTTTTTTTGTCGAACAGAGTGTCTAATGAATAGGTACAAAATAATATGAAAATAATCTATCCGTATGCTAGAAATAAGCCTAATACAGATGATACAATAATGTATATATTAGTCTGTTTCAAGATATAGTGCGAATGCTTTCTCCCACAGGTCGCTTGAACAGGGCAGGTGGTATGCAATAAAAGTAATCACGTACTGTCAATATTTGATTAAAAATAATAAAAGTTTACGTGTATTATAAAATGTATGTATATTTATACGAAATGTCAACTAGGCTGTGTGAAATACAAGAATACATTTTGCTCGCTAATTTATCCTGTTAATCGTAAGAGATATAGTGTTAAAATTATGAATTAATTCATTCATTTCCTTAATACCCTTAAGCCGGCACAGATAGTCTCAGCTACTTAAAATTTGTGTTTGCCATTGCCGGATTAACACAATGGATCCTTAATGATTTTATTTATGACGTGGCACTGTTCTTGAAACAGACTATATGTGATTCTTTTTGGTTAACAGCATAAATCGATAATCCCGTGTTTTTTAAACACATTGTCTAATATAATATAGAGAGAAAAGTGATATTAGTAATTAAATAGATGTTAATAAAAATTAAGCCTAACACTTTTTTTTTTAGTGAAGTGGAAAAATTAAAATGTTTTCAAAAAAAAAAATGAAAACGGATTAAATTTGTAATTTTGCACATCAGTATAGACACCCTGTTTCATAAGAAGTAAATTCTGACAAAAAGAACTCTCTTCTTTCTAATACTCAAGACACACATCGCAAAAATCAGCAAAACAACTACCGAATTAACATATTAATAATAATTAAATTAAAAAAAAATTAAAATAGGAAGAATCGTATATTGGGTATATCAAAAAAATAAAATTTAAATTAAACAGACCCTTACAGATTGTTAACAAACAAGGAAGACGAAAGACAAATGTAACTTGAAAAAATACAGACATGTGACGAGGTGTTTCTAGTGAAATGAAAACGATCTAGAAAACTAAAACGGTTCAATCAGAATTTTTTTTTTTGAAGGCTTTACGCGCTTTTAGTCCAGTAACGAGAGGCTTGCTTGCATGTAATAAAAGGAAGAGAATTTTATTCGACAAGAACAAAAACACAGCAGATTTCATAATATAATGTAATATATAATAATAAATCAGAGATAAATTCAATAGCAATAATAAGGTTTTGCTCTTAGAAAAAAAAATGTAGTAGTATTTTAGTGTATGTAAATAAGAAAGGAATAATGCATACCTTTGATCCTCTCTCATTGAAAATGATCTCTACGTCCAAAATTGGACCAAATTGCTGAAACAGAAAAAAAGAAATTTTAGTTAATTTAGCGAAAATAATGGTTAAGTTATTTATTGAATGAGTGAATAGTTATTATTAAGTAATGAGTATTTTTGTAGTAATAAACACGGTGAGTGGCTTTAGCTGTTGTCTTTGATTATTTCGTGTCAAATATGTCCAAATAGTCCAACATAGAGATTCAATAGGAGAAAATTTTATACGAGTGCGTTTGATGAAGCGTAAGGAGGTTTTTATCAGCGTGGCAAAAGAAAGTCAAATGCAAATAAACTATAGCTGTGCTTAGGAGTTATTTTTCAATATCATTGTGACAGAATGTCATCTACATATACCTTTTCAACTTCAAATTGAGATTAATCAACTTCAAAATGAGAATAAACACTTTCAAAATGGGAATAATCAACATCAAATCAGATCTGGACAATTACTTTACAAAAAGGTTTTAGCAATTAACAATTACTTTAGAAAACAGTAATTATAATTTGTAATTAATTCCTTTGCCTTTTCAAGTAATTTAGAATTGTAATTGTTTAAAAAATCGTGAAGTATTTGTAATATGTAATTAAATACCTTTAGTTTTTTAAAAGTTCAATTACAAATTACCTTTCCAATTACATCTTGAGTTTAAACTTCACTGGTTTACGTTAGTCGAGTCAACTATAACTTACTTTGGAGTGTGAATTGTTTTCTATCGAACAGTCCGAATTAATGAATGTTACAGATACTGGTACCGATAACTATACGAAGGAAGTTAACAATAGCAATAAGATCCATTTTTAAATTTTACAGTATCTGGATGATATAAGACAAAACTTTCCCATGCTAGAAAGTTACCCTCTCATTAAGCAAGTGTTTTTTTTAAATACAATACTGCACTGCTATCTAGCACCCGTTATTTTCACAAATTTTGAAAAATTAGTTTGTAATGAAAAGCAACAAAATATACAGTTAAAAGATTATTTTAATTCATGCAACCAACAATACCAAATGCTCTAGTGTTTTATAGTGAGTGTAACAATAAATGTACTTATTTCACAACTTTCCGAAGGTGAAAATAAGTCGATTTAAGGTATTATGTTACCTTTACAGTGCTCTTTTAAAAACTAGCCACAGATTTTTACGTAAAATTTCAATTCCCAGTAATTTTTTTTTGTCTTCTTCAATAAGAATAATATTATTTTAGAGCTCAGCAGTAAGGTATTCTAAAAAATTGAAAAAAATTATGAAACGGGCTTCAAATATATGATTTCTTTTCCATTTTCTATTTTAAGTTTCGAATTGTATAATATATACAACAAAAGACTAATAACAGAAAAAAACCTTTTTCCTCGGATTTTACAGTCTTTTTCTTTTGGTTTTCCCCTTTTGTCAATTGTGTTTCACAATTTGTCAAATGACTTTCCCATTTATTATAATATGGCGGCGATGTGTCAAATAATTTCCTTATTTGTCAAATGTGTTTCACTATATGTCAATTGACTTTCACGAAGCCTGTTAATCATTTTATATTCATCTATTATGGAGAATCGTCGAATCAATAGTAAAATAAGTAATGATTTAAGAGCTTTAATAATTCGTTCTATGAACAACGGGCTCACGGTAAATAATATTGGAGAGCAATTTGGAATTTTACCCAATAAAAGATTTTTTTCATTGATGAATATGGAATTCAAGTTAATTCTCGAACTTCATATGGAAGATCAGTTAAAAATACTCGAGCAACGAAAATAAAAGCTCAACTAAGAGGGCGTAATTATTCTGTGGCTGCAGCAATGAATATAAATTCACTATATTTGTTCCAAATCCAAGATAGACCATTCAATACAGTTCATTTCTGTGAATTTATTACAACTCTACTTAATCATTTACATAATGATAACATACAAGGCGCCTTTTTTGTTATGGATAATGTTAGATTTCATACAAATGAAGAAGTTGTCAATCTCATTAGAAGTGATGAGCATTTTGAAGTTTTTTTACCTGCTTACAGTCCATTTTTAAATCCTATAGAGGAATTATTTAATCAATGGAAACACATAATAAAGAGAACTCAACCGACAAATATGCAGCAATACACAATGCTTCTGAACAAATAACTGCAGATAATTGTCTTCATTATGTTCAGCATATGGAAACATATCTGGGTGATTGTTTAGAACAAAATGAAATTTTAAATTAATTGTTTCTTCATATATATATTTTGATAGTTTGTACTGTGCATATTTGTGATATTTGAAAATGTTTTGCATACATGTATGTTTTTATCAATTTCTATGTACATTACACAAGAATAAATTAGATAACTTAAAATTTCAAATGTATGCTTTATTTTCAAGGGTACGTCAATAACTAAATGAAAATGATGCACAGCTTGGTAAGTAGTTATTAAGCAAAACATATAATTTACATACATGGGAAAAGTAATTGATATAAAGTGAAAGAGATTTGACAAAAAAAGAATTTAATTTGACATATATGTCAATATGACAGGAATTGGGAAAGTCATTTGACAAATTGTGAAACACAATTGACAAGAGGGGAAAACCAAAAGAAAAAGACTGTATAAACAAATGTAATTGTAATTAGAAAAGTAAATGTCAATTACATTTTATTTGTAATTGTAATTAGAGGAAAAATTCCTTTCTTAATTTCTGGTACTTTTTAATTGTCATTAATTCCTTAAAAACAAGTATTTTGTAATTGTAATTAATTGCGAATTAATAAATTTGCAGCATGCGTTGATGTAACAAAGCAATAGCAAACGTGAGTGTTACTGAGTATCATTTAGCGTCAGTGGTATTTACCATGCCTTACATTAAAAAACGCGCTGACTCTCGGAGGAGGCTTAGGATTAGATTGGGCGTTAAAAGGTCGACTGTCTACCGACGGGTTAAAAATCAGGAAAATGTGGAAACGCCACGTTGGCGACAAAAATTTGTGAAAATAACGAAGGAGCATCGTTCAATACATTGAGGAAAACCCAAAATTAACATTAAAAGAACTTAAGCTAATAAATTGAGGTGTGGCCACCACACGACTTTCTTATACATGTATGCGTTTCAAATTATACAAATGTAAACCAAGATTTAAATACTTTCACGTTTTGAAAAAATAAACAAAATCCTACTGTACTACTTCTATTCTCTTGATAAATCTCTATAGGATGCATACTTGGCGAGATTTTAAATTATTTATAAATTTGTTTAAACTTAGTAGTTCACGAAATACTGGCAAAATTCGATTTTTTCACTGAAGTAAATTACTAATTCCGGTCTACCGATTTAACTGAAAAACTAATCAGATCTCAAGAGGGAGATTATTCTCGTAAATACAAAATTTGGAATTGATATCTGTAGCCGTTTGACCGCTATCGTGGTCACACACACAGAGAAAGAGAGAGAGCGACATTTCTTAAAATCCACTTTTTCGGTATCTCGAGGTCTAAAATTTTCGTCATCACAATACTTCCTTATACTACGTATAAGAAAGAAAAATGGAAGTTCAACATCAAATAACAGGATCTAAAGAAACACTCCGAAAAGAATGCATTATCATTTGTAATTGTTTATTCTCATTTTGAAAGCGTATGTTCTCAATTTGAAGTTGAAAAGGTTATTATCGACTCTTATTACTGTTGATTTTTTTCGCTTTATAAAAAGTGCTAGTTTATATAACCATTGTTTAAGTCTTCAGTATTAAGAAATAATTAGATAGAACAAAAGTACGAAGTTTTATTTTTTATCTTTACTATTCATTAAGTGAAAATGGTGTGTTTAAGATGTAGTTTTATTTCATTATACTCACAAAATATATTGATTTACTTCAACAAAAAGTTCTTAATTTACATTCGGAAAATTTGGTAAATTTTGATGTAAACATAACCTCAAAGTAAACTTCAGAAATCGTAAATTTTATTCGTCGTTCACAATCCTAACATCGACGTACTACAACTATTACATCATGGATTTTGATGACGAAAATGGATTGTTTGGTGCTTTCTACCATATATCACATCACTCGAATGCCATTGGATACACAACGTAAGTTTTAATATGTCTGTGTGTATGGCGCGCCGACTGTGTGTCTTTCGTTTCCTATAGAAATTCTTGTAATTTCACATATTGTTAATTTTTTAATATTTTCCGATCAATTTGGAAAAAAAATGATCACAACTTACTATGGCCGTGGAGAAAAAAAACCTTTCTCTACGACTACTGAATAATGTATGCATTCCTATTGAATATTAAATTGGAGAATGATATCAATTCCACACCCAGTGGATTCCAAACTGGAATTCACGGCCCCTCGTAGTTTCCGAATCCGCGGGCCGATCATCGAATCAGATTCCCTTGCAAACATTAAGCGCAGTCGCATAGTAACCGTTAAAATACTCCTAACATTTTAAAACGTCAAATATATGTTGCTGACGTTTGCACTGTGTTTTAATATTGTATTGGGGGGCAAGTGTTCCTCTTTGTCCCCTTGGCTACGCCCATTAATAATAGTGAATCATATCGTACGAGCTATTTCTTTCACTATTTTATACCGCGCGATCATTTAAATTCTAAATTAGAGCAGGCTGTGAAATTTAAATTAAGTTGGTATATAAGTACTAATTTACAATTTGAATTGTCAAAGTGACGTTTCAAAATGTTAATTAATCAATAATTGACATTCTGGACAACCTAATAAAAAAAATCCCGCCTGCTATAATTTAGAATTTAAATGATCGCGTGGTATAATAACGGGATACCAATCAGAAAACTAGACGTTAACCGACGTGACACGACGATGACTGAATATGAACGATGTGCTTGATATTAATAAGCAGAAAAGTATAAACATAACCAACAAATTGTTTGTGTTTGGTGCGTGTCGTTTGCAGTCTTGTCAAATCAAATGAAATGTCTTGCCGACAGTGACGGAAAGGTAATTCAAAGAAAACGAGCTTTGTTATGCATATTCGGAACGAATTAAAGCTCTGAAAGAATTGTTCAGTATCTTGTATTTCATCCCAACTGTCAAACTATAGTCAATTTAAAACATTATGCGCACACGACAAAAAGCATAATTTTCCTTACGATTATAAAATGATCGTTGTACATTTATAAGCAGAAAGTCCTTGCGCAAACTCTATAATAGTTATCAGAATACGCTTGTTGAAGAATATACTATTTTTCTGTGACGGGAAAAAAAGTTGACATTTTATTCTTCTTGACAGGTAATAAAATGTCACTTTATCAACCCGGGAAAAAAGTACTCACTTTTTGCCCGCTTAAATTGACAGATATTTGATTATTTTACAGGTTTCCATTAGCAACGCAGGTGTAATGTCACTTGAAATGTCACATCGATTGATTTTCTGACTTCAATATATAGTATTTACGTGATTTTTTCATACATAAAATCATGAGTGATATAATTTTGCCGGCAAAATTTAATTATTATGAAGAGAGTTTGTTGCTTGGCAATTTCGCGAGTGACATTGACAGATAAAAATAACGAGCCGTCAGGCGAGTTATTTTTGTCAATGTCACGAGCGAAATTGCCTAAAGCAACAAACTCGAGTAGAATAATCATTAAATTTTGCCAGGCGAAATTATATCACGAATGGTGTTCGGCATGACTATTTCATGAATAAAAATTGACACAAAGAAAACAATTTTATTACTTAGAAAAAGTAAATTTTAACAATTAAAACAATCTATTTAGCATTATTAATTATGTGAAAAGAGCAATTGTAATATACATTTTGTCCCTGATCGTTTACATTTTGTAATCCGTGTAATTCTTTGCATTCTCCTTCTTTAGAAGTTGCTTGTTTCGAAGAGCTGTTACTGTTCCCTCTCAAATTTTGAACTAAATTGCCATGATGATCTACGTCAAGCTGAAGATAGGGTTTCAAAGAATGAGCACTTGCGTGTCCTGTTAGCTTAATTAATTGTTGCTCCCCAACCCCATTTTTGGCTAAAGCAGATATTGCAGAAGATCTGTGAGAATGATTTGTTATCTTTAACTTCTTAGCATCTAACCCAATGTTGAGTGCTGATTCTTTTGTCCATTTTGATAAGGTGTTTAAGCCTATAGGTGAGTTTTTGAACCAAGAACTTTTCTCCCAGGCAGGGTTTACAGTTAGGAATAGCCTGTCGCTTGTTATTGTTAAACCTCGTTTTTCTAAAAGTTTTTTAAGTAATCTCACAGGACAGAGACTCTCACTTTCTCTATTTCTTATAAGCCATTTACTGGAAGCCAAAACTTTGGACCCACCTTGCGTAGTTTTAGAGAAAATGGGATTAAATTCAATGCGACCGGTGAATTGGCCTTCATTATCTATTTCATCTTGAAAATAGTGCACTTTGCAATTTACAGCTTCGTTTCCTCTCCAGGCAAGCTCGAACGAACAAACATGAAAGAATTTTCTCTGTAACCCCTCCGGATTTTCTTCATTCCAGCTGCTTGCCATGGCCCGAATCTCGTGTAACGTAAGAGCTTTGGCACTCACTTTTCTTGTCACAGAATTTTGCTGAAGAAGTTTTCTCTTCGCATCACGAGCATTCCTGGCTTCCTTAAAACAAATATCGGAGAAAGGATTGATTTTGATATCATAATCTTTGAAATATTTTTCTTGTACCATTAATGCTGTTGTGTTCCATATTGATTTGACACTAGTTTCCTTGTAGTTTTCTCCGTTTTCCTTCTTCATGTTGAACGCCCAATCTTGTAATATCTTTGCGATTTCTTCTGGAGTAGTTGTAGGAAGTAAATCATAATGCCGCTGTTTACAAAATTCACTGAACTGTTGCCACACTGACGCTTTAGTTTTGACTGTGTTAACAGGAACAACCTTGGAAGTGGCCTCTTTAATGTTTTCAATGGATAAATCACCGAATCTTGAAGAATTGGGATCATTATTCTCGCACATCTTTTTCAACTGACGTTTGCAAAAATTATTGCAATGGCGGCGACTTGTTGAATCGGTTACTATGTTTGCAAAAAACAGAGGAAAATTTGCCGCTGAAAAACAGGTTGGTTGCTTCATTCTCCCTTTTTATTGGTTGAGCAACCCTGGCAATATTTAAAATTTGAAATTTTGTCGATGCGAAACTATTTTTTGATTCAAATGATCAATTCTTATTGGGCAAGATTTTTATGAATGAAATAGTCAATATTAAATCGTCGTTTTTCCCATCACAGAAAAAAATAGTGTATTATACACGGGAAAAAAATTATATTTTAGCTCTCGGTAATTTATCTTATTCCGCTTCGCGTAGTGAGATAAACCTTACCTCGAGCTAAAATCTAATACTTTTTTCCCTTGTATAATAAATAACTATTAAACTGCGCTTACGGCATTCTAATGTCAAATTTGACGATGAATTTAAAAATACCAAATACCGGTATTGTATTTATGGAGCAGTCAATTACTAGTAATAGGTATTTATAAATAAACGGATTAGACATAAAAAGAGGTTAATTTTTGCAGCTATTAATAAGTATTTCGAAACTGTTATTACCAACCATCTACCTTTACCGTCTTAATGTATTGATTGTATCTGAACCTACTACATGTGCATGTTAGGTGAGTACCTACATAGTTCTAATGCATTGAACTTTTCTTCTTTTCAATAAAGGTATATACGAGGGGGTACCCAAAAGTAACCGGAATAGCATTGCCATGGGTGGAGCTTTTGTAGTACTGGCTTCTGCCGCTAGGGCCTGCCTAGTGCAACTCGTCGCCAGTTCAGTGCCGCGCGGGCCGTTGACCTGGCACGTTCTGTTCGTCAGTAGTGACCGTTTTTGCTAGTGCTGTTTTACTGCTGCTTCGTTTTTTTATGATGGCAAATTTAAGTGAACAACGTGCCGCTGTGAAATTTTGTTTTCTACTCGGTAAAAACGCTGCTGAAACTGTTTTAATGTTGAAAACTGCTTACAAAGATGATGCTATGGGGAAAACTCAAGTGTATGAGTGGTTTTCTCGATTTAAAAATGGCGACATGTCGATTGATGACAAACTTCGCTCTGGACGTCCATCAACTGCCCGAATCGATGAAAATGTTGAAAGAATTCGAGAGCTTGTGCGCACAGACCGTCGACAGACAATTGATCAACTGTCTGAAATCAGTGGAATATCTTGGAGCTCGGTTCAGCGAATTTTAACAGAAGATTTAGGAACGAAACGCGTTGCTGCCAAATTTGTTCCTCGGGCTTTGACTGACAATCAAAAAGAACGTCGAGTGGAGACATGTCGTGAACTGAAAGAACAGCTTGAAACTGATCCAGATTTTCTTTCAAAGGTAATTACTGGTGATGAATCGTGGTGCTATGGTTACGACCCAGAGTCAAAACAACAATCAAGCCAGTGGAAAACACCATCGTCACCCCGTCCAAAAAAAGTCAAGTCAAACATCAAAACAATGTTGATTTGTTTCTTTGATGTGAAAGGAGTTGTTCACATGGAGTTTGTTCCCCCAGGTCAGACTGTCAATCAAACCTTTTATTTGGAAGTGTTAAGAAGATTGCGCAACAGTGTTCGTCAAAAAAGACCCGATTTGTGGCAAACAGGTGACTGGTTCTTCCACCATGACAACGCACCTGCACACTCAGCCATCACTGTTAACCAGTTTTTGGTTAAAAATAACATGGTTCCGCTGCCCCACGCACCTTACTCGCCTGACCTGGCCCCGTGCGACTTTTTCTTGTTTCCACGCATGAAAAGGGGCATGAAAGGACGGCGATTTGAAAACGTTGAAGACATCAAGAAAAGAACGAGACAGGAGCTTGCAGCCATCTCTAAAGATGAGTTCAAACAATGTTTCGAACAGTGGAAGCACCGCTGGGACAAATGTATTACTTGTAATGGAGAGTATTTTGAAGGGGATAAGGTTGTTTTGTAAATATTTGTAAATATATAGCATTTAAAAAATAATTCCGGTTACTTTTGGGTACCCCCTCGTACATAGTAGTATGGGTATAATGTCCTCGTTTATAATACAATACGAACAAAACTGGTCGATAATTCTATAAATATGTAAAGCAGACCGGCTTGTAGAAAAGGGCGAAACTGGGCCGAACGGGAATTATTAAAACAATAAAAGGAGATACACAATTCTTAGAAACGGCGCGCAAAAGGTTTTCGATACGAAACTGTTAACTTATTCACACATCCCTTTCCTGCTCTAGATGTTTGCAATCGACTTATATACATATATCATGCCATCGAAATAGTTATTTATGTACCAAGTCAGTAAAGTGATCTTCATCGAACGAGTCTGATTATGAGCC